>CM061750.1:77053443-77666623 GCA_030979885.1 Lolium multiflorum | reverse complement strand
TTCACCCTCTGATTTACCATTATTTCTTTTCTTTTGATCCTAGCCTTTGAAGCGTTGAGGACTCTGTTGGCTCATCGATAAAACTTTCCTTTATTGGAGATTTTTTACCCCCTAATTTTCTGGCTATTTTCTTTTTCTTTTGATCTCAAGCCGCATTTGAAACGTTGATACCGCTGCTGCTAAATGGGACCCGCATGTCATCCTCTATGTACAATAAAGTTTTCTTTTCTTGGATTATCTTTGTCTCCTGATATTTTGTCACTTGCCTTTTTCTTTCGATCTCATGCCGCCTTTGAAACGTTGAGTAAGCTCTTGGCTCATGGGTCCCATGTCATCACCTCTACGAACAACTAAAAGTTTCCTTTCTTGGAGTTATTTTTGAACCCTAATTTACGGCTACTTCCTTTTTCTTTTGATCCAGTGCCGCCTTGGAAACGTTGAGACCGCTGCTGCTAAATGGGTCCCGCATGTCATCATCTATGTACAATAAAATTTCTTTCTTCGATTATTTTGATTCAAATATTTGGTCACTTGCACTTTTCTTTCCGATCTCATGCATATTTAAAACGTTGAGAGCTCTTTGGAGCATGGGTCACATGTCATCCTCTATGAACAATAAAAGTTTCCTTTCTTGGAGTTATTTTTTACCCCTAATTTCTGGCTACTTCCTTTTTCTTTTGATCCCCTGCCGCCTTTGAAACGTTGAAGACTTTGCTGGCTTCGGTCCCACATGTCATCCTCTATGAAGAATAAAAGTTTCCTTTTTGGATTTATTTTTGACCCCTAATTTCTGGCTATTTGCCTTTTTCTTCTGATCCCTGCCGACTTCGAAATGATGAGGATGGGCTGGCTCGCGGGTCCCAGATGTCAGCCTCCATGGACAATAAACCTCTCCTTTGTTGGATTTATTTTTCACCCTCTGATTTTGGCTATTTCCTTTTTCTTTTGATCCACTGCCGCCTTGGAAACATTGAGTAAGCTGCTGACACATGGGGCCCGCATGTCATCCTCTATGTACAATCAACTTGCAAGATCTTCGAGCGAAAGAGCTTGTATTAGTGGGACCCATATGTCAATCTCTATGTACAATAAAAGTTTCCTTTCTTGGATTATTTTTAGCTCCTGATATTCGGTCACTTTCCTTTTTCTTTCGATCTCAAGCCGCCTCTGAAACGTTGAGTAAGGTGCTGGCTCATGGGACCCACATGTCATCCTCTATGTACAATAAAGTTTCTTTTCTTGGATTTTTTTACCCCTGATTTTTGGTCACTTGCCTTGACGCTGCTGGCTCATGGGTCCCACATGTCAGCATCTATGAACAATAAACCTTTCCTTTGTTGGATTTATTGTTTACCCCTAATTTCTGGCTATTTGCCTTTTTCTTTTCATCCCCACCGGCCTTTGAAAACGTTGAGGAACCTGCTGGCTCATGGGACCCGCATGTTATCCTCTATGTACTATAAAATTTCTTTTTTTTTTTTTTTTCACCTCTGATTTTTGGTTATTTCTTTTTCTTTTGATCCTGCCGCCTTCAGAAACGTTGAGTAATTTTCATGACTCATGGGACGCATGTCACTCTCCCTATGTACAATCAACTTTCTTTTTTTGGAGTTTTTACCCCTAATTTCTGGCTACTTTCTTTCTTTGAGCTCTCCAAACATATTTGAAGCGCTGGGGCTTGACTGTCTTTGCCAAATGGGACCCGCACATGTCATCCTCTGTGCAATAGTTCCATTTCTTGGATTATTTTGCCACTGATATTTGGTCACTTGCCTTTTTCTTCCGATCTCATCCGCCTTTGAAACGTTGAGTAAGGCATTTGCTGGCTCATGGTCCGCATGTCATCCTCTACAGAACAATAAAGTTTCATTTCTTGGGTATTTTTACTCTAATTTCTGGCTTACTTCCTTTTTTCTTTTGATCCACTGCCGCCTTTGAAGTGCGGATTCTGCAGACTAATACAAGCTTTTTCTCTCCAAGATCTTGCAAGTTGATAGATTAAATCATGGAATTATTAGGATATGTTTTAAATTTCAAATCCACTTTATGAATTATTAAAAATACCGTTATCCATGTGGGTATGGAGCGAACAAGGATTTTCATATTGGGCATGAGCAGTTTCAAAAATTGGAACCCAATAATTCAAAATAACTAAAAACAACTTTTATGTAGAATCTCCGCGTTTTTTTCTTTTGCCATTCATAGGATCTGTGTTTCATTAGAAAAGGGCCGAAATTGCATGAGCAGAAAGGCCCATTTGTAGTTATTGGGCTTCGACGGCCGGAGCAAGTAGGCCGAGAGCAATTACCATGTAGATGGCCGTTGGCAACCCAAAGTGAAATATTGGGCCCAACAGGGGAAGGCTGAACAGTACTATTTTCTAATTGGAAGGTGGTACATGGCGTAATCCTGCCAAAAAAAAAGATGGACACGGGTTGCTGAAATTTGCCCATCTGCGCCTAATATCGCCGCCGCGGCTCCGCTTCCGCCGCCGCCGCCATGCCTCGTCTCGCGTCGAGCTCGCGGTACTGCCGCGTCTCGGGCACGGGGTACCGCGGCGTCCGCGCGCGCCCCAAAGGTACGTATTACGCGGAGATACGTGACGGCGGCGAGCGCATCGGCCTCGGCACCTACGAGACCGCGCACGAGGCCGCGCGCGCGTACGACGCCGTGGCGTGGCGGCTCGGGCGCCCGCGATCGTCGATGAATTTCCATGACGTGTGGACGCGCCAGCAGGCCGAGGATCTCGCGCCGCCGCCGTACATCGTTAGACAGGAGGAACAGCACCGCCGCCGCGAGACGGAGCGCCGTTTGCGCATCGCCGAGCGGGACGAGCGCGCGGCGCGCGAGTGGGCGGCCCGCTTCCCCGAGGACGTTGCCGCCGAGAACGAGCACTTCCGCAGACGGAGGGCGGAGAAGGCGACGAGGCGGGCAGCGAAGAAGGAGGACCGCGCACGACGGAGGGCGGAGAAGGCGACGAAGCGGGCCTTCATCGAAGCGCAGCTCGCCGGGCCGACCACCATTGGCGAGGACGACCCCCGTTGGATTGACCTCTTCTCGTCGGATCCGGTGTCGGGCACGACACCGGACTCGTCAGATGTCGAGTTTTAGTTTAGTTTTATCGCACTACTTTGTACAAATATGAACTACGGAGTATCTATCAAGCTAATTTTATCCTATTTTATGTCTATTTCTAGTCTTTGTTTGATCTTCTGTTTTACTGCACTCTATTTTTCATTATATTCTGTTTTTGGCGCTGCATTTATAGCGCCTCTGAAAATACGCTGTTTCAGCCCTGCATTTGGCCGCCACAGTTTGCAGCTTCCGGTGAAGCTATTGCCGGCTCCATGCGCAGCATCAGCCATTCAGCCCACAGCGCCAAAATATAGAGCCACTGCTGGAGTTGCTGTAATATGTTTGTCAGCAGGAGCTTACCTAATTAGTTAAAAAAAAGATGTTCAGCGTGGGATTCGAAAAAAAGATCTTCATGTTTTTTTCCTAGCTATCCTAGTTCGGACTTTTCATTGTGTTGGCTAGTGCATGAAGCTTGACACCTGTATTATGTGATCCTGATATGAGGATAAGAACACCTTCAGCTTGCATTGCTAATGGTGTCTACTGCAGCAGTGGCGTACCTTCAATGGAGACTGATGCAAGAGAGTTGGTACTGGTGAACCTGCACCTGACATCATCGTGCCACCTGAAGTAGGTTGTGTATTGGGATTAGACTGATAAGCATAGCACCTTGCAAAGAACAAGATGCTGCTAGTGTTGGTTAACGTGATTTTACGACAAAAGTCATGTATGCTCAACAGGTGCCGTACCTAGTTTGGATATTGTGTTGTTACCCTTTTGTGGTTTGGTGTTTGTCCAACATAGAAAGCTACTCTTTTCCCGTGTAAGTGTTATTATGTGAACAAAAGTTGTATGTACATATATATCGGTCAGAGAACCAAGATTGCATATTCTTGCCTGGTTATAACACATAAGTCATAATAACAATTAAAGAGAAAAGGAACATTTGCCTTTGCAATGTGATTGTGCCAAGTAGATTAGACAACCAACCACAAACATTACAGGTCAACAGCCAAACGCATGCGAAAGTCCTAAGGTAAGCTCCATAATACATGTTGAAACCAAAAGCCTAGAAACCATAAGAAAGGTAGCTCCACATCACAGTTCCACGACAGCAGCATACTGATCATAAAACATATATCAAGTCAGGACAGCTGCACCACTGGGTAAGCATCCATGGGGTCTGGCTCAAGAGCGAAGACTGTGTGAATGCTGCAAAATGTGGCTCTTGCCTCACCCCACCCATACATCTTATCATGGAACCTTACCAAATCAGCATGAATCATCTTGACATAAACATAGCTCCTCTCTCCATGCTGATGGGATTGAACAATGCGCCAGTTGCAGTGCTTCAGCTTGTCAAACAGTATGCAGGAGATAACGAAGCATGCTGGCTGGTCTTTTGTAGTGACAATGGCTTGGAGTAGCTGGTCCTGTGAACCACCCAACTGGATCTTTAGAGCTTGAAGGACAGTCCGTGCTATATAAGCTACCGTTGCTGACTTCAGCTCGGGTTCAGGTGAATGACAGCTGACATCTTGTCCTCGAGATGCAGATCCTTCTTGATCAGATTCAGCGGAATCATCACCACTACTTACAGGTGCATCAGGTTCTACAGAAGGCACATCAGGTACATGCTCCAGTTCATAGGAGTTGGGTGGGACAGCACTGTTTGCTGAAATCTCTACAATACCAGCTCCAGGTAGACCACCAGTATCTACAGAGGGTAAACCACCAATATCCACTTCAGAGGATTCTCGTGGCACGACACCTTTCGCTAGAGGCTCTACCATACCAGCTCCAGGTCCACCACCAGTCAGTACTGTGGGCATAGTCATGACGGGTTCTACCAATACAAAACCTCCTTCGGGTGGCGTGGCAACTTCGGGTGCAGGATCATCAGTAGCAACTCCAGCATCAGCACCAGTTACATCGGTCTTGACAATAGGTAAACCGTCTTGCTCTAGTTCAGAGAATTCCCGTGGCACGACACCGTTCACTAGAGGCTCTACACTAGCAGCTCCAGCTGCACCACCAGTTTCTTCAGCAGGGGGTAAACCCAATCCACAACCTTCTTCATGTGGCACGATGATGCCAGGTATAGGCTCATCAGTACCAGGTCCAGCTGCATCAGTCTCCATAGACAGTAAACAAGGTGGCGTCGGAGGTTTAAAAGACTGGCATGCCATTTCACCTTTGTCATCAGACAATATAGAGTTTTCTTCAACTCTATGTTTCTGCAATAATAAGCACATGAACAGAAATTAGACCAGAGCATCTAGCCATCTAACAGGGGCAGCGGCAAAACAAGCGTCGGTCCATATGTTTACCTTGTCATCTGGGATATCAGAACACACAGATTTAGAAGTCATTTCACATAGCATCCGCTTTTTCGTTCCTTCCCCTACGTCCATCTGGAATAAGTAATACTATTGATCACATAAAACTAATTAATCAAATAAATGCATATGTTGAGAAGTTTGCACGGCAAATTGTGGATTCTGCTTTCATCACCTACGAATCATCGTTCTATATATTTACCTTGTCATCTAGGATATCAGAAGTCACAGAATGAGAAGTCATTTCACTAAGTATCGGTTTTTTCGCTCTTTCCCCTCCATCCATCTGCAATAAGAAGTACTATTGATCACATAAAGCCAATTCAACGAATATATGCATATGTTGAGAAGTTTGCACAACAAATTGTGGATTCTACTTCCAATCACCAAGTAATCTCGTGAGAAATGCATGATCAAGATATGTTTCTCCCTCTTGATCGACATCTGCATCTCCATTAAGACTAATCATCGTGCGATGGTGCTAGCGCATACACTTCCAATCACCAGACAAGCAAAAAATTGTTGATTCTAGTAATGCTTAATCAGCAGTGGCCATGGAACGACCACAGATCGACCAAGCAAAAAAATAAATCATCAGCCTACTGACCACCAGGCAAAACAAACTAGGCCCATACATGGCCTCACAAATCATCATCAAACGTCGATCAAACTAGCAAGTTTGAACATGGATTACTAATTTATTTTCTGATAAAGTGAGTATATTAATATCGAAAGATATTGATTACACTGAGCCTCTGCAACAACGCAATACCTTACTGGTAGTACGGATGCACATGGATTCCTAATACTCCCTCTGTTCGGTTTTAATTAGTCGACGCGAGGGAGAGAAGAAAATGAACTGTCGATGCTTTCAACTAGAGTCAATTAAATACGAACGGAAGAAGTACGTAGTAGTATTGACAAATATCCGGATCTAGTCTAAAAACAAATTGGCATGTAAATCCTAGTAGTCTACTAAACTAGGATCAATACCCTAGATTAGGGTTGCAAGCGGCGTCCGCGAATCGTCCCGCAAAGCAGAAAATTAGAGCAAATAGTGGTTGAGATTAGAGCAGATTTAAAGCACTCGCACTGAAACTAGCTAGCCCGCTACCCACCCCGCTTGACACCCTGCCCTAGATGTGAATCTACACCAAATATTCAAACAAGGATGAGCAACCGCCAATAAAATTTTATCCGCACATCATCATCTCTACCATACAAAAGGGTATGGTGATTTCACATACAGCCATTGTTGCCGCGGGACGAGGATGAGTGATGCGCCGCGGAGAAGGTGCCTCACGCCTCTGTCGCCGCCGCCGTCGAAGAGGAAGTCGAAGCCGCGCGATTGTGGTCCGTCGCCGATATGGAGGTGGAGCTACTAGGGAAGAGATGGAGGTGGAGGTGGAGAGGGAGTGATGGTTTGTACTAGTGGCGGCCGGTGAGATAGTTATAAATACAGCCTCTCTCTCTTTTTTGGCAAGGAATGCAGCTTCTCTTGGAAGGCAACGAGGCAACGCACTCCAGATTATAATAATATGGACGGAGAAATTTGGACGCATCTGTGTTGTCTTGTCAAATGAATCACCAGGATTTGCTTTTAGTACTCCAGATTTGGGCGACCCAAGGAAGTAGAGATAGTAATGTACGCCATCTAGCTGCACGCTATCAAATCAAATAAATGGTCATGCCATTTACTTTTAAGATGGTGCAGCAGTTATTCTGACCAAAGAAACATGCACGTCTGCTGATTATTTCTGATGGGTATACATTTACCGTCCGCTAGCAAAGATTGTTTGGCACATTGTTCTTATGGCTTTCAACATCACACCCCTTAATAATATTATTAATCAATGTTTGGGCAATCAATTGAGTGTGTTAATAAAAAATTAAAACCCACAAATCCAACTGTACTATTTTTAGGGCCATATGAAGGACAAGGAATGATTTTAAATGCCATATGGAGTACCTCCAACCATGTGAAATATGGTTCTGTCATGCAGGTGATACCCATGGCTTCGCATTGGATCTGTATGTTGTCCTACATACAGTCAACTATGAAGTACCACGATTTGGTTTTTGGGTGCAACCGGCTAGAGAATGATGCACGGGTTTGTACAGCCAGTACAATTCACATTAAGATTTTCTGATAGGATGTTGATGTGTATATGTAAGAATCATACACTAGAATGTCTTCTATGTTTAGATGGTTGATCTACGTTTATACTTTCTGTGAACCATGAGGTTAAGACCTTTGTACTGTAATAAAGATTGCTAAATAACAGTATATATGTATGCCTCTAGGGACACTGAAACAGCCAAACAACCATGCATGTGTATAGACCGTATTTGATCAAATTAAAAGAAGCACCTGGGTTCATGCAAATAGCATAAATTTATCACCTAAGTACATTAGCTATAAATAGTTAAATAGGAGTCAAGACCAACTGAGCTAGCTAGTAGTATGATCCTACTATTACATAAATATCCCTAACTCTGATTGTCTTTGTTCCAGTCCAGCGCGTTGGTGTAGCTTGGGATGAACCAAAACCCCGTATGCCAGTTGGCCCCTGGACCGCTGCTTGAGAAAGATATGCTTTGGTGGTCTTCGCCATTTAGACTGAAGCGGAAAATTTCTTGATGTGATGTGTCAAACTGAGAGCCAATGGCCTGAGGCGTGGTGTAGATGCAGTTTCTTCTTGTCAAATATCCTGGGGGAAATGTTGCACCACCCACTGGCATGAAAATCGGATAGTTCAACCCAAGGAACATAGAATAGTCTCCAAGATTAGTAACCCTTTCCCACGGGTTGGCTGGAAGTAACCGACTAGTGTCATTCGAGAATACAATGCAGGTATACCCCGAATAGCTGTGAACAGCGCGACCGCAATGGACAGAAGGGGTACTATCATAATGAGTTGGAGCACCGTCAGCGTCAAAATCCATTACGCCACGTGCATAGACCAGGAGAAGTCTAGAACGATCTTGAGATCTTGCCAGCCACCACGTACGACTATTAGAGTCAAAATCATCATCGTCATCAAATCCAGCCGTCCACGGAATGAATGGAGCAGGGAGCACTATAGGACCTTGAAAAAGGAAAGAACACGTCACATGAAAATATATTTCATGATTTATCTACTAGTGATATTGATTTGATATTGGGATGCCAATACTAGTACTTTATAAAATCATGGTCGAACATAAGATGGTTTGAAATATATTTCGAACATCTTGGTAAAACTTCATATGGATTTAAAACATGTTCCCGAAAATATTGGTCCAAATTTTAGATGGTTTGAATATAGTACTCCTTATTCTCTAGAACCGGGGGAATATAAACAAATGAAAGTCTTTATCAATATTGCATGGCACCTTTATTGATTCTATTTCTACTCTACCTTAAATTTTCTAGGGAGTAATAATAAAGAAACTTAATTACTAGGGGGCCTTTTTCCTAAGGAACAACATGCACATTAGACCATACTAAAATTCCTATAGATGTTAAATTCTATATATGTCCATACCACAAGAGGGTTATGGTGTGCGCCTATGGAATTCCTTTAAGCCAAAAGATGCCAAGACAGTTCAACAAATAAGAGGTGAAATACTATATAAGTTACGTATATAAAAAAGATAGGGAGGAAATGTTACCAAATTGATTAGGATCCCATGCATAAACATTTCCAAGCTCAGTAACGGCGAACACAAGTCCGTTATGTATAATTGCATCGCAGTATATGGCGCCGTACTGAAACTGGTTTTCAAGAAATATCCATGCACGAGGATATTCGCCATGGAGGTAGGCAATTGCAAAGTCGAAGATTGCGACAAGGGAGAAATCTTGATACCCCCTAGCAGCTGTAGGAACTTGGCAAATAGCTATCTTCTGCAGTCGAATAGCAGAACGCTGATACTCGAATATAAGTGGATTGTGTGTGGTTTCCAACTTGTCCCTCAAAGATGGAAGCTTAATCTTGCGATGAGTGTAGACATTGAGGAGGTTCCACTTGCCTTCGGGGCCAACCATGGCGATCCAATCTCCATTGGCGCCTGCCCGCTCCTCATCCTTACCGTGTGGCATTAGGCCATCATAGGAGAACCTGTCCAGCGGCAGTAGTTTGCACTTGCTGTGCACCGGCAAATCCTCCTTGAACACCGCCCATGGTTTATCCGCCGGGTCACAACAGAGAACACACGGAAGGCCAAACGGCTGAGAAGCAGGCAGAGTGGCACTGTATTTGGCTGACTGAAGAATACTTTTGGAGGAACCGACTAGGGACGCGGCGGTGATGGCGTCGCACTGGCTGATGAGCACTTCAAGGGGGCCTTCCGTAAACACCTTGTGAAACAGCCCAGATCCACAGACCCTGCTCGATTTCGCCATCGCAATGAGGCAGGTGGTACAATGGGGTTGGTATTTTCTTGGGAGATCTACTGATTCGAACTTTGGGAGAGAGATGGCGATCAATGGCGGCAGGTGGGGGTTTGAGTTGGAGAACAGAGGCTCTCAAACTGGGCACTGCTGGATAGGATGCGAAAGCGCCATGGCGGAGACGCAGGCGCGTGCTATGGAAGATGGGCGGAGTGGGGATAGACGACGGAGGTGAACCGAGACGCTCATATACTGCCTACTGCAGTTTCGAGGAGAGTGTGAATGTGTTCAAAAAAAGAGGAGAGTGTGAATGTGTTCAAAAAAAGAGGAGAGTGTGAATGTGTTCAAAAAAAGAGGAGAGTGTGAATGTGACCCGACACCCGAGTAGGAGCCGAGCAGACGGACTATAGGAGTAGCCCCATCATTACAGAACATTAATCGTGCTTCCTACAATAAATAAGTGAAACATCCCAGGCTTGTGTTGTCTAATCAAATCGATGGCCATGTCAGTATTATGGTGAACAAATAAAACAAATACACACCAACCTTGTTCTTTTTGCAACGTACACCAACCTAGCAAGGCATCAACCTTCTCGCCATCAACTACGACTCCGTGGCTCCGTCCCACCAAAGTTGTCTCAACTTTGTAAAAAAAATACATCTATCCATCTAAATTTTAACAAAGGTGAGACACTTTTGGTGGGACCGAGGGAGTACAAAAAAACTTCACTACTCCATGCTAGTATCGGCCACTAATTCAAATTTCAACTGAAGGCGTGCTATTTTATGGTCCTGAAAATTGCCAAAAAAAATACAACCCAAAAATGCAACAGATCCATGTTAAGGGGGTACACCCTACGCAATATACATTAAGAAACTTTGAAACTTCAGCGACCTTGTAAGAATGCCCATGACAGTGCAGTTTTGCCAAATTAGGAAGAGACGAAATATGAATTCAACCAAAGAAATCTAAACGAATCCTTAGACAATAGCATAGTTAACACGTTCAGAAAAAAATGATGACTCCAAAAGAACAACATTAGCAAGAAATACTCCATTTTAGTTTGAATTTGCAGTCACATACATAACTAGTAGTACTGCCAAAATACTATAATACTCCGAGCTGCATTCTAGCACTCCAACTAGCTAGTAATAGTTCTGGAGTAGTAGTACTACTATACAAGTCCAAAATACATCCGAACGAACCCTACTTCGAACTAAACTACTCCCTCCGATCTTCGAGTAACTACATTGCAGTATGACTAAACGAAGATTATTGTATAACCTTCTTGTTGATGCAAACGCAGATAGGCAACACACGCTGCCCTCCATTCTGCTTCGCGTAACGGGGCGGCACCGCCAGGAAAGAAGTGAGCTGCTGCAACATGATCGAGCTAGGCGTCGGGGAGCTCGTCGGCTCGATTACCGCCATCAAGGTGTCCGTCGAGAGGTCACTGGTCCCAGCCGTCGCCGGCGCCGGCGGACCAATCACCAACAGCTGCGCCTTGTACATCGGAAACAAGCACGCGGCCGACCTGATGCACACACAGGACACAATGGTGGTCGGGCCGAGCGCTCCAACGGTGATGGCGAACACGCTACCGTCTTCTTCCCCACTGCCGATGAACAGGTGTCCCCGCGGTTGTACCGGAACACGAACTATGCACCAGGCGGGTATGCCATACTGGAACGTAAACACTGGGATGGAGTGGGATGCTTGGAGGTGTACCAGGAGCTCCCGCGGCGGGCCGGTGAAGCTGCAGCCGGTATTGATGGCCTCTGTGCAGCCGCACGGACCATGCGGGCACGCGATATAGTGCTTGTAGGACTCCGTGGAGGCGACCAAGCTCTGGCAGCCGACGCACTTGACCATTGCCCCAGATCGATTCGACGGCGGCAATCTTGGCCCAGATCGATTCGACGGCGGCAACCACGCCGGCTGCTCGCACTTCTTGCACGGGTTCGGCGCAAGCTCGCCGACGCAGCGCCGACAGCCCATATGACCGCCCTTGCACTGCACGGAACAACGTACGTGGCATCAGTTGTCATTGACATTTCTCACAGGTGAACCTAAGAATGAAATCGGAAGGGAGCGACCTTGGATATGGGGGGTTTGAAGGGCAGCAGGCAGAGGGGGCACAAGAAGAGGGCCTCCTCCATCTTCAGAGAAGAGTGATCGGGAAAACGAGAACGGGATGGGTTCTTTTTTTTATACATGCCTTGGAGTGGAGTATGGATACTACTACTTATAGGAAGAACTTCCTTGCTAAGAATCGGCGTCGGCCGTACGCAAGCATAGATGCACCAGCGGCTCTGCAGTTTGTCAAAATAAAAGGACAGAGCTGCAGTGACTTGAAGTCTCCAAATCTCATTGTGACTTGGTGCCACCATCTACCAACCATTTGAGATCCAACGTTCCAAACTAATCTCTTATTTCGAACCTAAAAACAAAAATTATGAAAAAAATCCAGTAAAATGTAGATGCCTTGTTCTAAAATCTGTGAATATTTCATCCCACTCGGACGATTAGCTTGTGATTAAAGAGCTTTTTACGTATACGAGCACTAGTTTAAACTAAATACTCCCTCTGATTCATATTAATTGACTTCAATATGGATGTATCTAGAACTAAAATGTGTCTAGTACATCCATATTAGAGTCAATTAATATGAACCGGAGGGAGTATATATTTGCTCACAAACCTTTGATTCAAATCGAATGAAACTTCACCAAAATATAAATCGAAATATGCACGATTAACTGGAAGTTCTTGAAATATTTCTGAGCAATTATAATAATTATTTAGTTTAAATTCTAAGTCGATCGCATACATTGGATCTGAGATGGATGGTGGATGGTGGCACCAAGTCACTGTGAAACTTGGAAGTATCAAGTCAGTGAAGCTCTATCCCAAAATAAAAGCTTCGTGAAGGGGGCAGTTTGGTTCAAAAAAGAAGACAGTGCCAAGCAGTTGTCAAACAATACCCATATAGTCAAATGTACTCCCTCTGATTCAAATGAATTGACTCAACTTTGTCTAGATATATGGATGTATCAAGTCACTGAAGCTAAAATAAAAGCTTCATGAAGGGGGAAGTTTGGTTCGAAAAAAAATACAGTGCCAAGCAGCTGTCAAATAGTACCATAACGTCAAATGTACTCCCTCCGATTCAAACGAAATGACTCAACTTTGTATTTTGCATGTTAAAGGTTTTTCGTAAAACTTGGCCAATCTTAACATAGTTTGCCTTTCTAAAAAAAGATATAAGCCCTAAGGCTCCTTTGATTCATAGGATGGGAAAACCATAGAAATATGGAAAACATAGGATTGAGATTTAATGGCTAGTTGAATCATATAGGAAGATGAGTTGTGTTTGATTGTGCCAAAGGAAATTTTCCATGAGGTATGACCTAATGTTTTATTCTTATAGGATTTGCACTGCAAGATTCCTATAGGATATGTTCCTATGAATCAAACAACTAGTGTGGGGAAAATTCACATGTGATCTAAATCCTACATAATTCCTATACAAATCCTATATATGAATTTTAGTTGTTAGGTCACTTAAAATGACTTCACTTGAAGAGTTACATTTTTGTTTTTTTCTGAATTAGTAGTGATGCCTAACCATATATATACCTAAACCAAGAGAATCAGCATAAACTTATGTATATTAATAGTAAGCGCATATATGAATGTTTTTTATCTACAAACCCAGGGTCATATATATGTACATAGAAACATGCATATATACTAGTTTTTGTACCTTGGTGTGTTCCTCTTTTGGGCTATCTCTTTTTTGTTCACCGATTCACAACCAACGCCCTAGATTAATTTGGCACTTAAAAAATAACATTTTGTTTTTGGCGCACTAACACAAATAGTAGTAGCACGGTCAACACTGTAGAGAAGTACAAAATAAATGTGTGTGGGAAAAAATGACTTAAAGTGACCATTACATTGAGAAAAAGGGTAGAACCAAGCATTGCACAGGGAAAAAGCAGTGTAGTGCCCAGAAGAAAAAAACAAGTTGGGTTATACTCCCTCCATCCTGAAATAATGGGTGTAGAGTTAAAATTTGTCCATAAAAGAGTGTACTTCTCGTTTTGCAATGCACTTCAAAATTTGTCCACAAAAGAGTGGTAGTAAAAAATATTTCTTTCTCATCACGAGGGATATAGTTTCTTCACGACTAGTACGTACTACCTCCATCACAAAGCTTAAGTCTTTTTTTAAGAGTCAAAGCAAGTAAAGGTTGACGAAAATTTAGAACAATCTATCAACTAATATAATATTTTGTAGATACCATACCAAAAAAAATCGTTGTCTATGTATTGATATTAATTTTGTATTTTGCATGATAATGATTTTTGGTAAAATCTTAGTTTACCTTGACATAGTTTGAGCTTCTAAAAATAATATAAGCCTTACGCTTTGGGATGGAGGTAGTAGTATTTAGCATAATATGGTTTTCTTATTTACTACATGCATTTAGATCATTGGAGGTGGAAAAGTTGAAGAGGAAAGTGATGGTCGATGACAGTTTCCCAATGTAATAATAAAATCCTTAATATGCCTTGAAAACCCACACGTACGCTCTTTCTAGGACAGAGGCAGTATGAGGTAATGCACCCACGCGCTGTCATCTGCCGGTTCGTGCTATGTCTCCCAAATCTTGAAATATCGTCAGTTATCCATTTCACGTCCACACTTCTCCCTCTCTCCACGGACTAGGAAAAAACCCTCTCTTCACTTCCCCTTCCCATTCCACCGATGGAGAGCCCAACCGACGCCGTCAACGCAGCGAAAGCGAAAGCCGCGCGGCTGGCCTTAGCCGCAGAGGAGGCGTGCAGAGCCGCGACCGCAGCACGCATGGCCGCAACGGCGGCGATCATTGCCGCAGCGGATGCCAAAGACGAAGCGGAGGCCATTGCCGAAGGTCGGGCCATCGGTCGCTCATCGGCATCTGATGCTGTTGGTAGATGGGTCCACTCTCTTGGGAAGCATCCCCTAGATGACGAGGACGAGGTTGAACTCATCTTTGAACCGCCGCCGCCGACCTTCGACGAGAATATCGTCGACGAGGGGGAGGAAGTATGTTCCGATTCACCTCTCTCCCTTATTCAACATAGCCCTGTATCGATTTGCGCTATGGTCTCTCCCTCTTTTTTTTGCGCTATAGCGTTTTGAATTAGCGTCAGAATCTTTTTAGATTCATATTCAGTATTAGTTGCAACTGCTACATATTTGCTTCACATCCGATTCACCTCTCTCCCTTATTTAACATAGCCCTGTATCGATTTGCTCTATGGTCTCTCCCTCTTTTTTTTGCGCTATAGGGTTTTGAATTAGCGTCAGAATCTTTTTAGATTCATATTCATTATTAGTTGCAACTGCTACATATTTGCTTCACCTGTTTATTTGGCATGTATCAGGTTGCTACTGATGAGGTTGACAGCGATGTCGAGTCGCGTCATAGGAAGGCCAGGGCCACTCTCAACAAGCTTAAGGCGGGGAAGTTCGACAAGTATTGGAGTGAACCCTGGACTGGTGCCAGGAACAGCTGCCCCTTCTGCACAAAGAGCATAAAGGTTGACTTTCGAAGCGTCCTGCAGCATGCCGAAGCCGGTGGGTCCGGCTGTCTCAAAGTTGGGGAAACTGTTAACCGATCCGGCTTCATAGCCAACCACATGGCCTATGGGCTATTCCTAAGGAAGAAATTGAACCAAGCTATCGAGACCGGTCGTGTGCCTCCTCCCAAGCCCAAGCCACCAAAGATTAAAGGTATGGGCAGCAAGAAGCAGAAGAAGCGGGACCGGGAGGAGGCGACAGGAAGAAGATGGTAAATATACTCCGTAACTGTTGTGCATGTTTGTCTCTCCTACTGCTTCAAAAGCAGCATCTTTTGTTGAACTCTGTTTATGTTTGCTGCTCAGCAGCGTTTGTGGTGAACCTATTAGCTTAATTAGGGGTTGTTGAACTATGTCTGTGTTGAACCTTGCTTAATTAGGTTGTGTTGAACTCTGTTTGTGTTGGCGTGGGAAGGGGGGCATGATGCTACCCTGAATTTGCGGGACCCCCAAAAAACTTGCAAATACGAGTGATGCATCCAAAAGGAACAAACTTCTTACATGGTAGACCCCAGTCTGAAAGCAAGAAATGCGATCGGGTCCTTAACAGCCACCGCCCGGATTGATCGGGTATTTTGCCTGCCTACCGCATGTGACTTGTGCTCACTGAAGTTTGGGACCTCACGCATGGGCACCACACGTAAGTGACAGACCTGTTGGTGTAAAAACTCGGGTGATTATTATACTGCATTAGTACAAAGTTTCCTATGGATTCAAGGGTTGGAAAGCCAAGTTAACTCATTTTCATGACTAAGAAGGAGCCAGGCTTACTTTTTCATTTTCATGTTTTAACTTGTTTAAATCTTGGTCAAACAAAGGATCTGACCAGGATTCAAGTGGGCATAAAAATTCAAAAAAGAAATCAAAAAAAAAACCAAAGCACATAAGCTTCTTATGTCATATAGTAAGCATTACAGTTGATCAACGAAGTCTAGACATATTCAAACCAGAAAAATATTGTATATACCCCCTAACCCTAAACTCTGTCTTATGAAGTCAAGCATGAAGAAAAGTGGTTTTGGGTTTCAAACATTGGAAATTGAAAAAACTCCCAAAAGCTTCATTTTGGAGTGACTAAGAAGAATCCAGGCTTTCATTTTCATGTTTTAAATTGGTTTAAATCTTGGTCAAACCTAGGATTTGACCAAGATTCAAATGGACATAACAAATTCAAAAAAATCAAAACCAAACACATAGTCTTTTGATGTCATATAGTAAGCATTCAAGTTGATAAACAAAGTCTAGACATATTTAAACAAGAAAAATCATGTATATACTTGGCCCCTAACCCTAAACTCTGTCTTATGAAGTCAAGCATTAAGAGGAGTGGTTTTGGGTTTCAAACATGGAAATTTAAAAAACCTCCCAAAAGCTTCATTTTGGAGTGACTAAGAAGAATCCAGGCTTACTTTTCATTTTCATGTTTTAAACTGGTTTAAATCTTGGTCAAACCTAGGATTTGACCAAGATTCAAATGGGCATAACAAATTCAAAAAAAAACTAAACACATAGTCTTTTGATGTCACATAATAAGCATTCAAGTTGATAAACAAGGTCTAGACATATTCAAACCAGAAAAATCATGTATCTACCCCCTACCCCTAAACTTTGTCTTATGAAGTAAAGCACGGAGAGATATCATTTTGGGTTTCGAACATGGAAAATTTAAAAAAACCTCCCAAAAGCTTCATTTTGGAGTGAATAAGAAGGATCCACACTTACTTTTCATTTTCATGTTTTAAACTTGTTTAAATATTGGTCAAACCTGCAAGGATTTGACCAAGATTCAAATGGGCATAAAAATTCAAAAAAAAAACAAAACCACTCTTCGCCTTGACTTCATTAGACAGAGTTTAGGGTTGGGGTATATACATGATTTTTAATGTTTAAATATGTATAGACTCTGTTGATCAACATGAATGCTTACTATAACTTAAGAAGCTTAATTATGTGCTTTGGTTTTTCATTTTTTGAATTCTTTATTGAATTTTTATGCCTATTTGAATCTTGGTCAAATCCTAGGTTTGACCAAGAATTAAACAAGTCAGTAACATGAAAATGAAAAAGTAAGCCTGGATCCTTCTTATTCACTCAAAAAATGAAGCTTTTGGGAGGGTTTTTGAATTTTCCATGTTTGAAACCCAAAACCATTCCTCTTATATGCTTGACTTCATATATATCACAGAGTTTAGCCTTAGGGGGTATATACATGATTTTTCTAGTTTGAATATGTCTAAACCTTGTTTATCAACTTGAATGCTTACTATAAACCAAAAATTCATGTATCTACACCTAACCCTAAACTATGCATGAAGAGAAGTGGTTTTGGGTTTCAAACCTGGATATCTCAAAAACCCTCCCAAAAGCTTCATTTTGGAGTGAATAAGAAGGATCAAGGCTTAATTTTTCATTTTCATGTTTTAATCTTGTTTAAATCTTGCTCAAACCTAGGATTTGACCAAGATTCAAATGGGCATAATTTAAAAAAATGAAAAATCAAGGCACATAGTCTTCTTATGTCATATAGTAAGCATTCAATTAAGTTGATAAACAAGCTCTGGACATATTCAAACCAGAAAAATCATGATGAATCTACCCCCTATATATCCCTAAACCCTAACTTATGAAGTCAAGCATGAAGAGAAGTGGTTTTTGGTATAAATCATGGAAATTTCATATTCATGTTTATTAAACTTGTTTAAATCATGGTCAAACCTAGGATTTGACCAAGATTCAAATGGGCATAAATATTCAGAAAAAACAAAAAATGGAAAATCAAGGCACATAGTCTTCTTATGTCATATATATAGTAAGCATTCAATTAAGTTGATAACAAGGTCTAGACATATTCAAACGAGAAAAATCATGTATCAAGCTACCCCTAACCCCAAACTCTGTCTTATGAAGTCAAGCATGAAGAGAAGTACGTGGTTTTTTGGTTTCAAACATGGAAATTTCAAAAACCCTCTCAAGAGCTTTATTTTGGAGTGACTACGAAGGATACATGCTTAATTTTCATATTCATGTTTTAAACTTGTTTAAATCATGGTCAAACCTAGGATTTGACCAAGATTCAAATGGGCATAATTTAAAAAAAATGTAAAATCAAGGCACATAGTCTTCTTATGTCATATAGTAAGCATTCAATTAAGTTGATAAACAAGGTCTAGACATATCAAACCAGAAAAATCATGTATCTACCCCTATATATCCCCAAACTCTGTCTTATGAAGTCAAGCATGAAGAGAAGTGGTTTTTGGTTTCAAGCATGGAAATTTCAAAAACCTCCCCAAACTTCATTTTAGAGTGACTAAGAAGGATACAAGCTTGCCTTTTCATTTTCATGTTTTAAACTTGTTTAAATTATCTTGGTCAAATCTAGGATTTGACAAGATTCAAATGGGCAAACATATGATAAGTGATGCAAATATCATTTCTAAGTGCGGGCAAACCAGAGATATGTGGTTTTTGGTTTCAAACATATTCAAACGAGAGAAATCATGTATCTACCCCCTAACACTAAACTCTGTCTCATGAAGTCAAGCGCATGCATGAAGATATGTGGTTTTTGGTTTCAAACATGGAAATTTCAAAAACCCTCCCAAGAGCTTCATTTCGAAGTGATTAATTAAGAAGCATACATGCATGCTTACTTTTTCATATTCATGTTTTAAACTTATTCAAATCTTGGTGAAACCTAGGATTTGACCAAGATTCAAATGGGTATAAAAATTTAAAAAAAACAAAAAAGGTCTTCTTATGTTATATAGTAGGCATTCAATTAAGTTGATAAACAAGTTCTAGACATATTCAAACAAGAAAAATCATGCATGTATCTACCCCTAACCCTAAACTTTGTTTCATGAAGTCAAGCATGAAGATATGTGGTTTTTGGTTTCGAACATGGAAATTCAAAAACCCTCCCAAGAGCTTCATTTTGAAGTGACTAAGAAGCATACATGCTTACTTTTTCATATTCATGTTTTTAACTTATTCAAATCTTGGTGGAACCAAGGATTTGACAAAGATTCAAATGGGTATAAAAATTCAAAAAACAAGGTCTTCTCTTATGTTATATAGTAAGCATTCAATTAATTTGATAAACAAGGTCTACACATATTCAAACCAGGAAAATCATGTATCTACCACCTAACCCTAAACTCTGTCTTATGAAGTCAAGCATGCATGAAGAGAAGTGGTTTTTGGTTTCAAGCATGGAAATTTCCATGTTTGAAACCCAAAACCACTTCTCTTCATATGCTTGACTTCATATGACAGAGTTTAGCGTTAGGGGGTAGATACATGATTTTTTGGTTTGAATATGTCCAAACCTTGTTTATCAACTTGAATGTGTAATATATATATGACATAAGAAGACTGCATGCTTTGGTTTTTCATTTTTTGATTTTTTTGAAATTTTAAGCCCATCTGATTCTTTGTCAAATAATAGGTTTGACCAAGATTTAAACATGTTTAAAACATGAAAATGAAAAAGGTAAGCCTCCATCCTTCTTAGTCACTCCAAAATGAAGCTTTTTGGAGGGTTTTTGAAAATTCCATGTTTGAAACCCAAAACGACTTCTCTTCGTGCTTGACTTGATAAGACAGAGTTTTGGGTTAGGGGTAGATACATGATTTTTCCGGTTTGAATATGTCTAGACCTTGTTTATCAACTTAAATGCTAACTATATGACATCAGAATGGGCATAAAAATTTAAAAAAATTAAAAATGTAAAACCAAAATTTAATTGGGAGGAAAGGGTACATGAATTACAATTAAAAAACAAGGTAACTTAAATACTTGGATGCCCCAAGATGTGTGGAAGCCCAAAACAATGGCAAAACATATCATGTGCGCATGCTGCATCCAATTCAAGTAGAACACATAGTAGGCACCGATAGTTTGACCTAAATTTGAAATCAAAGAGAAGGTGGTTAGAAAAAATCAAAATTGGCAAAGCAAAGCATGAAATCAAAAAATTGTGATGCACTCTAGCTATGAAAATTATCAAACAATGCAAACCAAAATGATTTTTTAGAGGAATACTAGTTCAACTTATTTAATTTTTTATTTGTAGGCCAAAATCAAACCCCGTAGTTGGATTTTTTTTTCAACTTGATCTGTAGTACTGGGGAAAACCCTAGTTTATAACCTATTTAATAATAGATTCGTAGTCGATTCTTTTACTTTTTTATTATTACTATGCAGCACATGTGTGTTTGCCCGTCGAGTGAAACTCGGAGGAAGAGGAATCACTCGGAAGGAGAAGAAGGGAGAGCAGTCACGGGGCCCCTCTTATTGATGGTGTATATTCTTTTTCTGGTGATGTTGACTGTTGTGCAGGGTTTGTCAGTGCGCAGGAGGTGCGAGCGAGCGAGCGAGCGAGTCGAGCGAGGCCGAGAATGAGAGAGATTTTTTTGTGAGAGGGACAACCGAAGGATCCAGAAGGACCCACAGACTTCCAATACGCATCCTGATGCGTCTTCTCTTGACAAAGAAGATGGCTGGGAGTTGGCGTACCTATTGCACGTGACTTGTGCTCACTCAAGTGTGGGACCACACGCGTGGGCACCACACGTAAGTGACCTGTTGGTGTAAAAACTCGGTTGATTATTATAGTGCATTAGAACAAAGTTTCCTATGGATTCAAGGGTAGGAAATCCAAGTTAACTCATTTACATGACATTATTTTTTCCATGAAGCAAAGTTAACACTATCAATTGGTACATTTTGGAGTGACTAAGAAGGATCAATGCTTACTTATTCGTTTAATTTCACGTGTTAAACTTGTCTAAATCTTGTTCAAACCTAGGATTTGACCAAGATTCAAATGGGCAGAAAAATAATTAAAAAACAGAAAAATGAAAAACCAAATCACATAGTAAGCATTCAAGTTGATAAACAAGGTCTAGACATATTCAAACCAGACAAATCCCCCCTAAACTCTGTCTTATGAAGTCAAGCATGTGAAGAGAAGTGGTTTTGGGTTTGGGGGTATATATACATGATTTTTATTGTTTAAATATATATAGACTTTGTTGATCAACATGAATGCTTAATTACTATATGACATAAGAAGTTTATGTGCTTTGGTGTTTCATTTTTTTGATTTCTTTTTTGAATTTTTATGCCCATTTGAATCTTGGTCAAATCCTAGGTTTGACAAAGATTTAAACAAGTTTGAAACATGAAAATGAAAAAGTAAGCTTGGATCCTTCTTAGTCACTCCAAAATGAAGCTTTTGGGTGGGTTTTTGAAATTTCCATGTTTGAAACCCAAAACCACTTCTTCTCTTCATGCTTGACTTCATAAGACAACGTTTAGGGTTAGGGGGTAGATACATGATTTTTCTGGTTTGAATATGTCTAGACTTCGTTGATCAACTTGAATGCTTAGTATATTACATAAGAAGACTATGTGGTTTGGTTTTTGATTTTCTTGATTTTGTTTGATTTTTTATGACCATTTGAATCTTGGTCAAATCCTAGGTTTGACCAAGATTTAAACAAGTTTAAAACATGAAAATGAAAAAGTAAGCATGGATCCTTCTTAGTCATGACAATGAGTTAACTTGGCTTTACTACCCTTGATGAATCCATAGGAAACTTTTTGTACTAATGCAGTATAATATTCTGGTTTGAATATGTCTAGACCTTGTTTATCAACTTAATTTGAAAGACATACAAGTTATAGCACACATAGTGCATACATTTTCACACATACTGCACTAGATGCTAACCCTATAGTTTGAGGCCATTTGGATGAGGTCGAAAAAATTCTTGGATTAGAATCGTGTTGTTCGAACCCCGTAGTTGGATTTTTTTGAACCCTTGATCTTTAGAACTGGGCAAAACCCAAGTTTAACCATGCAAGATTCAAATGGCCCTAAAAATTCAGAAAAAAATCAAAAGAATGAAAAACCAAAGCACATATATAGCATTCTTATGTCATATGTATAGTAAGCATGCATTCAAGTTGATAAACAAGGTCTAGACATATATATTCAAACCAGAAAAATCATGTATATATCTACCCCTAAAACTCTAATTAAACTATGTCTTATGAAGTCAATCATGTAGAGAAGTGGTTTTGGGTTTCAAATATGGAAATTTCAAGAACCTCCCAAAAGCTTCATTTTAGAGTGACTAAGAAGGATCCAGGCTTATCTTTTCATTTCATGTTTTAAACTTGTTTAAATCCTGGTCAAACCTAGGATTTGACCAAGATTTATGGGCATAAAATTCAAAAAAATCAGAAAAATAAAAAACCAAAGCACATAAGCATATTCAAGTTGATAAACAAGGTTTGGACATATTCAACCCATACACAAATCATGTATCTACCCCTAACCCTAAACTCTGTCTTATGAAGCATGAAGAGAAGTGGTTTCGGGTTTCAAACATGGAAATATCAAAAACCTCCCAAAAACTTCATTTTAGAGTGACTGAGAAGGTTACATGCTTCCCTTTTCATTTTAATGTTTTAAACTTGTTTAAATCTTGGTCAAACCTAGAATTTGACAAGATTCAAATGGGCATCAAAATTCAAAAAAATCAGAAAAAGAAAAACCAAAGCAATAGTTTTCTTATGTCATATAGTAAGCATTAAATTTGATAAACAAGGTCTAGACATATTCAAGACAAATCATGTATCTATACCCTAACCCCTAAACTCTGTCTTATGAAGTCAAGCATGTGAAGAGAAGTGGTTTTGGGTTTCAAACATCGAAATTTCAAAAACCTCCCAAAAGCTTCATTTTAGAGTGACTAAGAAGGATACATGCTTCCCTTTTCATTTTCATGTTTTAAACTTGTTTAAATTATCTTGGTCAAACCTAGGATTCGACATGATTCAAATGGGCATCAAAATTAAAAAAAAACAGAAAAAGGAAAAACCAAAGCAATAGTTTTCTTATATATGTCATATAGTAAGCATTAAAGTTGATAAACAAGGTCTAGATATATCCAAACCAGACAAATCATGTATCTACCCCCGGCCTGTCGATCTTATGAAGCTAGTCTACTAGCATGTGAAGGGAACTCGTTTTCGGTTTCAAACATAGAAATTACAAGAACATCCCAAAAGCTTCTCCATTTTAGAGTGACTACGAAGGATACTGACTTCCCTTTTCATTTTCATGTTTTAAACTTGTTTAAATCTTGGTCAAACCAAGGATTTGACCAAGATTCAAATGGGCCTAAAAATTTAGAAAAAATTCAAAAAGAGAATGAAAAACCAAAGCACATAGCATTCTTATGTCATATGTATAGTAAGCATTCAAGTTGATAAACAAGGTCTAGACATATTCAAACCAAAAAATCATGTATATATCTACCCCTAACCCTAAACTCGATCTTATGAAGTCTAGCATGAAGAGAAGTGGTTTTGGGTTTCAAACATGGAAATTTCAAGAACATCCCAAAAGCTTCATTTTAGAGTGACTAAGAAGGATCCATGCTTACTTACTCGTTTTCACGTGTTAAACTTGTCTAAATCTTGGTGAAACCTAGGATTTGACCAAGATATGATTCAAATGCGCAGAAAATTAAAAAAGTCAGAAAAATTAAAAACCAAAGTACATAGTCTTCTTATGTCATATAGTAAGCATATTCAAGTTGATAAACAAGGTTTGGACATATTCAAACCATACAAATCATGTATCTATACCCCCTAACCCTAAACTTTTTCTTATGAAGTCAAGCATGAAGAGAAGTGGTTTTGGGTTTCAAAGATGGAAATTTCAAAAACCTCCAAAAACTTCATTTTAGAGTGACTGAGAAGTTAGCATTAAAGTTGATAAACAAGGTTTAGACATATTCAAACCAGACAAATCATGTATCTACCCCTAACCCTAAACTCGGTCTTATGAAGTCTAGCATGAAGAGAATCGTTTTGAGTTTCAAACGTTTAAGCCAAAAGCCCCATTTCAAATATTTCAAACTTATTCAAAGTTGGTTCAAATTTGAAAGACATACAAGTTATAGCACACATAGTGCATACATTTTCACACATACTGCACTAGATGCTAACCCTATAGTTTGAGGCCACTTGGATGAGGTCGAAAAAGTTCTTGGATTAGAATCGTGTTGTTCGAACCCCGTAGTTGGATTTTTTGAACCTTGATCTGTAGTACTGGGCAAAACCCTAGTTTAACCTATTTAATTATAGATTCGTATATCGATTTTTCTACCTTTTTATTATTACTATGCTGCAGATGTGCGTTTGCCCGTCGAGTGAAACTCGGAGGAAGAGGGATCACTCGGAAGGAGAGAAAAAAGGCAGAGCATTATGGTGTCTCCCCTTTTTCGGGTGATGATGATGATGTTGACTGTTGTGCAGGGTTTGTCAGTGCGCAGGACGTGCGAGCGAGCGAGCGAGCGAGTCGAGCGAGAGAATGAGATAGATTTGTTTTTTTTTGTGAGAGGGACAACCGAAGGATCCAGAAGGACCCACGGACTTCCAATACGCATCCTGATGCGTCTTCTCTTGACAAAGAAGATGGCTGGGAGTTGGCGTACCTATTGCACGTGACTTGTGCTCACTGAAGTGTGGGACCTCACGCGTGGGCACCACACGTAAGTGACAGACCTGTTGGTGTAAAAACTCGGTTGATTATAATAGTGCATTAGAACAAAGTTTCCTATGGATTCAAGGGTAGGAAATCCAAGTTAACTCATTTACATGACATTATTTTTTCCATGAAGCAAAGTTAACACTATCAATTGGTACATTTTGGAGTGACTAAGAAGGATCAATGCTTACTTATTCGTTTAATTTCACGTGTTAAACTTGTCTAAATCTTGTTCAAACCTAGGATTTGACCAAGATTCAAATGGGCAGAAAAATAATTAAAAAACAGAAAAATGAAAAACCAAATCACATAGTCTTCTTATGTCATATAGTAAGCATTCAAGTTGATAAACAAGGTCTAACATATTCAAACCAGACAAATCATGTATCTACCCCTAACCCCTAAACTCTGTCTTATGAAGTCAAGCATGTGAAGAGAAGTGGTTTTGGGTTTCAAACATGGAAATTTCAAAAACCTCCCAAAAGCTTCATTTTAGAGTGACTAAGAAGGATACATGCTTCCCTTTACATTTTCATGTTTTAAACTTGTTTAAATTATCTTGGTCAAACCTAGGATTTGACGAAGATACAAATGGGTGGGCACAAAATTCAAAAAAATCAGAAAAATGAAAAACCAAATCACATAGTCTTCTTATGTCATATCGTAAGCAATCAAGTTGATAAACAAGGTCTAGATATATCCAAACCAGACAAATCATGTATCTACCCCCTGTCGATCTTATGAAGTCTAGCATGAAGGGAAGTCGTTTTGGGTTTCAAACATTGAAATTTAAAGAACATCCCAAAAGCTTCATTTTAGAGTGACTAAGAAGGATACAGACTTCCCTTTTCATTTTCATGTTTTAAATTTGTTTAAATCTTGGTCAAACCAAGGATTTGACCAAGATTCAAATGGCCCTAAAAATTCAGAAAAAAATGAAAAGAATGAAAAACCAAAGCACATAACATTCTTATGTCATATGTATAGTAAGCATTCAAGTTGATATACAAGGTCTAGACATATATATTCAAACCTAGGATTTGACTAAGATTCAAATGGGCATAACAAATTCAAAAAACAAAAACCAAACACATAGTCTTCTGATGTCATATAGCAAGCATTCAAGTTGATAAACAAACTTGTTTAAATCATGGTCAAACCTAGGATTTGACCAAGATTCAAATGGGCATAATTTTAAAAAATGTAAAATCAAGGCACATAGTCTTCTTATGTCATATAGTAAGCATTCAATTAAGTTGATAAACAAGGTCTAGACATATCAAACCAGAAAATTCATGTGTCTAGCTACCCCTAACCCTAAACTCTGCACGAAGAGAAGTGGTTTTGGGTTTCAAACATGGATATTTCAAAAACCCTCCCAAAAACCTTCATTTTGGAGTTAATAAGAAGGATCAAGGCTTACTTTTTCATTTTCATGTTTTAATCTTTTTTAAATCTTTGTCAAACCTAGGTTTTGACCAATATTCAAAAGGGCATAATTTTAAAAAAATGAAATATCAAGGCACATAGTCTTCTTATGTCATATAGTAAGCATTCAATTAAGTTGATAAACAAGCTCTAGACATATTCAAACCAGAAAAATCATGATGTATCTACCCCCTATATATCCCTAAACCCTAACTTATGAAGTCAAGCATGAAGAGAAGTGGTTTTTGGTTTAAATCATGGAAATTTCAAAAACCCTCCCAAGAGCTTCATTTTGGAGTGACTAATTAAGAAGCATACATGCTTACCTTTTCATATTCATGTTTTAAACTTGTTCAAATCTAGGTCAACAAACCTAGGATTTGACGAAGAATCAAATGGGTATAAAAAATTTAAAAACAAGCTCTAGATAAGCTCAAGTTGAAAAACAAGTTCTAGACATATTCCAACCAGAAAAATCATGTATGTACCCCCTATATATATATCCCTAAACCCTGACTTATGAAGTCAAGCATGAAGAGAAGTGGTTTTTGGTTTCAATCATGGAAATTTCAAAAACCCTCCCAAGAGCTTCATTTTGGAGTGGCTAAGAAGGATAGATACTTAATTTTTCATATTTATGTTTTAAACTAGTTTAAATCATGGTCAAACCTAGGATTTGACCAAGATTCAAATGGGCATAAAAATTCAAAATAAATGAAAATAAATGAAAAACCAAGGCACGTAGTCTTCTTATGTCATATAGTAAGCATTCAATTAAGTTGATAAACAAGGTCTAGACATATTCAAACCAGAAACATCATGTATCTAGCTACCCTAGCCCTAAACTCTGTCTTATGAAGTCAAGCATGCATGAAGAGAAGTCGTGGTTTTTGGTTTCAAACATGGAAATTTTAAAAACCCTACCAAGATCTACATTTTGGAGTGACTAAGAAGGATATATGCTTAATTTTTCCTATTCATGTTTTATTAAACTTGTTTAAATCATGGTCAAACCTAGGATTTGACCAAGATTCAAATGGGCATAAAAATTCAGAAAAAACAAAAAATGGAAAATCAAGGCACATAGTCTTCTTATGTCACATTAGTAAGCATTCAATTAAGTTGATAAACAAGGTCTAGATATATTCAAACCAGAGAAATCATGTATCTACCCCTAACCCTAAACTCTATCTCATGAAGTCAAGCATGAAGATATGTGGTTTTTGGTTTAAAACATGGAAATTTCAAAAACCCTCCCAAGAGCTTCATTTTGGAGTGACTAAGAAGGATATATGCTTAATTTTTCATATTCATGTTTTCAACTTGTTTAAATCATGGTCAAACTTAGGATTTGACCAAGATTCAAATGGGCATAAAATTAAAAAAACAATAAAATGAAAAACCAATGCACATAGTCTTCTTATGTCATATATATAGTAAGCATTCAATTAAGTTGATAACAAGGTCTATAGACATATTCAAACGAGAAAAATCATGTATCAAGCTACCCCTAACCCCAAACTCTGTCTTATGAAGTCAAGCATGAAGAGAAGTACGTGGTTTTTGGTTTCAAACATGGAAATTTCAAAAACCCTCTCAAGAGCTTCATTTTGGAGTGACTACGAAGGATACATGCTTAATTTTCATATTCATGTTTTAAACTTGTTTAAATCATGGTCAAACCTAGGATTTGACCAAGATTCAAATGGGCATAATTTAAAAAAATGTAAAATCAAGGCACATAGTCTTCTTATGTCATATAGTAAGCATTCAATTAAGTTGATAAACAAGGTCTAGACATATCAAACCAGAAAAATCATGTATCTACCCCTATATATCCCCAAACTCTGTCTTTATGAAGTCAAGCATGAAGAGAAGTGGTTTTTGGTTTCAAGCATGGAAATTTCAAAAACCTCCCCAAACTTCATTTTAGAGTGACTAAGAAGGATACAAGCTTGCCTTTTCATTTTCATGTTTTAAACTTGTTTAAATTATCTTGGTCAAATCTAGGATTTGACAAGATTCAAATGGGCAAACATATGATAAGTGATGCAAATATCATTTCTAAGTGCGGGCAAACCAGAGATATGTGGTTTTTGGTTTCAAACATATTCAAACGAGAGAAATCATGTATCTACCCCCTAACACTAAACTCTGTCTCATGAAGTCAAGCGCATGCATGAAGATATGTGGTTTTTGGTTTCAAACATGGAAATTTCAAAAACCCTCCCAAGAGCTTCATTTCGAAGTGATTAATTAAGAAGCATACATGCATGCTTACTTTTTCATATTCATGTTTTAAACTTATTCAAATCTTGGTGAAACCTAGGATTTGACCAAGATTCAAATGGGTATAAAAATTTAAAAAATACAAAAAAGGTCTTCTTATGTTATATAGTAGGCATTCAATTAAGTTGATAAACAAGTTCTAGACATATTCAAACAAGAAAAATCATGCATGTATCTACCCATAACCCTAAACTTTGTTTCATGAAGTCAAGCATGAAGATATGTGGTTTTTGGTTTCGAACATGGAAATTCAAAAACCCTCCCAAGAGCTTCATTTTGAAGTGACTAAGAAGCATACATGCTTACTTTTTCATATTCATGTTTTTAACTTATTCAAATCTTGGTGGAACCAAGGATTTGACAAAGATTCGAATGGGTATAAAAATTCAAAAAAAACAAGGTCTTCTCTTATGTTATATAGTAAGCATTCAATTAATTTGATAAACAAGGTCTAAACATATTCAAACCAGGAAAATCATGTATCTACCACCTAACCCTAAACTCTGTCTTATGAAGTCAAGCATGCATGAAGAGAAGTGGTTTTTGGTTTCAAGCATGGAAATTTCCATGTTTGAAACCCAAAACCACTTCTCTTCATATGCTTGACTTCATATGACAGAGTTTAGCGTTAGGGGGTAGATACATGATTTTTTGGTTTGAATATGTCCAGACCTTGTTTATCAACTTAAATGCTAACTATATGACATCAGAATGGGCATAAAAATTTAAAAAAATTAAAAATGTAAAACCAAAATTTAATTGGGAGGAAAGGGTACATGAATTACAATTAAAAAACAAGGTAACTTAAATACTTGGATGCCCCAAGATGTGTGGAAGCCCAAAACAATGGCAAAACATATCATGTGCGCATGCTGCATCCAATTCAAGTAGAACACATAGTAGGCACCGATAGTTTGACCTAAATTTGAAATCAAAGAGAAGGTGGTTAGAAAAAATCAAAATTGGCAAAGCAAAGCATGAAATCAAAAAATTGTGATGCACTCTAGCTATGAAAATTATCAAACAATGCAAACCAAAATGATTTTTTAGAGGAATACTAGTTCAACTTATTTAATTTTTTATTTGTAGGCCAAAATCAAACCCCGTAGTTGGATTTTTTTTTTCAACTTGATCTGTAGTACTGGGGAAAACCCTAGTTTATAACCTATTTAATAATAGATTCGTAGTCGATTCTTTTACTTTTTTATTATTACTATGCAGCACATGTGTGTTTGCCCGTCGAGTGAAACTCGGAGGAAGAGGAATCACTCGGAAGGAGAAGAAGGGAGAGCAGTCACGGGGCCCCTCTTATTGATGGTGTATATTCTTTTTCTGGTGATGTTGACTGTTGTGCAGGGTTTGTCAGTGCGCAGGAGGTGCGAGCGAGCGAGCGAGCGAGCGAGTCGAGCGAGGCCGAGAATGAGAGAGATTTGTTTTTTTTTGTGAGAGGGACAACCGAAGGATCCAGAAGGACCCACAGACTTCCAATACGCATCCTGATGCGTCTTCTCTTGACAAAGAAGATGGCTGGGAGTTGGCGTACCTATTGCACGTGACTTGTGCTCACTCAAGTGTGGGACCACACGCGTGGGCACCACACGTAAGTGACAGACCTGTTGGTGTAAAAACTCGGTTGATTATTATAGTGCATTAGAACAAAGTTTCCTATGGATTCAAGGGTAGGAAATCCAAGTTAACTCATTTACATGACATTATTTTTTCCATGAAGCAAAGTTAACACTATCAATTGGTACATTTTGGAGTGACTAAGAAGGATCAATGCTTACTTATTCGTTTAATTTCACGTGTTAAACTTGTCTAAATCTTGTTCAAACCTAGGATTTGACCAAGATTCAAATGGGCAGAAAAATAATTAAAAAACAGAAAAATGAAAAACCAAATCACATAGTAAGCATTCAAGTTGATAAACAAGGTCTAGACATATTCAAACCAGACAAATCATGTATCTATACCCCTAACCCCTAAACTCTGTCTTATGAAGTCAAGCATGTGAAGAGAAGTGGTTTTGGGTTTGGGGGTATATATACATGATTTTTATTGTTTAAATATATATAGACTTTGTTGATCAACATGAATGCTTAATTACTATATGACATAAGAAGTTTATGTGCTTTGCTGTTTCATTTTTTGATTTCTTTTTTGAATTTTTATGCCCATTTGAATCTTGGTCAAATCCTAGGTTTGACAAAGATTTAAACAAGTTTGAAACATGAAAATGAAAAAGTAAGCTTGGATCCTTCTTAGTCACTCCAAAATGAAGCTTTTGGGTGGGTTTTTGAAATTTCCATGTTTGAAACCCAAAACCACTTCTTCTCTTCATGCTTGACTTCATAAGACAACGTTTAGGGTTAGGGGGTAGATACATGATTTTTCTGGTTTGAATATGTCTAGACTTCGTTGATCAACTTGAATGCTTAGTATATTACATAAGAAGACTATGTGGTTTGGTTTTTGATTTTCTTGATTTTGTTTGATTTTTTATGACCATTTGAATCTTGGTCAAATCCTAGGTTTGACCAAGATTTAAACAAGTTTAAAACATGAAAATGAAAAAGTAAGCATGGATCCTTCTTAGTCATGACAATGAGTTAACTTGGCTTTACTACCCTTGATGAATCCATAGGAAACTTTTTGTACTAATGCAGTATAATATTCTGGTTTGAATATGTCTAGACCTTGTTTATCAACTTAATTTGAAAGACATACAAGTTATAGCACACATAGTGCATACATTTTCACACATACTGCACTAGATGCTAACCCTATAGTTTGAGGCCATTTGGATGAGGTCGAAAAAATTCTTGGATTAGAATCGTGTTGTTCGAACCCCGTAGTTGGATTTTTTTGAACCCTTGATCTTTAGAACTGGGCAAAACCCAAGTTTAACCATGCAAGATTCAAATGGCCCTAAAAATTCAGAAAAAAATCAAAAGAATGAAAAACCAAAGCACATATATAGCATTCTTATGTCATATGTATAGTAAGCATTCAAGTTGATAAACAAGGTCTAGACATATATATTCAAACCAGAAAAATCATGTATATATCTACCCCTAAAACTCTAATTAAACTATGTCTTATGAAGTCAATCATGTAGAGAAGTGGTTTTGGGTTTCAAATATGGAAATTTCAAGAACCTCCCAAAAGCTTCATTTTAGAGTGACTAAGAAGGATCCAGGCTTATCTTTTCATTTCATGTTTTAAACTTGTTTAAATCCTGGTCAAACCTAGGATTTGACCAAGATTTATGGGCATAAAATTCAAAAAAATCAGAAAAATAAAAAACCAAAGCACATAAGCATATTCAAGTTGATAAACAAGGTTTGGACATATTCAAACCATACAAATCATGTATCTACCCCTAACCCTAAACTCTGTCTTATGAAGTCAAGCATGAAGAGAAGTGGTTTCGGGTTTCAAACATGGAAATATCAAAAACCTCCCAAAAACTTCATTTTAGAGTGACTGAGAAGGTTACATGCTTCCCTTTTCATTTTCATGTTTTAAACTTGTTTAAATCTTGGTCAAACCTAGAATTTGACAAGATTCAAATGGGCATCAAAATTCAAAAAAATCAGAAAAAGAAAAACCAAAGCAATAGTTTTCTTATGTCATATAGTAAGCATTAAAGTTGATAAACAAGGTCTAGACATATTCAAACCAGACAAATCATGTATCTATACCCCTAACCCCTAAACTCTGTCTTATGAAGTCAAGCATGTGAAGAGAAGTGGTTTTGGGTTTCAAACATCGAAATTTCAAAAACCTCCCAAAAGCTTCATTTTAGAGTGACTAAGAAGGATACATGCTTCCCTTTTCATTTTCATGTTTTAAACTTGTTTAAATTATCTTGGTCAAACCTAGGATTCGACATGATTCAAATGGGCATCAAAATTAAAAAAAAACAGAAAAAGGAAAAACCAAAGCAATAGTTTTCTTATATATGTCATATAGTAAGCATTAAAGTTGATAAACAAGGTCTAGATATATCCAAACCAGACAAATCATGTATCTACCCCCGGCCTGTCGATCTTATGAAGCTAGTCTACTAGCATGAAGGGAACTCGTTTTCGGTTTCAAACATAGAAATTACAAGAACATCCCAAAAGCTTCTCCATTTTAGAGTGACTACGAAGGATACTGACTTCCCTTTTCATTTTCATGTTTTAAACTTGTTTAAATCTTGGTCAAACCAAGGATTTGACCAAGATTCAAATGGGCCTAAAAATTTAGAAAAAATTCAAAAAGAGAATGAAAAACCAAAGCACATAGCATTCTTATGTCATATGTATAGTAAGCATTCAAGTTGATAAACAAGGTCTAGACATATTCAAACCAAAAAATCATGTATATATCTACCCCTAACCCTAAACTGATCTGTCGATCTTATGGAAGTCAATCATGAAGAGAAGTGGTTTTGGGTTCAAACATGGAAATTTCAAGAACATCCCAAAAGCTTCATTTTAGAGTGACTAAGAAGGATCCATGCTTACTTACTCATTTTCACGTGTTAAACTTGTCTAAATCTTGGTGAAACCTAGGATTTGACCAAGATATGATTCAAATGCGCAGAAAATTAAAAAAGTCAGAAAAATTAAAAACCAAAGTACATAGTCTTCTTATGTCATATAGTAAGCATATTCAAGTTGATAAACAAGGTTTGGACATATTCAAACCATACAAATCATGTATCTATACCCCCTAACCCTAAACTTTTTCTTATGAAGTCAAGCATGAAGAGAAGTGGTTTTGGGTTTCAAAGATGGAAATTTCAAAAACCTCCAAAAACTTCATTTTAGAGTGACTGAGAAGTTAGCATTAAAGTTGATAAACAAGGTTTAGACATATTCAAACCAGACAAATCATGTATCTACCCCTAACCCTAAACTCGGTCTTATGAAGTCTAGCATGAAGAGAATCGTTTTGAGTTTCAAACGTTTAAGCCAAAAGCCCCATTTCAAATATTTCAAACTTATTCAAAGTTGGTTCAAATTTGAAAGACATACAAGTTATAGCACACATAGTGCATACATTTTCACACATACTGCACTAGATGCTAACCCTATAGTTTGAGGCCACTTGGATGAGGTCGAAAAAGTTCTTGGATTAGAATCGTGTTGTTCGAACCCCGTAGTTGGATTTTTTTGAACCTTGATCTGTAGTACTGGGCAAAACCCTAGTTTAACCTATTTAATTATAGATTCGTATATCGATTTTTCTACCTTTTTATTATTACTATGCTGCAGATGTGCGTTTGCCCGTCGAGTGAAACTCGGAGGAAGAGGGATCACTCGGAAGGAGAGAAAAAAGGCAGAGCATTATGGTGTCTTCCCTTTTTCGGGTGATGATGATGATGTTGACTGTTGTGCAGGGTTTGTCAGTGCGCAGGAGGTGCGAGCGAGCGAGCGAGCGAGTCGAGCGAGGCCGAGAATGAGAGAGATTTGTTTTTTTTTGTGAGAGGGACAACCGAAGGATCCAGAAGGACCCACAGACTTCCAATACGCATCCTGATGCGTCTTCTCTTGACAAAGAAGATGGCTGGGAGTTGGCGTACCTATTGCACGTGACTTGTGCTCACTCAAGTGTGGGACCACACGCGTGGGCACCACACGTAAGTGACAGACCTGTTGGTGTAAAAACTCGGTTGATTATAATAGTGCATTAGAACAAAGTTTCCTATGGATTCAAGGGTAGGAAATCCAAGTTAACTCATTTACATGACATTATTTTTTCCATGAAGCAAAGTTAACACTATCAATTGGTACATTTTGGAGTGACTAAGAAGGATCAATGCTTACTTATTCGTTTAATTTCACGTGTTAAACTTGTCTAAATCTTGTTCAAACCTAGGATTTGACCAAGATTCAAATGGGCAGAAAAATAATTAAAAAACAGAAAAATGAAAAACCAAATCACATAGTCTTCTTATGTCATATAGTAAGCATTCAAGTTGATAAACAAGGTCTAGACATATTCAAACCAGACAAATCATGTATCTATACCCTAACCCTAAACTCGTCTTATGAAGTCAAGCATGTGAAGAGAAGTGGTTTGGGTTTCAAACATCGAAATTTCAAAAACCTCCCAAAAGCTTCACTTTAGAGTGACTAAGAAGGATACATGCTTCCCTTTACATTTTCATGTTTTAAACTTGTTTAAATTATCTTGGTCAAACCTAGGATTTGACGAAGATACAAATGGGTGGGCACAAAATTCAAAAAAATCAGAAAAATGAAAAACCAAATCACATAGTCTTCTTATGTCATATCGTAAGCAATCAAGTTGATAAACAAGGTCTAGGTATATCCAAACCAGACAAATCATGTATCTACCCCCTGTTGATCTTATGAAGTCTAGCATGAAGGGAAGTCGTTTTGGGTTTCAAACATTGAAATTTAAAGAACATCCCAAAAGCTTCATTTTAGAGTGACTAAGAAGGATACAGACTTCCCTTTTCATTTTCATGTTTTAAATTTGTTTAAATCTTGGTCAAACCAAGGATTTGACCAAGATTCAAATGGCCCTAAAAATTCAGAAAAAATGAAAAGAATGAAAAACCAAAGCACATAACATTCTTATGTCATATGTATAGTAAGCATTCAAGTTGATATACAAGGTCTAGACATATATATTCAAACCTAGGATTTGACTAAGATTCAAATGGGCATAACAAATTCAAAAAACAAAAACCAAACACATAGTCTTCTGATGTCATATAGCAAGCATTCAAGTTGATAAACAAACTTGTTTAAATCATGGTCAAACCTAGGATTTGACCAAGATTCAAATGGGCATAATTTTAAAAAAATGTAAAATCAAGGCACATAGTCTTCTTATGTCATATAGTAAGCATTCAATTAAGTTGATAAACAAGGTCTAGACATATCAAACCAGAAAATTCATGTGTCTAGCTACCCCTAACCCTAAACTCTGCACGAAGAGAAGTGGTTTTGGGTTTCAAACATGGATATTTCAAAAACCCTCCCAAAAACCTTCATTTTGGAGTTAATAAGAAGGATCAAGGCTTACTTTTTCATTTTCATGTTTTAATCTTTTTTAAATCTTTGTCAAACCTAGGTTTTGACCAATATTCAAAAGGGCATAATTTAAAAAAATGAAATATCAAGGCACATAGTCTTCTTATGTCATATAGTAAGCATTCAATTAAGTTGATAAACAAGCTCTAGACATATTCAAACCAGAAAAATCATGATGTATCTACCCCCTATATATCCCTAAACCCTAACTTATGAAGTCAAGCACGAAGAGAAGTGGTTTTTGGTTTAAATCATGGAAATTTCAAAAACCCTCCCAAGAGCTTCATTTTGGAGTGACTAATTAAGAAGCATACATGCTTACCTTTTCATATTCATGTTTTAAACTTGTTCAAATCTAGGTCAACAAACCTAGGATTTGACGAAGAATCAAATGGGTATAAAAAATTTAAAAACAAGCTCTAGATAAGCTCAAGTTGAAAAACAAGTTCTAGACATATTCCAACCAGAAAAATCATGTATGTACCCCCTATATATATATCCCTAAACCCTGACTTATGAAGTCAAGCATGAAGAGAAGTGGTTTTTGGTTTCAATCATGGAAATTTCAAAAACCCTCCCAAGAGCTTCATTTTGGAGTGGCTAAGAAGGATAGATACTTAATTTTTCATATTTATGTTTTAAACTAGTTTAAATCATGGTCAAACCTAGGATTTGACCAAGATTCAAATGGGCATAAAAATTCAAAATAAATGAAAATAAATGAAAAACCAAGGCACGTAGTCTTCTTATGTCATATAGTAAGCATTCAATTAAGTTGATAAACAAGGTCTAGACATATTCAAACCAGAAACATCATGTATCTAGCTACCCTAGCCCTAAACTCTGTCTTATGAAGTCAAGCATGCATGAAGAGAAGTCGTGGTTTTTGGTTTCAAACATGGAAATTTTAAAAACCCTACCAAGATCTACATTTTGGAGTGACTAAGAAGGATATATGCTTAATTTTTCCTATTCATGTTTTATTAAACTTGTTTAAATCATGGTCAAACCTAGGATTTGACCAAGATTCAAATGGGCATAAAAATTCAGAAAAAACAAAAAATGGAAAATCAAGGCACATAGTCTTCTTATGTCACATTAGTAAGCATTCAATTAAGTTGATAAACAAGGTCTAGATATATTCAAACCAGAGAAATCATGTATCTACCCCTAACCCTAAACTCTATCTCATGAAGTCAAGCATGAAGATATGTGGTTTTTGGTTTAAAACATGGAAATTTCAAAAACCCTCCCAAGAGCTTCATTTTGGAGTGACTAAGAAGGATATATGCTTAATTTTTCATATTCATGTTTTCAACTTGTTTAAATCATGGTCAAACTTAGGATTTGACCAAGATTCAAATGGGCATAAAATTAAAAAAACAATAAAATGAAAAACCAATGCACATAGTCTTCTTATGTCATATATATAGTAAGCATTCAATTAAGTTGATAACAAGGTCTAGACATATTCAAACGAGAAAAATCATGTATCAAGCTACCCCTAACCCCAAACTCTGTCTTATGAAGTCAAGCATGAAGAGAAGTACGTGGTTTTTTGGTTTCAAACATGGAAATTTCAAAAACCCTCTCAAGAGCTTCATTTTGGAGTGACTACGAAGGATACATGCTTAATTTTCATATTCATGTTTTAAACTTGTTTAAATCATGGTCAAACCTAGGATTTGACCAAGATTCAAATGGGCATATATGAATCTTTAGCAGGTGCGTTTTTTTACTAATCCATATGGAATATTTTGATAAAACCCTTTTAGAAGGCTTTGTTAAGGCCTCAAGGACAATGAGTTGGGAGGAGGCCAGGTAGACTGTAGCTAGGCATTGATTCGGAATTTATGATGCTTGCGACTTGCTTGCGTGGCTTGTTGATTTCCCAGGTGACGCAGCTTTTTTTGACTGCCCAGCCATGGATAGGTCATAGGAGTGCAGAGCTGTAGGCGGTGCGGATAAGTACGCGGGGCATTGATGATGTAGGTGTGTTCGGTTGCCCACGCGAGTGCAGAGCTGTAGGGTTATGCGAGTAGGCCTTTAAACTGGGAGGTGGCACAAGAAGATTTTAGTAAGGAATGGTTCCTTTCCAGAGGAATGGAATGGTTCCATCCCCGCGTTCGGTTTGGACAAAAAGGAGGTACAGAATGGTACTGTTTTTTGTTCGGTTGGAGGAATTGGAGAGCAGAACGGAATGTGGTTAAACTAAACTTTTGTCTAAGAATCGTAATTAACAATGGCAAATAGCCTTTTAAATCTTAAAATCGTAATTAACAACGCCTAATGGCCTTTTTAATCTTAAAATCGTAATTAATGTTATTTTTTGTATGGTCGGGGAATTTGGAGAGTAGAACGGAATGAAGTTAAAGTTTAATCTTTTGTCTAAATATCGTAATTAATAGTGGCCTTTTTAATCTCAAAATCATAATTAACAACAACTAATAATTTTTTTGGTTGGATTAGTGAAGTGCTTTGTAATTAATAGCGGCTAAGTAACAGCCGTTCCACCACATTCCACCGATTCGGTGGAATGGGTGCATTCTGCATATGGGGAGAATATTCCCTTTCGAGGAACCACTCGGTTCCGTTCCATTCCACAACCGAACACAAGAATGGGCTCTAGGTGCGGAACGGTTCCATTCCATTCCACTTGGTTCTGGAACCGAACACACCCTAAATGCGTTGCAATGGAAAATGACAGTGTGTGGTGGCCTGATGGTGAAGAAGAAAGGTCGGGCGAAGAGTTGTTGGCTAGAGTCGGTTTTATACGAATCGACGAGGTGCGGGATAGTTTGATTTTAAGGGCTCCTTTCATTCACAGGATAGGGAAATCATAGGAGTAGGAATGTAGGATTGGGATTTGGGATGACATGTGTAGTTAAATCCTATAATAAGATGAGTTGCGTTTGATTGCGCCAAATGAATTTTTCCATGAGGTAGGACCAAATATTTAATCCTATACTAGGATTTGCACTACTTGATGATTCCTATAGGATTATTTCCTATTGGATATGTTCATATGAATCAAACTACTAGTGTAGGAAATATTCCTATAAGATCTAAATCCTATTATCTTATACCAACCTAATATGAATCAAAGAAGCCCTAAAGGATTTTCGAAGGAATCATGTACGAAGTATGATTTTTCTAAGTCACCCAACATATATACTAGGAATAGAACTAAGTAGTACCATATACTTAGGCCCGCATGCACAAATATTAAGTGTGGATTGAGGAAGTCGATAACTTGGGAAAAAACTTTCGCAACTGCACACCTATGTTACCACCCTTGCGACGCTAATTGTCGTAGAGCTGACCTAGAACGAACTCTTGTCTCGGTTAACATGAGAGAGATAAGGGATAAATACAATTGTGATACACTTTCCTAATATTTTGTTGAATGAGATAATCTTGTGTTTTCCTAATAGGGTTAATTAAGTACACATTTGGCAGCTCGTGTGTTGCATACGTTGGTGAACTTTAGACCCCAACTATATATTATTATTTGAACTCACCTCTAACACTTAATTATGTATAATAAGGTCCCTAACTGACCTCAAACACAATTAGGTATAACAGCGGTCCATAACTAACCTCAAACACTTAATTAGGTCTAACATTGCCCCCTTAGACTACCCACAATGGGAGTATCATAGGTAGTACACTATCATGCATCTCATGCTTGCAAAAAAGCTGATGTGGCACTGCAATTAAAGATGAGAGAGAGGATTATAATATCATAGGTAGATACCGTATCATAGCACGTAGTACTAGAAAATTTAATGTTAAATAATCTTGTACATAGATCTGCATTGAGATTCTACAAATCAATTAATATAAGAAGATTATGATACTAGTACATGATACCATGCATCGTTGACATAGTAACATGTAGTATTAATTGTATCATACACACCATACTTTTATATATGATACTATGCATTGTGACTAGTATTACTGACCTCATATATACGCTTACTTAGGTCAAACAATGGTCTTTTAAGTAGTATCGGTTTAATGAAGGTTGACCTATTTTTAACTTCATTTGTGCACTAGTAGATATGATTTGGCCCATTTTTATCCATAGGCTCATCTGATGTGATGTCTGCTATATATATTGTCTTCGATGAGTATCACGCGCATTACATACTCATACCATAGAACGAAGATGAAACCCCTTACCCTCAGCGACGTACGCAACATGGTGTTTGGGTTGAATGGCCCACCCTATTTTAAAATGTTTTAGTTAATTAATTATGTAAAAAATTATCACATATAAAGTGGAAAAAAGAAAATTAGTAAGGTGTGCCCACCTGGCCTACGGTTGTTTTGTGCGTCCTCCACTGCGTACTCCTCTTGATCTGTGACGATGAACATAGTTCTTTAGAACACATGCAACACTTACAGTTGATAGGCCGTTGCAAAGCTAATCAATGATAAAACCTGCTTTTATAATCCATTGTACTTTGATTTAATTAGTCCCTCTAATGGACCCCAACTATGTGTGCTTGAGATTTAGCAAAATGCTTTGCCGCCGTGCCACATAACAAATAATAAACAGACCAATCAAGTTTTTATCATTGCTAGACCTAACTAAGTGTTCAAGTGCTCAATTTTGACCACATTAGAGTTGAGGGGCCAAACATAATTCTTAAATACGTGAGGGACCGAACATATACTTCTAAACACCCGAGGGACAAGACAAATTTGAGTACTATTGTTATTATTAGACTAGTCACAATGGGGAGTATCATATAATAGTATCATACATATGATACTAATGTACGATATTATTTTCACAGTCCATAGTATCATCATGTAGTAGTATAATATGTTACATGTATTTAGGGATTTGTAGAATCTCAATACAAAAGTGTGTACAAGATTTGTTTGGCAGTAATTTTTCTAGTTCTACATGATATGATACGATATCTACCTATGATACCACTATCGTCTCTTTCATCATTAACTGATATGACACATCAACATTTTGCATGCATGTAGTGCATGATACTACTTATGATATTGCCATTGCGAGTAGTCTCCCTTTGTCCTAGAGTACAATGCCAATTTGTTTTCAGAGGCAAACTTAGACTAATACTTGGGCCCGCCAATTATGAGTTGCATGTCATTCAAAACTATATCATCGGATGCTTGTTTCGATGAACTTTCCAATGGTATATTTTGCGGATGTCATAAAATTAGGCTGGTCATACTATTTCTATAGTGGGTAGTATCATGGAGTAGTATCATAGTAATGCTACATTTATTATTTTTTAGAATCTCAATGCAAATTTGTGTACAAGATTTGTTTAGCATTAAGTTTTCTCGTTGTTTGCGCTATGATACAATATCTACCTATGTTACACTAATCTCCTCTCTCCTACTTAATTAGCTGCCACATCAACATTTTTGTGGGACCAATGTGTATGATACTAGCTATGATACTAGCACTATCATGTGGGTACCTAAATCTCGAGTCAAAGTTTGACACGAAACCGATGTGGACTTTATTCATGGTGGAAGGGAGTAACAATCATAAGCACATTATTATTATTGTTTGAACAACATTTTATTTGATGTGCCATAAGAAGTTTAGAAACTCCTAGCCTGCGGAGGTGGCGTTTTGGCACACGCGTGCATATGCACCAATTATAGAAAATGATTAAAAAAATTATATAAATGTTAATTTTTTTGGTATACATTGTGACATCATATGTTCGTTCACAAGTTTTCGTGGAAAAACGACATTTTGTGTGGCGTGTAAAAAAAGGCAAAAAATATACTGTACGTAGTCGTGTTACAACATCAAAATTTGTCTTTTTTATAGGAGCCACATAATTTTTTTGTGAGAAAACTTGTGTACCAACATAAAATGTCTAGATATACATGTAAAATTTTAGTTTAGAATTTTTTGACACTTTGAAATATGGATTCACATAATGGGAGCATATGCTCCTATGAGGCAAAGTGCATTTCCGCTAGCCCCCGCCATTTCTTATATCTCTATATTGTCTATATATCTATACCTCTACCTCTACCCCCTTGGATTCCTGAACAGACGTACAGTACTAGTAGGGCCTACTATTTATTATTATTACATACTCTAAAAAAAAACCTACTGCAGCCAAAATTTAATATCATCGAGCGGTAAAATTCCCCGCCAACGCCCAAATATCTCGCGCCGCAAAGTTTCAGATCTGCGAATATTTTTTTCCTCAAAAGAAGGACTGCGAAATTCCCTTCTACTCCTCTATCGCCCAGCTTCGCCCTAGTTTCGCCCGCAAGCCCTCAGAGAAACCGCCCCTCTTGCCTACCTCCAGATCTTCCCGGCCGCCGCACTTCGCCGTTCAAGCTGCCACGGCTTCAAACCCCGAGGCTGCCCTATCCGCTTGATCCGCACCTACTCCGGCGTCCACCGCACCGTATCTCGTTCGCCGACTCTATCGACCACCGCACCTGACCAGCTTCGCCGACACCGACGCCACCGTGCACTGCACATCATCTGCTTCACCGACCTTCTAGTTCGGCCGGCGCGCTGAACACTTCATCGACCGCCCAGCATGTCCTTCTCCGACCCCCCAAGATCTGCTTCCCCGGCACCCACCGCAACAGCAGTCCCCTCGCCGACCTCCACGTCACCCGTAAGAACGCGGAACACGTCTAAACGCCGCCCAGAAATAGGTAACCAGACATCCCTGCGCGTTTTGTTCTGTTAGGAGTATTGCAGCTGACTGTATTTCTGAATTCGTGCTATATTTCTAACTTACAAGTGCTTTCGTTGATAACCACCTCATCCTTTAGGTTTAAACACGACGCATAAGTATGTTTTTCCGTGACCAAACCCACCCATTCGCTGAAACTCTACATGGTATCAGAGCCTAGGTTTCCTTCCTGCTAGCCGCCACAAACAGTACCAAACAAGTTCTTCCTTTGATCACAAAACCCACCGTTGAGATGTAGAAATCCAGGCGGCGGGAGGCCGCATCAGGTGCTCTGCGTGGGTTGCGGCTATCACACACAGCGATGTGAGCTGTGTGAGATCGGCGGCTGCTCGCGCGGGGAGAAAGAAGAGGGTGAAGATCGTTTTGGTTTAGAAAGGAGAGAAGAGGAAGTGAATCCGTGGCAGAGAGATCTGGATCCGTGTGAGGGGCAGAAGTTGGAGGCGTGCGGAGTGGGGCGAGCCTTTGAGCGCAGGGCGGAGCCGGAGGTTGGTGCTGGACGTTGACCAGCGCGAGCCGGTCGATGTGGCCAGGTGCGGTACGCCAGGTTGGCCAGGGCGCGCAGACGAGGCGCCATCCGAGTGGAAGTGAGGAGAAAATGGAGATGTGAGGCTGTGAGGATATGTGGTGATGGAGTTGATGAGGCTGCGGTTGAGTCGTGATGGAGTTGATGAGGCTGCGGTTTAGTGGTGATGGTGATGGTTGTGGATATGTCCAGGGGAAAGGCATGCGTGCCTGAGGTGAGACTGGTTGAGGCCTGACCGGGGGATAGGCATGGGTGCTTGAGGAGTGGATGGTTGAGGCAGGAGTTGGCTGGGGGTTTGTGGGAGAGACGGAAGAGGTGGCCGGGCAGAGTGGAGAAGAGAGGCTGAGGACATTGAGGCGAGTGTGGATGGTTCTGCGGAACTTGTGTGGTGAGGCAGCCGGGGTTGTTGAGGACGTGTATGGTTAGGAGTTGTGCGTATCCCAGATGGTTGAAGCTGGATATCTTCGCTGCTGATGAAGAGATGAATCGAGATGACAAGATGATGGAAAGTGCAATGCTGTCATGTATCCTAGGAGTTATGCTGAATGTTCATTACTGGTAGTTGTCATATGTGTCATGTTGTTGTTGCAAGATGGCCATGGTTGTTTACCCATGATCATCTTGAGGGGGTGTGTTGGACCATGAGTGAGTTTAGTAGTAGCGCTGTAGTAATATTGTATCCAGTGTGAGGCCCATAGAGGCCCATGTCCAGTAGTATTGTAACCCTAACTCAGATGATATAAATACACAGTGTGGTGGTCTGAGTAACCTAACCCACCCATTCGCTGAAACTCTACAAAATATGAGCCACCAATCATGAGCCGTTGAATGCTCTACATGTCCACGATTGACAACAACAACAACAAAGCCTTTATTCCCAAACAAGTTGGGGTAGGCTATACAAGTCCACAATTGACACGATTACAATTTCTCACTATTTGGCCGTAGGCTACTGCTCTAGTTACATCATGTTTGATATCTTTCTGCGATCCTGTATTACATGTTTATGCACGTCATAATGCTTCTACTACTATTTGGTGTCAATTTAATTATAGCAAAGCCGTGACTCGTAACTGTTTGTTGTTATTACACGTGCAGCAGGCACATCTTACACTCATAAACGTAGAGTAAAGCTCGCCTATAATCATGTAAGTACCTGCTGTTTTTTGTATATTGCTTAATGCAAACTTCTATATCTTGGACCTGTTTCTGTTTACAATTGGCCTCTCCTTCATGCAGAGGAGAAACAGTGAGGCACCAGGTTCTTCTGTCCAAGTACCCGATGAGGTCCGTGTGACTCAAAAAAAAGCTCACGTAAGTTCCCTGTTTTTTTTGGAATGTTAATTTACCTCCTGTGCATAGTTCAATTGCATCATTTTCTGTATGTTGCACTACCTAAGTTGCCTAATGGAATCTAATAAAATATAAACAATGACCATATGGAACATTGCACACTGCCTTTGACCCATCTGGCATCCGGCATGCCTGGGTATAAGTTACATGATTTGGCTATGTTAATACAAGTCCTGAAATTCTATTATGTTAATTTTTTGCCTGTTGCTTCATTGAGTTTGCCTGTTGTTCCATGGCTAGTGCATGAAGTTTGATAGAAATGATCCTAGCTGAAATGATGCACTTTGTGTTTTTTTATTGCTTTATTCCTAACCTAGCTTCCTATTCTACTTGAAACATGATTGCTTTATTCCTAACCTAGCTTCCTATTCTACTTGAAACATGGTGAAAAAATAGTTATATTACTTGTTTAAATGTCTAGCTTTGTTTTTCTGAGTCCCATTGACATGATGTGGTATATCCATATTCAAATGATCTGGCTGTTTATATAATACGCTCCATGTTCAATTGCTTCATTCAGTTTCTAGTAATCTATTATACATGATGCACATGGTGCTACTTGTTATATGCCCTTTTTTGTTTGAGTTTGATCATGAATTCAAGATTAAGCATTGCCTAAACGTTGACCAACGTAGGAAGATTCCCTCCCTTGTCTATACGTTGTGAGATAGATGATGAGACCTCTCTAGCAGCGAATTTATACGCGCTAGATAACACCCCGTTTAATTCGGTCCTGTTGGGACTCGAACCCGGGTGGGCTGGCTGCGCACTCGCAAGCCTTGCCACTGAGCTAGCACTCAGTTCTCAGATTAAGCAATGCCTCGTTATGCTTAATTTAAATGTTATGGCACTTCATACAAGCCATACAATTAATTGTTGCATTGACCTTCTGCGATGTCGAAGGCACTATCTGAGTCATGCTTAAATCAATCATACATTATTTTCCTAATAGTATCAAATCCAACATGCACATCTTTTGACTGTATTTGGCTATTTGCTAGATTTCTTCTGTGCAGTGACCTGGCTTCGTTATTGGGCACATGATGTCTAGTTGCTTGGTTCATTGTATACATCATCGCCATGATCTAGTTTGGTTTGTTCTAAGAGGCATGTGGCTTAACTGGTTTCTTTGTTGTATCTGCCCATGGTTCTTTCAAAATTATGTCAACAATGCTGTTTGTTTGCCTTGTATTGTATTGCATTTTAACTTGTTTTGTCTTAGTTTCAGCCTGCAAACAAAGCTGTAATGTCAGTAGGGACAACCCATTTATCAAGTGTTGCGGTCATTTCACAGAGCAACAGTGACAGTGGCACGTGCTCTCATTGGTCCACTGAGTCCAGTACACCAACCATTCCAGAAGAAATAGATGTACGAGGCTCTATTTTTGATTGCTTGTTGTGTTATATCAGCTCAATGATGTTCTTGAAATTGGAGGTCTTTTATTGCATCATATGATGTTGTAACTTGTTTTATCTAAATTTCAGGCTTCAAATAAAGCTACAATGCCAGAAGCAAGGGCCAATGCCTCAAGTATTGATGTTTCACAAAGCAGCAGTGAGAGTGCATATTGCTCGCATAGGCCCATGGTATCTATTGGTCAACTTAATCCGGCACAAAGAGATTTCGGGGATGCACTCCAAGAGGCAGTTGATATATTTGGGCGGGAAAACAAAGATGCTGATGAATTAATTGCCAAGACACGCCAAGAGATACATGAATTGAAAAATAGGCAAACTTTGACAGAAAATGTTCTAAAGAATCTCCTATGCACTTGTCATGGTAAGCCAGTTGTGATGTGTCTGGGAATTGAAGGTGTCTAAATAAACTTTGATTCTGTTGTTCAGTCAAGTGGACTGCTGATGCCAATGCTGTAACTAATTACTGCTCAAAATTTCGTTCAAAATTTCGTGGTCTGTAATAATTGCAAATTTTGTTGTTGTACTAAAATTAGATATGTTCCATGTGGCTGCTGTATTTTGTGTGAAATAATATCCTGATGTGTACTTCAATTAAACCATAAATCGACTGCATGCTGAAAATTTGAATCTGAGCGCACGTGTGAACTGTTTTCTGCTCGTAATGCAATAACGGCTGTTTCTTGGAAGGACTACGTACATGGGTGAAAAGTTAGAGAAGCTACAGTACTCTAACTTGAAGGTGAAAAGTTAGAGAAGCTACAGTACTCTAACTTTCCTTCCCCCAAACCATATGTCTAAAATCCAAATAATTTAAATTAATTTGCACAATACAAACTTGTGTCTTGCATTTGAAGTAATTACATGCAGAGAAAATTATGGTGTAATAAAATTTAGTTTAGTTTTTAAACATCTACAGTAATCACCTTTATTAGTTAAAGACAGTGCATAACCTTGTACTTATGCTACAGAAGCCTGACTTTGCTTCTTTATTTTTCCTGACTTAGCTCCTTCACGTTAGAGGATACGGTTCCCGTACATGGTAGCCCATTAATAATTATGCCTGCTAGCAAGATAGATGGTCCTTATTATAGTCAGGCATGTCAACTTGTATGATTAAAAGTAGTTCGTACACATTAAATCTACCATCTGCATTTTTCTCTGTAATAACTTTTCTTTTTACACAACTCAAAACTTGTCTGGCTAATATGAAATTTGAGATGGCAAAACCCGGGAAAGATAAAGATATCACCAAAAACTCTTTCCTGCGAAATGCTGGGTTTTGAAGCCCAAGTCCAAGTCTTTCTCTGCTCAAGTTTTGGAGGAACAACTCCAAGTAGAACGAGTTGCAACAGCTATGCTAAGAACAAAAGTTGACATGTTGAGATCGAGATTAGAAGCATGTGATGCCCTACTGCACGAGGCCAATCAAGTTCGTTATAATCTCCCAAAGACTAAGAAAATGCCATAGATAATTGGAGATGAACACTAACATAGTGAGTACATTGGTCTTGTGAAATGTTTCCTTAGATTAAGGCACCGTTCAGACTTTTGTTGGTGGATGCATTTATCTGCGGTTGGGATCAACTTGGTAGTTGTTCCTGTGGATGTTATATAAATTAATTGCCTAGCCTTTTTTGAATCAGTTCGAACTTAAATGGTATCATAGCCAAGGTCTCAAGTTTGAATTGTCGAACGTGTGGTTTAATTTAATCTCTGTCGGGCGGCAAAATCTCCCACCAATCCTGAAATATTTCAAACGCATTTTTGAATGGGATTAAGAAGATAGATCATGATCATGGTAGTGACCTATATTCAACGTGATGATGATTTGATTTTGCACTCGGCCATGAACAGAGGTACTAGTACGGTGTCACAATTTTTTATCATTATACTTGTACCTTAGCGAAATTCAAAATCTCATAGCGGCAAAACTTCCCGCCCACAAAATACAAAAATTTCACACGCTTCCAAATTCCCATTCTACCCCTGTGGAGATGACAGCAAAGTCGGTTGGTGAGGGGTTTGCCCGTCATTTTTTCGATCACCACCTCCCTAGCCCGGAAACCCTCCCAAAAAAATACATTTCCTTCAGTCTCTCATCTGAGACCACCCACCGGAACTTCTCAAGTCCCTCTCTCTACCACCTCCACGACCACCGCACCGGAACATCCCCGCCGGACTTCCCTGGCCTACCCGAGCCCTCGCGATCCTCGTCATCCGGCTGCCTGCCGGAGCCGCTTCATCGACGCCGTCATCAACCGGACCGGATCATCCCCGCCGAACCTCGAAACCATATGCTCATCCAGCAGTCTACCGCAGTCGCTTCAGCTGCGGTATCGTCCACCCCGCCGGAGCCGCTTCGCCGGATCCGTCGTCCACCGCATCGGATCTTGCTCACCGACACCGCTGTGCATGAACCGGATCTGCTTCACCGGCGCCGTGCATGATCTAAACTCTTCTACTGTCGCTTTTCTATTGCTTGCCTGCAAGTTCTTGTTTAATCTTGGGGGAACCTGTTTGTGCTAACGACGCGCCGTTACGTTTTTGCAGATGAGATGAGTAACCATGAAGTGTAATGGCCGTCTCTCCAACCCCAAGTAGCACATGTAGCGTACTTCATCACCGGATCTATCAACCCCAGGAAGATCTGCTGTGACTCCCACAGAGTGCTTCTCCTAATGTAAGTCCCTTGTTTTAGCGCCATGTTCTGGGTTCAGATTCTTGTTTGTCTGAAGCTCTTTTAGTTCATTCCTAGCTATGACCGTAACACGTTGCTATTTTCTACTTCATTGCTAACTTTAAGCGATTGAACATTTTGGTTTGCATTCCCTGCTCTGTAGATGTAGCCATCATAACTTCTATCTTGCTCAGTCGTTGTTACAAAAATTATACTGTAGGTATTATAGTAACATCCTGCTATAATTTAGTTCATGGCCAATTTTAAGTAATTGCACATGTTGGTTCGCATTCCCTGCTCTATAGCTTTTGGCATCGTAACTTCTATATTTGGTTTACATTCCCTGCTCTGTAGATCTAGCCATCATAACTTTATCTTGCTCAGTCGTTGTTACAAAAATTATGGCCTGCTACTATGTTGTTTGTGCCAATTTTTTACTCCATGAACATGTTGGCTTGCATTCCCTGTACTACAGGTGATGCCATTGTTTTGTATCTAGTTCATTGTAAGCTAACAAAGTAAGGACTTAGTTTGGCATGCTATCACTCTGCTATCTAGCCTGTAGTACAAATAAACTTGTCATACTACTAGATAATAATTTTGCGTGCCATCTTGTTCTTCAAAAGCTGCATTATTGACTTGTTTCTCTGACTTGGCATGACGCTCACATATGGAAAGCTGAACATATTGGTTTGCATTCCCTCTTATACAAGTTCACAGGTGATCCCACTATATTCTGTATCTGGTCCATCCTAAGCTCCAGCATTAACTATCCTCCATGTGTTGCTCATTACAAGTTTATATCCCGAAACATCTTGATTTGCATCCCCTTCACTATAAGTTCAGGAGTATTATTTAGTTCACGGCCAAAATGAAGTAATTGCACTTGGCACATGTTGGTTCACATTCCCTCCTCTTTAGCTTTTGCCATCGTAACTTCTATTTTTGGTTTACATTCCCTGCTCTGTAGATGTAGCCATCATAACTTCATCTTGCTCAGTCGTTGTTACAAAATTTATAGCCTGCTACTATGTTGTTCATGCCAATTTTGTACTCCCTGAACATGTTGGTTTGCATGGGACTCGACAGTAGTAAGTCTGCTGTTTCATTCTAACATGCTCTGTTATATTGGCTGTTGGTATGCGGCATGCACTCTTTGTTTGCTTATTGTGCGCATTACAATGATCTTGTTATAACGACGAAATGATGAGTTCCAAATTCTTTGCCAAACAATATTGTAGTGTCATTGCCTTTCCATTGTTGCTGTCTTAACTTGTAATGTCTTTGTTTCAGATATAGGTGCTGCATGGACAACTTAAAAGATTGCCGGATCGCTTCATTGTATTGCTAGGTTTAATTACCATTCAATTTCTCTGGGTTCTGTAATATTTTTTTCAATGCCTTGCAGCTGATGTAATATTTAGTTAGTTTTTATAGTTCTTTCGCGCATTTTTTCTTTGGTGCTTGTGGTAAGTGAGGCTATCCGACAGAAATCAATGCTGCGTAAATATTCTCAGTATCTAAATCACGAATTCCCATCCCTTAAACGGCCCAATTAAACGAAATCACATATGTGCCTGCCCGCAAAATCCTAAAGCGCATATTATGCCGGCATATAAACAGCAACTAAACGGGCTGGCCCACTTACTTCTTGGGCCAGCCCATTTGATTTACGGTGGACCCCACACACTAATTGGGCTGGCCCACTTGCTTTAAGGTGGACCCCACCAACTACTGGGCCGGCCCACTAATTAGTTGGGCCAGCCCATTTGCTTTTTTGGAGGACCCCACATAATAAATGGGCCGGCCCTTTAAGAGGAAAGTGGGACCCACCTGTGTTTTTGGCCCGGCCCAATATCTTGTTGGGCCGGCCCACTTGCTATATTGTGGACCCCACATACTAGATGGGCCGGCCCTTTAACAGGAAAGTGGGGCACCTGTGCTTATTGGGCCGGCCCACTATCTTGTTGGGCCGGCCCACTTGCTCTATGGTGGTCCCACATGGTAAATGGGCCGGCCCTTTAAGTGGAAGGTGGGACCCACCTGTGTTTTTGGCCCGGCCCACTATCTTGTTGGGCCGGCCCACTTTCTATATGGTGGACCCCACATACCAAATGGGCCGGCCCATTAACAGGAATGTGGGACCCACCTGTGTTTTTGGCCCGACCCACTATCTTGGTGGGCCCCACTGGCTATATGGTGGGCCCCACATACTAAATGGGCCGGCCCTTTATCGGGAAAGTGGGACCCACCTGTTTTTGGCCCGCCCACTATTTTGTTGGCGCCCACTTGCTATATGGTGGACCCCACATACTAAATGGGCCGGCCCTTTAACAGGATAGTGGGACCCACCATGTGTTTTTGGCCCGGCCCACTAGTTGGGCCGGCCCACTTGCTATATGGTGGACCCCACACACTAAATGGGCCGGCCTTTTAACAGGAAAGTGGGACCCACGTGTTTTTGGCCGGCCCACTTGCTTCTTGGGCCGGCAGTTTGTAAGGGGGACCCACATGTTAAATGGGCGGCCCATTTAACTTTGACCAGTCAACATTAGAGGTTAGGCCGGCCCACGTAACTAATGGACCAGCCCAGCTATATAGTTGACCGGTCAAACTATGTCATCTGGCCCGGCCCGCTTAAGACGTGGCAGGCCTCGTGTGGGCTACCATCTACCACGGGGTTTCTGTTAACGCCGTTAACGCGTTAACGGCGTCCACGTGTCGTTTGCATGACGTCGTAGTCAACGGGTTCCCGGAAACACTTCCGCAACGGTCCGATTTTCCGTGGCGGAAGGGCGCCCAGCGCGACGACCGAAAAAATCGTCGTTGGACTTTGCCTGACGCAGTTTCGACAACGGAACCCATATCGTCGGGTTAGGCCCATAGGCGACGAAAAATGCCCCTTAGTTGACGATTTTGGGACGTTGTCTATCAGAACTTTTCTTGTAGTGAATGTTCATGGCGAAGTTTCTTCTTCCTTAAATTGTTATATGGTTGGAATTGAAAAATGCTACATGTAGTAATTCTAAAATGTCTTGGATAATGTGATACTTGGCAATTGTTGTGCTCATGTTTAAGCTCTTGCATCATATGCTTTGCACCCATTAATGAAAAAATACATAGAGCTTGCTAAAATTTGATTTGCATATTTGGTCTCTCTAAGGTCTAGATAATATCTAGTATTGAGTTTTGAACAACAAGGAAGACGGTGTAGAGTCTTATAATGTTTACAATATGTCTTTTATGTGAGTTTTGCTGCACCTGTTCATCCTTGAGTTTGCTTCAAATAACCTTGCTAGCCTAAACCTTGTATCGAGAGGGAATACTTCTCATGCATCCAAAATCCTTGAGCCAACTACTATGCCATTTGTGTCCACCATACCTACCTACTACATGGTATTTCTCCGCCATTCCAAAGTAAATTGCTTGAGTGCTACCTTTAAAATTCCATCATTCACCTTTGCAATATATAGCTCATGGGACAAAATAGCCTTAAAAACTATCGTAGTATTGAATATGTACTTATGCACTTTATATTTTATTAAGTTGCTTGTTGTGCGATAACCATGCTTCTGGGGAACGCCATCAACTATTGTTGAATATCATGTGAGTTGCTATGCATGTCCGTCTTGTCTGAAGGATCTATCATTTTAGTGGTTGGAGCATGCAAAATTGTTAGAGAAGAACATTGGGCCGCTAACTAAAGCCATGAATCATGGTGGAAGTTTCAGTTTTGGACATATATCCTCAATCTCATATGAGAATAATAATCATTGCTACATGCTTATGCATTTAAGAGGAGTCCATTATCTGTTGTCCATGTTGTCCCGGTATGGATGTCTAAGTTGAGAATAATCAAAAGCGAGAAATCCAAAATGCGAGCTTTCTCCTTAGACCTTTGTACAGGCGGCATGGAGGTACCCCTTTGTGACACTTGGTTGAAACATGGCATGCAAAGACCCGGTAGTCCAAGCTAAGTAGGACGAGGTGCGGACACTATTAGTATACTATGCATGAGGCTTGCAAGATATAATTTACATAACTCATATGCTTTATTACTACCGTTGACAAAATTGTTTCATGTTTTCAAAATAAAAGCTCTAGCACAAATACAGCAATCGATGCTTTCCTCTTTGAAGGACCTTTCTTTTACTTTTATTGTTGAGTCAGTTTATCTCTCCTCCACCTTAAGAAGCAAACACTTGTGTGAACTGTGCATTGATTCCTACATACTTGCATATTGCACTTGTTATATTACTTTATGTTGACAATATCCATGAGATATACATGTTATAAGTTGAAAGCAACCGCTGAAACTTAATCTTCCTATGTGTTGCTTCAACGCCTTTACTTTGATTTATTGCTTTATGAGTTAACTCTTATGCAAGACTTATTGATGCTTGTCTTGAAGTACTATTCATGAAAAGTCTTTGCTATATGATTCACTTGTTTACTCATGTCATTACCTTTGCTTTGATCGCTGCATTCATTACATATGTTTACAAATAGTATGATCAAGATTATGATAGCATGTCACTTCAGAAATTATCTTTGTTTTTTACCTACTCGGGACGAGCAGAACTAAGCTTGGGGATGCTGATACGTCTCCAACGTATCGATAATTTCTTATGTTCCATGCCACTTTATTGATGATACCTACATGTTTTATGCACATTATATGTCATATTTATGCATTTTCTGGAACTAACCTATTAACAAGATGCCGAAGAGCCAGTTGCTGTTTTCTGCTGTTTTTGGTTTCAGAAATCCTAGTAAGGAAATATTCTCGGAATTGGACGAAACTTTCGCCCAGGGTCCTATTTTTGCACGAAGCTTCCAAGACCGAAGAGATAACGAAGTGGGGCCACGAGGCAGCCAGGGGATAGGGCGGCGCCTGGGCCCTGGCCGCCGCCGGCCTGCCCCTGGGCCTCGTGTGGCCCTCGCGTGCCTTTCGCCTACTTAAAGCCTCCGTCGCGAAACCCCCGTCCGAGAGCCACGATACGGAAAACCTTCCAGAGACGCGCCGCCGCGAATCCCATCTCGGGGGATTCAGGAGATCGCCTCCGGCACCCTGCCGGAGAGGGGATTCATCTCCCGGAGGACTCTACACCGCCATGGTCGCCTCCGGAGTGATGAGTGAGTAGTTCACCCCTGGACCATGGGTCCATAGCAGTAGCTAGATGGTCGTCTTCTCCTTGTTGTGCTTCATTGTTGGATCTTGTGAGCTGCCTAACATGATCAAGATCATCTATATGTAATTCTATATGTTGTGTTTGTCGGGATCCGATGGATAGAGAGTACTATGATTATGGTGATTATCAATCTATTGTTTATGTGTTGTTTATGATCTTGCATGATCTCCGTTATTAGTAGAGGCTCTGGCCAAGTTTGTACTCTTAACTCCAAGAGGGAGTATTTATGCTCGATAGTGGGTTCATGCCTCCATTAAATCTGGGACAGTGACAGAAAGTTCTAAGGTTGTGGATGTGCTGTTGCCACTAGGGATAAAACATTGATTCTATGTCTAAGGATGTAGTTGTCGATTACATTACGCACCATACTTAATGCAATTGTCTGTTGCTTAGCAACTTAATACTGAATGGGGTTCGGATGATAACCTGAAGGTGGATGATACGTCTCCGACGTATCGATAATTTCTTATGTTCCATGCTACTTTATTGATGATACCTACATGTTTTATACAAATTATATGTCATTATTATGCGTTTTCCGGAACTAACCTATTGACGAGATGCCGAAAGGCCAGTTGCTGTCTGCTGTTTTGGTTCCAGAAAGGCAATATTTCGGAATTGGACGAAATCAACGCCAAACCTCCTATTTTTCCCGGAAGGCTCCGAACACCGAAGGGGAGACGGAGAGGAGGCCCAGGGCCCCGACACCACAAGGCCGCGCGGGCAGGCTGGCCGCGCCGGCCTATGAGGAGGGCGCCCTGGTGCCCCTCTGACGCCGCCTCTTCGCCCTTAACCCCGTGACCTAAAAACACCGTACCACTTGACGAAACTCCAGAAAGACTCCAGGGGCGCCGCCACCATCGCGAAACTCCAATTCGGGGGACAGAAGTCTGTTCCGGCACCCTGCCGGACGGGGAATTGCCCCCGGAGTCATCTCCACCGCCGTCTTCACCGCCATCTTCACCGCCATCGCTGTTCCCATGATGAGGAGGGAGTAGTTCTCCCCTGGGGCTGAGGGCTCTACCGTAGCTATGTGGTTAATCTCTCTCTCTGTACTCAATACAATGATCTCATGAGCTGCTTTACATGATTGAGATCCATATGATGAGCTTTGTATCGCTACTAGTTGTGTGCTACTCATGTGATGTTATTAAAGTAGTCTATTCCTCCTCCACGTGTGTAAAGGTGATTAGTGTGTGCACCGTGTGGTTCTTGTCGTAGGCTATGATCACGATCTCTTGTAGATTGTGGAGTTAATTATCATTATGATAGTATTGATGTGATCTATTCCTCCTTCATAGTGTAATATGGACAGCGTGTGCACTATGTTAGTTCTTGGTTTATCTTGCAAAGATCTATTATGCTCTAAGGTTACTTAAACATGAATATCGAATGTTGTGGAGCTTGTTAACTCCGGCATTGAGGGTTCGTGTAATCCTACGCAACGAATGATGTTCATTATCAAACAAGAGTGTATGTAGCACATATGAGAAGAAGTATTTATTATGCGATCAATGTTGAGAGTGTCCACTAGTGAAAGTATGATCCCTAGGCCTTGTTTCCAATACTGAAAACACCGTTTATTTACTGTTCTGTTGCATGTTTACTCGCTGCCATATTTTATTCAGATTGCTATTACCACTCATATACATCCATATTACTTGTATTTCACTATCTCTTCGCCGAACTAGTGCACCTATACACCTGACAAGTGTATTTGGTGTGTTGGGGACACAAGAGACTTCTTGCTTTGTGATTACAGGGTTGCTTGAGAGGGATATCTTTGACCTCTTCCTCCCCGAGTTCGATAAACCTTGGGTAATCCACTTAAGGGAAACTTGCTGCTGTTCTACAAACCTCTGCTCTTGGAGGCCCAACACTGTCTACAAGAATAGAAGCACCCGTAGACATCAAGCACTTTTCTGGCGCCGTTGCCGGGGAGGAAAGGTAAAAGGCACTCATACTCCGGTTCCAGGTAACAGTACTTTTCTGGCGCCATTGTGTGTGTGCTCGAAGCTATTTCCTTTAGACTCTGCAATTGCGACATTTGGTTTCTTGTTTACACTAGTTAGGCATAATGGACAACAAAGAGCTTCTTATTCTATTTCCTGATTTAAGACATGGATGGTTTGATAAAAAACCTATGGAACCTTATTTACATGATAATAGCAATGTTATTAGTATGAATGCAATTACTGCTAATGCTATGAAGAAGTCTAAGCTTGGGGAAGCTAGTTTACATAAAAATAATCTTTTTAGCTCCTCCGCTTTGGAAGAAATATTTTGCTCTGATAATGCTTTATCTCCCATATGCGATAACTCTAATGATGCTTCTGATATTTTAAATCCACCTGCTGAAAGTATTCCGTATAAAATACCTATGAAAATTATTGAACGTGTTATGGATAACCGCTATGAAGGGGATGGAACTGTCCATCCTGGAAATCATTTACTGTTTTTGCATGAATTATGCGGGTTATTCAAGTGTGCAGGTATCTCTATGGATGAAGTGAAGAAGAAACTATTCTCTATGTCGCTGTCTGGTAAAGCGGCGCATTGGTATAAACTGCTGAAGGACGGGCGCTCTCTTGATTGGAAGGATATTATGCCTCTATTTTGTTCTAAGTTCTATCCTCCAAGTGAAATTCACAAAGATCGAAACCATATATATAATTTTTGGCCTCATGATGGAGAGAGTATTGCCCAAGCATGGGAGAGATTGAAGACTTTAATGCTCAAATGCCCCAATCATGAGCTTCCAGGTAATATCATCATTGATAATTTCTATGCAAGACTTTCTTTTCAAGATAAGACCTTGCTGGATACTACTTGTTCTGGATCATTCACGAGCAATAAAGAAGAGTTTAAAAGGGACCTTCTTGATCGGATTAAGGAGAACGCTGAAGATTGGGAGAACGACAAAGGTAAAGAGTCAGGTATAAACTATGATTATGAATGCATTGAAACTTTTATGAATACTGATAAATTTCGAAATATGAGTGCTACTTATGGTCTTGACTCTCAAGTTGCTGCAAATCTTTATAAAGCCTTTGCTTCTCATTTAGAATTGCCTAAAAAGAATTTTGATAAGTATCATGAACCTTTTAAAGACGCTTGCATGAAGAATGAAATTGTTGTTAATAATTGCAATAAGCGTGCTCAAACTCCTAAGAATGCTATTTCCTATAAGCATGTTAATTTTTGTGGAATACATAGACCTTGTGGAATTAATCAAATAGAAGATGAATATTGTATCCATCACAGAAATGAAAAAACTAGAAAGTGGTCTAGAGCTCTAGATGATCTTGGAGAAAAAGTGTGTGCCCTCTATCCTTTTATTTGTGAACTTTGCCATAGAGTTGGTCATTTTAATTTTCAATGCTCCTCCAATGATAATTCAAACCCCATGAGTGCTGCAAATTTGTATTGTGATGATGAAATTATTCCTAATCAGCATGATGAACTTACCTTATTTTTGAAGTGTGAAGAGTTATCAAGAAAAATTTCTTTGTTAAATATTAACGATCTTGATATTGATGATGTCCTGCATGGTTGTCTTTCTTACTGCATTAATAATTGCCATACAAATACTTACATACAGAATATTTTAGAAGATGACACCTTGCCAAAATATGATAGGACCGCTGTGTGTTTTCAACTAATTAATGAAAAGGAGGGATCCTCCCAAGTTTCTTCTATTGTTTCTAAAAGTAAATCAGGTTATGCGGACAAGCCACCCTTCAAGCCTCTTCCTCCTAAAGAAGGGAACGAGGAGAAGGAGAAGAAGAAGAAGGGAACGAAGAAGAAGAAGAAGAAGAAGGAGAATAAAAAGAAAGAGGTAACGGCGTATCCCCGCGTGAATGAGATAACGCTAGGTAACCGTAAGTATGTTGCTCCTAATGATTATTATGATAATGAATCTGAGTACGATGATCTTCCTATACCCTTTACCCATATTAGTGATCATGATTTGGATGAGCACGCTGCCTTTGATATTGAAAATCTCTTTGGTACTGATTATGAAATTAATGATGATAGCATTATTCATGTCCCCTTAAACGATGATATTGAAAGCTCTAAGCTTGGGGATGTTGTGCTTGAAGATCCTGTATTTGAGACATCTACTTTTAGTGAAAATGATGATATTACATATTCAGGTTTAGATAATTGCTATAGAGATGTATATGACACATGTTACAATTATCCTTATGAAACTTGTCATAGTTATGATGGGCTTGCCAAAAACAATTCTTTTAATATGCAACTTGTTTACCATGTTCAAATTCTTGATAATAATCTTGCTCCAATTACTATTAATGAGAATAACTCTTCTTATGCCAAAATTAATGATACTTCTATGCATATGAACCATGATAAGAATGTTTTAAGTGACGGGTATATTGTGGATTTCATCAATGATGCTACTGAAAGTTATTATGAGAGAGGGAAATATGGTTATATGCATCTTAATAATATTAAGTTTCCCCTCTTTATGTTGAGAATCTTTAAGTTACTCGTGTTTTATCCTCTTATGCTTGCCACTTTGCTCTTCATGAATTCATTTGTGTATAAGATTCTTTTGCATAGGAAGCATGTTAGGCTCAAATGTGTTTTGAATTGCCTCTTGAAGCTCTCTTTTGCTTCAAATACTATTTCTTGGTGCATCACCAAAATTGCTGAGCCCATCTTAATGGCTATAAAGAAAGAACTTCTTGGGAGATAACCCATGTGTTATTTTGCTACAGTACTTTGTTTTATATTTGTGTCTTGGAAGTTGTTTACTACTGTAGCAACCTCTCTTTATCATGTTTTTGTGCCAAGTAAAGTTTCTATGTCAAAGTTGATGTTATATTTGGGATCGCTGCGCAGAAACAGCATTGCTGTCTGTCACGAATCTGGGCACAGTTTTCTGTAGAAAATTCGAAAAAATCTGCCAATTTACGAGCGTGATCCTCAGATATGTACGCAACTTTCATTAGTTTTGAGTTTTTCCATTTGAGCAAGTCTGGTGCCAGCTTTAAATTTGTCTTTACGGACTGTTCTGTTTTTGACAGATTCTGCCTTTTATTTCGCATTGCCTCTTTTGCTATGTTGGATTCATTTCTTTGATCCATTAATGTCCAGTAGCTTTATGCAATGTCCAGAAGTGAAAAGAATGTTTGTGTCACCTCTGAACATGTGAATTTTTGATTATGCACTAACCCTCTAATGAGTTTGCTTGAAGTTTGGTGTGAAGGAAGTTTTCAAGGGTCAAGAGAGGAGGATGATATACTACGATCAAGAAGAAGAACGAAAAGTCTAAGCTTGGGGATGCCCCGGTGGTTCATCCCTGCATATTTCAAGAAGACTCAAGCATCTAAGCTTGGGGATGCCCAAGGCATCCCCTTCTTCATCGACAAAGTATCAGGTTCCTTCTCTTGAAACTATATTTTTATTCTGTCACATCTTATATACTTTACTTGGAGCGTCTGTATGCTTTTGTTTTTGTTTTTGTTTGAATAAATGATTGTTTGGGAGAGAGACACGCTCCGCTGGTTCGTATGAACACATGTGTTCTTAGCTTTTAATTTTCATGGCGAAGGTTGAAACTGCTTCGTTAATTGTTATATGGTTGGAAACGGGAAATGCTACATGTAGTAATTGGTGTAATGTCTTGAATAATGTGAAACTTGGCAATTGTTGTGCTCATATAGATCTTGTTTAAGCTCTTGCATCATGTACCTTGTACCCATTAATGAATAATTACATAGAGCTTGTTAAAATTTGGTTTGCATGATTGGTCTCTCTAAGTCTAGATATTTTCTGGTTGAGGTGTTTGAACAACAAGGAGACGATGTAAAGTCTTATAATGCTTACAATATGTTTATATGTGAGTCTTGCTGCACCATTTCATACTTGAGTTTGCTTCAAATAACCTTGCTAGCCTAAACCTTGTATCGAGAGGGAATACTTCTCATGCATCCAAATACTTGAGCCAATATTCATGCCATTTGTGTCCACCATACCTACCTACTACATGGTATTTCTCCGCCATTCCAAAGTAAATTGCTTGAGTGCTACCTTTAAACCATTCAAAATTTATCACCTCTGATTTGTGTCAATGTTTTATAGCTCATGAGAAAGTATGTGGTGTTTATCTTTCAATCTTGTTGGGCAACTTTCACCAATGGACTAGTGGCTTCATCCGCTTATCCAATAATTTTGCAGAAAGAGTTGGCAATGGGATTCCCAGTCCCAAATTAATTAACAAAAATAGACACTCCTCCATGGTATGTGATTGTTGGACGGCACCCGAAGGATTCGGTTAGCCATGGCTTGAGAAAGCAAAGGAGGGGAGGAGTGTCATCATAATAAAACTAAAATAAAAAGGCACTCCTTCATGGTATGAGATTGTTGGCAGGCACCCGAGGATTCGGTTAGCCATGGTTTGTGAAAGAAAGGTTGGAAGGAGTGCCACCCAAAAACAAAATAAAATGGGAGCCGCTCTTTGAAGGTTTGCCTGGCAAGGGGGTTAGAGTACCCGCTACCATTCGTTGACAACAACAAACACCTCTCAAAACTTTACTTTTATGCTCTCTATATGTTTTCAAAATCAAAGCTCTAGCACAAATATAGCAATCGATGCTTTCCTCTTTGAAGGACCATTCTTTTACCTTATTGTTGAGTCAGTTTACCTATTCTTTCTATCTTAGAAGCAAACACTTGTGTAAATTGTGTGCATTGATTCTTACATGTTTACCTATTGCACTTGTTATATTACTTTGTGTTGACAATTATCCACGAGATATACATGTTAAAGTTGAAAGCAACCGCTGAAACTTATATCTTCCTTGTGTTGTTTCAAAGCTTTCTACTAAGAATTTATTGCTTATGAGTTAACTCTTATGCAAGACTTATTGATGCTTGTCTTGAAAGTATTATTCATGAAAAGTCTTTGTTATATGATTCATTTGTTTACTCATTATCTTCATCATTGCTTCGAATTTCTGCATTTATCTCATGTGCTTTACAATAGTATGATCAAGGTTATGATGGCATGTCACTTCAGAAATTATCTTTGTTATCGTTTTACCTGCTCGGGACGAGCAGAACTAAGCTTGGGGATGCTGATACGTCTCCGACGTATCGATAATTTCTTATGTTCCATGCTACTTTATTGATGATACCTACATGTTTTATACACATTATATGTCATTATTATGCGTTTTCGGAACTAACCTATTGACGAGATGCCGAAAGGCCAGTTGCTGTTTCTGCTGTTTTTGGTTCCAGAAAGGCTGTTCGGGCAATATTCTCGGAATTGGACGAAATCAACGCCAAACCTCCTATTTTTCCCGGAAGGCTCCAGAACACCGAAGGGGAGACGGAGAGGAGGCCCAGGGCCCCGACACCACAAGGCCGCGCGGGCAGGCCCCTGGCCGCGCCGGCCTATGAGGAGGGCGCCCTGGTGCCCCTCTGACGCCGCCTCTTCGCCTACTTAACCCCTCGTGACCTAAAAACACCGTACCACTTGACGAAACTCCAGAAAGACTCCAGGGGCGCCGCCACATCGCGAAACTCCAATTCGGGGGACAAAAGTCTCTGTTCCGGCACCCTGCCGGGACGGGGAATTGCCCCCGGAGTCATCTCCACCGCCATCTTCACCGCCATCGCTGTTCCCATGATGAGGAGGGAGTAGTTCTCCCCTGGGGCTGAGGGCTCTACCGTAGCTATGTGGTTAATCTCTCTCTCTGTACTCCAATACAATGATCTCATGAGCTGCTTTACATGATTGAGATCCATATGATGAGCTTTGTATCGCTACTAGTTGTGTGCTACTCATGTGATGTTATTAAAGTAGTCTATTCCTCCTCCACGTGTGTAAAGGTGATTAGTGTGTGCACCGTGTGGTTCTTGTCGTAGGCTATGATCACGATCTCTTGTAGATTGTGGAGTTAATTATCATTATGATAGTATTGATGTGATCTATTCCTCCTTCATAGTGTAATATGGACAGCGTGTGCACTATGTTAGTTCTTGGTTTATCTTGCAAAGATCTATTATGCTCTAAGGTTACTTAAACATGAATATCGAATGTTGTGGAGCTTGTTAACTCCGGCATTGAGGGTTCGTGTAATCCTACGCAACGAATGATGTTCATTATCAAACAAGAGTGTATGTAGCACATATGAGAAGAAGTATTTATTATGCGATCAATGTTGAGAGTGTCCACTAGTGAAAGTATGATCCCTAGGCCTTGTTTCCAATACTGAAAACACCGTTTATTTACTGTTCTGTTGCATGTTTACTCGCTGCCATATTTTATTCAGATTGCTATTACCACTCATATACATCCATATTACTTGTATTTCACTATCTCTTCGCCGAACTAGTGCACCTATACACCTGACAAGTGTATTTGGTGTGTTGGGGACACAAGAGACTTCTTGCTTTGTGATTACAGGGTTGCTTGAGAGGGATATCTTTGACCTCTTCCTCCCTGAGTTCGATAAACCTTGGGTAATCCACTTAAGGGAAACTTGCTGCTGTTCTACAAACCTCTGCTCTTGGAGGCCCAACACTGTCTACAAGAATAGAAGCACCTGAAGGTGGACTTTTTAGGCATAGATGCAGTTGGATGGCGGTCTATGTACTTTGTCGTAATGCCCAATTAAATCTCACTATATTTATCATATCATGTATATGCATTGTTATGCCTTTCTCTATTTGTCAATTGCCCGACTGTAATTTGTTCACCCAACATGCTTTTATCTTATGGGAGAGACACCTCTAGTGAACTGTGGACCCCGGTCCTATTCTTTACATAGCATACAATCTACTGCAATTGTGTTTACTGTTTTCTTTGCAAACATCTTCCACTCGATACGTTTAATCCTTTGTTACAGCAAGCCGGTGAGATTGACAACCTCACTGTTTCGTTGGGGAAAAGTACTTTGGTTTTGTTGTGCAGATTCCACGTTGGCGCCGGAATCCCCGGTGTTGCGCCGCATCACATTCGCGACCATCAACCTTCAACGTGCTTCTTGGCTCCTATTAAACCTTGGTTTCATACTGAGGGAAACTTGCTTCTATACGCATCATACCTTCCACTTGGGGTTCCCAACGGACGTGTGCATCTACGCGTATCAGGGGTGATGTGAAAGTAGCAGTGATATGAGAGCAATAGTAACAGTAACACAACAGCAGTAGTAGTAATATGAGAGCAATGGTACCAGAAAATAGTTGACATGTAGAACGAGTATATGATGATGAAAGATGGACCGGGGTTCCCAGCTATCTACACTAGTGGTAACTCTCCAATAACAAGTGTCGGGTGAACAAATTACAGTTGGGCAATTGATAGGATTGAAATAGCATTAAGACAGAATATCAAGTCTATTAATCATGTAGGCATGTTTTCCAATAATAGTCGTACGTGCTCGCAATGAGAAACTTGCACAACATCTTTTGTCCTACCAGCCGGTGGCAGCCGGGCCTCTAGGGAAACTACTGGATATTAAGGTACTCCTTTTAATAGAGCACCGGAGCAAAGCATTAACACTCCGTGAAAACATGTGTCCCTCACATCACCGCCATCCCCTCCGGTTGTCCCGATTTCTGTCACTTCGGGGCCTTTGGTTCCGGACAGTGACATGTGCATACAACTTGTAGATACAATCTAAGCAATAATTATAGAGCTCAAATCTAAGATCATGCCACTCGGGCCCTAGTGACAAGCATTAAGCATAACAAGATTGCAGCAACAATAACTTCACAAACTTTGTAGATAGACAATCATAACGTAACAATCCATCGGATCCCGACAAACACAACACCGATTACATCAGATGAATCTCAATCATGTAAGGCAGCTCATGAGATCATTGTATTGAAGTACATGGGGGAGAGAATACCAACTAGCTACAGCTAGAACCCGTAGTCCATGGGGGAACTACTCACGGAGCATGATGGAGGCGGTGGCGTTGATGGAGATGGCTTCGGGCACTTCCCCCGGGTGCCGAGAGACTTCTGTCCCCGAATTGGAGTTTCGATGGCGGCGGCGCCCCGGAGTCTTTGGAGTTTCGTCAAGTGGTACGGTGTTTTTAGGTCGAAAGGGATTTTATAGGCGAAGAGGCGGCGCAGGGGGCACCGGGGCTCCCCACAGGCCGGCGCGGGCCCAGGCCAGGCTGCGCCGCCCTATGGTGTGGTGGCCCTCTGGTCCCTCTCCGACTCTTCTTCGGTGTTCTGGAGCCTTCCGGGAAAAATAGGAGGTTTGGTCTTTGTTTCGTCGAATTCCGAGAATATTGCCCGAACAGCCTTTTGGAACCAAAAACAAAAACAGGAACTGGCACGTGGCATCTTGTTAATAGGTTAGTTCCGGAAAACGCATAAAAACATCATAAAGTGCAAGCAAAACATGTAAGTATTGTCATAAAACAAGCATGGAACGACAGAAATTATGGATACGTCGGGGACGTATCAGCATCCCAAGCTTAGTTCTGCTCGTCCCGAGCAGGTAAACGATAAAAAGAATAATTTCTGTAGTGACATGCTACTTACATAACCTTGATCATACTATTACAAAGCATATGAAATGAATGAAGTGACTCAAGGCAATGATCTATAGTTGCTAACAAATAGATAACATATAGCAAAACTTTTCATGAAGAGTACTTTCAAGACAAGCATCAAAAGCCTTGCACAAGAGTTAACTCATAAAGCAATAGATTCAAAGTAAAGGCATCGAAGCAACACAAAGGAAGATATAAGTTTCAGCAGTTGCTTTCAACTTTCAACATGCATATCTCATGGATAATTGTCAACACAAAGTAATATGATGAATGCAAATAAGCAAGTATGTAAGAATCAATGCACAGTTGACACAAGTGTTTGCTTCTAAGATGGAAGGAAGTAGGTAAACTGACTCAACATAAAGTAAAAGAATGGCCCTTCAAAGAGGAAAGCATCGATTGCTATATTTGTGCTAGAGCTTTGGTTTTGAAAACATAAAGAGAGCATAAAAGTAAAGTTTTGAGAGGTGTTTGTTGTTGTCAACGAATGGTAGTGGGCACTCTAACCCCCTTGCTAGACAAACCTTCAAGAGCGGCTCCCATGAATTATTTTTATTTTTGGGTGGCACTCCTTCCAACCTTTCTTTCACAAACCATGGCTAACCGAATCCTCGGGTGCCGTCCAACAATCACATACCATGGAGGAGTGTCTATTTTTGTTAATTAATTTGGGACTGGGAATCCCATTGCCAGCTCTTTTTGCAAAATTATTGGATAAGCGGATGAAGCCACTAGTCCATTGGTGAAAGTTGCCCAACAAGATTGAAAGATAAACACCACATACTTCCTCATGAGCTATAAAACATTGACACAAATCAGAGGTAATAAATTTTGAATTGTTTAAAGGTAGCACTCAAGCAATTTACTTTGGAATGGCAGAAAATACCATATAGTAGGTAGGTATGGTGGACACAAATGGCATAGTGGTTGGCTCAAGGATTTTGGATGCATGAGAAGTATTCCCTCTCGATACAAGGCTTAGGCTAGCAAGGTTATTTGAAGCAAACACAAGTATGAACCGGTACAGCAAAACTTACATAAGAACATATTGCAAGCATTATAATACTCTACACTGTCTTCCTTGTTGCTCAAACACTTTTACCAGAAAATATCTAGACCTTAAGAGAGACCAATCATGCAAACCAATTTTAACAAGCTCTACGGTAGTTCTCCACTAATAGGTTTAAACTACATGAAAAAACTTAATCATGATCTACTTGAGAGCTCAAAACAATTGCCAAGTGTCAAATTATCCAAGACATTATGAGGCATTTTCTATTTCCAACCAAATACCAATAAGTATTGTAGCTTCCAACTTTTATCATTGAACATTAAAAGTAAAACGAAGAACAAGTGTTCATATGAAAAAGCGGAGCGTGTCTCTCTCCCAAACAAGGATTGCTAGGATCCATCTTTATTCAAACACAAACAAAAATAAAAACACACAGACGCTCCAAGTAAAGCACATAAGATGTGACAGAATAAAAATATAGTTTCAATAGAAGAAACCTGATAAGTTGATGAAGAAGGGGATGCCTTGGGCATCCCCAAGCTTAGACGCTTGAGTCTTCTTGAAATATGCAGGGATGAACCACGGGGCATCCCCAAGCTTAGACTTTTCACTCTTCTTGATCATATATCATCCTCCTCTCTTGACCCTTGAAAACTTCCTTCACACCAAACTTCTCATAAACTTCATTAGAGGGGTTAGTACTCAAAAAACTTTAATCCACCTTGGTCCTGTAGTGACACATTGCAAGAACTCAATAAAACATTAGCTACAGCTCTCCACGTCTAGAAAGCCTCACATAAAGTCCACAAGAGACAATGCAAAAAACAGAGACAGAATCTGCCAAAACAGAACAGCCAGTAAACACGAATTTTAAAATGGTACTTCTGTTGCTCAAATCAGAAAACTCAAAACTAATGAAAGTTGCGTACATATCTGAGGATCACGCACGTAAATTGGCAGATTTTTCTGAGTTTCCTACAGAGAAATAAGCCCAGATTCGTGACAGATAGAAATCTGTTTCTGCGCAGAAATCCAAATCTAGTATCAACCTTCGATTAGAGGCTTCACTTGGCACAACAAAACACAAAACTAAGATAAGGAGAGGTTGATACAGTAGTAAACAACTTCCAAGACACAAATATAAAACAAAGTACTGTAGCAAAATAACACATGGGTTATCTCCCAAGAAGTTCTTTCTTTATAGCCATCAAGATGGGCTCAGCAGTTTTAATGATGCACTCGCAAGAAATAGTATTTGAAGCAAAAGAGAGCATCAAGAGGCAAATTCAAAACAAATTTAAGCCTAACATGCTTCCTATGAAAAGGAATCTTGTAAATAAACAAGTTCATGAAGAGCAAAGTAACAAGCAAAGGAAGATAGAACAAGTGTAGCTTCAAAAATTTCAGCACATAGAGAGGTGTATTAGTACCATGAAAATTTCTACAACCATATTTTCCTCTCTCATAATAATTTTCAGTAGCTTCATGAATAAACTCAACAATATAACTATCACATGCAGCATACTTTTCATGATTTCCAAACACATAATTTTTATCAATCTCAAGAATAGTGGAATTAAAACTTTCAAACTTACTTTTATTAATAATATAACAAGGTAGTTGATCAATCTCAAGAGATATGGGACTCCTAAATAAAGTCAATACTTCTCCAATCCCATTTTCATTAGTAGCACAATTAATATTGTCAAGTAACATAGGACCATCATCTAGAGCTTTATCATAAACATTTGCCAAGCAAAATTCTTTAGTACCATGCATTTCGACATTAGGCACAAACAAAGCATTATCATAAGATTTATCAAAGTAGCATGGATTATCATATATAACAGCAGCATAATTATTCTCACAAGTTTTACTTATAGGAAATATTTCAAGAGAATCCACAGGAACATAACATTCAACCTCTTTCGGTAAGCATGGAGGACAATCAAATAGTGTAAGAGATAAAGAGTTACTCTCATTAGAAGGTTGGCATGGGTAGCTAATCCATTCTTCCTCCTTTTGTTCATCACTCTCCTCTTCTTTTTCATCCAATGAGCTTTCAGGTTCATCAATTTCTTCTTCCACAGGTTCCTGCAAATTGTGAGTGCATTCTTGTGCATTAATGCGTCTCTCTTTATAATCAAGGATATACGGATTCCTACTGTAGCATTCTATGCAAGAATTAAGGATAGTAGAGACATAATCTTTAAGGTCCTTACAAATAGCACAAGTTTCATAATTCTCAACCATGAAGGATTCTATCTCGGAGGCTCCCATAAATAAGACAAATTGTTCTACCTCTTCGAACCCATAATGAATATAGCAATTCCGATTATAGTTCTTAATTAAAATTTCCTCACTAAAGCCACATTGAAATTTAAGATGTTTAGTATCCTGTTGAGAGCAACAGTTTATATTATGGCGTTCAAGCAAGATTTCAGCAATTGTATTCAATTTTTCTATCATAGCACTCATTATTTTACCAGTTCTTGATTCTCTATAATTATTATAACATTCTATAAGCTCCAAGTAGGTTGTAGGTTCTCCCATAACAGCAGTTTTTAATTTTTAGATTTTTCAAATTTTTATGGATTTTTGGGTATATGAGGAAAATAAAACAAGACAAAAAGTAACTAGGCAAAAGTAACCTAAGCAAAATAATACTAGACAGAAATAAACTAAGCACAAGTAAACTAGGAAAAAGTAAACTAAGCAAAACAAAATAAAATAAAACAAAAACAGAGAGAGAGGTAGAGTGTACTCCCCAGGTGAACTTATGAGTAGAGCTATGCCTCCCCGGCAACGGCGCCAGAAAATAGTCTTGATGACCCACAAGTATAGGGGATCGCAACAGTCTTCGAGGGAAGTAAAACCCAAATTTATTGATTCGACACAAGGGGAGGTAAAGAATACTTATAAGCCTTAACAACTGAGTTGTCAATTCAGCTGCACCTGGAAAAGCACTAGCAACAGGGGTGATGTGAAAGTAGCAGTGATATGAGAGCAATAGTAACAGTAACACAACAGCAGTAGTAGTAATATGAGAGCAATGGTACCAGAAAATAGTTGACATGTAGAACGAGTATATGATGATGAAAGATGGACCGGGGTTCCCAGCTATCTACACTAGTGGTAACTCTCCAATAACAAGTGTTGGGTGAACAAATTACAGTTGGGCAATTGATAGGATTGAAATAGCATTAAGACAGAATATCAAGTCTATTAATCATGTAGGCATGTTTTCCAATAATAGTCGTACGTGCTCGCAATGAGAAACTTGCACAACATCTTTTGTCCTACCAGCCGGTGGCAGCCGGGCCTCTAGGGAAACTACTGGATATTAAGGTACTCCTTTTAATAGAGCACCGGAGCAAAGCATTAACACTCCGTGAAAACATGTGTCCCTCACATCACCGCCATCCCCTCCGGTTGTCCCGATTTCTGTCACTTCGGGGCCTTTGGTTCCGGACAGTGACATGTGCATACAACTTGTAGATACAATCTAAGCAATAATTATAGAGCTCAAATCTAAGATCATGCCACTCGGGCCCTAGTGACAAGCATTAAGCATAACAAGATTGCAGCAACAATAACTTCACAAACTTTGTAGATAGACAATCATAACGTAACAATCCATCGGATCCCGACAAACACAACACCGATTGACATAGGCACCCCAAATGGGCCTGCCATAGATGGTACCCGGGATTTACTGAAGGCCCACTATCCGAAGAATAAGAAGATTCGGGAGCCCAAGATGTATTAAGGAAAGCTAGAGTTGTAATAGGAAGTATTATTTGTAATCTGGCGGGACGAGTTAGAAACCGTCCCGAACTCTGTAACTTGTACGATACGAAACCCTCGGCTCCACCTCCTATATAAGGGGGAGTCGAGGGACAAAGAAAGGATCGAATCTACTGTCAACATAACCCTAGTTTTCATAATCGCCGAGTACTTTTCGCCTAAACCTTCGAGATCTACTTGCCCTCTACTTCTAGCAAAACCCTAGTCTACAATCTGTAGGCATTGACAAGTTAATCCTTTGTCAATTGGCGCCGTCTGTGGGAATTAGAGGCTGCAAGGATCTGATCTCGATGGCACGTTCAAGATCTTCGACATCGTCAACAGCAAGCAACGCGATGGATCGAGGTAACAAGGGAAAAACTGATCTATTCAATTTTATTCCTCACCCGCCCTCCCGTATGGATGCATGTGCCTATCTGGAGGAGCCCATCGTCATGACGTTCGGAGAATTCCGATTTGGCGTCAACAAGGAAGGATCCTACCGTCTCGAAGTTCCGATCTCGTCGGAATTTTCAGCGGTCGACTCCAACTTTTCGTCGACCGACGAGGAGTTTTCGTCGACATACTTCGTCGACAACAAGGCAAGCGGAAAGCTCGCCAAGATCTTCAGCAACACATCCTTCGAGTCATCTGCGGACTCCTTTATAAGCAGCGACTCCGACAGCGTCGACAGCTTCAACTTCATCGACAAATCTGCTGCCATCGGAAAGGTCTTCACCACTCTATATGATGGTGTCACCAGTCCCGACAAAAATCAATGCACAAAATACCATCAGATCTATGTGGTAGAAGGGGCAGGCACATCAGACCCGCCAACATCAGAGGCTTTCGACGAATTGGGAAATCCATACGTCGATCCCGCTGATCTCAGACATGGTCTAGGCACCAAATATCCTGGATCCACAACTCGCGCAAGAGTACAGCTCCCGCAAAGTGCGTGGGATAGGGCTGCGAAAGCCATGGATGGTTCAGAACCCATGACCAACACCGCTACTGCACAAGAACTTCAAGCATATCAATATAGACTTGCTCGAGTAAGCAGAGAGTTGGAAAAACAGACAGCATCCTTGAATAGGAGAAAAGAAGCAGCTTCTGCATCAAGCAGACGCCGGGCAGATTTAAGTCGCCTTTCAGGAAATACAGGAGATAGTCACAGAGAAGCTCGGAGGAGAGCAATGTCTCGACTGCAAAACATACCTGAAGCAGAAAGAGGAAACATAATCCAAAATCTCGACATGTCCTTTATGTCGATCGACGAAAGAGGAAATATCATCCCGAAAACGCCAGAGGCAGGTTACATGGCAACACAAGCATACATCTTGGCGTCCAGACCACCTCCTGGGGACCCGAGAGAACCATTGTTCAATATGGCAATGGCTGGAGTAGGGGTTATGGGAACAGCGTTTGCAACAACGCCTCCCGAAGAAAATCCCAGACAAAATAGTCCACGACCCACCGCAGCAGTTCAAGACCCACCAAGAGCAAGTGGAGCAAGAGACACAGCAGTCCAAGTAAGGGTGGACAGAGCGCGACAAGAAAGGAGGGACCGTCAGTACTCGCCAGAGCTTGCCGACGAAGATATGTGTGGGCTCCCATGCTTTACGAGAAGAGTGCGAAAAACTCGAGTCCCAAAAGGGTTCAAGTTACCCGAGAATTTCAAGAAGTTCGACGGCCTGCAAGATCCCGAGGATTGGCTCGTGGATTATCTCGAGATGGTGAAACTGGTAGGAGGAACCAGAGCAACAGCTATGCAAAGTATCCAAGTTCACCTGAGTGGTGCCGCAAGATCTTGGATAAAGAAACTCCCTTTGAACTCCATCGACAGCTGGGAAACCTTTGAGGACATCTTCGTGAAGAACTTCCGATCCACCTGCAAAAAACCCGCGTCGTTGGAAGAATTACGAGCGTGTCGACAAAAACATGACGAGTCGATGAGAAAATATATACAGCGGTGGAACATTATCAAAAACTCGGCAGAAGACATATCTGACGAGAGGGCAATAGATGCGTTCGTGGCAGGAATCCGACGAGCAGACTTCGTCGAGGACTTGGGGAGAACTAATCCCAAGACAATCTCAGCGTTGATGGAAATCGCTAACAAGTGGGCAGATGGAGAAGACGCAATATACAACAAACGACACAGGTCGCCAGAAGAGGATCGTAGTCGAAACTATCAAAATAGAAGGCGATTTTCTCGCCAGTTCTACAACAACGATGCTCCCGGCCACATATCTGGTTTTCGAGGAAACCCTGGTGGAAATAGTCGAGATGATTATCAAAGGAGCAATGAGCAACAAGGCGACAATAGAGGTGATTTTCGCGGCAACAGACAAAATAGTGGACCAAGAATTCAGAGACCTTACGTGTCTCCCGAAGAGATGATGAATGGTCCGTGTCAAATGCACTTTTACCTCGACAACAATGGAAAGAGACAGTCAGGACATCTCCAGAAAGACTGCCGCAATTTTCAGGCAATGTTGCGAGCCGCAGGAATCGCAAATGCCCAAGCAAATAACAGAAATCCTCGGGAGCCAAGGAGCGAGATTCACCTTCCACCTCCTCCCGCAATAACCGAAGAAAATCGACACCAGCTCAGAATAGCGGCAGCACCACAACCACCCCCATATGTCGATCCCAATTCCAATGGCGCAGTTTTGATGATTCAGAAAGCTAGGCCGTCCAACAGGGCGCAGAAGGTCATATCTCGACAAGTGTTTATGGCAGAGAAGATGCCTCCACCAACAGTCGAGTATCTAAATTGGTCAGGGCAAGACATAGGCTTCACAATCGCGGATCACCCGCAGCAAGTTCCTCGACCAGGACAATCAGCACTTATTCTACCCGCAGTAATTGCTGGGTTCGACGTGTCGCGAGTTTTCATAGATGGCGGCAGCAGTCTAAACCTCATGTATGCAGACACATTGAGGAAGATGAACATATCCCTGGCAAACTTGAAACCAACTGACACACGCTTTCACGGGATCACACCAGAGAAGCCAAGTTACCCATTGGGCAAGATCAACCTCGACGTTCAGTTTGGAACCCGAGAAAACTACAGAATAGAGAACCTGGAGTTCGAAGTTGTGGATTTCCCGTCGCAATATCACGCTTTGTTGGGACGACCAGCGTACGCCAGGTTCATGGCAGTGCCGCATTATACATATCTGTTGTGGAGGTTGCCTGGGCCTAAGGGACCTATCACAATCAAAGGAAGCTTTGCACTGGCCGATAAATGCGACAAAGATTTCCATCGACTGTCAGAAACTTTCGGGATGCAAGCAGAATATGCGGCACCTAGGCTCACTGATTATGATGTGCTGCCAGAGGTAGGAAGATCTAAGGAGCCAACTTTCAATATAAATAAAGATTCAAAAGAGGTACAGATCCACCCGACAGATCCAAAGAAAACGACGTCCATTGCTACAAACATGGATGTCGCATAGGAAAGCGCGCTCGTCGAGTTCCTCCGTGAGCACTGGAAAATCTTCGCATGGTGTCCAGCCGACATGCCAGGAGTACCCAGGGAACTTGCCGAGCACCACCTCAATTTGGATCCTCTTGCACGACCAGTAAAGCAACCTTTGCGGCGTTTTTCAGAGCCTAGCCGCAAAGCTATGTTATCAGAAATAGATCGACTCAAAGATGCCGGGTTCATCAGAGAAATATCTACAGAAGCCACATGGGTAGCTAACCCAGTGATGGTGCCGAAGAAACACACAATAGTCCTTCGCATGTGCGTCGACTTTACGTGTCTCAATAAACATTGTCCCAAGGATCACTTTCCCCTCCCAAGGATCGATCAAATCATCGACTCCACGGCAGGATGTGAACGTCTTTCCTTCCTGGACGCATATTCTGGTTATAACCAGATCAGATTGAAAGAAGAAGATGAAGCCAAGACAGCGTTCATCACACCTTATGGCGTGTTTTGCTACAAAACAATGCCCTTTGGTCTGAAAAACGCGGGAGCAACATATCAGCGGATGATGCAGAAGTGCCTAGCAACACAGATCGGGAAAAATGTACAAGTCTACATCGACGATGTCGTAATAACATCAAAGAAAGGGTCAACGTTGATTGAAGATTTGAAGGAAACCTTCGACAACCTCGACAAGTTCTGCCTCAAGCTGAACCCGACAAAGTGCTCTTTTGGAGTACCCGCAGGAGAACTTCTCGGGTTCTTAGTATCAGCAAGGGGGATTGAAGCTAATCCCGAAAAAATACAGGCCATCGTCACTATGAGAAAGCCAACAAAGTTGAAGGAAATACAACAGTTAACGGGGCGAGTCGCAGCTTTAAGCAGATTCGTCGCCAGGCTAGGAGAAAAGGCGCTGCCGTTTTATGCGTTAATCAAGCAAGGGGAAAAATTTCAATGGAACGAGGAAGCAGACAGAGCTTTCGAGAATCTCAAGCGAGCAATTTCGACACCGCCGATATTGGTGGCGCCAAAAGAGAAAGAACCTCTCCTCTTGTACATTGCAGCTACACCTCAGGTGGTCAGCACGGCCCTAGTGGTCGAAAGGGAAGAAGAAGGCAAGCTTCATGGAGTTCAAAGGCCAGTATATTTCATCAGCGAAGTACTGTCGCCGTCAAAACAGCGGTACCCGCAATACCAAAAGCTAGCATATGGAGTATTCACGACAGCAAGAAAATTGCGACATTATTTTTCGGTTCACCCGATAATAGTGGTCAATGAAGCTCCCTTATCAAATATATTGAACAATCCAGAAGCTACGGGTCGTGTCTCCCTTTGGGGAATAGAACTTTCCCCTCGGGACATCACGTATGAAAAAAGAAAAGCAATAAAGTCGCAGATCTTACCAGATTTCATTGCAGAGTGGATGGAGCTACAAAACACAGGACCCCCAGATTTGTCGAGGACTTGGACCATGAACTTCGACGGGTCCAAGAGATTGGAAGGTGCCGGAGCAGGCGTGATATTAGTTTCACCTGAAGGCGACAAGTTGAAGTATGTTCTGCGGATGACGTTCCCAAACGCATCTAACAATGAAGCAGAATATGAAGCTCTCATACACGGGATGAAGATGGCGAAAGCTTGCGGTGCAACCCGATTGAAAATTTTCGGCGACTCACAGTTGGTAGCTCAGCAAGTAATGAACCAATGCGACGCAGTCAACGAAAGTATGATAGCATACAAGGAGGTGTACAATGAGCTGGAGAAGCTATTCGATGGTTGTGAAGTAAACCACATCAGCAGGATGAGCAACGATGAAGCCGACGTTCTCGCAAACATCGGGTCACAATGCCTCGCAATCCCTCCAGGTGTGTTTTGGGAAGAGATAAGCGAAAGATCAACAAAGCCAGCAAAAACAAAAAAGGAGAAGAAAGAGAAAACCTCGACTGTCACCAAGGTACAGCAGAAGAAGAAGAAGAGAGGAGCAAGAACTAGTCATGATGGTACAAGTTCCATGGATGCAGGCCTACATATCATACATCCTAAGGAAAGTCATACCCGACGATCCAGTCGAAGCAAGGCGAATAATTAGGCGATCAAAAGCTTTCACTGTGGTAAAAGGGGAACTGTACAAACGCAGTATTTCGGGTGTGCTACAACGGTGTGTTACACCCGAAGAAGGAAGGATCATCCTAAAGGACGTGCATGAAGGAATATGTGGGCACCACGCGAGTAGCAGAGCTATCGCGGCTAAGGTTTTCAGAGCAGGATTTTATTGGCTAACAGCAATCGAGGATGCGAAGGAAATAGTGCGAACTTGCGATGCGTGCCAAAGATTTGCGGCAAGACCTCACTCTCCTGCCGCAGAACTTATGCCAATTCCATTGTCTTGGCCTTTCGCTCAATGGGGTCTCGACATGGTAGGTAAATTACACAAAGCTTCGCCAGGAGGTTATGAGTATATGCTTGTTGCTGTCGACAAGTTTACAAAATGGATCGAAGCAAAGCCGATAAATTCACCGGACGGCGCGTCAGCGATTAAGTTCGTGAAAAGCATTGTCTTCAGATTTGGAGTTCCTCACAGTATTGTGACAGACAACGGCAGCAATTTCACGTCCAAGGAGTTCAAAGCATACTGCGCAGAAGTGGGCATTAAATTAAGTTTTGCGTCTGTTGCACATCCTCAGACCAATGGACAAGTCGAGAAGGCCAATGGCATCATCTGCAATGGCATCAAGAAACGCCTGCTAGGACCATTGGAAAAAGCCCGGCATACTTGGCCGGAGGAGTTACAAAGTGTGTTGTGGAGTATCCGAACAACACCAAATACGGCGACACAGGAAACACCGTTCTTTCTGGTTCATGGCGCCGAAGCAGTCCTGCCAATAGAAATAGAGCACGATTCTCCAAGAGTCACAGAATATGACGAAGAAACATCGAGGAAATCTTTGGAGGATGATGTCGACGCACTCGATGAAGCTCGAGACGAAGTCCTGTCAAGAGTCGCCAAATATCAGCAGGACCTGAAAAACTATCACAGTCGACGATTGCGGCCAAGGTCTTTTCAAGTTGGTGACTTAGTTCTGCGGCTCAACCAGAAAAGTCACGAAAAACTCGAATCACCATGGCTTGGACCCTACATCGTCACAGAAGTAATCGAAGGAGGAGCATACAGAATCAAAGACAAGAAGACAGGGATTGACGAGCCAAATCCCTGGAATGTGGCACAGCTTAGGCGATTCTACGCCTAGGTGTTGAAAATATAGTCCTTTGTAAAGCTTCAATGTACTGAAACGCCCACGAGTTTTCAGACGCACTCTTTTCCTTTTTCGGGGCACCGAGTGGGGCCGGGAAAGGTTTTTAATGAGGCGGGCTCGTGGTGCTGCAATATAATAAAGATAGTGGAATTATATATCTTCTTCTCGACAAGATCAGGGGTTTTCCCCTACATGATACAATATATATATAAACACAGTGTCGACAAACGCAAAAGAAGCATATTGCCTTGGTAAACATACCTCGCCAAAATAAAAAGAGATACAGACAAAATAGTGATCAACAAAAGACTCGGGGGCTTACACCCACAAAAATAGTATACAGTGTATATTATCTTGCCTTGGGACAACCTCGCATGATATTAAACAAAAGACACTGCAATCAAAACGCCCGGGGGCTTGGCGATAAAAATAAAATACAATGACTTTACAATATAGCTCGTCTATACAGGATACAAAGTTCGGAATAAATGTCAAGGATTTCCCAATATATTATCTATGGTTAAGCGCTCGTTATTTACAGCGCGAGTACTATGCTCAGCATAGCTACCCTTCACGAAGAATTCGGAATCCATCCGAAGAAGTTCATCCATCATATCTTCAGCAACAGGAGTAACTATGTCATCATATTTGCCGAAGTTCCTCTTCCTCTTCGACATCTTCTCCAGGCACTTTGGGACAATTTGCCCTACATCTAACTTCGGGTAGCAAATCTTTATCATGATCATCGCAAACCTTGCACCAGCAGCTAGTTGGGCTCGTACAAAGCCGTGGATGCGAGGAGCATCTCGAAATTTGTCCATCAATGCAGGAAGGGTTTCTGGCATCTTATTGCGAGGAAACATGGTACCATACACCAGAGACAAAGTTCTTGTACAGAAGTCAAGATATTCGCGAACCTGAAGTGCACGATCTTGAAATCTCACGATTTGGCGGGTCCGCTCAGGTGTACCCCAAAAAGTCGATCCGTGCTCATGTGCAAGCCGAAGGAGAACATTGGAACGAGCCTCGACACGTTCATCTTCAGTTATAGGATCCAAAAAAGCACCTATGGTTTCATAAAACAATTCAGTGGGCAATGAGGAGGCAAGCAGCAAAGGAAAACGAAGAAGCGAGATAAGGACAATGAAACTTACCCGCCATATCCAAACTAGCATCTGTTAGCAGCTGCAGCATAGAATTTTCTCGAGATGCAGCCGCGTCAGCTTCAGCAACAGCAGAGTCCTTTTCAGCAATGGCAGTTTGTGCTTGTTGGAGTGCAATTTCCTCGGCTTCAGATGACTTACGAGCTTTCTCCATCAGCACAAGTGATTGCTTCTTCACGAACTGCAGTTGGTGTCGAAGTTCGTCTAACTCTTGCGGCAAGGAATCCTCGGCAGACGAAGCATCAGCAGGAGTTCTCCTTGGGGGAGAAGGCAAAATATTGGAAGAACCAGGAGCTGGCGTATAATTGTCAAAAATTAACTGGAAAAAGAAATATTTCGACATCAATCACTGAGCAAAGATAGATTTTCATTCATCTCCATAATATATACATGTCTATTACAAAAGAAGGACCTTCTAGAGGGATACTGAAATAGTTCTCGCCAATAACACTACGGCGACAAAGCCAAAAGAAAGAGGAATGCTAAAAAAGAAAAAGCAGAGGCATTCAACTAGACCTCCGGCTTTGATGAGCTAGGAGTCGAAGATGGCTTGATCCCGATATAAGCCAGGATTTTCCTCGTGTTGGGCTTAGCTGCCTTGATCAAAGACCTCCACCTTGACTGTTCTATCTGATCAGTGTCGCCAACTTTCGACCAGTCGATAGATTGTTGGCTATCAGCAACCAAGGCGACAGTATTTTCCACGGCAATCTTCATATTCTCATGGCGCACCCTTAACCCAAGATCTTCAGACGGATTGAAACACTTGGCGAGGTCAAGGAAAGTTGCGGGTTCCTCTTTCTTTGGGAAGAAATAAGGAAAAAGCCGCGACAACCCCGCTTTAGCCTGATCAATGCCTCCGCGTGCCTCTGATCCATGAACTTCAAGGAGTGAAAGGGCGTCAAGAAGAGAATCATTGGCGGGTTCATCAAGTTGAAATTCTTGAGCTGTTCTAGCTGTCAAGAAAGAAAAAATTGAGCAACAAACGAGTGCAGAGAAGAAAATACAAAAGAATAAATGAGTGGTACTTACCTACGAAGCGGCGACTCTGCGTCGTTAAACGCTTACGGATCGCCTCCTCGCGAGCAGACTGGGCGGCTATGTGATCGCTCAGGGAAGTTTCAGCGGTGTGAAGCCTCTTTCTAAGGTCTTCGACACCAGCAGCGTCAGCCTTGGCTTTATCAGCCTCTGCTCGTGCATCAATAGCATCTGACTCAGCCTTTTTGCGAGCCTTTTCACTTTGCTCTAATTGCTGAGCAAGTGTATTGGCACGATCATTGGCTTCCGCCAGTTTTTCTACAATGGAAGATAAATATAGTTACAAATCTCGACAACAAAGAAGAAACAAAAGAACAGAGGCAAAAAGAAGGAGCAGAGCATTACCTTCAGCTTTATTCGCATATTCACGGTACCCAACAAATTGGGCACCGATGCGAAGAAGATCCTTGATCACAGGCTGTTAACCAAAAAGAGAAAACAAAGAGAAAATGGGGGTATGAGAAAAATATGGTGATGCACAGAAGCAAACAGAGAAAACATAGACACTGACAAAAAAGTAAAGAACTTACATCTTCCATGAGAAGGTTCGAAGAGCTACTCAATTGGAGAGTAGGCTCCGAGACAATTTCCGTCCTTGCCCTTTTCGGTGAAGGGGCTCGGGGGCTCGAAGGAGGAGTAGAAGCGCCGATGTTTTGTTGAGGAGGCGAGGATTCCTCTCCTTCAACTCGTGGCTCTGAAATAACTAGGGTATGTGACATACTCGTTCGAGCAGCCACATCCAAAGCTGGCGTTTCCTCGTCATCATCACTATTGCAAAAGGGTGGCAGTGTAAAAAGCAAGGCAAGCAAAAATTCTTCGAATAGAAAAATAAAAGAGGGAACTTACGAACTGATGATACTCGCAAGATATGGATCATAAGCTGCCTTTTGCGGTAAAGGAGCAGCTTCTTCGGGTTTAGAAGTCCCGGAATCTTCGACATCACCCCTCTTCCTTTTGTTCTTTGGAGAATCAGCAGGAGGAGGAGACTGGGCCGATGTAGTGTCTTCAGAAGCAGCATCTTTTTCAGCAGATCCCGCAGATTTTCGAGAATCTGCGGGTTCATTCACAAAAGAGGAGGCCTCTTGGTTATCATTAGAGATAACGGTCCTTTCTTCGACTTCCCCACCTTCAGGAAGAGGAGGAAGTGAAACAAGATTTGGATGATTCTGTCCAAAAAGAGGGAAGGATATCAGAACGAAGCAAACAATGCAAAAAAGCAAGGCAGTAAAAAATTGCGCGACAATGTTTACCTTAGGAAGCGCATGGGTGGCGCTGTATGGTTTTACGCGACAAGAAGAAGGGATGGCATCTTTTTTGCTGAGGGAGGTGATTTTTCGGACAAGCCTCTCCAGGTCCTTGACTTCCAAATCCACCGACAGCCGGTCCACGTCTTCGTTGCCAGTATATTTCCAGAGAGGGAATTTGCGAGCTTGAAGAGGCTGAACTCTACTCTTAAGGAAATACACTATAATCTGGATACCTGACAATTCTTTGCCGCGAGTATTTTGCAACTCATGGATGCGAGCCATCAGGGATTCAGTCGAAGTTCTTTCTTCCTCGGTAGCCTCTGCATCCCAGGAACGGCGACGAAGAATTTTCTCGGCACCGTCAAAAGGAGGAATATTATCCTCGAGGCAGCCATCGTTTTCTTCGCGAATGTATAGCCACCTCTTGCGCCAACCTTGAACGGAGTCAGGGAGCTTGACGTCGAAGTAATCAGCAGTGGAGCGAATAGAAATAACAACGCCGCCTATATTATAGGCGACATTGGGAGAGCCATTGCGGCGACAGAAGAAAATGCGCTTCCAAAGCGCCCAATTAGGTGAGACGCCAAGGAAGGCTTCACAAAGCGTGATGAAAATAGAAATGTGGAGGATTGAGTTTGGCGTGAGGTGGTGAAGCTGGAGACCGTAGACATAGAGTAATCCACGGAGGAAAGGATGGATGGGGGTGGATAAACCACGGATGAGATGGTCGACAAAACTTACCCGGTACCCCATTGGAGGGGCTGGGTAGCTTTCTTCACTGGGGAAGCAAACCGCTTTGGGCTTCGTGGTGATTCCCAGTTTCTTCAGGAGGTTCAGGTCTTGGTTTGTGATCTTGGACCTCTCCCACTCCGCAGTTCCTAGATCCGCGGCGGCCATGGAAGAATCAGGAGTGCTGTGCCTGGTTAAGCGACGCGGTGGCATCAACAACGGCAATGGCGAGCAGCAGCGAAGAGAAGAGCTTTGGCAGCAGTGGAGCGCAAGGGGAGATTTTGCAGAGGAGAGCAGAGAACGGCGCGAGCGGAAGTGCTCGAGGAAGAAGAAGGAGATCTTATATAGAGGTGCGGTGAAGCGACGGAACCGTTGGATGAAGAAAGAATGCAGGAGATGATTACCACGTGGCAACGAGGGCAAATTAGTATTTCAACATTGACGAGGTTACAGAACGTGCGCCAGGAAAAGCGGAGGACGTGTGTCCCCCACTTGCACGACGTGTCAACGTGGTGGGAATAGTGGACCCACAAGGCAGAAATAAAATCCCAATTATTGACAGAGATGAAGAGAATTCGACAAGGGAAAATATGTCGACAAGAAAAATAAAAAGAGAATGGCGACAGGGTTAAATATTCGAATACTCTTGGAGCCTTTGATCAAATACAAGTTTTTGCTCAAATGCTCGGGGGCTACTCTGGAAAAATAGAAAATTTCGAGTATGACAATATAGAAATGGCGAGAGCCTATGACCAAATCCAAGAATTTGTTCATAGCCTCGGGGGCTACTCCCATCGGGAGCGCTGGTCGCGCACCCGATAAATATAAAAATATCGAGAAGGATTATAAATATAGCGGCAAAGGATGCTAATCTGTGGAGCCTACACCCAAGCACAAGTTCTTGGCTGTAGCCTCGGGGGCTACTCCCATCGGGAACGCTGTTCGCGTGCCCGATGAATTTGATCAGAAATAGAGAAAAAGAAGTGAGTATATTTCGAGTTACACAAATAACTCTACATATACTCCCATCGGGAAGACAAAATAAAGTCATCAAATATGACTCAATAAAATGTGCTATTCCAAAGGCGAAAAGCACTCGACAATATATTCTCAGAACGCCAAAGTTGCGATCAATTTCTGAATGCCGCAAATTTGCGAAGGTAAGACCCCAGATCCGTTCTGCTGGGCGTGGCATCGCCAAAGACTGCGCTCTGCTACTTTTATCCGTATCAACAGATACGAAGAAAAATCCTAACGGACGCGTTAGGTACCCGATAAATTTGACTGGGACTTGACAGAATGGTAAGACCTTAAGCGGCACCTGTCGAAGTTTACACCAGTATCCCGAGATCATGTCCAGGGACGTGATCTTGAAGTAGGTTTTTGCGGATTGCCACTAGAGCAGTTAACTAGTACCTGATCCGTCAGATGAACTAGCCCCAACTACCATTATCCCTGTACAACATAGAATTTTATGTGGAGTATAAATAACAGCTCTCGAACAAAAATAAACGGGAGAGATTTTCCCTGACTCTGCGATTCAAGCAAAATCTCGGGGGCTACTGACATAGGCACCCCAAATGGGCCTGCCATAGATGGTACCCGGGATTTACTGAAGGCCCACTATCCGAAGAATAAGAAGATTCGGGAGCCCAAGATGTATTAAGGAAAGCTAGAGTTGTAATAGGAAGTATTATTTGTAATCTGGCGGGACGAGTTAGAAACCGTCCCGAACTCTGTAACTTGTACGATACGAAACCCTCGGCTCCACCTCCTATATAAGGGGGAGTCGAGGGACAAAGAAAGGATCGAATCTACTGTCAACATAACCCTAGTTTTCATAATCGCCGAGTACTTTTCGCCTAAACCTTCGAGATCTACTTGCCCTCTACTTCTAGCAAAACCCTAGTCTACAATCTGTAGGCATTGACAAGTTAATCCTTTGTCACCGATTACATCAGATGAATCTCAATCATGTAAGGCAGCTCATGAGATCATTGTATTGAAGTACATGGGGGAGAGAATACCAACTAGCTACAGCTAGAACCCGTAGTCCATGGGGGAACTACTCACGGAGCATGATGGAGGCGGTGGCGTTGATGGAGATGGCTTCCGGGGGCACTTCCCGTCCGGCAGTGCGGGACAGACTTCGTCCCCCGAATTGGAGTTTCGCGATGGCGGCGGCGCCCCTGGAGTCTTTTTGGAGTTTCGTCAAGTGGTACGGTGTTTTTAGGTCGAAAGGGATTTTATAGGCGAAGAGGCGGCGCAGGGGGCACTGGGGGCTCCCCACCACAGGCCGGCGCGGGCCCGGGACCGCGCCGCCCTATGGTGTGGTGGCCCTCTGGCCCCTCTCCGACTCTTCTTCGGTGTTCTGGAGCCTTCCGGGAAAAATAGGAGGTTTGGTCTTTGTTTCGTCGAATTCCGAGAATATTGCCCGAACAGCCTTTCTGGAACCAAAAACAACAGAAAACAGGAACTGGCACTGTAGCATCTTGTTAATAGGTTAGTTCCAGAAAACGCATAAAAACATCATAAAGTGCAAGCAAAACATGTAAGTATTGTCATAAAACAAGCATGGAACGACAGAAATTATGGATACGTCGGGGACGTATCAGTTGCCGGGACAGATAAGATATCACCTTGCCTTCTTGCATCAACACACATCCAAGACCAATCTTAGATGCGTCACAATAGACGTCAAATGGCTTGGTGATGTCCGGCATGATTAGGATGGGGGCTGTGGTTAGTCTTGCCTTGAGCTGCTGGAAGCTCTCTTCACATTTATCCGTCCAGTCAAACTTTTTGTCCTTCTTCAACAGTTGTGTCATTGGCCTTGCGATGCTTGAAAATCCTTCAACAAATCTGCGGTAATATCCCGCTAATCCAAGAAATGCACGGACCTCGGTCTGTGTGGTTGGGGCTTTCCATTCTTCCACTGTTTTGATCTTGGCGGGATCTACGGCTATTCCTCCTGCAGACAAGATATGTCCCAGGAATCCTACTTCCTTCAACCAAAACTCGCACTTGCTGAACTTGGCATACAACTTGTGCTGCCTAAGGGTTTCTAGGATAACTTCCAAACGTTGCTCATGTTCCTCTTCGGTTTTGGAGTAGATAAGGATGTCGTCGATGAATACAACGACAAACTTATCCAAAAAGTTCATGAAGATCTTATTCATGAGTTTCATGAAGTAAGCAGGGGCATTGGTTAATCCAAACGACATGACGTTGTACTCATACAACCCATATCTGGTGGTGAAAGCAGTCTTTGGGATATCCGTTGCACGGATCTTCAGCTGATGATAACCAGTCCTAAGATCAATCTTAGAGAACACGGTGGCACCGGTCAACTGGTCAAACAGGTCTTCTATCTTTGGCAGGGGGTATTTGTTCTTGATGGTGACATCGTTAAGCTTACGGTAATCCGTACATAAACGAGTGGCACCGTCCTTCTTATCCACAAACAAAACTGGTGATCTCCAAGGTGATGCACTGGGTTGGATTAAACCTTTGGCTAGCATATCATCCAGTTGCTTCTTCAGATCCACTAACTCAGTTTGGTTCATGCTATAGGCTCTCTGGGCTATAGGTCCTGTTCCAGGGATTAACTCGATAATAAACTCGATATCCCGATCTGGGGGCATACCGGGTAGATCATCAGGAAACACATCAGGGTATCGACAAACGACCCTAATCTGATCCAAGGTTGGCTTGGCTAAACTCTGGTTGCAGGTGAATTTTCTGGGCAGTCTTTCAGATATGTGCTCCACTAATATTCCGGTGCTACTGGTCATGGTGATGGCCTTCTTGGCACAGTCTATCAATCCATGGTGTTTGGACATCCAGTCCATACCCAGTACTACTTCCAAACCTTTGGCTCCCAGAACAATCAAGTTTGCATAAAAATCTATTTCATGAATTCTGATAGGAACATCTTTGCAAATTTTTCTAGCTTTGGTTGTTGATCCAGGTATTTGAACTATCATGACATGTTTCAAACTGATGGGTTGTATTTTACTTGTGCATGCAAAATCTTCAGTGACAAACGAATGCGATGCTCCAGAATCAAACAACACTCTTGGCAGGTACTGAGTTGAGAAAACATACCCAGTACGACGTCTGGTGCTTCCTGTGCTTCTTCCGCACTCATGTGAAAGAGGCGGCCGTTGCGGTTGTTGGGGTTGTTGGGGGTGAACTTCTTGCCGGTGGAGACACGGCGTTGCTGCTGAGCAGGTGCAGAGGTGTTGGCGGCGATCTTGGCCAGCCTTTTGGGGCACTCATTGGAGTGGTGTCCCACTATGCCGCATTCATAGCAGGTGATGGTGGCCTTGTCCTTGGGAGTGACGGGGATAGCATTGCTCCCGGTCCTCGGGGCTGTGTTGGAGTTATTGGGGTTGTTGTTGGCAGGGGCTCTCGGCGGAGCGCGGTTGAAGTTGTTGTTGTGGTGCACATAGGAGTTGTTGCTGTGGTGGTGGGGGCCTCCTGGCCTTGGGTTTCCTCCGCTCCGGTTCTGAAAACCGGGGCGCGACATCTGGTTCTGGGGCTTGTTGTTTCGGGGGCGAAACCACCGCTTGAGCTGGGGCGATACCTCGGGGTATTGCTGGGCCCGTTTTGATGCATCATGCGGCATTTGCGGTTCTCGTTTGCTTGGTGCAGTTTGCCCTCCATCTGGATGGCAGAATCCACCAGGGCTTCCAGGTCGGCGAAGGGGATGTTGACTAAGACTGTCTGCATCTCGTCGTGCAGACCGTTGAGGAATCTCTCCTTTCTCTTCTCGGTGGTGTTAGTTTCATCGGGGGCGTACCTTGACAGGGTCAAGAACCTGTCGCGGTATTCTACCACCGACATCCGTCCTTGCTTCAGTTCACGGAACTCGTCCCTCATCTTCTTGATCAAGCCCGGGGGCACGTGGTACTTGCTGAACTTGAGCTTGAAATCAGCCCAAGTCATGACTTGTCCGGCGTTCATAGCACGGGTGCTGGTCCACCAAGCTCTTTCTGGTCCTGCGAGGTAGTGCGTGGCAAACAACACTTTCTCATTTGCATCCACTCCGGCCACTTCTAAGCCGTTTTCCATAGTTTGCAGCCAATCATCTGCGTTGAGAGGTTCTTCAGTCTTGCTGAAGACAGGTGGGTTGGTGTTTTGGAAATTCTTAGGCTTTGATCCTGGATGATCATGGTTTCCATGCCCCTGATTGGCGATCTGCTGCAGTGCTGCTATGTTGGCTTGTCTTTCAGCCCTTTCGTCTTCTCGGTCAGCCAACAGTGTTTGCAGGTTGCATCATTGCATCTTGATTCGCACCGTTCGGAGGGGCCATCTGAACATGTAGATAGATCATGAGATAAGAGGGAATTTTCTATGGCTTGTTTTGGGTAAGTTTTAAAAGAGTTAAAACTTGAATTCTTGATGTTGAACATAAACACACATTCATTCATTCATTCATTCAGCATATATTACAAACTAACACACCAAACCAATGGTTTTAAGAACCATTCTTCTAATGCTACAAGACAACGGACGGGATACAAACTCACACCTACACATGTGAACTAGTGCAACTACTCCTCATCATCTTCATCCACATCGATGGGAATGATCCCATCCTCTGCAGCCTCCAGAAACTCGTAGTCCTCCTCATCAGTGAACTCATCCTCCTCAAAGTCGTCGTCATCACTCAGGAAGTCTTCGCCTCCCTGAATATCATCTCCTTCCTCCTCCATCTCCTTCAGCTGGTCCTCTTGGGCCTGAACAGTGGCCTCCAAGGAAGCTATCTTTGCGCGGAGGCGCGCAATGGTAGCGTCCTTCTTGGCACGGTGTAGGCGGAGTGACTTGCGGTCCTTGGCGAGCATCTTGATAGCATCGGCATCGTGATCTAATGCCATGTGAGTCTGGTTGGCGTAGGCACGCGCATTGTCCAGCTCCTTCTGGGTCTGGAACAACATAAAGTCCAGATGATCCACGTGATGCCTCACTGGAGGCAGGTCCATGGGTTCTCCAATAGGGTCACGCTGATACGTCCAAAACGTATCTACTTTCCCGAACACTTTTGATATTGTTTTACCTCTAATTTGTGTATTTTGGATACAACTAACACGGACTAACGCTGTTTTCAGCAGAATTGCACTGGTGTCTCGTTTTTGTGCAGAAATTCGACTTTCAGGAAAAACCCCGGAAATAATCGCAATGGGCCTATTTTTACCGTGAAGATGAAGGGCCAAAAGGGCGAACCAGGGGGGCCGTGGCCCCCAGACCACAGGCCGGCGCGGCCTGGGGGGGGCCGCCCTATGGTCTGGGCGCCTCGGCGGCCCCCCGACGCTCTCCTTTCGACTACATATGCCTTTCGACCTAAAAACGCCAGGGGGTTCGACCATATTTCCAGAGACCATCCAGTACGCCGCCACCATCGCGAAACTCCGCCTCGGGACCAGAAACTCCGTTCTGGCACTCCGCCGGGCGGGGAATTGGAGGGATCTTCATCGCCATCACCACCGACGCCTCTCCATCGACCAGCCATGTTTCCCCCATCCATGTGTGAGTAATTCCCCCGCTGTAGGCTGAAGGGGATGGTAGGGATTGGATGAGATTGATCATGTAATAGTCACAAGATTGTTAGGGCATGGTGCCTAGTATCCGTAGATGTCACTTTTATGATATTGTTGCAACTTGTTATGCTTAATGCTTGTCACTAGGGCCCGAGTGCCATGATCTCAGATCTGAACATGTTATTGTTTCATCATGATATGCATTGTTTTATGATCTTACCTGCAAGTTGTATACACACGTTGCTGTCCGGAACCCGAGGCCCCAAAGTGACAAGAATTGGGACAACCGGAGGGGAAGGCGGTGATGTGAGGATCACATGTGTTCACGGAGTGTTAATGCTTTGCTCCGGTACTCTATTAAAAGGAGTACCTTAATTTCCAGTAGTTTCCCTAGAGGCCCGGCTGCCACCGGCTGGTAGGACAAAAGATGTTGTGCAAGTTTCTCATTGCGAGCACGTACGACTATATATGGAACACATGCCTATTGATTGATTAGTACTTGGATACCGCTTTATTATTACCTGCAAATGCCCTACCATGATTGTTACATGAATTCTCTCATCCATGCAACGCCCGTTCATCCGTCCCTGTGCCTACAGTATTTTAATCCTGCTGTTTACTATAATCACTACTGATGTCTTTATTTCACCGCTGCTGTTATTTCACTATTCCTACTGCTATAAAACTGTTACTACTGATAAACTCTTGCGAGCAAGTCTGTTTCCAGGTGCAGCTGAATTGACAACTCTGTTAAGGCTTACAAGTATTCTTTGTCTCCCCTTGTGTCGAATCAATAAATTGGGTAATACTTCCCTCGAAGACTGTTGCGATCCCCTATACTTGTGGGTCATCAAGACTATTTTCTGGCGCCGTTGCCGGGGAGCATAGCTTTATTTGCAAGTTCACTTGGATTGATATTGTTCGCTGCAAATTCTCCATCATGGGTAAACCTCGCGATACTAAAGTCGCCATATTACCATCCACTACAAGAAAAGGTACAACTCTGAGTACCTCTGCTGCTCTTGATTCACCATCTGTGATAAGTCAACTTGTTTCACCACCACAAACTTCACGTGTTGGTATTTCTGCTGAATCTGAAAATTCCTCTGATAATTTTGATGATGCTTCTACTGTGCTTGATAATACTGGTTCATTAGGTCCTTTTCTAGATGCTACAATTGCTAGGTCTAGACAAATTGAAAATACTGAAACTCCTAATGAAAATACTGTTACACCTGTTAATTCACCTGAGTGATGATCTTGATGAAGATTATGTGGAACTTGATGATGATTTTATTGATAAATGCAATGCTACTACTAGTACAAGTAACCTTAAAAAGCTTATTGCACAACATGCTGTTAGATATAAACTGTCTCCTGATCCTAAATTTGCCACATCTCCTATAAACATTAAGGATAAAGATTATGACTTTTCTCTTGATTTATCTCACATATCTATTGTTGAGAAAACACCTTTTTGTGGTACTGAAAAAGAGAGTGTTGTAGAACATATGAATGAGCTTTCCACTTTAAGTAGCTTGTTTTCTGATGATGTTAAGATGCGTACTTATTTTGTTGCTAAGATTTTCCCTTTCTCATTAAAGGATGATGCTAAGATTTGGTATAATAATTTGCCTCCTGATTCTATTGATAGTCCAAGTTGTTTGCTTGATGTTTTCTTTCGAAAATACTTTCCCGCTAGTGCTCAACATATGGCTCTGCAGAGAATTTATAGTTTTGATCAAGAAGATGGAGAGAAATTGCCTGAAGCTTGGGCAAGATTTTGCTCTCTCATTAGAGCTCGGCCTGGACATGATTTGGAAAAGCATGATTTACTTGATATATTTTATAGTGGACTAACCATTGAGTCTAGGGCATACCTGGATAGTTGTGCTGATTGTGTTTTCAGGAAAAGAACTCCGGACGAAGCTGAAGAATTATTGGCTAAGATAAGCAAAAATCATGATGATTGGTCTACACCTGAACCAACTCCGACACCTATATTGAAGAAGAGGGGTATGATTGAATTAAATGATGAAGATATGAGGGAAGCCAAGAAATCTCTTATGGAGAAAGGTATTAAATCTGAAGATGTGAAGAATTTGCCTCCTATAGAAGACCTATGTAAGATAATTCCCCCTTCATCCACAATCGAGGTACATTCTCTTCAACGCTTTGATAGAGGAGATATTCCATATTCAAAACCTCCTGATCAATGTTTAGATGAATTTGATAATTATATTGTTAAGCAAAATAATTTTAATATGAGAGTAGAGAATCATCTAATGGAAAATTCTCAAGCTATTGGTGAATTGCATGATATTGTGGAGAGAACCTCCAATGATGTTAAGATGCTTGTTAAACATTTTAATATGATTCAAACTCAAATTGATCAACTTACTAAAGTGCAAAATGACTTGTTAAAAAATACTCATGAAGAGAAACATGCTTATGAAGTAACAACTAGAGGCGGTGTTTCTACCCAGGATCCTCTATATCCTGAAGGGCACCCCAAAAGAATTGAACAAGATTCTCAACGAACTAAAGAAATTAGTAGTCCTTCTAAGAAAAAGAAGAAGAAACATAAAACTGTTGTAGAATCCTCTGAACCTGTTAATGATCCTAATAGTATTTCTATTTCTGATGCTGAAACTGAAAGTGGTAATGAACATGATGAAGATAATGATAAGAATGATGCTCCTGATAAAGAAGAAATTGAAAAAGAACCTGAAAAGCATGCTAAAAATAAAAAGTACACTAAAGAAGATTTTATTACAAAGAAACATGGTAATGAAAGAGAACCTTGGGTTCAAAAGCAAATGCCTTTTCCTGCTAAGAAACTGAAATCAAAGGAGGAGGAACATTATAATAAATTTTGTGATTGGATGAAACCTTTATTTTTGCAAATCCCTTTGACTGATGCTATTAAATTGCCTCCTTATTCAAAGTATATGAAAGATATTGTCTCTAACAAAAGGAAAATTCCCAATGAGGAGATTTCCACTATGCTCGCTAATTACTCCTTCAATGGTAAGGTTCCAAAGAAGCTGGGAGACCCAGGTATACCGACTATTCCTTGTTCCATCAAGAATAATTATGTTAGAACTGCTCTATGTGATTTGGGAGCAGGAGTTAGTGTGATGCCTTTTTCTCTTTACAAGAGACTTGATTTAGATAAGTTGATACCAACTGATATATCTTTGCAAATGGCTGATAAATCTACTGCTGTTCCTGTTGGTGTATGTGAAGATGTTCCTGTTCAAGTTACTCAAAATTGCTTGATATTAACTGATTTTGTTGTGTTGGAAATGCCTAAAGATGATAATATGTCTATTATTCTTGGAAGACCCTTTCTTAATACTGCAGGGGCTGTTATTGATTGCAATAAAGGCAAGGTTACTTTCAATGTTGATGACAAGGAACATACTGTCTATTTTCCAAAGAGGATTGATAAAGTATATGGAGTTAATACAATTTGTAATGTGAAAACTATCAAGGTGGGATCCATTGATTGTCCTATATATGAGCCTAAAGAAGAATATCAAACTCTTGTGATTGGATCCATATCAATTCAATATAAGGTAACATGATTGATTTGAGGTTTATTTCTTCTTATGTCATATAAAATTTATTTGGTAGCAAGACTTGATCAACCTTGTTAACAAGTACATTTTGATGCATAGAAGAGCTAAACAACATTTCTTTCCTTCTTTCTTCCTCCACTTGTTTTACTTGCTGTAGCACTTTTTGTTTTGCAATATGCTTTAGTTGTTTAAGATTTTGGAAATCATTTTCCTGCGCAGTAATAATTACTTTAACACCCAGAAATGTGCATTTTTCGAAGTTCTCAAAAATTTACAAAAATTATACTGGTAGTCTTATTTTTCGAAGGGGCACCTGGGAGCACCTGGGGATGACCAGTGGGGCACCCCAGGGTGGCACCCCACAGGCCGGCGCGGCCAGCAAGGGGGGCGCGCCACCCTGTGGTGTGGGCCCCTCCTTGCCCCACTTTTTCACTTCTTCCTCCCACTCTCTTCTCTCTCCCGAAAAAACTCGTACTCACTTTCTCTCACTCGCGTTTCTGCTCAAGAACTCGAGATTTCTCGATCTCTTTGCTCAGCCCAGATTTCTGTCTGAAATTTGGCACATTTGCTCTCCGGTATGTGACTCCTTTGATTATCCAATTAGAATTTTGTTTGGTTGAGTATATCTTGAATATTTTGCTGCTGTAGGTAACATGTTTAGTGAGCTTGCATGCTTGTTCTAAGTGGTAGAAACTAGTTTTGATGCATGTTTAGTACTCTAGCAAGTTCCTATAGTAGTTTTCCTCAATTATATACCTTGAAATCAAATTTTATAATGATTGTTGAAAAATTTCAGAAAATGGAAGGAAGTAGGCACCAACTAAATCAACAAGAATTGGAGGTGCAACAAGTCATGAGAGTTCATCGCGAAGAGGGAGTATACCCCTCTTATTACCCATGCACTGATTTTATGCGGAATGCAGGAATCTTGCAAGATGTTCAAACACTGATTTCCAATGCAGGGTTGGAAGGTTTTACTGTTGGTGAACCTTACCAATATGCGAAACTAACAATGTCGGTGGTGCAGGATTTCGAATTTCATCGGTCCCAAACTAACCCCATGGTCCGATACAAGATTTATAACAAAACTGTCAACTTGCCATTTACTGATTTTTGTGCAGCAATTAGAGTGCCACAATGGGGATCATGCGAGAAGGTTAGGGGAACGCCGCGGGAGCTCTCAAGTCTATATACGATGATTTGTCAAGGGAGAAGCTTCTCCGATGATAATGGTAAAATCAGTAGTATTCAACTCCCTGCTATTCGCTACTTTGCTTATTTCATCACAAAGTGCGTTCTTGCTAGAAGGAACGCAAATAAGTTGTCTATCCAAGATATGGCTTTCTTAGCTGCTGCATTGCAACAGGATAGGACTTATAATTTGGGTGCTTTGATAGCTTGTAGACTTGCTACTAACCGTGAGAAGGGAGGAATTTGTGGAGGTCTCATCGCCTCTCGCTTATTAGCTATGCATGGTGTAGAACCTCACCATCTAGATATTCCGCTCTCCATGGAGAAGCTTGATGTTGTTTCCATGATTAAACATGAGTTTATTTCAGATGCATCTAATTTGAACAACCTGTATTATAGGATAACATTTTATAAGAAAAATTGGAGAATAACTAAGAAAATTGAAAAACTAGTACGATTGCCTGCACCTGTTCTGCTTAACCTTGATTCCAGGAAAGGGTGGTCGGTCACAGAAAATGAGCTAAATGCATACATAGAAAGAGAAGGCCATCATGCAAGGGACGGCGCAGAGGAGGCCGAGGAGCACCTCGATTCTTCATCCGATGCAGCGAGCTCCTCATATCAACATTATGGTCATGTGGAGCCTCCACGCCATTCTTCTGCGCAGGGGCCTTATTATCACTCCATGTACGATCCACCGGCGTGGAACCCCGACCCTCGTTGGGAATGAACTCCACTTAGGCCAAAAGCCTAAGCTTGGGGGGAGGTATACCGGCATCACTCATTCTTTGCATATTATGGTTGCTGGATACTTGTACATACTTGTTTAGTTTCTTAGAGTGGTTTTCTAATGAGAGGGAGATGATATTTGGGGAAGTGCTGTCCAAAAACAGATTCTGGGCTGTTACCAAAAAAAATCGTGCGCACAGCCAGAACGTTATTTTGAGTTGAAATTTTTTGAGCATGTGCCCCAGGTTGTTATCTAACTTTCATTAGTTGAACACTTTTTGAATTGAGCAATGGAAGATTTTTGTTAAATTCGATTTCTGTACTGCTGTCAGGTTTTGGCAGATTTCTGTCATCCTGCTTTTCTGTGTTTCTGTTAGTTTGCATTCTCTTGTTTTCGCTTTGTTTCTTTCCTAAAACACAAAAAGACCAAAAATATTTCTGTTGTTTCTCTTCACCATTTGTTTATTTGGTTCTTTGCTCTTAGTTTACTTTATTTGCTATCGTTGGTTTGCTATGAGAAAACCCAAAAAGATTTTACTTTGTTTGCTTGTTTCCTTTTGTTCTTGTTTCTAACCCGAAAACACCAAAAATATTTGTTGTTCTTCTTTGGTTTTGTAAAGTTCATTAGGGAGTTCAGAGGTCTCCGGTGGTTGGAGCTTGGTTTCATTCCATATTATTATTCAAGCTGCACAAGTGAAAGGCAATAATGACGATCTACGACAATTTGATTGTGGTGAGAGGCTGGTATGAACTCTATTTGTTTTAATTTTTGTACATATACTCATCCATGTGAGCATGCTTAGTTGGTTCATATGAGGTATATGTCATTTAATGAAAGTCTAGTAGTTTATGATCTCTCATGATTAGTTCCAATCTATTAATAATGAGTAGCATGTCATGAATATTCGCTTGCATTGTTTTATTCATAGATCGGTATGACATTGTGGTATCCTCCTCTGAATAATTCACTTGAATCGACTTGGCACATGCTCACGCATGCATATGACTAAACAAAAGTCAATTAAGCCTTGATGATTTACTTTGCTTCAGAGTTCTTGCATCACTTTTATGCCTCCCAGTCTATTGCTAGCCTCCACTTGTACTGAGCGGGAACGCTGCTCGTGCTTCCAAACACCTGAAAACCAAGTTGTTCCAAAGTGTCCACCATAAATACCTATGCATGGAATTTCAAACCATTCCAAGTAAATTCTCATGTGCTACCTTTAAACCTTCAAACTACTTCTCAATTTGTGTTAATGTTTTATAGATCATGAGGAAATATGTGGTGTTTTATCTTTCAACCTTGTCATTTACTCCGGACAGACTTTCACCAATGGACTAGTGGCACATCCTCTTATCCAATAATTTTGCAAAAAGAGCTGGCAACGGGGTTCCCAGCCCCAATTAATTAACCTTCATTAATAATTCTCTTCACATGATTTGCTCTGATTCATCAGTAAGCAACTTAACCTGCAAATAGATACTTCCCCATGGTATGTGAATGTTGGAAGGCACCCGAGGATTCGGTTAGCCATGGCTTGTGTAAGCAAAGGTTGGGGGAGTGTCATCCATAATGAAACTAAAATACATGTGTAAACAAAAGAGAAGAGGGATGATCTACCTTGCTGGTAGAGATGACGTCCTTCATGGGAGCCGCTCTTGAGAGTCTGGTTGGCGAGGTGGTTAGAGTACCCACTATCATTCGTTGACAACAACAAACACCTCTCAAATAATTTTACTTTAAAAATGAAAAGCTCTAGCACATGTTAATCCCTGCTTCCCTCTGCGAAGGGTCAATCTTTTACTTTTATGTTGAGTCACCATCCTTTCTTTGAGCACTTTCTTGAGAGCATGACTGTCATTCTTAGTATAATATGCTTGTCCCAAAATATGATCAGCTGTGGTATAACTTTGATGCTTTTATCTTTGACAATTTTACTTCTAGTCTTTCTATGAACTTCAGAGGTGCCTGGGCATTTATGTTTTGCTACAAATACAGGCAAGCGAGATACCACTTTATCATATCCTTCTATGAACATTGCAATCCTGCTTATTGAAGTGTTTCATGATGCTTGTTATTAGTTTGTTGGTATCTCTTTTATGATTGACACAGTTACTAGATGACTTTATTTGCATGTACCTTATTATGAATTGCTTAAGCACTTTCCATATCATGAGAATATTTACATCATATGAACAAATGTGTTCGTGAAAGTTCTTTTATCGCACTCAGTTGTTAACTGAATTGCTTGAGGACAAGCAATAAGCTAAGCTTGGGGGGAGTTGATACGTCCAAAACGTATCTACTTTCCCGAACACTTTTGCTATTGTTTTACCTCTAATTTGTGTATTTTGGATACAACTAACACGGACTAACGCTGTTTTCAGCAGAATTGCACTGGTGTCTCGTTTTTGTGCAGAAATTCGACTTTCAGGAAAAACCCCGGAAATAATCGCAATGGGCCTATTTTTACCGTGAAGATGAAGGGCCAAAAGGGCGAAACAGGGGGGCCCGTGGCGCCCAGACCACAGGCCGGTGCGGCCTGGGGCGCGCCGCCCCCTATGGTCTGGCGCCTCGGCCCCCCCGACGCTCTCCTTTCGACTACATATGCCTTTCGACCTAAAAACGCCAGGGGGTTCGACCATATTTCCACGGACCATCCAGTACGCCGCCACCATCGCGAAACTCCGCCTCGGGACCAGAAACTCCATTCTGGCACTCCGCCGGGACGGGGAATTGGAGGGGATCTTCATCGCCATCACCACCGACGCCTCTCCATCGACCAGCCATGTTTCCCCCATCCATGTGTGAGTAATTCCCCCGCTGTAGGCTGAAGGGGATGGTAGGGATTGGATGAGATTGATCATGTAATAGTCACAAGATTGTTAGGGCATGGTGCCTAGTATCCGTAGATGTCACTTTTATGATATTGTTGCAACTTGTTATGCTTAATGCTTGTCACTAGGGCCCGAGTGCCATGATCTCAGATCTGAACATGTTATTGTTTCATCATGATATGCATTGTTTTATGATCTTACCTGCAAGTTGTATACACACGTTGCTGTCCGGAACCCGAGGCCCCAAAGTGACAAGAATTGGGACAACCGGAGGGGAAGGCGGTGATGTGAGGATCACATGTGTTCACGGAGTGTTAATGCTTTTCTCCGGTACTCTATTAAAAGGAGTACCTTAATTTCCAGTAGTTTCCCTAGAGGCCCGGCTGCCACCGGCTGGTAGGACAAAAGATGTTGTGCAAGTTTCTCATTGCGAGCACGTACGACTATATATGGAACACATGCCTATTGATTGATTAGTACTTGGATACCGCTTTATTATTACCTGCAAATGCCCTACCATGATTGTTACATGAAGTCTCTCATCCATGCAACGCCCGTTCATCCGTCCCTGTGCCTACGTATTTTAATCCTGCTGTTTACTATAATCACTACTGCTGTCTTTATTTCACCGCTGCTGTTATTTCACTATTCCTACCGCTATAAAACTGTTGCTACTGATAAACTCTTGCGAGCAAGTCTGTTTCCAGGTGCAGCTGAATTGACAACTCCGCTGTTAAGGCTTACAAGTATTCTTTGTCTCCCCTTGTGTCGAATCAATAAATTGGGTAGTACTTCCCTCGAAGACTGTTGCGATCCCCTATACTTGTGGGTCATCACACGCCTTGTGAGGTGAGCAAAGCGAGACGCGTGTATTGCCGCCGCATTCTGCCCGCACAGACGGGCAAGTGCTTCCTGAAGAGCACGAGTGAGTCCGTCCAGCCAGTTGCTTTTCCTGAAGGAAAAGAGGATCCTCTCAGAAGTAGGAGGCTCCATCTTGCCCCTCAAGTCAGCGGTGATAACCCACTGAAGTTCCCCTCCGGGCTGGTCGTTGACCTCGACTCCGTAGAACTCGGGTGCGGGCGTCCAAGAAACTCCGATAGGGCATCGAGGTCCCTCTCGAAGATCAAGTCCCCACCATTCCCCAGCTGGTAAAACTTGGTGTTGGCTCCTTCCATCTGAAAGTGAATTGGATGAGTAAGTTAGAGATGTGAACAAGTGTGGCAAAATTTTAGGTAGATTTATAAGGAAGAGCATGACTTATCATTTTTAGAAAAGGTCTCAAAGAGGAGAAAGTGAATAAGTTTTTCAGAAATATTCACTTCATTTGTTTTTTAAACTAAGTTTTTCAGAACGTCCATTCTAAACTAGGGTCTCCTAAGGTCAAACAATGGCTCTGATACCAACTTGTCAACACCCGGATTTTTAAGTCCAGATGCCTATTATGCCATACATCGCAATCCCAGGAAGATTGTTGTTGCGAGACATAACAGTTGATATCATAAGTCATCATTCATTACAAACCATCATTGTCTTACAAAAGGGGATCACATGACCCAATATTACACAAATAGTTGATCTATTGATCAACGAACAACATAGTAGCGGAAGCGTAATAGAAGTGGACTATCTAGTTCCACAGGCCAACGCTTGACGTTAGGCGAACTCCTAGTTGTTGTAGACGTCCTGCTGGCCGTCATCTTCATATTGCTGCTCCTCTTCATATTCTGGCCATTTGAATAGCCAGGGACACAGCCGTGAGTACTTTAAAGTACTCGCAAATTAATACTATTGTAATTACTATCAATTTTATTAAGGGGATGCTAAGCTCTAGGTTTATTTGCATAAAGCCAATTTTAGTCCATAAGCATTTCATAAAAGACTCTTCATATGCTAACTAACTCAAGTGGGAACATTAGTGTCATTCCCACAACTCAGTTGTGTTTCAACATTCAAGTCACCCTTTTCAATTCAACACTTCATTTTCAAGAAAAGATCTGATGACGGAACAGTATGGCCTTTCCAATTGTCCGTAACCGTGGACATGGCTATTCGAATAGTTTTACACTCTGCAGAGGTTGCACACTTGTGCCACAACATTTGATTACATCCGTCAGGGATAACCCTGAATAATCGTAACTCAGTACGCGGATCATCAACCCTAACATTTCACTTACACACCCTAGTATAGGCACCTCTCCCCATGAGCTTGGCCTCCTAGTGAAGACAAACCGTCAGCCTAGGAACTGCATAGGGCTTGGACCGGACAATTCACCTCATTCACGTCATTTCACATTATTTCACATTTAACAGAGGCAGCCTCGGCATAACCCCTCTGACGCTTCTTTAGAGAGAACCCATACTAAGATATATAAACTTGTAGTTAGACCCTACCCATAATCAGGTATTGTGGGGGTACTTGTAAATTGGAATGGTATCGCCCGAACCCAACCATCAGTTTATCCAATTCATCAAGTCATTCATTTCATTCAAGTCATATTCACCCTCAAATCCTTCAAAGTCATTTCATTTCACAATGTTCCCATCTAGAGTAGTCAATTTTAGTTATTTAGCACTAGCCACTAGTCATGAGGGGTGCTAACTAGCTTTGATTGCCATAGGCTAACTTTTATGATATTGTTCTACTCTAGACCAAGTGAATCATGAATCAAAAAGTACTTTGATAAAACAAAAGTAGTAAAACTTGTAAGTAAAAGCTTGTAGTAAAAACTTGGGATGTGCTTATTAAACATAAAGTAAAATGTGGGGGTGCTTTGCTCTTGTAGAGCTTTGCACTTTGCAAGAATATTAGCTTGCCTTGATTGGTGTACTGATCAAAGTGGTCTTCCTCTCCTTGGAAGTAGACCTCCTCCTCCTCTTGGTATTCCTCGGTACTAGCGTCTAAAAACGAATACGATACACACAATCACCAAACAAAGCCCAAGTACTATGCTAAACACACATATGAGTCACACAAGCTAAGCTAGCATCACAACATGCTTATTAGGTTGGTTGACTTTGTTGTATTCTTAAGAAAAATAATTTCCTCTCATTACAAATATTACTTAGTGTTTCCATTTAGTTCTTGAGAGAAATAATTTCCTCTCATTGAATCTTGTTAAGATTTAATTTCCTCAAATCACAATATATGACCTAGGTTGACCAAGGTCAACCTCTTCATAATTATCACTTGGGAAAATGATTTAAATGAGGTGATGCACCTCATGCATTTTAATAACACATGGTAATGATTTAATATCATCAACTAATTCAATATGAGATTTAATTTGACCATGGTCTCTACCTCATGTTGGATTAGATGATGGAGAGAGTATTGCCCAAGCGTGGGGGAGATTGAAGTCTTTAATGCTCAAATGCCCCATTCATGAGCTTCCTGGTAATATTATTATTGATAATTTCTATGCAAGACTTTCTTTTCAAGATAAAACCTTGCTGGATACTTCTTGTTCTGGATCATTCACACGCAATAAAGAAGAGTTTAAATGGGACCTTCTTGATCGAATCCAAGAAAATACTGAAGGATGGGAGAACGACAAAGGTAGAGTGTCAGGTATAAATTATAATTATGAATGCATTGAAACTTTTATGGATACCGATGAATATCGTAATATGAGTGCTACATATGGTCTTGACTCTCAAGTTGTTGCAAATATTTATAAAGCCTTTGCCTCTCATTTTGAATTGCCTAGGAAGAATTTTGATAAGTATCATGAACCATATAAAGATAAAGTTGATTCGCCTAAAGGCAAATGTATTGAAATTAAAACTGTTGATCATGTTCTTCCTGAAGCTTATATTGAAAAAACTCCTTTCCCTGCTAAAATGAAGGAGTATTCTGTTATAACTAGTGTAGTTAATAAAAGTGCAAAGAAACCTATAGAACCTGAAGAACAAATAAAAGTTGAACCTGTTGTTGCAATAGTTAAAGATCTTGTTACTGAAAATGTGGAAGATGGTCATATTATTTTTTGTGAAGATGCTTCTAATATTGTTTCGCATCCTAATAAGTCTATGAAAGCCAGTGTTCCTGTGCTCTCTGTTCGAATTGGTGATCATTGCTATTATGGTTTATGCGATATTGGTGCAAGTATTAGTGCCATTCCTTATGAGCTCTACACGGAAATCATGCATGAAATTGGTTCTTGTGAACTTGAAGATATTGATGTGGTTATTCGGCTAGCTAATAGAGAAACTATCTCTCCCATTGGTATTGTTCGAGATGTTGAAGTTCTATGTGGTAAGATTAAATATCCTGCTGACTTTTTGGTACTTGGTTCTGCTGCTAGTAAGTTTTGTCCTATTATTTTTGGTAGACCTTTTCTAAATACATGTGGAGCTATTATAGATTGCAAGAAAGAGAAAATTGTTACTAAATTTGCTGGTGAATCTTATGAGTTTAACTTCTCTAAATTTGCCAAAACTCCTTATAAAGCTGATTTGCCTAATGAAGATTTTAGAGTTGAACAGTGTGCATCTATTGCTCTTGCTCCTAGTAATCCTTTGCAGCAACATTTGGAGAATAGTGAGAGTGAAGTTTTTAGGGAAGAAAGGGATGAGCTTGATGAAATTTTCCTTCGTCAACCTATTCTTAAACATGACTTACCTGTTGAAGATTTAGGTGTAACACCACCACCAAAGGAAGATCCTGTATTTGATTTGAAACCATTACCTGATAATCTTAAGTATGCTTATATTGATGAGAAGAAAACATATCCTGTTATTATTAGTGCTAAGCTTTCAGATATTGAGGAAGAAAGATTATTGGAAATATTGAAGAAGCACCGAGGAGCTATTGGCTATACTCTTGATGATTTGAAGGGGATTTCTCCCGCTATTTGCCAACATGCTATTAATATAGAAGATGGTGCAAAACCTGTTGTTGAACATCAGCGTCGTCTAATTCCCAAGATGAAGGATGTGGTAAGAAATGAGGTATTAAAACTTCTTGAAGCAGGTATTATATATCCTATTGCTGATAGTAGATGGGTTAGTCCTGTGCATTGTGTTCCTAAGAAAGGAGGTATAACTGTTGTGCCTAATGATAATGATGAGCTTATTCCTCAAAGAGTAGTTGTAGGGTATAGAATGTGCATTGATTTTAGGAAAGTGAATAAAGTTACTAAGAAGGATCATTACCCTTTACCTTTTATTGATCAAATGTTAGAAAGGCTGTCTAAAAATACTCATTTCTGTTTTCTTGATGGATATTCTGGGTTTTCACAAATTGCTGTTAGAGCTAAAGATCAAGAGAAAACCACTTTCACTTGTCCCTATGGAACTTATGCTTATAGGCGTATGCCTTTTGGTTTATGTAATGCTCCTGCTACTTTTCAAAGATGCATGTCTGCTATTTTTCATGGCTTTTGTGAGAGTATTGTAGAGGTATTCATGGATGATTTTTATGTCTATGGAAATTCTTTTGATAATTGCTTGCGAAACCTCGATAAAGTTTTGCAGAGATGTGAAGAAACTAACCTTGTTCTTAATTGGGAGAAATGCCACTTTATGGTTAATGAAGGAATTGTATTGGGACATAAAATTTCCGAGAGAGGTATTGAAGTTGATAGAGCTAAAGTTGAAGCAATTGAGAAGATGCCCTATCCTAGGGATGTTAAAGGTATTCGTAGTATTCTTGGTCATGCTGGTTTTTATAGGAGGTTTATTAAAGATTTCTCTAAAATTTCAAAGCCTCTTACTAATCTTCTTCAAAAAGATGTACCTTTCGTTTTTGATGATGATTGTAAGGAAGCTTTTGAAACTCTAAAGAAAGCCTTAACAACTGCTCCTATAGTTGAACCTCCTGATTGGAATTTACCTTTTGAAATTATGTGTGATGCTAGTGATTTTGCTGTAGGTGCTGTCCTTGGACAGCGAGTAGATAAAAAATTAAATGTTATTCATTATGCTAGTAAAACTCTAGATGCTGCTCAAAGAAATTATGCTACAACTGAAAAAGAGTTATTAGCCGTAGTTTTTGCATGTGACAAGTTTAGACCCTATATTGTTGATTCAAAGGTCACAATTCATACTGATCATGCTGCGATTAGGTACCTTATGGAAAAGAAAGATGCTAAGCCGAGGCTTATTAGATGGGTGCTTCTCTTGCAAGAATTTGATTTACATATTGTAGATAGGAAAGGTGCTGATAATCCTGTTGCTGATAATTTGTCTAGATTGGAAAATATTACTTATGATCCTGTTCCTATTAATGATAGTTTTCCAAATGAACAATTGGCTGTAATAAAGGTGAGCTCGCGAGAGAGCCCTTGGTATGCTGATTATGCTAACTTTATTGTTTCGAAGTATTTGCCTCCAACCTTTTCAGCTCAGCAAAGGAGGAAATTCTTTTATGATTTGAGGCATTATTTTTGGGATGACCCACACTTATATAAAGAAGGAGTGGATGGTATTATGCGAAGATGTGTCCCAGAATATGAACAACAAGAGATATTGAGTAAATGCCATGGGAGTGTTTATGGAGGACATCACGCCGGAGATAGAACCGCACAAAACACTACTAGGAAAAGGCTTATAGCCGCACTTGTTACCACCGGCAAGTATGATTTGAAGATGCCGGCGGTAAAGCCTTCCAGGGTGGCCTAACCCTACCGCCGGCGAGATTGAACGGATGGCGCCGGGGGTGTGTCCATTACCGCCGGCGAGTTGGGCACGAAGGTGCCGGCGATATAATCAGCCGCGGGTTCCCAATTGGGCCTGGCCTTACCGCCGGCGATTTGGCCCAAAAGCGCCAGGGGTAACCCGTCCTACCGCCGGCGGTTACAAAACGAATCCGCCTGGGGTAAGTAGAACTGGGCCGGGCCTTTTTGGGGCGAATTTAGCGCTGGCCTCCCCATTCCTTCTCGCCGGTGGTAGTTCTCAGCTCTTCGGTCAACCATCCCCTTTCCCGTCCCCAACACACGCACCATCCCCTTCCCCGTCCCCAACACACGCACACACAACTCGCCCCCCTCACCCAAATCCCAAATCGATCCACCACCGCGCCTCCTCTCGATCCATCGCCCTCCGTCTCCCTCGATCCATCGCCCTCCGTCGCCATCGCCCTCCGTCGCCGTCCATCGCCCTCCGTCACCCTCGATCCGGCAGCGACGCTGCCCCAATCAGCACCCACCCCACCGAGGTAACGGGATCTCACCCGACTCTCCCTCTCTTGTTCCGATTCCGTGGTTTCTGATTGAAGTGTTTGCTGATCTGCGATTTTGTTTGTCCAGGAGGAGGAGGTGACGGTGGAGAGGACGCCGGAGGAGGAGGAGGCCAGGCTCAGGTACCTCGAGTTCGTGCAGCAGGCGGCCGCGCAGGCGGTGGTTCTGGCCGCCGCGGCCTACGCCTACGCCAAGCAGGACGCGGGGCCGCTCCGCCCCGGCGTCGACCACGTCGAGGGGACTGTCAAGGCCGTCGTCGGCCCCATCTACGACCGCTACCACGCCGTGCCGCTCGACCTCCTCAAGTTCCTCGACCGCAATTAAGGTGAGGACGCGCGAGAGCTAGTTCATTCTCTTATTAGCTGGTTGCAAGGATTTAGACCCTAGTGTTTTGTGCTGCTCGATATCCACAGAGTTAAAGGGGATGGAATTCGTGTGCTGCTCGATATCCTGTCTGATCTTACTACCGTGCTGATCAATACCTGCATCAGTTGCATCCTATTCTCGCACTCATGGTTTCATTGAAATTTATAAATGCTCATGCCTAGAAATTGAGGTGTTCATTCAACCATTCCCATCTGCAGCACACGCCCAATACGCGAGGATACAATTGCTTGTCACAATCTGTCTGTTTGGTGCTGGTTCGTAGGTTTGACTTGTAGCGCCTTAGTTGGTGGCTTGGTGCTAGGCAATGATTAATTGAGATCATTTCGGTTGAGATGTCAATTTCTGCTCTCAATTTCTTCTCTTGCATCTAACATGGCAATTCAGTAAAATGATTAACAAGTAATGTTTCTGGATACGCTAGTGTCTCGCTAAGTTTTATACTTGCACTTCTATCAATTGGAGAATAATCCTGAAAGTAACTTGACTGGTAAGAATTTTATTTGTCCATGTATCTTGCTGCCTTGCATCAGGCATAGCAATCTCTAAAGCTGGTCTCAGGCATAGCAATTTTTTTACTGGCTTTATAGGATACTTACTGTGGCAAGTGGCATTGCAGTATACAGCTGCTTGTGTACTAGTTTACTTGTTTTGCCTGCTGCTCTGCAGGTTGATATGAACTAGTAACTGCTAGTCGCTTTTGTTTGTATATAATTACTAGGTGACACCCCGCGCGTTGCTGCGGAAGATGTAGAACATTAAGTTTAGATATATGTTCATATTCATAGGAAAAATGAAAGGAAAGTAGTTTCATAAAGAAAATGCCCATGTGTTGATGTTGTAGAAGGAAGCACCCAACTCATCTTGCAAAGATTTCAGGATGATTCTATCCAGCTAAAAGATGCAGTCTCATTGTTCAGTTTGTTACATCATAGCAAAAGTACTCATGTACATACCGTTTCCATTCTATGAATCTTAGCTCATGTTTCTTGCACACATGGGTCAGGTGGATAGTGATAGATATACATAAAGATGACATCTTTCTTGCCATCATCGATACATAATATTTTGAACTACAATTTACAACAGGATGAAACAACTACTCTGGATCCAATGACCCATGGAGTGTGATTCCTCTATGCCTGTACATGAAATATATATAACAGATCTTAACAATGACCAAAGTATGAGCTAATTAGATTTAATTCATACTAAATTACTCACAAACATGGCGTGGCATGGTTCTCCCGTTTTCCAAGTACACTGTCTCTAGGCTAAGCAGCTTAATTATACCCCATATACTTTGTTAGTACTGTCTCTCAATATTTTTTAAACTTAAAACAACCAACCTGAGGTACACATTGTATTCAAAGCTTGTTTGTTAACATTGATGTCTCTGATTGTCACTAGATAGTCTTATGCTGCCGATTCCAAACGATATAGATTAAATCTAATTCAGTTGCTTATTGCCAAGTAGTACTGTCAAACAACATAAAGTGTCTAGGATAGAACGTTGCGGTATGAAGCTCAACAAACAATAATGATACTTCCATGTGTAGGGAGCTAATGATACTTAACACTAGTTCTAACTCATGGAATTCTTTCATGTGATTTTTTCTTCGGTTGAACTAAACAAACAATAATGATACTTCCATGTGTAGGGAGCTCGGCTTCGGAGTCCGAGCATGCAGGAGGAGGAGCTGGCCGGCGGTGTTTCAGCGAGTAGGCTGGCCGGCAGCCAGCGGAGGAGTGAGAAGCCTGGTGGGCAGCTAGCAGGCAGCTAGAAGCCTGTATCTATTTGTGTAATATTTGCTACTTGGAGACTTTCTATATGTGTTGTGTTATTGATGCATGCACATTATGAACATTTGGATACTTTCTATATCTGTTGTGTTATTGATGTCTATTTTGCTGTCATTCTGGTATTTGCCTGTATATTCTGTGTATATGCGACGAATTCTGGTGTATATACTGTGAAATTCGAGGATTTTTTTTGGCTCCTGTTAATATTACCACTGGCGAAATGTACATGTATCCCTGGCGTTTTGCAAAGCGCCAGCACTACGACCTGATACCCCCGGCGAAATGGGAAGACGCCGGCGGTAAGACTTACCCCCGGCGAATTGGGTAAAACCGGCGGTAACGGCACTTACCACCGGCGAATTGGAAGGCGCCGGTGATGAGGCATTACCACCGGCGAGGTGATCGCCGGCGAATGCAAAAACGCCGGCGGTAAGCCATTTCAGGTCGCCGGCGGTAAGGCATTTCCTAGTAGTGAAAGGTTCTACAATCAGGTTTTTATTGGCCAACACTTTTCAAGGATGCAAGGAAGTTTATCTTATCTTGTGATGAATGTCAAAGAGTTGGTAATATCTCTAGACGCAATGAAATGCCTATGAATTATACTCTTGTTATTGAACCATTTGATTGTTGGGGATTTGACTTCATGGGTCCTTTCCCTTCTTCAGAAGGTAATACTCATATACTTGTCGCTGTTGATTATGTTACTAAATGGGTAGAAGCTATACCTACAAAAAGTGTTGATGGTGAGACCTCTATAAAAATGCTTGTAGATGTTATATTTCCTAGATTTGGAGTACCTAGATATATTATGACTGATGGAGGTTCTCATTTTATTCATGGTGGTTTTAGAAAAACTCTTGCCAAATATGGTATTAATCATAGAATTGCTTCAGCTTATCATCCTCAAACTAGTGGGCAAGTAGAATTATCAAATAGAGAAATTAAAGCTATTTTGGGAAAGACTGTTAATAAATCTAGAAAGAATTGGGCTAGTAAGTTAAAGGAAGCATTGTGGGCTTATAGAACTGCTTATAAAAATCCTATGGGCATGTCTCCTTATAAAATGGTTTATGGAAAAGCTTGTCATTTACCTTTAGAACTAGAGCACAAAGCTTATTGGGCTGTAAGAGAACTTAATAAAGATTTTAAACTTGCCGGTAAGAAGAGGTTGCTACAATTGTGTTCTTTAGATGAATGGAGAAGTGAAGCTTATGAAAATGCTAAACTTTTTAAGGAGAAAGTTAAGAAGTGGCATGATAGAAGAATTATTAAAAGAGAATTTAATGTTGGAGATAAAGTCCTATTGTATCGGTCTCGTCTCAGATTTTTTGCAGGGAAATTACTCTCAAAATGGGAAGGACCATATGTTATTGAGGAGGTTTATCGATCAGGAGCAATTAAAATTAGCTCTCTCCAAGGTAATGCCACACAAGTAGTGAATGGGCAGAGACTCAAGCATTATATCTCTGGAGATTCTTATAATGAAGATGTTGATATTATCCAAGTGGTAACTCCGGAAGCTTACATCAAAGGTCAAGTTGACAGTCCTGCAGAGTTCGACTTTGAATAGGTAACAGTTGTAATAAAAAGTCCGTGTTTTACTTTCCGAACAATGTTTTTGCTGTTTTTGGAAAATATGAAAAATTACGAGATCGAAACGGAGTGGAGGAGACGCACGAGGGCGTGCCCCCATAGGCCGGCGCGGGCCCCAGCCTGGCCGCGCCGCCCTATGAGGACACCGCCTCGTTGTCCCTCTCCGACTCTTGTTCGATCTGGTACCTTCCCGTAAAAATTTTGCTATAGAATCCCCCGGACCCTGGAGGTCCGTATATCGTTTTCTCGACGTGTTTCGTTTCGAGCTGTTTTCTGCCAGGATCTGCTTCGGATCTAGATCCACCATGTCTTCGTCGGGAACTCAGAAGGACAGCTTCTTTGAGGACGTCGTCAACCCGTACATGAACGAGCTGAAGATGCACCCCAAAGAATTGCTGCTCGTAGATGGAGAGTTGCAGATCAAAGATGTCCAGGGTCCTAAAGGAGAAGGAAGCTTGGAAGACAGGGTGGAGAAGCTGGAACAAGAGGTCTTCAACTACAAGAAGATGACTGAGCGTGAAGTGGACATCTTTCACAAGATTGTGTCTGAACTTATTGATGGACACAAGAAGGAGACTGCAAAGTTGTGGGACGATATCTTCTCACTTCACAACACTACCAACCAACTTCAGGCGCAACTTTATGATGCTTGGAATCAAAACTGTGAGTATGAAAATAGGTTTAAACGCATTAGCGATGCTGCTAGTTTCAGGATTCCCGAGACCAAGACATCGTTTGTTGATGGAGAGCCTCTTCCCTGGAAGTCTGAGGACGAGAAGAATCCACCATCATCGCCACCGAAGGAGTAATTCATCATCGGTATTGGCATACCCTTGGTTTGTTCCAAGCTTGGGGGAGTGCCGCGGTATCACATCATCACTACCTTTATCTTTTACTATCAAGTAGTGTCATATCATGAGTAGGGAAGTTATCATATGGAATAGTTTGCAATGTGGAAGTATCTCTCTTAGTTGGTTATCTATGTATCCGTTGGTGTGAGTTATCGTTATGGAATATTAATGAGAAGTCTTATCATTTACTTTTTGCACACCTTATTTTAGTTTGCAATCTCCATTATGTGATTACTCTTGACATTAGTATTGATATCACTTTGGGAGCATCAAGTAAATCTATTTGATTTTGGCAAACTTAGCATTGGTCAATAGCAACAACACCATGATGTTTAAGAAAGGGAAATACATGTAGATATATTACTCTATTATCTTTATGCTAATGAGTTTAGTATTCTGAAGTTAAAATTGCTTGTGCTTATGAGAAAGATGCATGATTGTTTCTATCACATGTATATTTGCTTGTTTCCTTCAACCTTTATGCTTGCTATCAAACCTTGCTAGCCAAAGACCTGTATTGAGAGGGAATGCTTCTCATACATCCATAACCTTAGACCAAACCCATGCCATTTGTGTCCACCATAACTACCTATTATGTGGTATTTTGCGCCACTCCAAGTAAATACTTCATGTGCTACCTTTAAATAATTCAAACTATACTACTCTTCATTTGTGTCAATGTTTTATAGCTCATGAGGAAGTATGTGGTGTTTTATCTTTCAATCTTGTTGGGCGGACTTCCACCAATGGACTAGTGGCACATCCGCTTATCCAATAATTTTGCAATAAGAGCTGGCAACGGGGTTCCCAGCCCCAACTAATAACTTTCATTAATAATTCTCTTCACATGTTTTGCCCTGATTTATCAGTAAGCAACTTAATTTTGCAATAGACACTCCTCCATGGTATGTGAATGTTGGAAGGCACCCGAGGATTCGGTTAGCCATGGCTTGTGAAAGCAAAGGTTGGGGGAGTGTCATCCATAATAAAACTAAAATACATGTGTAAACAAAAGAGAAGGGGATGATCTACCTTGCTGGTAGAGATGCCGTCCTCCATGGGAGCCGCTCTTGGAAGGTCTGTTTGGCAAGGGGTTAGAGTGCCCGCTACCATTCGTTGACAACAACAAACACCACTCAAAATCTTACTTTTATGCTCTTTACATGATTTCAAAACTTGTAAAGCTCTAGCACATGATTTAATCCCTGCTTCCCTCTGCGAAGGGCCTATCCTTTATTTTTATGTTGAGTCAGTAAACCTATTTCCCTCTATCTTAAGCAAGCAATTGAGTTGTTGTGAACCAACCATTTATGCTATGATTCAGTTAATCATGTCTTTTATGCTTTCTTGTTTAGTACTAATTTTATCTGATTGAATATGACTTTGAAAGTTATCAATGATTATGAGAAGATTGTTATGATTGAGAATGAAAGCCCAGCTATATAAATTCTAATATGAAAGCTTTGCTTAGAATATAAGTACAATCCGTTAGTAGTTCTCTGACCAAGAACAAAGTTTGCCATAACCAATCATGATTTCCTATGCACCTTTATTTGTGATTTCTCTTTACTTATTTCAAGTTGAGTTATATGAAGAGAATGTTTACTAGAATGTCTTGTGTGAATCAATATGATGCTTCTTGTCCGTATTTTATTTATCGACTCTTCACTCCATAAACATGTGGTCTTGTTTATCGAGCTTAGTTTCGCTTGGGGACAAGCGAGGTCTAAGCTTGGGGGGAGTTGATACGTCCATTTTGCATCACTATTTTATATCATAATTTGCGGTTATTCATTGATATATTTCATATTTAGAGATGATACTTATGTTATTTCATCTATTTTGCATGTTTCATGATCATTGGAGAATTATTCACCGGAGTCAGGATTCTGCTGGAAAAAGCACCGTCAGGACACCATATTTCTGAAGATCAACAATTGACGGAAGTTACACAAAAAATCCTATTTTTCCAGGGGACGAAGGGAGCCAAAAGGAGGAGCCGAGAGGGGCCACCATGGGCCCCCATAGGCCGGCGCGGGCCAAGGCCTGGCCACGCCGCCTTGTGGGGAGGGGGCCCACAGCCCCCTCGGCCGCCTCTCCTTCGCGTACTTCTTCGTCCCGAAAACCTAAGCCCCGAGGAGTGACGGAGGGAAGAGCCTCTGCGGGGCGGAGAAACACCAGAGAGAAAAGAGCTCTCCGGCGGGCAGGAATCCGCCGGGGAAATTCCCTCTCGGAGGGGGAAATCGACGCCATCGCCATCGTCATCGAGCTGGACATCATCTCCATCATCATCATCATCATCTCCACCATCTACACCGCCATCTCCACCGCTGCATCTCGTCACCGCTGTAACGATTTGGGTTGGATCTTGATTGTTTGATAGGGGAAACTCTCCCGGTGTTGATTACTACTTGTTATTGATGCTATTGAGTGAAACCATTGAACCAAGGTTTATGTTCAGATTGTTATTCATCATCATATCACCTCTGATCATGTTCCATATGATGTCTCGTGAGTAGTTCGTTTAGTTCTTGAGGACATGGGTGAAGTCTAAATGTTAGTAGTGAATTATTGTTGAGTAGTATTCAATGTTATGATATTTAAGTTGCGGTGTTACTCTTCTAGTGGTGTCATGTGAACGTCGACTACATGATACTTCACCTTTATGGGCCTAGGGGAGTGCATCTTGTATTCGTTTGCTAATTGTGGGGTTGCCGGAGTGACAGCAACCTAAACCCCCGTTAGTATATCGGTGCGGGAGGGATAGCAGGATCTCAGAGTTTAAGGCTGTGGTTAGATTTATCTTAATTACTTTCTTGTATTTGCGGATGCTTGCAAGGGGTATAATCACAAGTATGTATTAGTCCTAGGAAGGGCGGTGCATTAGCATAGGTTCACCCACACAACACTTATCAAAACAATGAAGATTAATCAGCCGTATGAAGCGAAAGCACTAGACTAAAATCCCCGTGTGTCCTCAAGAACGTTTGGTCATTATAAGTAAACAAACCGGCTTGTCCTTTGTGCTAAAAACGATTGGGCCACTCGCTGCAATTATTTCTCTCGCATTTTATTTACTTGTACTTTATTTATCTGCAATATCAAAACCCCCTGAATACTTGTCTGTGAGCATTTACAGTGAATCCTTCATCGAAACTGCTTGTCAACACCTTCTGCTCCTCGTTGGGTTCGACACTCTTATTTATCGAAAGTACTACGATACACCCCCTATACTTGTGGGTCATCAGGCGGCGCTACGGTGCAATGTGGAGCGGCGAGGTGGCTAGGAGACTCGAGAAGAGGGGAAGCGATTGGTGTGGTCGATGGGGAGCGGGGGTGCCCCTTTTATAGCAGCGAGGAGAGGCCGTGGCGCGGCGATGAGCTCATCGACGACGAAGCGTCTACAGGGGAGCTTGGCCACTGGCGATGACGCGCGCGTGTAGGCGACGCTCTGGCGATGACGCGGGGCATGATTGTGGGGAAAACGAGGCACATGGGAGCTCGTGCGCATGACGGAAGCGGCCGGTACTGCGGCGGACGTCGGCGAAGTGGGCGACGTCTACGGCGTTCCCGCGGGCCAATGGCGGTGTCTGGGCGGTGCGCGGTGATGTCGTGAAGCAGGTGGCGCAGAGAGCAAGGTCGGAGGTCAACGGGCTGGCGGTGCGACGACGTGGCCGGGCGAGTTCTGGAGCGTGCCAGTGCACGTTCTGGACGTGTCTGGGCGTCACGTTTTTGGCTCGTCTGGTGCACCGTTCGGTCTAGGCTTGTGTCCAGGATGATCAGGGGAGTGTGGAGCACACGAATGACACGGTGGTGCATGCTGGGGAGGGCCAGGGAGAGAGATGGCATGGTGAGGTCATGCCATGCCACGGCATGGTTAGTTTAGGTCAAAATGGTGATGATTTCTTGTACCCCTTCTTGTCTATTCTGCTTGGCAAGGCTCAGAGAGGTCAATGGAGTACATTTGATGAGCTAGGCATGATGGTTTAGGCTATGGACTGTTGGTTTGTTTGATGTGTTGGTTTGGCAGAATTTTGCCCACCAGGTGTTTGTGAAAATGGCCGCAAGAAATTTACTTTGGAATTTTTGGATGAAATTTGGTGGGTTTGAATTGAATAACATTTGGAGTGGAGTGGTAATTATGGTGGTCAAAATTGAGGTAGTTTGCAAAAAATCAAAATGCATATGATCTTACATATGCTTCAAGGTCTCCACTTTGCTTGAGCACCATTTGAATTTGAGAAAGAATTTGGGGTGATGGTTTTGGGAAAAGTTGTTCACCTTTATGTTGTCTTGGATGAGGTGCAAAGAGTTGGCAAAGTTTGGTTTAAAAATCTTCCAAGACAGAGGCTCAAAGAGGGCATCAGGCTATGATTTGCAATTTTGACCATAATTGTATGTGAGCTCAAATTTGATTCAAATTTTATTTGATTTGAGTTTCTTTGATTCCAAAAGTGTTAGTAAGTGTTTAGTAACCATTTACAACTAATGGTGGAAGCCAAAATAGCCTAGGTTAAGTATTTGCAAAATTGGCCTAAGCCATATGTGAGTGTGTGTTGAATTTTTCTCATTTCTTTCTTCTTTTATTTTCCTTTGGTTTGACTGATCAAGTGATCTTGTACTAGGGCTTTAGCACACTTGCACACACACAAGCAATCACCATGGCAAGAATGCACACTTAACATAGTAACCAAGATGAGTATATGCATAGCACTTGTAATATGAAAAAGTTTTTGTTGGTTCTAAATTTTGTATTTTGGAAACTCTCTTTATCTCTTTATTGAATTTCTGGGATGTTACATTCACTCCCACCATGGCGATAGTAAACGCACTTGTCAGCCTCATTAACAACAAAGCCTACATAAGTTAAAGTTCTGTCAAAATTCTCATGCCATTGCTTAGGTGCTTGTTTCAGGCCATATAAAGATTTCAACAACTTGCACACCTTTCTTTCTTCATCTTTTACTACAAACCCATCATGCTGATCCATATAGATTTCCTCTTCCAACTCTCCATTAAGAAAAGCTATCTTTACATCCATTTGATGAACGATAAGACCATAGGAGGCAGCCATGGATAGTAGTACTCGGATAGTGGTAAGTCTAGCGACATGTGAATAGGTGTCGAAGTAATCTTCGCCTTCTTTCTGTGTGTAGTCTTTCGCTACAAGCCGCGCCTTGTACTTCTCAATAGTACCATCAGGTCTTAGCTTCTTCTTAAACACCCATTTGCAGCCCACAGGCTTGCATCCATGGGGTCGTTCTGATAGCTCCCAAGTTCCATTAGAAAGAATCGAGTCCATCTCATTATGGACAGCTTCTTTCCAGTCATCTGCATCTGGAGATGCATATGCCTCTACAATGGACGTGGGAGTATCATCCACAAGGTACACAATAAAATCATCACCAAAGGATTTTTCAATCCTCCGTCTCTTGCTCCGCTTAGGAGCTTCATTGTCATCCTTCTCAGTAACATTCTCATGTGATTTTTCAAAATACTTATTACATGTACTAGATTCAGCAATTATCTCAGTAGAAATTCTAACAATGCTATGCAAATCTTTCATAGGAAACATATTCTCAAAAAATGTTGCATCACGAGATTCCATAATAGTATCAACATGCATATCTGGTACCTCAGATTGAACTACTAAAAATCTATAGCCTACACTCCGTGGAGCATAACCTAGAAAGATACAATCCACTATCTTTGGTCCAAGTTCGCGCTTCTTAGTAACTGGAATATTTACTTTCGCCAAACATCCTCATGTGCGTAAATACGAAAGTGATGGTTTTCTCCCAACCCACTCCTATAAGGGGTTTTATCTTTATTCTTGTTAGGAACTCTATTCAGGACATGCCATGAAGTCAACAAAGCATCCCCCACCATGCCTTTGATAAACCAGCAGTGGCTAACATGGAATTCACCAAGTCAGTCAGCGTGCGGTTTTTCCTCTCGGCAACCCCGTTAGATTGGGGAGAATAGGGAGGCGTCCTCTCATGAATAATGACATGTTCCTCACAGAATTCATCAAAGATTTTAGGAAAATATTCACCACCACGATCCGACCTAAGACGCTTGATCTTTCTCTCTAGTTGATTTTCAACTTCGGCCTTATAAATTTTAAAGTAGTCTAAAGCTTCATCTTTAGTTCGCAACAAATAAACATAGCAAAATCTAGTCGCATCATCAATCAATGTCATGAAATATCTCTTTCCACCTTTTGTCAACACACCATTCATCTCGCGTTGACGACGGTAGGACGCACCGCCCGACTTGGACGGAAGACGACCCGTGATAAAGAACCTAATTCGCCCTCTCCTGTACAGGATCGCAAAAGCGAGCGGTTCCGGAGATCTGCTCTCCCGTTTGTCGGTGCACGCCGGCGGACGGGATGGAGTAGGCTACGATGGCGGCGCAAGCAGAGAGAGGTGGAAACCTTAACTCGTGTGATGTATTTCTGCGGTAGCGATTATATAGGCTCAGGAAAACCCTAGGCAACGTGGGCCACGCCCACGTCGCACAAACGTTCGAGTCGGTTACAGATAACCCACAATCCGGGAGCGACCCGAACCGACTAGCTGCCACGCGTCCGGTTAGGACTCTGTTCGTTTTCCTGAACTGCAAAAAGAAAGGAAAGTCTCGGCTCGAGGCTCAATCCACTCACCACGAGCGCGACGCGCGTCGTGTCGAGTCGAGCGAGGAGGAGGAGGAGCGCGCGTGTACCACTCCTATTCTCACTCACTTACTAGTGGTGGAACAACCCACCTTATAAGGTGGTCTAACTTCCTCCCAACTTTCCACGTGGGACTAAACTTTCCACCTCTTGTCACTCTCTAGTGAGCTGCCACTAACTTGGGCTCAAACTCATATGAACTGCCACAGTTTAGACTTTGAGATTTATAGGAAAATCTGAAATCTAATGTGGATCACTAAAAGTGGACCCAATATTTTCAACATGTGTCGTGAAACTATAGTACCGCTGTCAGTAATCTATAATCTATGAACAAGTGAAGAAGCAGAAAGTCTAAGATCCAATCCGTTAGATGCTTTGGTATGTGCTTCGCGAACTGAGGTGAATATATGTACGCCATTTTGTTAGCGAAACAACATTCAGCTAATGAAGCATCAAGATGTAAGCAGTAAAGAATAAACATTTTTTGAAGTGCACAATCATCATCATGGTTGTCAATTTAGGAAATGGGAGCACGGTGCTAAAATACTAATAAAATCTAGTTAGCAAACCAGTTCACACAATGACCTTCCAAAGTAGTAGCTTGTAAGTAAATATATGTACTAACAGGTCGGGTCCATACATATAAAATAACTAGTTGATACCCCGCGCGTTGCCGCGGAAATAAAAAATGATTATCAGAAATATGTAAAAGTACCATGAACCTGGGTATTGCCGTGGAAAAACAACAAAATTATATGAGTGGTATAAGGTAACTTTTGGTTGAAGAGAATCGTTGAAAGATCTAAATAATGCTACAGCAAGGAAAAGTACTACCTAGATAGTACACACCTATGTATTATTCAGTAGCGAGAAATGTTCAATTAGATAGAAAATGGCACTTCCATGGTACAATGAATCTTAAGAATAACATAACCGAGAACTCATTCATTTATTAATTAATAGGGAAAATATTATTGTGTATACGTATCAAGAAGATACAGGAATTTAAGAAGTATTCAGGAGACTATACATATTTTGTAACTGAGTAAATGTGGGAACTTGGAATTATATGAGCACAAACTCTTCTAGCTCTGCTATCAATTGCAGGAAAAACTTCTCCCTGTCTGTATACACACTCACACAAAAAGGAGACATTCATGTAAAATAATACAGTACTGTAAATCTTAATTGAGTAACAATGTACGGAAAGGAACATTAGCATGGAACCACTAAGAGCTTGCAAAGTTGAATCTCAATTGAAATTTGCAGGAATCTGATTATGTGAATATACTAAATAAATGTAAGAAGTGAAAGTGGGTTTCAGACCGTTTTTATTGACTATCTATGCTATCAAACAGGTATTTCTCTGAAAAAAAGCATGCTTACCTTACACAGGTTTGTCAAATAACTTCAGCAGATATTTATATATAGAAAGCTTCAGCTGGTGATTAGAATGTGAAGAAAGGGCATCGGGTAGAAAGCGGACTTGGAAAAATCTGACCAACATAATTTGAAGAACCGGTACTTGTTGATGACTCCTTGCACGATCTAACCATCAACGAAACCCCAATGCACCGAAGTTTCTGGAAGCACGAAACCCCCGAAGAAGCAAGCGAAATCTGCAAAATCTCCTCTAGCGACACTCCCTGGATCAGGGCAAAACCCAAAACTTGTGGTAGTCCTGCACAAATATGAATCAAGATTAGAAAGTCAATTTTGTATGGGAAGTTCCTTTGTTGGATGGGTCTGATGCGATTATATTAGCTGAGGTAGATGAACATGAAGCTATGTTTGACTGATCTACCGGAGGATGTCCTGATTGTTGGCGTGTAGAAGATGGCATTTGATCAACCTCAATGGAAAAATGATATAGATCTGGGATACAGTATATAGAGTTTTATGGACTAACCTCCATGTGTATTCGCTAGTCTACGTCTACATCGAGACTCAGCTGTAATAGATGAGTCTTTGCGAGGTAGTATAACAGGTGACGTTTGGCGGCGGCGATGACCACTTCGGCCGCGAGGGACTCCACGCTGGGGCGTAAAACTTGAAGAACTTCACCCCGCATCCATGCTGATACAATTTGTAAACAGACTATTGGAAAAAGGGCTATAGGGCATCATACTTGTCGGTGAGCATTACAATTGTTTAATTGTGGGAATGAACAAAACATGGCAGTCAACAACATGTAAAGGAGATTGACGTTGGAGATACATACCGTTTGTAGTAGGCTTGCTAGAATATTGGAATTTAACTGAAGAAGCAATTGCTGTCCTCCAACTGAAATGGCTGGAAGAGAAGTTCATGGAAGACAGTAAAAACAGCATTCCAAAGCAAGCATTGTTGTCTGACTGAAATGACAGGAAGAGAAATTCAGGTAAGATAGTACGTGTAGGATTGCATAAAATAAACAGCAAATTCCTATATGTGTACAAATAGAGTTGTAAAAAATGCATAGAGAAGAAAATAAAGTCAAAGTGAAGATGGACTGCACAGATGGGCTGGATTGAATGAATACCTGCAGGGAGTTTGATGGGTTGTGGGAATGGAGTGCAGTGACATTCCGCAACACCAGCGGACGCAGGGAATGAACAGAGCGAGCAAGCTGGTCGAGAGGGGGAACTGATGGGGTTTCAAGAAGAGGGAATGGAGGGGTTAAAGTACACAATCGTGGGGAGGAGAGGACGGAGTGTACTGAAGTCATTGAAATCAATAGAACGAATCGTGGGAGATGCCGGGACATCGGGCGTTACCATGCAGTTGGAGGAGGATTGAAAACGGCATGTAATTGGGAGATCGGGAGGCGTCCGGTGAGAGACATCTCTTGGGAGCTCGGGAGGCATGCCGGCGATTGGTGCGGCGGCGCGGAACGTGCGCAGCCGAGCGGGGGTTTATTTTACTTCGAGGTGGAGTTTGAGAGGAGGAATTGGAAGTGGGCCGGGTAGATGTGTGCTGATCGTGGAGTAAACCTTTTCTCTCCTTCATGCTGCGGAAGAAGCAGAGATGGATTGGATTAGAAAGAAGGGAGAATACTTAGCTGGGCCGGCCTGGTCGAGCGAAGGGATGCACAGAGCTGGAACCGCAAGTTTCAAATCCGATGGATAGGATAATTGGGGTGACGTGGCTTAATGAAATTCCAGCTTGCAAACATTAAATGCTTGTTAGTGGGGATGAACTTTATAGATATTATAGATTTCAGTCCAGGTTCTTATGATCTTTTAATTAGTCCAAATTCTTACACGGATAATACATTCTAGCAGTTAGGTTATTCTCAATAAATAGTAAGATTGTTAACAGAAATGCATGAATATTGGTGCATAATATATTGTTTCAATCCTCCCTTGCAAAGTTGTAAGGCAATAATAAGGCCAGAAATTGTGCATAATTCTTAACCGGCCCAAATTTGTAGTATGCATGAGCTACATAAGACATCAGATATTAAAGATTAAAAAAATGGCAAGGTCTATTTCTCAATGAGAGATGCATCAGGCACGATACAAATAACTGTTCACACATATTAGAAGTCAATTTCACATTTATCAAGAAAATAAAAACCTGGTTGGCAACCAGATAAGCCGTGGCCTGCTAAAGCTGAAGATGATGTGCAGTCATCGTCCCCGGCGTGCAGAGGAATATCGCTGGCGTCTATGTCTTCCCCGGCCGCGCAGAGGAAGGGCGGCAGCGTCTGCATCGTCCCCTGCCCATGGAAGAAAAGCGGCAGCCCCTGCATCTCCAACCGCATGGAGGAAACGCGGAGGCAGGACGTCATCCTGGTCGCGAGGATGGGCGACGGCGGCGCATCCCCAGCCACAAGGGGGAATGAAGGCAGCGACGTAATTTGCATCCCGGCGCACATGCAAACAACGTCCTCGCCTCAAGAACTGAAACTGAGGAGAAGACGGAGTGGAAGATTGTAAATGATCAGTAGAAGGGATCTACTTGTTGAATATATAAGGAAATATCCATATGAAATAATCCGTACAAGTAATTGATAAATCATGACTATGTAAACGAATAAACTAAACATGCAGTCTAATAAGATAGATGAATAGATCACATCTAAAGTAGACAAACCGATCGCATCTACCACATATACTAGAAGAAGAAACTCTAACAGAAACTGAAAGAGAAACGACAAGATCACATACTTCACAGCAGCGTCGTTGTCGCCCATGTTGAGGTTGTCGAAGAAGTTGCTGAGATCCGGGAAGAAGTTGTCGGTGTGGAGGAACTCGTCGTCCGAAGACGACGTCGTGCTGCCAGTAGTCGCGCCGGAGCGCTCCCCAAAAATCTGATTGCCCCTCACCCGTACAGGTTCACGAGAGGCAGGGTTCCGGAGGCCTACTGTCCCGGCAGTCGGTGCACGCCGACGGACGGGATGAGGAAGACGAAGGCGGCGGCGCAATGAACTGGAAACAGGTAGTCGCATATGTGGCACATTTAGGCTAGGGTTCTCGTCCGCGCTTATATAGTGCGGTTTGGGAAGGTCGTGGGACGCAGCCCACGTACGAGTTCACGATCCAGAAAAACCGGAACGAAAACGGCTGAGTTAACGCGTCCGTTAATAGCTCATAATTGTGATTGATTACACAATTAATTTCCCGAACAGCAAAAAGATAAGCTCGGCTCGGCGAGATTTCCGCAACCCGTCGTCGTGACGAGGCGAGGCGAGGCGAGGCGTGGCGAGGCGGGCGGCGGAGGAGGAGGAGTGCGCGAGGGCTCTCTCTCTTCTCACTCACTTACTAGGACTAGAACAGCCCACCTTATATACCACTCCAACTCTCTCCCAACTAGCAATGTGGGACTAAACTTTAGCCCCCACTAGTGCTGCCACTGATTTATGATATGGGCCATGTGAGTTTCAGAATTTGATAATGGGTCATGGGCCAAAGGCCAAATGCCCACAAATTCCAGCAATCCCCCACAAACTCTCATTGGCACATCTCATCAATAAGTTTCCAGAACATTATTTTATATACCGGTATGTCGTGGAGACTGTTAAGTTGAACTTCCACTTAAAGCTTCATATTACACTAGATTGCAACTTGGATAGTGGACTATGCCTTGAACTACAAGTTTTCTACGCACTAGCTTCATACAAAGCCTAGACCGATACTAGGCTGCCGTGAGGCTTCCTCGCGGTTTGGAGCTTATACGTCATACTCCAGGGCCTTTCATGAGTTTACTAGAGAGCACCCAACTCTCATAGATTGCGACGTTTAACAATCAGACTCATATAGGTGTGTTCTTCAAAAGATGTTCTGCAGGACAACATCTCTGCTAAAATAAGCCACTTAGAACACATTAAGATAATTATCAACCTGCCATGCAGATTAGGAGAGTATTGCATCTTACGGAGTGGTAAAATTGCTATAGGGATATATACTCTCCTCTCAGCTGACCAACAGCTTGTCTCCCAGTTCTAATTCACGGGATCTCCGATCACATAGAGTGGGTTACCACCGTGGACAACTCATAGTGTGGGTCTCATACCCATCTCCCTCGATGCATTTTCTATCACATTTCGTGATAGTCCCTTTGTGAAGGGGTCTGCCAGGTTTCTAGACGTATGGATATAATCCAACGCTATAACTCCGGAGTTTCTCATTTTCCTGACAGTTTTCAGTCTCCTCTTCACATGCCTTGATGACTTCATATTATCCTTAGAACTGTTTACTTTGACGATCACAGTTTGATTATCACAGTTCATAGGAATAGCGGGTATTGGTTTCTCAACCACAGGTAAGTCCATCAAGAGCTCACGAAGCCACTCTGCTTCAACAGTGGTTGTGTCTAATGTTGTGAGTTCTGCTTCCATAGTTGACCTCGTAATGATGGTCTGCTTGCAAGACTTCCAGGAAACAGCGCCACCTCCAAGTGTAAACAAATAACCACTTGTGGCCTTAGTCTCATCAGCATCAGATATCCAATTTGCATCACTATAACCCTCAAGTACCCTTGGATACCCAGTATAGTGAATGCCATAACTCGCAGTGCCTTTCAAATAGCGCAAAACTCTCTCAAGAGCATGCCAATGAACATCTCCAGGTCTAGACACAAAACGGCTGAGTTTACTTACAGCAAAGGAGATGTCAGGCCTCGTGGCGCTGGCTAAATACATAAGCGAGCCAATGATCTGCGAATATCGCAATTGATCTCTAGCAATTCTTTTATTCTTACGAATAATCACACTAGGATCATAAGGCGTTGGAGAAGATTTGCAGTCGCTATACCCGAAGCGACTCAGGATCTTTTCCACATAGTGGGACTGAAGCAATGTAATCCCACCATCGTCATCCTTCAGCAGCTTGATGTTTAAGATTACATCAGCTACTCCCAAGTCCTTCATCTCAAAACAACGAGATAGGAACTCCTTGACCTCCTTAATCACAGTAAGGCTGGTCCCAAATATCAATATGTCATCGACATAGAGACAGAGAATAACTCCCTCGCCCCCACCATGGCGATAGTATACACACTTGTCAGCTTCGTTTACAACAAAGCCTTCAGCGGTTAAAGTTCTTTCAAACTTCTCATGCCACTGCTTAGGCGCTTGCTTAAGCCCATACAAAGACTTCAACAACTTACACACCTTTCCTTCTTGACCATCTACTACAAATCCATCAGGCTGCTCCATATAAATTTCCTCATCGAGCTCTCCATTTAGGAAAGCTGTCTTAACATCCATTTGATGAACGAGAAGACCATGGGAGGCAGCCAAGGAAAGTAGTACTCGAATAGTGGTCAGTCGAGCTACAGGTGAGTATGTATCAAAGAAGTCTTCGCCTTCTTTCTGTGTATAACCCTTGGCCACAAGTCGTGCCTTGTACTTTTCAATTGTACCGTCGGGCCTAAGCTTTTTCTTGAACACCCACTTGCATCCTACAGGTTTGCACCCATAAGGACGATCAGTAACCTCCCAAGTTCCATTAGCTAAGATGGAATCCATCTCGCTACGGACAGCTTCCTTCCAGTAGTCAGCATCCAGAGATGCATAGGCTTCTGAAATGGAAGTGGGAGTGTCGTCCACGAGGTACACAATGAAATCATGTCCAAAGGACTTTGCAGTCCTCTGTCTCTTGCTCCTTTTGGGAGCTTCATTGTCATCCTCCACAGGATTTTCAAAGTGTTCTATAGCCATGGTAGGTTCAGGAAATAATTCCTGAGTAGATGAACTGGGCATCTCCTGAGTTGATGAGCTAGAAGTTTCTTTCATAGGAAAGATGTCCTCAAAGAAAGTCGCATCATTCGACTCCATAATTGTACCAACATGCATGTCGGATACCTCAGATTTTACTATCAAAAATCTATAGCCAATGCTATGAAATGCATATCCCAGAAGAACACAATCCACGGTCTTTGGTCCAAGCTTGCGCTTCTTGGGTATCGGCACATTTACTTTCGCCATACAACCCCAAGTTCGTAGGTAAGAGAGTTTCAACCTTTTCCTTTCCCATTCCTCAAAAGGAGTAATGGTTTTGTTCTTTGTGGGGACACGGTTCAGGACATGACATGCAGTCAATATCGCCTCCCCCACCATGCCTTGGATAGACCCGATGTATCTAACATGGCGTTAACCAAATCAGTTAGAGTACGGTTCTTTCTTTCGGCCACCCCATTTGACTGAGGTGAGTAGGGAGGCGTCCTCTCATGGATAATACCATGTTCCGCACAAAAAGAATCAAACTCGTTGGAAAAATACTCTCCACCACGATCAGACCTTAGCCGCTTGATCTTTCGATCAAGTTGGTTTTCTGCTTCAGCTTTAAAGATTTTGAAGTAATTAAGAGCTTCATCTTTAGATTTCAGGAGGTACACATAACAATATCGAGTAGAGTCATCAATTAAAGTCATGAAGTATCTTTTCCCTCCTTTTGTCAATTCACCATTCATTTCACAAAGATCCGAATGTATAAGCTCCAGCGGTGCCAAGTCTCTTGCCTCCGCAGTCTTGTGAGACTTACGTGGTTGCTTAGCTTGCACACATACTTGGCACTTGGATTTCTTGACAATAGCAAATTTCGGAATTATATTCATATTCGCTAGCCGCGTCATGCACCCAAAATTAATATGACAAAGTCGTGAATGCCAAATATCGGACTCACTATCATTGCAAACATGATTAATAATTTGAGTACATAAGTCTGACAAAGATAAGCGGAACAAGCCTCCGCATACATAACCCTTTCCAACAAATTGTCCACACTTGGAAATTACAACTTTATTGGACTCAAAAACCAACTTAAAACCATCTCGACATAAAAGCGATCCGCTAACGAGATTCTTATTAATTGAGGGAACGTGCTGCACATTCTTCAGCTGGATGGTCTTTCTCGAAGTAAACTTCAGATCCACCGTACCAACACCACGAACAGAAGCACGTGAGCCGTTTCCCATCAGCACGGAGGAAGTCCTTGCGACCTGATAAGAAGAAAACATAGAGACATCAGAACATACATGTGTATTGGCTCCGGTGTCTATCCACCAATCAGGAGAATTACATACTGAAAGGACAGTAGGAGAAATACCGTACCCAACGTCCTTCATCTCAGTATCAACACCAATAACAACATTTGCGGACTTGCCGCTGTTCCCACGCCGATCATGACGTTCTGGGCAATCAGGAGCCCAATGTCCAGGAGCACCACAAACATGGAAGTTCCCTTTCTTCTTATAAGGAGTCTTCCTTTTGAAGTTGGTTGAGTTGGAGGCTTTGTTCTTCTCATCAAACTTGCCTTTTCCATTGTTCTTATTCTTAGACTTGTGAGATTGGAAGTTCTTCTTCTGTACCACATTGGCACTGGAACCTCCCTCAAAACTACGAGCGCGTGTGTCCTTTGCTCTCGCCTTCTCTTCCACATGAAGCGAGCCAATGAGATCCGAAACGGAAAACTCTTGTCTCTTATGTTTCAGAGAAGTAGCAAAGTTCCTCCACGAAGGAGGAAGCTTGGCAATAATGCCACCGGCCACAAATTTGTCCGGTAAGGTACACTTAAACTGCTCGAGTTCTTTGGCAAGGGACTGAATCTCATGAGCCTGCTCGACCACGGAGCGCTCATCAGTCATCCTGTAGTCATAGTATTGCTCCATGACATACAGTTCAGTGCCAGCGTCCGAGACCCCAAATTTGGCCTCGAGCGCATCCCACACATCTTTACCATGGTCGAAAGCCATGTACGGGTCAACAATGTTGTCCCCAAGAATGCTGAACAAGGCCGCCTTAAACATGGCGTCGACCTTCGCAAACTTTTCCTGCTCCTCTGCAGAGAGAGGCCCCTCAGGTCTAGCATCTGTGGCGCTAAAACAGCCTAGGTTTGTAAACCATAGAACTGCCTTTGTGCGCCACCTCTTGTAATGCATACCATCAAAGGAGGGAGGTCGAGTAGCGGCAGCAATGCTGCTTGAATTGATTTGCCTACAGTCAGGTTTTTGGATTGTTGAATATATAAGCAAATATCCATATGAAATAATCCGTACAAGTAATTGATAAATCATGACTATGTAAACGAATAAACTAAACGTGCAGTCTAGTAAGATAGATGAACAGATCACATCTAAAGTAGACAAACCGATCGCATCTACCACATATACTAGAAGAAGAAACTCTAACAGAAACTGAAAGAGAAACGACAAGATCACATACTTCACAGCAGCGTCGTTGTCGCCCATGTTGAGGTTGTCGAAGAAGTTGCTGAGATCCGGGAAGAAGTTGTCGGTGTGGAGGAACTCGTCGTCCGAAGACGATGCCAGTAGTCGCGCCGGAGCGCTCCCCAAAAACCTGATTGCCCCTCACCCGTACAGGTTCACGAGAGGCAGGGTTCCGGAGGCCTGTCCCGGTAGTCGGTGCACGCCGACGGACGGGATGAGGAAGACGAAGGCGGCGGCGCAATGAACTGGAAACAGGTAGTCGCATATGTGGCACATTTAGGCTAGGGTTCTCGTCCGCGCTTATATAGTGCGGTTTGGGACGGCTGAGTTAACGCGTCCGTTAATAGCTCATAATTGTGATTGATTACACAATTAATTTCCCGAACAGCAAAAAGATAAGCTCGGCTCGGCGAGATTCCCGCAACCCGCGGCGCGTCGTGTCGTGTCGAGGCGAGGCGAGGCGGCGGCGCGGAGGAGGAGGAGTGCGCGAGGGCTCTCTCTTCTCACTCACTTACTAGGACTAGAACAGCCCACCTTATATACCACTCCAACTCTCTCCCAACTAGCAATGTGGGACTAAACTTTAGCCCCCACTAGTGCTGCCACTGATTTATGATATGGGCCATGTGAGTTTCAGAATTTGATAATGGGCCATGGGCCAAAGGCCAAATGCCCACAAATTCCAGCACTACTCAGATACATCCCGAGTCCCGTATGCATTGTATTTATAGGAGGGTTGCACTTTGCGGTGCTAGCATATAATACGGTATACAAAACGTATAAGCCAAGTTTTCCTATACATAAGATGACATGAACTAGGAAATTATGTTAACACCCTCCCTTAACCACAACTTAGTCAAGTTGAGATTATGTCGAAATTCTGTGAAACTTATCACATGAAGCGGTTTAATAAAACCATCTGTAACTTGATCCTTTGAAGGAATAAAATAAATCTCCAATTCTTTGTTTAGTACCCGCTTTCGAACAAAGTGGAAATCTATCTCAATATGTTTGCTCTTGTATGAAACACTGGATTTTCTGGTAAATATTTTTCTTCCAGATTGTCACACCATAAACATGGCCTTTGGGTCATCTTAATTCCAAGTTCTTCAAGCAAGGATTGTACCCAAATTACTTCGGCAGTGGCATTAGCTACAGACTTGTACTGTGCTTCAGTACTAGACTGAGAGATTGTAGCTTATTTCTTAGTACTCCAAAAAATTAGATTGGGTCCAAAGAACACAGCAAATCCTCCAGTTGAGCGGCGATCATCCACACAGTCAGCCCAATCTGCATCTGAGAAGGCACTAACAAGAGTAGAACTTGACTTCATGAAGGTAAGTCCAAAAATCAACGTGTGTCTGACATATCTCAATATACATTTAGTAGCAGTCCAATGCATAGTAGTTGGAGCATGTATATACTGATAAACCTTGTTAACTGCAAAGGAAATATCTGTCTTGTGAGAGTTAAGTACAATATTGTACCTACCATACTTATGTATTTGGTGCTATCCTCATGATCCAATAAATCTCCTTCTCTTGTAGTCATTTTTTCAGAAGATGACAAAGCTGTAGGAGCACCTGTACAATTTGTCAAACCAACCCGAGCAAGAACATCTTGAGCATACTTGGCTTGATTTAATACTATTCCATCATTCACTTTGTGTACTTCAATACCCAAGAAGTCCTGAAGATCACCTAGATCCTTCAATGCAAACTCAGTGCTTAGGTCACGCAGTTGCACTTTGAGAAGAACTGGCGACTATAATATTATCAACATATATGAGCATAAAGATAGTAACATGAGACTTGTGATATATAAAGAGTGAAGTGTTAGACTTGGAAGCAACAAACCCAAAAGCAATCAATTGAGAGCTCAATCTAGAGTACCATGATCGAGGTGCTTGTTTCAGTCCATAAAGTGCCTTGTCAAGTTTACAGACATAGTCCAGTCTCCTCTTGTCTTCATAACCAGGTGGTTGTCACATATAAACATACTCTTTGATAACACCATGAAAAAACACGTTCTTGACATCCAACTGTCGCAAACTCCATCCCCTAGAAACGGAAATAGCTAAGACCAGTCGCACAGTTGCAATTTTAACAACTGGACTGAAAGTATCTGCATAATTAATTCCATAACGTGCTTGAAACCTTTCGCAACTAAACGAGCCTTGTATTGGTCAATAGTACCATCAAATTTGTGTTTTATCTTGTATACCCAGTGACAATCAATGATATATGTGGCAGTATGTGGAGGAACCAACCTCCAAGTCTCATTTGTCATAAGAGCACGATGTTCCTCATCCATAGCAGTGCGCCAATTAGGATCATCCAAAGCAGCCTGCAAAGTTGCTGGTTCATCGGTAACTGTAGACATACCCCAGCGAATGGTGCCATATGTATACTCTTTGGGCTTTTTAATACCTCGAGAAGATCGTGTAACTGGTATGGGAACTAACTGCACACGTTGGGTCACAGCCAGTGACGAGGTAGAAGATCCCCTGCGCCTAAGCTAGCAGCAGACGAGGATGTGGACGTCGTTGTCCCGTTTTCGCTAGAGGCCGTAGATGATCTTGTGGTCGAGCTTGAGGGCGGCACACACGCATGGGCTGGCGCAGAGGATCCGGGTGGGTGGCCGACCATGTCGTCAGGAGGCGCGGATCCTGCCGCAGAGCATCAGGAAGATGGCGTCATGGAATCTGTCTCGTGTCCTGAGCTGATGTCATCTTGTGCAGAAGCATCAAAAGATCCCGGAGGGTCATTCTGACCACCGTTTTGGCCCTAATTTAGAGTAGAGTTTTGTATTGTAACCTGCACACAATTCGAAGTACTAGGAACATGATTAGTAGCAGGAAAATTAACCATGTGTGAGTCATCATTAGTTGCATCTGTGTGATCAAGATTACGAAGAGATGGATCAAGAAGAAGAATCTCTTTGCGAAGTAAAGCACCGGCATTAGGATGAAGGGCTTCAAAAGGAAAAAAACAGCCTCATCAAACACCACATCACGAGAGATATAGACTCGCCCGGAGGAGACTTCCAGGCACTTAACACCCTTGTGAAGAGGACTATATCCTAGGAACACACACTGGGTGGAACGAAAAGCGAGTTTGCACTTATTATAGGGACGTAAGTTGGGCCAACATGCACAGCCAAACACACGTAGAGAATTTTAATCCGGTTTAGTGCCTAGAAGATGATGTACATGAGTGTCATGGTTGATGGTTTTTCTTGGAAGCATGTTTATGAGATATGTGGCGGTGAGGAAAGCTTCATCCCAAAATTTTAATGGCATGTGAGTATTGGCAATAAGGGCAAGTTCTACTTCAACAATGTGACAGTGTTTTCTCTCGGCAGAACCATTTTGTTGGTGAGCATGTGGACAAGAAACATGATAAGATATACCCTGTTGTTGAAAGAGGGTATTTAGTTTGACATATTCACCTCCCCAATCAGATTGTACCGTAAGAATTTTCCTATCAAGTTGTCGTTCAACTAGTTTTTGGAAATTCACAAAGGCAGAAAGGGCATCAAACTTGTGTTTGAGCAAATATATCCAAGTAAACTTGCTATAATCATCAATAAAGCTTATAGAATAATCATGACGATCCAACATAGGTGGGAGCAAGATCCCATACATCAATAAAAACTAATTGTAGAGGTGCAGTAGATACATTGGTGGACACAGGATAGGGGAGTTGATGACTCTTGGCTCTCTGACAAGAATCACACACTGACTCTAAGCTAGATTACCTAGTAAAAGGAAGTTTATTTTTTCTAATTATTTTCCTAACAATAGCTAAAGAATGATGACCGAGACGACTATGCCACTTGTTGTAGGAAGGCCTGGAGACAGCAAAAGCATGCTTCTGAGATGTAGGATAGACCAATGATGAGATGAGTGGGCAAAGACCTCCGACACACTTCCCTCTATGAACCGAGTGACCCGATCCTTGATCAGGAAAAAGAAGGGGTGAGATTCGATAAAGACACCGTTATCATATGTGAAACGATGAACATAAAATAGATTCTTGGAGGCATTGGGGACATGCAATATATTGCAAAGGTGAAATTTTTTGTGAGGATTGCAAATTAATGAATGACCAACATGAGAAATTTTCATACCTTGTCCACTAGCAGTGTTAACCATGTCGTGTCCTTTATACTTGTCGCGGAACGTCAGGTTATGGAGTTCTCCTATAATGTGATTGGTTGCACAGGTGTCGAACAACCAATTAGTGTCAACCCCATAGGAGGCGACGTGAGCTTCCTTGTCATTAGAGGAATCATCATCGTCATCTTCAAAAACGAGAAATGCTTGGCAGGATGACCTTCTTTGTTGCAACTCTGGCAATTGACGTCAACCCATGGAGTAGTGCGGCAGTGTCCACGGCCGAGACCACGGCCTCCGCCTGCAAGAGCTCGGCCACTTCCACGTCCATGAGCAGGAGCACAGTCATCAGAGCGTGATGGCGCGTGATGCACACGTCCGTTGGGAACCCCAAGAGGAAGGTGTGATGCGCACAGTGTCAACACCCGGATTTTTAAGTCCAGATGCCTATTATGTCATTCATCACAATCCCAGGAATATTGTTGTTGCGAGACATAACAGTTGATATCATAAGTCATCATTCATTACAAACCATCATTGTCTTACAAAAGGGGATCACATGATCCAATATTACACAAATAGTTGATCTATCGATCAACGAACAACATAGTAGCGGAAGCGTAATAGAAGTGGACTATCTAGTTCCACAGGCCAACGCTTGACGTTAGGCGACTCCTAGTTGTTGTAGACGTCCTGCTGGCCGTCATCTTCATATTGCTGCTCCTCCTCATATTCTGGCCATTTGAATATCCAGGGACACAGCCGTGAGTACTTTAAAGTACTCGCAAACTAATACTATTGTAATAACTATTAATTTTAGTAAGGGGGTGCTAAGCTCTAGTTTTATTTGCATAAAGCCAATTTTAGTTCATAAGCATTTCATAAAGACCATTCATAAGCTAACTAACTCAAGTGGGAACATTAGTGTCATTCCCACAACTTAGTTGTGTTTCCAATTCAAGTCAGCACTTCAAATTCAACCATCATTTTCAAGTAAAGATCTAATGACGGAACAGTATGGCCTTTCCAATTGTCCGTAACCGTGGACACAGCTATTTGAATAGTTTTACACTCTGCAGAGGTTGCACACTTGTGCCACAACATTTGATTACATCCGTCGGGATAACCCTGAATAATCGTAACTCAGTACGCGGATCATCAACCCTAACCTTTCACTTACATATCCTAGTATAGGCACCTCTCCCCATGAGCTTGGCCTCCCAGTGAAGACAAACCGTCAGCCTGGGAACTGCACAGGGCTTGGGCCGGACAGTTCACCTCATTTACGTCATTTCACATCATTTCACATTCAACGGAGGCAGCCTCGGCATAACCCCTATGACGCTTGTTTAGAGGGAACCCATACTAAGACATATAAACTTCTAGTTAGACCCTACCCATAATCAGGTATTGTGGGGGTACTTGTAAATTGGAATGGTATCGCATCCGAACCCAACCATTAGTTTTTAGCAAATTCACCAAGTCATTCATTTCATTCAAGTCATATTCACCTTCAAATCCTTCCAAGTCATTTCATTTCACAATGTTCCCATCTAGAGTAGTCAATTTTATTCATTTAGCACTAGCCACTAGTCATGAGGGGTGCTAACTAGCTTTGATTTGCCTTAGGCTATCTTTGATGATCTTGTTCTACTCTAGACCAAGTGAATCATGAATCAAAAAGTACTTTGATAAAATAAAGCAATAAAACTTGTAAGTAAAAGCTTGTAGTAAAAACTTGGGATGGGCTTAGTAAACATAAAGTAAAGTGTGGGGGTGCCTTGCTCTTGTGGAGCTTTGCACATTGCAAGAATATTAGCTTGCCTTGAGTGGTGTACTGGTCACCTCCTCCTCCTCGGTGTATTCCTCGGTACTAGCGTCTAAATACGAATACAATACACACAATCACCACACAAAGCTTAAATACTAGACTAAGCATACACATGAGTCACTCAAACTAAACTATCATCACAACATGCTTATCATGTGAGTTGACTTTGTTCTATTCTTAAGAAAAATAATTTCCTCTCATTACAAATATTATTTAGGGTTTCTATTTAATTCTTGAGAGAAATAATTTCCTCTCATTGAATCTTATTAAGATTTAATTTCCTCAATTAATAGCATATGACCTAGGTTGACCAAAGTCAACCTCTTCATAATTATCAATTGGAAAAATGATTTAAATAAGGTGATGCACCTCATGCATTTTAATAACACATGGTAATGATTTAATATCATCAACTAATTCAACATGAGATTTAGTTGACCATGGTCTCTACCTCATGTTGACTTAGTTGAGACAAGATTTAAATGAGAGAGAAGCTCTCATACATTTTAATAAATGATGTTGCATATTTACAATGAACTAGAAATAGCCATAGGGCCATTTTTTAAACTAAGCCATGATCATACAAACAACTATGCAATATTTTTACAGATTTGGATAGACAAAGTGCAATATGATTTTTGAGAGTTGGAATCCACTCAAAAGCATTTTTATTCAATTTTTAATAATTAATTGAAGTTGCAAAAGGCCCTGCCTTGTTTATTTTGTCACATTTATTCTACAAATAATCTAAGGTTGAGACCAGTGTAGTTTTGTAGATATTTTAACAAGGTTTCCAAATATATAAAAGTTGTCAAATTTGGTTTGGTGGATTTTATCCTATTTAATTTTGAAAACAGCATCTGAGAGTATTTAATCAAATTCGAAAATTTCCATTTGAATTACTGGGCTTAGGCGGGAAAGGAAAATGGGCTACGCAGGGGAAAGAAAGATGGGCCAGCCCAGTAGTGCGTCCAGCGCAACAGGCCGCCTGACGAGTGGGGGCCACGCGTCAGTGGGTTTTAAACAGCGAAACGGTACGTGAAATGTGAGCGGTTGGATTAGAAAAGGATCGGACGGACGACGAGCGTCGTCGTCTCCGACGAGAAGTGGCCACTGGCGAGGCTAGGGGGTCGACGGCTCACCGGCGGCGCGGCGAGGGTCGGCGACGTGCGGCGGCGACGTTGTCGAGGTAGAGGAAGCAGCTGGTAGCAGTGGCGCGTGCTGAGGAGGCTCCAATCGGCGGCGAGCTTCTCAGCACCTCCGCGGCAATTGAACGGCGGCGCTGGCTAATCGAGCAAGGGATGAGGTCGAGCAGGCTTAGTGAGATGAGGGAGGAGTGGTGGTGTGCTTGGATTGAGGAGGGAGGCCCTCCTTTTATAGCTGCGAGGCGAGGCCGTGGGGCGGTGATACGCGTAGATGCACACGTCCGTTGGGAACCCCAAGTGGAAGGTATGATGCGTATAGAAGCAAGTTTCCCTCAGTATGAAACCAAGGTTTAATCGAACCAGTAGGAGCCAAGAAGCACGTTGAAGGTTGATGGTCGCGAAATGTGATGCGGCGCAACACCAGGGATTCCGGCGCCAACGCGGAACCTGCACAACACAACCCAAGTACTTTGTCCCAACGAAACAGTGAGGTTGTCAATCTCACCGGCTTGCTGTAACAAAGGATTAAACGTATCGAGTGGAAGATGTTTGCAAAGAAAACAGTAAAACAAGTAGATTGTATGCTATGTAAAGAATAGGACCGGGGTCCACAGTTCACTAGAGGTGTCTCTCCCATAAGATAAAAGCATGTTGGGCGAACAAATTACAGTCGGGCAATTGACAAATAGAGAAAGGCATAACAATGCATATACATGACATGATAAATATAGTGAGATTTAATTGGGCATTACGACAAAGTACATAGACCGCCATCCAACTGCATCTATGCCTAAAAAGTCCACCTTCAGGTTATCATCCGAACCCCCTCCAGTATTAAGTTGCAAAGCAACAGACAATTGCATTAAGTATGGTGCGTAATGTAATCAACAACTACATCCTTAGACATAGCATCAATGTTTTATCCCTAGTGGCAACAGCACATCCACAACCTTAGAACTTTCTGTCACTGTCCCAGATTCAATGGAGGCATGAACCCACTATCGAGCATAAATACTCCCTCTTGGAGTTAAGAGTAAAAACTTGGCCAGAGCCTCTACTAATAACGGAGAGCATGCAAGATCATAAACAACACATGAACAATAGATTGATAATCACCATAATCATAGTACTCTCCATCCATCGGATCCCGACAAACACAACATATAGAATTACATATAGATGATCTTGATCATGTTAGGCAGCTCACAAGATCCAACAATGAAGCACAACAAGGAGAAGACGACCATCTAGCTACTGCTATGGACCCATGGTCCAGGGGTGAACTACTCACTCATCACTCCGGAGGCGACCATGGCGGTGTAGAGTCCTCCGGAGATGAATCCCCTCTCCGGCAGGGTGCCGGAGGCGATCTCCAGAATCCCCCGAGATGGGATTCGCGGCGGCGGCGTCTCTGTAAGGTTTTCCGTATCGTGGCTCTCGGTACTGGGGGTTTCGCGACGGAAGCTTTAAGTAGGCGGAGGGTCAACGCGGGGGGCCACACGAGGGGCCCGGGGGATAGGTCGGCGCGGCCAGGGCCCAGCCGCGCCGGCCACCCGGCTGCCTCGTGGCCCCACTTCGTTAGGTCTTCGGTCTTCTGGAAGCTTCGTGCAAAAATAGGACCCCGGGCGAAAGTTTCGTCCAATTCCGAGAATATTTCTTTACTAGGATTTCTGAAACCAAAAACAGCAGAAAACAGCAACTGGCTCTTCGGCATCTTGTTAATAGGTTAGTTCCAGAAAATGCATAAATATGACATATAATGTGCATAAAACATGTAGGTATCATCAATAAAGTAGCATGGAACATAAGAAATTATCGATACGTTGGAGACGTATCAGCATCCCCAAGCTTAGTTCTGCTCGTCCCGAGCAGGTAAAACGATAACAAAGATAATTTCTGAAGTGACATGCCATCATAATCTTGATCATACTATTTGTAAACATATGTAATGAATGCAGCGATCAAAGCAAAGGTAATGACATGAGTAAACAAACTGAATCATAAAGCAAAGACTTTTCATGAATAGTACTTCAAGACAAGCATCAATAAGTCTTGCATAAGAGTTAACTCATAAAGCAATAAATCAAAGTAAAGGTGTTGAAGCAACACATAAGAAGATTAAGTTTCAGCGGTTGCTTTCAACTTATAACATGTATATCTCATGGATATTGTCAACATAAAGTAGTATAATAAGTGCAATATGCAAATATGTAGGAATCAATGCACAGTTCACACAAGTGTTTGCTTCTTAAGGTGGAAGGAGATAGGTAAACTGACTCAACAATAAAAGTAAAAGAATGGTCCTTCAAAGAGGAAAGCATCGATTGCTGTATTTGTGCTAGAGCTTTTATTTTGAAAACATGAAACAATTTTGTCAACGGTAGTAATAAAGCATATGAGTTATGTAAATTATATCTTACAAGTTGCAAGCCTCACGCATAGTATACTAATAGTGCCCGCACCTCGTCCTACTTAGCTTGGACTACCGGATCTTTGCATGCCATGTTTCAACCAAGTGTCACAAAGGGGTACCTCCATGCCGCCTGTACAAAGGTCTAAGGAGAATGCTCGCATTTGGATTTCTCGCTTTTGATTATTCTCAACTTAGACATCCATACCGGGACAACATGGACAACAGATAATGGACTCCTCTTAAATGCATAAGCATGTAGCAAAGTTATTATTCTCATATGAGATTGAGGATATATGTCCAAAACTGAAACTTCCACCATGGTTCATGGCTTTAGTTAGCGGCCCAATGTTCTTCTCTAACAATTTTGCATGCTCCAACCACCAAAATGATAGACCTTCAGACAAGACGGACATGCATAGCAACTCACATGATATTCAACAATAGTTGATGGCGTTCCCCAGAAGCATGGTTATCGCACAACAAGCAACTTAATAAAATATAAAGTGCATAAGTACATATTCAATACTACGATAGTTTTTAAGGCTATTTTGTCCCATGAGCTATATATTGCAAAGGTTGATGATGGAATTTTAAAGGTAGCACTCAAGCAATTTACTTTGGAATGGCGGAGAAATACCATGTAGTAGGTAGGTATGGTGGACACAAATGGCATAGTAGTTGGCTCAAGGATTTTGGATGCATGAGAAGTATTCCCTCTCGATACAAGGTTTAGGCTAGCAAGGTTATTTGAAGCAAACTCAAGGATGAACAAGTGCAGCAAAACTCACATAAAAGACATATTGTAAACATTATAAGACTCTACACTGTCTTCCTTGTTGTTCAAAACTCAATACTAGATATTATCTAGACCTTAGAGAAACCAAATATGCAAATCAAATTTTAGCAAGCTCTATGTATTTCTTCATTAATGGGTGCAAAGCATATGATGCAAGAGCTTAAACATGAGCACAACAATTGCCAAGTATCACATTATCCAAGACATTTTAGAATTACTACATGTAGCATTTTCCAATTCCAACCATATAACAATTTAACGAAGAAGAAACTTCGCCATGAACATTATGAGTAAAACCTAAGGACACATGTGTCCATATGCAACAGCGGAGCGTGTCTCTCTCCCACAAAGTGAATGCTAGGATCCATCTTATTCAAACAAAAACAAAAACGAAAACAAACCGACGCTCCAAGCAAAGAATACAAGATGTGATTGAATAAAAATATAGTTTCAGGGGAGGAACCTGATGATGTTGTCGATGAAGAAGGGGATGCCTTGGGCATCCCCAAGCTTAGACGCTTGAGTCTTCTTAAAATATGCAGGGGTGAACCACGGGGGCATCCCCAAGCTTAGAGCTTTCACTCCTCTTGATCATAGTATATCATTCTCCTCTCTTGACCCTTGAAAACTTCCTTCACACCAAACTTCAAGCAAACTCATTAGAGGGTTAGTGCACAATTAATAATTCACTCATTCAGAGGTGACACAATCATTATTTTCACTTCTGGACATTGCATAATGCTACTGGACATTAGTGGATCAAAGAAATAAATCCAACATAGCAAAAGAGGCAATGCGAAATAAAAGGCAGAATCTGTCAAAAACAGAACAGTCCGTAAAGACGAATTTAGAAATGGCACCAGACTTGCTCAAATGGAAAAACTCAAAACTAATGAAAGTTGCGTACATATCTGAGGATCAAGCTCGTAAATTGGCAGATTTTTTCGAATTTTCTACAGAGAATTGTGCCCAGATTCGTGACAGACAGCAATGCTGTTTCTGCGCAGCGATCCCAAATATAACATCAACTTTGACATAGAAACTTTACTTGGCACAAAAACATGATAAGGAGAGGTTGCTACAGTAGTAAACAACTTCCAAGACTCAACAAAACAAAAAATTGCTGTAGGTAAAAACATGGGTTGTCTCCCATAAGCGCTTTTCTTTCAGCTAGGCGCAGAAAGTGCAAATCAAGTAACATCGAGAGTAGAAGCATCAACATCATAGCTTGTTCTAATAATAGAATCAAAAGGCAACTTCATTCTCTTTCTAGGGAAGTGTTCCATACCTTTCTTGAGAGGAAATTGATATTTAATATTACCTTCCCTCATATCAATAACAGCACCAACAGTTCGAAGAAAAGGTCTTCCCAACACAATTGGACAAGATGCATTGCATTCGATATCCAAGACAACAAAATCAACGGGGACAAGGTTATTGTTAACCGTAATATGCACATTATCAATCCTCCCCAAAGGTTTCTTTTTAACATTATCGGCAAGATTAACATCCAAATAACAATTCTTCAATGGTGGCAAGTCAAGCATATCATAAATCTTTTTAGGCATAACAGAAATACTTGCACCAAGATCACATAAAGCATTACATTCAAAGTCATTGAATTTCATTTTAATGATGGGCTCCCAACCATCTTCTAACTTTCTAGGAATAGAAGTTTCAAGTTTTAGTTTCTCTTCTCTAGCTTTTATGAGAGCATTTGTAATATGTTTTGTAAAGGCTAAATTTATAGCACTAGCATTAGGACTTTTAGCAAGTTTTTGTAAGAACTTTATAACTTCAGAGATGTGGCAATCATCAAAATCTAAATCATTATGAGCTACAGCAATGGGATCATTGTTCCCAAGGTTGGAAAAAATTTCAGCAGTTTTATCACAAGCAGTTTCAGCAGTTTTAGCAATTTCAGGCAGTTTTGTTCGCTTTGCACTAGGAGTAGAAACATTGCCAACACCAATTATATTACCATTGATGGTAGGAGGTGCAGCAACATGTGAAGAATTAGCATTGCTAGTGGTGGTAATAGTCCAAACTTTAGCTACATTATTCTCTTTAGCTAGTTTTTCATTTTCTTCTCTATCCCACCTAGCACGTAGTTCAGCCATTAATCTTATATTCTCATTAATTCTAACTTGGATGGCATTTGCTGTAGTAGTAATCTTATTATCAATATCATTATTAGGCATAACTTTCAATTTTAAAAGATTAACATCGGAGGCAAGTCTATCAACTCTAGAAGCGATAGTATCAATTTTATCAAGCTTTTCCTCAACAGATTTGTTAAAAGCAGTTTGTGTACTAATAAATTCTTTAAGCATGGCTTCAAGACCAGAGGGTACACTCCTATTATTATTGTAAGAATTCCCATAAGAATTACCATAACCATTACCATTAGCAGAAGGATATGGCCTATAGTTATTACCAGAGTTGTTCCTATAAGCATTGTTGTTGAAATTATTATTTTTAATGAAATTCACATCAACATTTTCTTCTTGAGCAACCAATGAAGCTAAAGGAACATTATTTGGATCAACATTAGATCTACCATTCACAAGCATAGACATAATCACATCAATCTTATCACTCAAGGAAGAGGTTTCTTCAACAGAATTTACCTTCTTACCTTGTGGAGCTCTTTCCGTGTGCCATTCAGAGTAATTTATCATCATATCATCAAGAAGTTTTGTAGCCGCCCCCAATGTGATGGACATAAAGGTACCTCCAGCAGCTGAATCCAATAAATTCCGCGAAGAAAAATTTAGTCCTGCATAGAAGGTTTGGATGATCATCCAAGTAGTCAGTCCATGGGTTGGGCAATTCTTTACCAAAGTTTTCATTCTCTCCCAAGCTTGAGCAACATGTTCAGTATCTAATTGTTTAAAATTCATTATGCTACTTCTCAAAGATATAATTTTAGCGGGAGGATAATATCTACCAATAAAAGCATCCTTGCATTTAGTCCATGAATCAATACTATTCTTAGGCAAAGATAGCAACCAATCTTTAGCTCTTCCTCTTAATGAGAAAGGAAACACTTTCAATTTAATAATATCACCATCTACATCTTTATACTTTTGCATTTCACAAAGTTCAACAAAATTATTGAGATGGGCAGCAGCATCATCAGAACTAGCACCAGAAAATTGTTCTCTCATGACAAGATTTAGTAAAGCAGGTTTAATTTCAAAGAATTCTGCTGTAGTAGCAGGTGGAGCAATAGGTGTGCATAGGAAATCATTATTATTTGCATTTGTGAAGTCACACAACTTAGTATTTTCATGGTTGGCCATTTTAGCAACAGTAAATAAAACAAACTAGATAAAGTAAATGCAAGTAACTAATTTTTTTGTGTTTTCGATATAGAGAGCAAGACAGTAAATAAAGTAAAACTAGCAACTAATTTTTTTGTGTTTTAATTTAGTGCAGCAAACAAAGTAGTAAATAAAATAAAGCAAGACAAAAACAAAGTAAAGAGATTGAGAAGTGGAGACTCCCCTTGCAGCGTGTCTTGATCTCCCGGCAACGGCGCCAGAAATTTAGCTTGATACGCGTAGATGCACACGTCCGTTGGGAACCCCAAGTGGAAGGTATGATGCGTATAGAAGCAAGTTTCCCTCAGTATGAAACCAAGGTTTAATCGAACCAGTAGGAGCCAAGAAGCACGTTGAAGGTTGATGGTCGCGAAATGTGATGCGGCGCAACACCAGGGATTCCGGCGCCAACGCGGAACCTGCACAACACAACCCAAGTACTTTGTCCCAACGAAACAGTGAGGTTGTCAATCTCACCGGCTTGCTGTAACAAAGGATTGAACGTATCGAGTGGAAGATGTTTGCAAAGAAAACAGTAAAACAAGTAGATTGTATGCTATGTAAAGAATAGGACCGGGGTCCACAGTTCACTAGAGGTGTCTCTCCCATAAGATAAAAGCATGTTGGGTGAACAAATTACAGTCGGGCAATTGACAAATAGAGAAAGGCATAACAATGCATATACATGACATGATAAATATAGTGAGATTTAATTGGGCATTACGACAAAGTACATAGACCGCCATCCAACTGCATCTATGCCTAAAAAGTCCACCTTCAGGTTATCATCCGAACCCCCTCCAGTATTAAGTTGCAAAGCAACAGACAATTGCATTAAGTATGGTGCGTAATGTAATCAACAACTACATCCTTAGACATAGCATCAATGTTTTATCCCTAGTGGCAACAGCACATCCACAACCTTAGAACTTTTGTCACTGTCCCAGATTCAATGGAGGCATGAACCCACTATCGAGCATAAATACTCCCTCTTGGAGTTAAGAGTAAAAACTTGGCCAGAGCCTCTACTAATAACGGAGAGCATGCAAGATCATAAACAACACATGAACAATAGATTGATAATCACCATAATCATAGTACTCTCCATCCATCGGATCCCGACAAACACAACATATAGAATTACATATAGATGATCTTGATCATGTTAGGCAGCTCACAAGATCCAACAATGAAGCACAACAAGGAGAAGACGACCATCTAGCTACTGCTATGGACCCATGGTCCAGGGGTGAACTACTCACTCATCACTCCGGAGGCGACCATGGTGGTGTAGAGTCCTCCGGGAGATGAATCCCCTCTCCGGCAGGGTGCCGGAGGCGATCTCCTGAATCCCCGAGATGGGATTCGCGGCGGCGGTCTCTGTAAGGTTTTCCGTATCGTGGCTCTGTACTGGGGGTTTCGCGACGGAAGCTTTAAGTAGGCGGAGGGTCAACGCGGGGGCCACACGAGGGCCCAGGGATAGGTCGGCGCGGCCGGGGCCTGGGCCGCGCCGGCCACCCCCTGGCTGCCTCGTGGCCCCACTTCGTTAGGTCTTCGGTCTTCCGGAAGCTTCGTGCAAAAATAGGACCCTGGGCGAAAGTTTCGTCCAATTCCGAGAATATTTCTTTACTAGGATTTCTGAAACCAAAAACAGCAGAAAACAGCAACTGGCTCTTCGGCATCTTGTTAATAGGTTAGTTCCAGAAAATGCATAAATATGACATATAATGTGCATAAAACATGTAGGTATCATCAATAAAGTAGCATGGAACATAAGAAATTATCGATACGTTGGAGACGTATCAGGCGATGATGTCAACTGCGGCGACGCGTCTATAGGGGCGGAGGGGCACTGGCGATGACGCTCGTTGCTCGGCGACGTCACGGTGAGGACGTAGGGCTTGACGGCGGTGAAAAAGAGGCAAAGACGAGGACGAGCGCTTGATTGGAGTGGCCAGTACCGCAGTGGACGTCGGCGGCGTGGGCGAGGTACACGGCGTTCCGCGCCCAATGGCCATGTCTGGGCGGCTGCCGGTGACGTGGGAAGCGTTAGAGAGGAGGTGCAGAGGTCAACCGAGCAGCCGGCGACGTGTGCTGGGCGTGTCCGTGGCCCTCGCCGTGCGCGCTCGGGCGCGCGTGCACGTTGGCACGGGCGTCACGTTTTGGCGTTGCGGTGCCCGGCGAGGTGGTGTCCGGGAGGATCAGGAGTGTGGAGAAGGATGGCACGGTGGTGCATGCGGGAGGTCGAGAGAGAGAGAGAGCCAGGGCATGTCCACGCCATGCCACGGCATGGCATGTTTGGTCAAAATGGTGACGTTCTGTGTACCATTTCTTGTCCAAAGCGTTTGGCAAAGTGTAGAAGGGTCGAGGCACAGAGGATGACCTAGGGTTGAAAGGAGAGGCAAGGAACCACTGTTTCTTTGATGCATGGGGTTGCAGATGTGTGCTCACCACCTGTTCGATGAAATGGCCGCAAGAAGCCTTTTTGCAAATTTTTGAATGAATTTTGGTGGGTTTGCATAAATAATATTTGCAGTAGATTGGTAGTGGTGGTGGTCAATTTGGAAGGGTTTTGCAAAAATTCAAATTGCATGTGATCTTGCATATGTCTCAAGGTCCTCACTTTGGTTGATTATATCTTTGAATCCAAGAAGAGTTTGCAGAGGGTTGCTTGAGCAAAGTTGTTCACTTTTATGTTGTCTTGGATGAGGTGCAAAGGTTTGGCAAGTTTTAGTTTTGAAATCTTTAAATAACAGGGCTCAAAGTAGGCATCAGGTTATAAATTGTCAATTTGACCATAATTGTATGTGAGCTCAAATTTGATTCAAATTTGATTTGATTTGAGTTTCTTTGATTCCAATAGTGCTAAATAGTGTTTAGTATCCATTTACAACTAATGGTGCAAGCAAATATGGCCTAGGTTTAGTATTTGCAAAATTGGCCAAATCCTTATGTGAGTGTGTGTGGGGTTTTTCTCTTTTCTTTCCTCTTTTATTTTCCTTGAGTTTGATTGATTAAGTGATCATGGGTTTAGGGTTTTGGCACATTGGCACACACACAAATAATCATCATGGCAATATGCACACTTAGCACAAAAGAAAATATGAGTATATGCATAGCACTTGTGTTGGGAAAAAGTTTTTGTTGGTTCTCAAATTTGGGTTTTGGAAAACTCTCTCTTCATCTCTTTATTGAATTTTTGGGATGTTACAAACCCTTCCCCCTTACAAAAGATCTCGTCCCGCGATCTTAAAGAAAACTAGGTACTAAAGAGATCTAGGTATTCCTTCTTCATATCTTCTTCTCGCTTCCAGGTGGCTTCTTCTTCGGTGTGGTTGCTCCACTGGATCTTCAAGAACTTGATACTTCTGGTGCGGGTGGTTCTGTAGGCTTCTTCCAGGATGCGAATAGGCACTTCACGATACGTCAGGTCCATGTTGATGTCCACCGAGCGGTGATCGATATTCTTGAACACTTCGGTCTTCTCCGGTACTTCAAGCATTTCCGGAGCAGTGAGATGTGAAACACATTGTGCACCGCCGACATTTCTTCCGGTAGTTCCAGTTGATAAGACACTTCTCCTCGGCGACTCAGAACTTTGAAGGGTCCGACATATCGGGGTGCAAGCTTTCCTTTCAGCTGGAATCTCTGCATTCCTTTGAGGGGTGACACTTTGAGGTAAACAAAATCTCCAATCTCGAAGGTCATCTCTTGGCGTCTCTTGTCGGCGTAACTCTTCTGTCTTGATTGCGCATTTTTGAGGTACTCGCGGATCTTGTGCACCTTCTCTTCAGCTTCTCGGAGAACATCTGGTCCAAAGACTTGGCTTTCTCCAACTTCCAACCAATTCAGAGGGGTACGGCATTTCCTTCCGTACAGGGCTTCAAAGGGGGCCATCTCGTAAGCGGCTTGGTAACTGTTGTTGTACGAGAATTCTGCATAAGGCAAGCAGTCTTCCCACTTGGATCCATATTCCAGTACACAGGCTCTCAACATGTCCTCGAGTATCTGGTTGACTCTTTCAGTCTGTCCGTCAGTCTGAGGGTGATAGGCGGTGCTGAAATTCAGACGGGTTCCTAGTCCTTCATGCACTTTCTGCCAGAATCTTGAGGTGAATTGGGATCCTCTATCTGACAATATTGACTTCGGGGTTCCGTGTAGGGCGACTATTCTGGAGATATATAGGTCAGCTAACTTAGGGCCTTGATAGGTGGTCTTGACAGGGATAAAATGGGCTACCTTGGTCAATCTGTCAACCACTACCCAAATAGAATCATTTCCTTTGCTAGATTTGGGCAGTCCAGTGATAAAGTCCATTCCTACCGAATCCCACTTCCATTCTGGAATCTGTAAGGGTTGCAACAGTCCTGCGGGTCGTTGATGTTCTGCCTTGACTCTCTGACAGATATCACACTTGGCGATGTAGCTTCCGATTTCTCGCTTCATTCCATGCCACCAAAATTGCTCCTTCAAATCTTGGTACATCTTGGTACCTCCGGGGTGGATAGAGTATAGGGTGTCATGGGCCTCCTTCAGGATAACTTGCTTCAATTCTGAATCTGACGGCACACATAGGCGACCGTTGTACCAAAGTACTCCTTCTTCATCTTCGGTGAATCCCGGTGCCTTTCCTGCAGCAATTTGGCTCTTGATTCCGTCAATGCTGGCATTTCCCTTCTGGGCTTCCTTGATTTGGCCAATCAAAGTAGGTTGCAGCTCTATGCTGGCTAGGTATCCTTCACTAACTAGCTCCAGTCTAAACTGTTCAAACTCTTCATACAGGCTAGGTTGTTCTGCTGCTATCATGGAGTTCAGCTGACACGGCTGTCTACTCAAAGCATCCGCTACCACATTGGCCTTGCCGGGGTGGTAGTGGATTTCAGTCATAATCCTTTATCAGTTCTATCCATCTTCTCTGCCTCATGTTTAGTTCCTTCTGGGTGAAGATATACTTCAAACTCTTGTGATCCGAATAGATCTCGCATCGATTACCCATGAGGTAATGACGCCAAACTTTCAATGCTAACACTACTGCTGCAAGCTCGAGGTCATGGGTTGGATAGTTATGCTCATGCTGCTTCAGCTGCCGGGACAGATATGATATCACCTTTCCTTCTTGCATCAACACACATCCAAGACCAATCTTAGATGCGTCACAATAGACGTCAAAGGGCTTGGTGATGTCTGGCATGATTAGGATGGGGGCTGTGGTTAGTCTTGTCTTGAGCTGCTGAAAGCTCTCTTCACATTTATTAGTCCAGTCAAACTTCTTGTCCTTCTTCAACAGTTGTGTCATTGGCCTCGCAATGCTTGAAAATCCTTCAACAAATCTGCGGTAATATCCCGCTAATCCAAGAAATGCACGGACCTCGGTCTGTGTGGTTGGGGCTTTCCATTCTTCAACTGTTTTGATTTTGGCGGGATCTACAACAATTCCTCCTGCAGACAAGATATGTCCCAGGAATCCTACTTCCTTCAACCAAAACTCGCACTTGCTGAACTTGGCATACACAACTTGTGCTGTCTAAGGGTTTCTAGGATAACCTCCAAATGTTGCTCATGTTCCTCTTCGGTTTTGGAGTAGATAAGGATGTCGTCGATGAAGACAACGACAAACTTATCCAAAAAGTTCATGAAGATCTTATTCATGAGGTTCATGAAGTAAGCAGGGGCATTGGTTAATCCAAATGACATGACGTTGTACTCATACAACCCATATCTGGTGGTGAAGGCAGTCTTTGGGATATCCGTTGCACGGATCTTCAGCTGATGGTAACCAGTCCTAAGATCAATCTTAGAGAACACGGTGGCACCGGTCAACTGGTCAAACAGGTCTTCTATCTTTGGCAAGGGGTATTTGTTCTTGATGGTGACATCGTTAAGCTTACGGTAATCCGTACATAAACGAGTGGCACCGTCCTTTTTATCCACAAACAAAACTGGGGATTTCCAAGGCGACGCACTTGGTCGAATCAGACCTTTGGTTAACAAGTCATCCAGTTGCTTCTTTAGCTCCACTAGTTCTGTCGGGTTCATGCTATAGGCTCTCTGGGTATAGGTCCTGTTCCAGGGATTAACTCGATAATAAACTCGATATCCCGATCTGGGGGCATACCGGGTAGATCATCGGAAACACATCAGGGTATCGACAAACGACCCTAATCTGATCCAAGGTTGGCTTGGCTAAACTCTGGTTGCAGGTGAATTTTCTGGGTAGTCTTTCAGATATGTGTTCCACTAGTATTCCAGTGCTACTGGTCATGGTGATGGCCTTCTTGGCACAGTCTATCAATCCATGGTGTTTGGACATCCAGTCCATACCCAGTACTACTTCCAAACCTTTGGCTCCCAGAACAATCAAGTTTGCATAAAAATCTATTTCATGAATTCTGATAGGAACATCTTTGCAAATTTTTCTAGCTTTGGTTGTTGATCCAGGTATTTGAATTACCATAACATGTTTCAAACTGATGGGTTGAATTTTACTTGTGCATGCAAAATCTTCAGTGACAAAAGAATGCGATGCTCCCGAATCAAAGAACACTCTGGCAGGTACTGAGTTGATAGAAAACATACCCAGTACGACGTCTGGTGCTTCCTGTGCTTCTTCCGCACTCATGTGAAAGAGGCGGCTGATACGTCTCCAACGTATCTATAATTTCTTATGTTCCATGCTACTTTTATGACAATACTCACATGTTTTATACATACTTTACATCATTATTATGCATTTTCCGGCACTAACCTATTAACAAGATGCTGAAGCGCCAGTTGCTGTTTTCTGCTGTTTTTGGTTTCAGAAATCCTACAAAGGAAATATTCTCGGAATTGGACGAAATCAACGCCCAATGTCTTATTTTTCCACGAAGCTTCCAGAAGACCGAAAGGGATTCGAGGAGGGGCGACGAGCGCCAACACCATAGGGTCGCGCGGTGGGGCCCGCGCCGCCCTATGGTGTGGGCCCCTCGCGCCTCCAACCCTACCCTTCCGCCTACTTAAAGCCTTCGTCGCGAAAACCCCGTACCGAGAGCCACGGCGGAAACCTTCCAGAGACGTCGCCACCACCAATCCCATCTCGGGGGATTCAGGAGATTGCCTCCTGCGGGAGAGGGGAATCATCACCGGAGGGCTCTACATCATCATGCTCGCCTCCAGATTGATGCGTGAGTAGTTCATCCTTGGACTATGGGTCCATAGCAGTAGCAAGATGGTTGTCTTCTCCTCTTGTGCTATCATGTTTAGATCTTGTGAGCTGCCTAACATGATCAAGATCATCTATTTGTAATGCTACATGTTGTGTTTGGCGGGATCCGATGAATATAGAATATTATGTCAAGTTGATTATCAATCAATCATATATGTGTTGTTTATGTTCTTGCATGCTCTCCGTTGCTAGTAGAGACTCTGGCCAAGTTGATACTTGTAACTCCAAGAGGGGTATTTATGCTCGATAGTGGGTTTATGCCTCCATTGAATCTGGGACAGTGACAGAAAGTTCTAAGGTTGTGGATGTGTTGCTACTAGGGATAAAACATCAATGCTTTGTCTAAGGATATTTGTGTTGATTACATTACGCACCATACTTAATGCAATTGTCTGTTGTTTACAACTTAATACTGGAAGGGGTGCGGATGCTAACCTGAAGGTGGATTATTTAGGCATAGATGCATGCTGGATAGCGTTCTATGTACTTTGTCGTAATGCCCTGATTAAATCTCATAGTGATCATCATGATATGTATTGAATCTTTATTTGTCAATTGCCCGCCTGTAATTTGTTCACCCAGCATGTTATTTATCTTATTGGAGAGACACCACTAGTGAACTGTGGACCCGGTCCATTCTTTTACATCTGAATACAATCTACTGCAATCATTGTTCTCTACTGTTCTTTGCAAACAAACATCATCTTCCACACAATACGTTTAATCCTTTGTTTTCAGCAAGCCGGTGAGATTGACAACCTCACTGTTACGTGGGCGCAAAGTATCTTGATTGTGTTGTGCAGGTTCCACGTTGGCGCCGGTTTCACTGGTGTTGCGCCGCACTACACTCCTCCACCAACAACCTTCACGTGTTCCTTGACTCCTACTGGTTCGATAACCTTGGTTTCATACTGAGGGAAACTTGCTTCTATACGCATCACACCTTCCACGTGGGGTTCCCAACGGACGTGTGCTTCACGCGTGTCAAGCTAAATTTTTGGCACCGTTGTCGGGAGATCAAGACACGCTGCAAGGGGAGTCTCCACATCCAATCTCTTTGCTTTGTTTATTGTCTTGCTTTACTTTATTTTATTTACTGTCTTGTTTGCTTTATATCAAAAACACACAAAAAATAGTTGCTTTACTTTCTGTATTGTTTACTAGCTCTATATCAAAACACAAAAAAATTAGTTACTTGTCTTTACTTTATTTTATTTGCTTAGTTTATTTTTATTACTGCTATAATGGGTACTCCTGAAAATACTAAGTTGTGTGATTTCACTAGCACAAATAATAATGATTTTATAAGTACTCCTATTGCTCCACCTGCTACTACAGCAGAATTTTATGAGATTAAACCTGCTTTACTGAATCTTGTTATGAGAGAGCAATTTTCTGGTGTTAGTACTGATGATGCTGCTGCCCATCTTAATAATTTTGTTGAACTTTGTGAAATGCAAAAGTATAAGGATATAGATGGTGATATTATAAAACTGAAATTGTTTCCTTTCTCATTAAGAGGAAGAGCTAAAGATTGGTTGCTTTCTTTGCCTAAAAATAGTATTGATTCATGGACTAAATGTAAAGATGCTTTTATTGGTAAATATTATCCTCCTGCTAAGATTATATCTTTGAGAAGTAGCATTATGAATTTTAAGCAATTTGATAGTGAACATGTTGCTCAAGCATGGGAGAGAATGAAATCTTTGGTAAAGAATTGCCCTACCCATGGACTAACTACTTGGATGATCATCCAAACCTTTTATGCAGGATTGAATTTTTCCTCAAGGAACCTATTGGATTCAGCTGCTGGAGGTACTTTTATGTCCATCACCTTGGGCGCCACGACGAAGGTTCTTGATGATATGATGATCAATTACTCTGAATGGCATACTGAAAGAACTCCTCAAGGTAAGAAGGTAAATTCTGTTGAAGAAACCTCTTCTTTGGGTGATAAGATTGATGCTATTATGTCTATGCTTGCAAATGGTAGATCTCATATTGATCCTAATAATGTTCCTTTAGCTTCATTGGTTGCTCAAGAAGAAAATGTTGATGTGAATTTCATTAAGAATAATAATTTCAACAACAACTATAGGCCATATCCTTCTAATAATGGTAGTGGTTATGGTAATTCTTATGGTAGATCTGTTTTGCCTAGTGAGGAAAAGATATTGGAAATTGAAAGAACCACTAAGAGCTTTATGCAATCACAATATGAGCAAAATCAATTGTTTACTAAAACTATGAATGAACAATCTGCCTTGTTGAAGAATATAGGAAATCAACTTGAAAATTTGAATATGAAAATTTCTGGTTTGCAAACTAAACTTTCAAATGCTGAAAATCGAATCTCATATATGTCTGAATCACAATCTTCTTTAATTAATAAAATGGCTGCTAAACCTGAGGATAATGATAAAAAAATCTTGCTACAGCAAATGCCATACAAGTTCGAATTAATGATAATATAAGAATGTTGGCTGAGTTGCATGCTAGGTGGGATAGAGAAGAAAAAGAAAAACTTGCTAAAGAGAATAATGTAGCTAAAGTTTGGACTATTACCACCACTAGTAATGTTGATTCTACACATGTTGCTACACCTCCTACTATCAATGGTAAAATAATTGGTGTTGGCAATGTTTCTATTCCTAGTGCAAAGCGTGCAAAATTGCCTGAAACTGCTGAAACTGTTTGTGATAAAACTGCTGAAATTTTTCAAAATATTGGGGACAATGATCCCATTGCTGTAGATCATAATGGTTTAGATTTTGATGATTGTCATATTACTGAAGTTATAAAGTTCTTACAAAAACTTGCTAGAAGTCCTAATGCTAGTGCTATAAATTTAGCCTTTACAAAACATATTACAAATGCTCTCATTAAAGCTAGAGAAGAGAAATTAAAACTTGAAGCTTCTATTCCTAGGAAGTTGGAAGATGGTTGGGAGCCCATCATTAAGTTGAAATTCAATGATTTTTAATGTAATGCTTTATGTGATCTTGGTGCAAGTATTTCTGTTATGCCAAAGAAAATTTATGATATGCTTGACTTGCCACCATTGAAAAATTGCTATTTGGATGTTAATCTTGCTGATAATTCTAAAAAGAAACCTTTGGGGAGGATTGATAATGTTCGCATTACGGTTAACAATAACCTTGTCCCCGTTGATTTTGTTGTCTTGGATATTGAATGCAATGCATCTTGTCCTATTGTCTTGGGAAGACCCTTTCTTCGAACTGTTGGTGCTGTTATTGATATGAAAGAAGGAAATATTAAGTATCAATTTCCTCTCAAGAAAGGTATGGAACACTTCCCTAGAAAGAGAATGAAGTTGCCTTTTGATTCTATTATTAGAACAAATTATGATGTTGATGCTTCTTCTCTTGATGTTACTTGATTTGCACTTTCTGCGCCTAGCTGAAAGGCGTTAAAGAAAATCACTTCTTGAGAGATAACCCATGTTTTTATTTTACTACTGTATTGTTGAGTCTTGGAAGTTGTTACTACTGTAGCAACCTCTCCTTATCATGTTTTTGTGCCAAGTAAAGTCTCTATGGTAAAGTTGATGCTAGATTTGGATTGCTGCGCAGAAACAGAATTGCTGTCTGTCACGAATTTGCGTAGAACTCTCTGTAGAAAAATCAAAAAATCTGCCAATTTACGTGCGTGATCCTCAGATATGTACGCAACTTTCATTAGTTTTGACTTTTTCCGTTTGAGCAAGTTAAGTGCCTCTGGAAAATTCGTCTTTACGGACTATTCTGTTTTGACAGATTCTGCCTTTTATTTCGCATTGCCGCTTTTGCTATGTTGAATGGGTTTCTTTGTTCCATTAACTTTCAGTAGCTTTGTGCAATGTCCATAAGTGTTAAGAATGATTATGTCACCTCTGAATATATGAATTTTTGATTATGCACTAACCCTCTAATGAGTTTGCTTTAAGTTTGGTGTGGAAGAAGTTTTCAAGGGTCAAGAGAAGAGGATGATACAATATGATCAAGAAGAGTGAAAGGTCTAAGCTTGGGGATGCCCGGTGGTTCATCCCTGCATATTTTAAGAAGACTCAAGCATCTAAGCTTGGGGATGCCCAAGGCATCCCCTTCTTCATCGACAACTTATCAGGTCACTTCTAGTGAAACTATATTTTTATTCCATCACATCTTATGTTCTTTACTTGGAGCGTCTATGTGCTTTTTTTTGTGTTTGAATAAAGTTGGATCCCACCATCCTTATATTGGAGATATTACGCTCCGCTTTTTCATATGGAACACTTGTGTTCTTAGTTGTGCTTTAATGTTCATGGCGAAGGCTGAAAATTGCTTCGTTGATTGCTATTTGGTTGGAATCAAAATGCTTCATATGGTTTGGAATAACTTGATACTTGGCAATTGTTTTGAGCTCTCATAGATCATGTTTAAGCTCTTGCATCATGTAGTTTAATCTATTAGTGGAGAACTACCGTAGAGCTCGTTAAAATTTGGTTTGCATGATTGGTCTCTCTAAGTCTAGATATTTTCTGGTGAAGTGTTTGAACAACAAGCAAGACAGTGTAGAGTCTTATAATGCTTGCAATATGTTCTTGTGTAAGTTTTGATGTACCTGTTCATACTTGTGTTTGCTTGAAACAACCTTGCTAGCCAAAGCCTTGTACTGAGGAAATGCTTCTCGTGCATCCAAACACCTTGAGCCAAAATCCATGCCATTTGTGTCCACCATACCTACCTACTATGTGGTATTTTTCTGTCATTCCAAAGTAAATTACTTGAGTGCTACCTTTAAAATTTCATTCCTTTATCTTTGCAATATATAGCTCATGGGACAAATAGCTTAAAATCTATTGTGGTGATGAATATGTAGTTATGTGTCTTAGTTCTTATAAGTTGCTTGTTGAGCGGTAACCATGTTTCTGGGGACGCCATCAACTTTTTACCTTTGTTGGATATCATGTGAGATGCTATGCATGTTCGTCTTGTCTGAAGTAAGGGTGATTTATCATGATCAAATGGTTTGAGTATGCATATGTTAGAGAAGAACATTGGGCGCTAACCAAAGCCATGTATCATGGTGGAAGTTTTCAGTTTGGACATACATCCTCAATCTCTTATGAGGATATTATCTGTTGTTGAATGCTTACGCTTTAAAGAGGAGTCCATTATCTGTTGTCTATGTTGTCCCGGTATGGATGTCCTAAGTTGAGATCTATTAAAAACGAGAAATCAAATGCGATTGATCTCCTTGGACCTTTGTACAGCATAGAGGTACCCCTTTGTGACACTTGGTTGAAACATATGTTATGCAATGATAATCCATGTAAATCCAAGCTAATTAGGACAAGGTGCGGGCACTATTGGTATTCTATGAATGAGGCTTGCAACTTGTAGGAAGTATTATGCATAGCACATATGAATAATTACTACCGTTGATAAAATTGTTTCTATGTTTTCAAAATAAAAGCTCTAGCACAAAACAGTAATCCATGCTTCCCTCTGCGAAGGGCCATTCTTTTACTTTATGTTGAGTCAGTCTACCTACTTCTTTCCATCTAAGAAGCAAACACTTGTGTTAACTGTGTTCATTGATTCTTACATGTTTACTTATTGCACTTGTTATATTACTCTATGTTGACAAATATCCATGAGATATACATGTTACAAGTTGAAAGCAATTGTTGAAACTTAATCATCCTTTGTGTTGCTTCAATGCATTCTACTTTGAATCTATTGCTTATGAGTTAGCTCTTATGCAAGTCTTGTTGATACTTGTCTTGAAAGTACTATTCATGAAAAGTTTTGCTATATGATTCAATTGTTTAGTCATTATCTTTTGTTAGCAATCCTTTGCTTCAGATCACTCCATTCATCTCATGCTTTATAATAATGTTGATCAAGATTATGTTGGTAGCATGTCACTTCAGAAATTATTTGTTGTTATCGTTTACCTACTTGAGGGCGAGTAGGAACTAAGCTTGGGGCTGCTTGATACGTCTCCAACGTATCTATAATTTCTTATGTTCCATGCTACTTATATGACAATACTCACATGTTTTATACATACTTTACATCATTATTATGCATTTTCCGGCACTAACCTATTAACAAGATGCCGAAGCGCGAGTCTGTTTTTGGTTTCAGAAATCCTACAAATGAAATATTCTCGGAATTGGAAGAAATCAACGCCCAGGGTCTTATTTTTCCACGAAGCTTCCAGAAGACCGAAAGGGATACGAGGAGGGGCGACGAGGCACCGACACCACAGGGCCGCGCGGCCTGGGTGGGGCCCGCGCCGCCCTATGGTGTGGGGCCCTCGCGCCGCCTCCAACCCTACCCTTCCGCCTACTTAAAGCCTTCGTCGAAACCCCTGTACCGAGAGCCACGATACGGAAAACCTTCCAGAGACGCCGCCGTCAATCCCATCTCGGGGGATTCAGGAGATCGCCTCCGGCACCCTGCCCGAGAGGGGAATCATCACCGGAGGGCTCTACATCATCATGCCCGCCTCCGGATTGATGCGTGAGTAGTTCATCCTTGGACTATGGGTCCATAGCAGTAGCTAGATGGTTGCCTTCTCCTCTTGTGCCATCATGTTTAGATCTTGTGAGCTGCCTAACATGATCAAGATCATCTATTTGTAATGCTACATGTTGTGTTTGGCGGGATCCGATGAATATAGAATATTATGTCAAGTTGATTATCAATCTATCATATATGTGTTGTTTATGTTCTTGCATGCTCTCCGTTGCTAGTAGAGGCTCTGGCCAAGTTGATACTTGTAACTCCAAGAGGGGGTATTTATGCTCGATAGTGGGTTCATGCCTCCATTGAATCTGGGACATGAGACAGAAAGTTCTAAGGTTGTGGATGTGCTGTTGCTACTAGGGATAAAACATCAATGCTTTGTCTAAAGATATTTGTGTTGATTACGTTACGCACCATACTTAATGCAATTGTCTGTTGTTTACAACTTAATACTGGAAGGGGTGCGGATGCTAACCTGAAGGTGGATTATTTAGGCATAGATGCATGCTGGATAGCGGTCTATGTACTTTGTCGTAATGCCCTGATTAAATCTCATAGTGATCATCATGATATGTATTGAATCTTTATTTGTCAATTGCCCACTGTAATTTGTTCACCCAGCATGTTATTTATCTTATTGGAGAGACACCACTAGTGAACTGTGGACCCTGGTCCATTCTTTTACATCTGAATACAATCTACTGCAATCATTGTTCTCTACTGTTCTTTGCAAACAAACATCATCTTCCACACAATACGTTTAATCCTTTGTTTTCAGCAAGCCGGTGAGATTGACAACTGTTACGTTGGGGCAAAGTATCTTGATTGTGTTGTGCAGGTTCCACGTTGGCGCCGGTTTCACTGGTGTTGCGCCGCACTACACTCCTCCACCAACAACCTTCACATGTTCCTTGACTCCTACTGGTTCGATAACCTTGGTTTCGTAATGAGGGAAACTTGCTTCTATACGCATCGCACCTTCCAGCGGCCGTTGCAGTTGTTCGTGTTGTTGGGGGCGAACTTCTTGCCGGTGGTGACACGGCGCTGCTGCTGAGCTGGTGCAGAGGTGTTGGCGGCGATCTTGGCTAGCCTTTTGGGGCACTCATTGGAGTAGTGTCCCACTATGCCGCATTCATAACAGGTGATGGTGGCCTTGTCCTTGGGAGTGACGGGATAGCATTGCTCCCGGTCCTCAGGGCTGTGTTGGAGTTATTGGGGTTGTTGTTGGCGGGGGCTCTCGGCGCAGCGCGGTTGTAGTTGCTGTTGTGGTGCACATAGGAGTTGCTGTTGTTGTTGTTGTTGTGGTGGTGGGGGCCTCCTGGCCTTGGGTTTCCTCCGCTCCGGTTCTGAAAACCGGGGCGTGACATCTGAGCCTGCGGCTTGTTGTTTCTGGGGTTGAAACCACCGCTTGAGCTGGGGCGATACCGTGGGGTATTGCTGGGCCCGCTTTGATGCATCATGCGGCGCTTTCGGTTCTCATTTGCTTGGTGCAGTTTGCCATCTGGATGGCAGAATCTACCAGGGCTTCGAGGTCGGAGAAGGGGATGTTGACTAAGACTGTCTGCATCTCATCGTGCAGACCGTTGAGGAATCTCTCCTTTCTTTTCTCTGTGGTGTCAGTTTCATCGGGGGCGTACCTTGACAGGGTGAGGAACCTGTCGCGGTATTCTACCACCGACATCCGTCCTTGCTTCAGTTCACGGAACTCATCTCTCATCTTCTTGATCAAACCTGGTGACACATGGTACTTGCTGAACTTGAGCTTGAAGTCAGCCCAAGTCATCATATGTCCGGCATTTAATGCACGGGCGCTTGTCCACCAAGTTCTGGCTGGTCCTGCGAGGTAGTGCGTAGCAAACAGCACTTTCTCATTCTCAACAACTCCAGCCACTTCTAGGTTATTCTCCATGGTCTGCAGCCAATCATCTGCATCTAGAGGCTCTTCAGTCTGGCTGAATACCGGTGGGTTGGTGTTCTGGAAGTTTTTGAGCTTTGACCCTGGGTGATCATGGTTCCCATGGCCATGCTGGTTGTTGGCTAATTGTTGCAGTGCTGCTATGTTGGCTTGACGCTCAGCTCTGTCATTCTCTCTGTCTGCCATCAGGGTCTGCAGCAGTTGCATCATAGCATCCGGGTTTGCGTTGCGATGCGGACGAGCCATTGAACAGGTGCTTCTATTCTTGAGACAGAGGGCCTCCAAGGCTAGGTTTGTAGGCAAGTTTCCCTTAAGTGAATCACCCAAGGTTTATCGAACTCAGGGACGGAGGTCAAATATAGTCCTCTCAAGCAACCCCGCAATTAAGATACAAGAAGTCTCTTGTGTCCCCAACACACCTAATACACTTGTCGATGTATAGGTGCACTAGTTCGAAGAGATATTAAAACGCAGATGATATAGATGGTGATATGATGTTAATTGCAGCAAGTAAACATGCAGTAGAACAGTAAGTAAGCGGTGTTTGCATTATTGGAAACAAGGCCTAGGGATCATACTTTCACTAGTGGACACTCTCAACAATTCAATCATAATTGAATATAAATATAAGCACTTCACTATGCTATTCTGAATTACTCTCTGGCTGGATAACGATCACTAATTCACCATGTAGGGGTGCAAAGCAAACCTTAAAGATGTATTCCCAAGTACTAATAAACACCCCACGCTGTCACATTGAGCTTTCATAGGAGGTACTAACACACCACAATTTCATAGAGACATCCAACTCAAATCATAACCCAGTGAACAAGTATTCTGTGAAATATAGCCTAAGAGACCCACACGGTGCACACACTGTCACCTTTACACACGTGGGACAAGGAGTCTCCGGAGATCACATAAGTAAAATTCACTTGAATAACATAACTACTTCTAGATTACAAAGCTCATCATATGGATCTCAATCATGCAAAGCAGTTCATGAGATCATTGTATTGAAGTACACTAGATTTAGATGTGCGCCTTGGCGCACGACCCCGTGGATTTCACATCTTGTATAATAACAATAAAATTCAAAATAATAATATATGTAAATTTGAATTACCGACTTCAAAGTCATTATCTCGTGAAGTTCAATACAGACTAAGCGTTCCGTGGTACAGTGGCATCAGATGCATACACAGGTAATGTTTGCATAACGGAAATCACAATCTATTGCTCATGAATACAAAATGCAATAAGTTTGTAGCTTCCTGTTAGACAACTACAAACATGAACCGATGGTCCATCTCAATGAGAAAATTCTCTAAAGAGTGAGGCCTTTGCTGGGAAAAGGGAAGAACCGATCTTCTTTTTTCTGTTTGAAACCTAGAATAGCATAATTTCAGAAAAAAAGGCCTCCATGTAAAGATGCAACTCTGAGGGGAACACAACTGATCACATGAAATCACAGATGCAACCTGCAAGGCATTAGGGTGTGCAATCAAATCACCCATATCTCTTTTCACAACAATATCAATGTCCAGGTCTATACAACAGGACATAGAAACCGTTCATCCGCCAATGCGTTATAACTATAAAAAAGGGACATGGGATTTCAGCACTTTCACGGCAATACCGTTTGTCTTCAAAAGTTGCATGTAGAATGACTGGAATAAAAATAACCAAAGAAGATAAGGGGAAAATGTATATAATATATAGAATGACTGGAATAATCTTAAATGGTACCTCAACACTTTAGGAGAATCTGAAATGAACATACAAAGGGACTGTAAAAAATAAAAATATTCAAAGCATTCCTTTTCTATGAAGACTTGGAACCACCATAATGTAGAGAAAACATGAGTGATTAACATTCCATTGACAATCAGATAGGTTGTTGCAGATAGTGAAATAGAGAAATGTGCCACACACAAGAAAATAGGGAAATATACTACAATAGGTACATGAACACATTGTTCAGAGATTACAATAGCTAAACACATGGAGAGGTACCATTCAACTTAAGTATACAACGCTGCAAGAAGGAAAAACAAAATGGCATAGTCAAATTTAAGTAAAAAGTAGTTCAAATTCGGTTCCTAGTTCTATCTGGGGATCAAAATCACAATAAAGAAGACAAATTGTTAATCATGCATATCTCTTAATAACCTGTACACAGCTGGCACAAATGAAGGCATTGTGGCATGTTATCAAAGATAAATCAGCAGAGAATCAGTTCCTAATTCTGTTTTATGTCCATGAAAATCAATAGAGAATCAGTAGAAAATGTTAGCACGCCCAAGAAGTTCTAAATCTTCAACTAATCACCTTTTTCGGATTCAACCAAAGTTGTTGATTCCAGAGCATCTTTAGTATCAACCAAAAGTGGCAACATCCTTTTACATGCAATCTATAAAAAAGATGTGCCCTAAATAAATGAGCGCGATAGAATAAAGAATAATACATGCTACACATAGAAAATATCTACTGGTTACAGAGCTAGTTATTGAGCATTTTCCATCCTTAAATACACGTCGACCATTGTCACAGCATTTTCATCAATAACAATCTCCTCCTGAAATAATAATATCTGAAGTAAAAGAAATTTAGAAAAGGCTAGATAAAAACCTCCTAGCAAAGGAACAAAAAGGTTAGAAGAAAGTGGAAAGAATATACCTTCAAATATATGGCTTGCTGAAGTTTTTGAGTAGCCCTTTGTTCCTCTTCAGCTGCAGCTACCACAATCTCCTTATCTCTGAGGCAAAGAGTAGAGAATAAGCAGAACACCAAATACTTTGAAGCATCAGAACAGTGCAACGTGACATTCAGTACAAACTAAATTTTCTGATGGAATCTATATTGTATTGCAGCCAGACATTCTAATAATATTAATTATTCTCATCATTCTTAAAACAACGAATATTGAGAAAACTCATTATCTAGAAATAGAGTACATGTCAAAGCCTAAGCTTCTTTTGAAATTTTGCAGCTCTTTATAGGATGAAGAGAAACCAATGGAGACCTCACATTTAATTATCCAGGCCTAAGAGTATGGAGTATAAAGTATATGTTAATAGGTATAGTGAGTAGAAGTGAATCACAAGGAAGATAAGATCTTGGGTACATGTGTTACATGTGAGTTCAGCTACAGCGACGACCATGGCTGTTTCATTTGCAGCTCCAGTTGAACCCCTCGGAGGAGGGACATAGAGCACATCAGCAAGGCAGATTCGGCAAAGGGGAGAGCAGCTACAGTGGAGAAGGGTGGAATGGTGGATGGTGTCGGGATCGTGACGGATTGTGTGAATATTGAAGTAAACAACCATGTTAACCATGCTGCTACTTCTGCAGTGTAGCAAAAATAAAGTACTCGACCATGGCATGGAAAGCCCGTCAAGCAGAAGTAAACAAAAACCACTAACTATACTGAAAATGGTCTTGGGCTGTAATAAGAAAGCACAAGCATCATTGTCTTTATTATTATTTTCTTAGAAGAAGAGTCCCTCATTTATTCATGTAGTAAAACACGCGCATTGCCGCTACATGACATCATCTTCCTTTACTAAATGAGAGACGTATTCACTTCTCAAGCGATCTAGTTATATGAGAGGAAAAGGAGGACAAATCAAATTATTAAATCAGTTTCAAAAAGAATTGAATTACTGGAATCTTGTCAGTACAGTAGTAAACAACTACATGTGGTTGCAAGATTAGATTTAGTTTGCCTGGTAGCTAATCTGCTATCTATTTTGCTGCAGCTATTTTATAATCCCTTACCCCCTTAAGCTCAATCAGTAATTTAGGCCCATCAGTTTTAGCACCAGATGGTGGCCTCAAACGGACAGGCACTGCAGGAGAAACCTATTCGTAATACAATGTAGATGCAGGAAGGGACATAAATTCAGTTAAAAATAAACCATGCACAATCAGAAACTAAATAGAAAGAGTAAGGTAGACAACGGTTCTCCAAGCAGGGGAACTTTGGAGAAAATTTAAAACACATGTATGGATGGGTAACCATAGTTTCTAGCAAGCATGGCTGAATAATTTTCATAATCAGTAGCCCCCACGTGAACCAGGGATGCTAGGAAAATTAAAAAGCAACAGCCGGAAACTACATGGATTTTCTATCTACAAAAGCTAACTTCACATGCACATGGAAATCACTAAATCAGGCTACTGGTATGTAGACATCTTCTACTACAGTTCAACTAAAAAATAAAGAACATCACTGAATATTAATCAGTCGAGAGCAATATACTCAGGTAAATTCTAATACACAACTACTTCAATGAAATTTAAAGGAAAAAAACATGCCAAGATTTTCTCTTGCTTAAATTGATAGTGGAAGTGTGTACTTAATAATTGTCTTGCTGTTCTGTACGAACTTTTCTGCCTAGTGAGTTATTAGGCACCTACTCTAGTTGTAACAGAAATCCATTAGATGAACAATATACTTGTATAGCAGTGAGTGAAAGGAACAGAGAAGAAGGTGGTAACACAAGCTGTACCAGCAGTTTGGTACCTTACATGTCCGTAATCATTGGGTTCAGGTCCAATTGAGCAGCTCTAGAGAGATTGTCGGTGCTCTAACCTGTTTAAACTTTGAGCGAGGCCCCGTATTTTGTCGTTGGGGACAAACCTAGGCAGAGCAGATTGTAAGAAAAGGAACAAATCAAGAGAAAGTAAAGGAGAAAAACCATGCCATAAGTTTTTCAATAAGATTTTCACAAATTCAGACAGAGGTATAAGTTAACAGTTTCATTATGTGATTAACTAAACACATGGCATGTACAAATTAAGGAGGGGACACAGAGAGGAGGCTGATTAATTTATACTACCAATTTTTTTTGTCATTCACCATGCTCAAACAATTTGTTGAACTGTCACCATCAAATTTATTTCACTGAAGTCATTATGTGTCTTCTGCTATATAAATTCATGCAAGCACACAAGAAAGAGCATATTACCTACTTACTTTCGGAGACTTATATTGGAAGAGATGGAGAATGTAAGTCATTGTAGTTTCTTAGTTCATGATGCCAAGCCTCATCTTCAACACTGCCGCTGAATTCTCTGATTTTTGACATAGTAAAGAAACAAATTTAAGCAAAGTTAAGGGAAAAATAAGGTAGCATGCAAGCAGAATAACTCAATTGACTTTCACATCAAAATCAAGCAGATCGCTGCACATGAATAGTGCCACAACAACAACCTAAAACGCTATGATCAGGGAGCATGATGAAGTGTCCATCCTCAAATACGAGAGGTAAAAATCAAGTAGGTATTTATTTATATACTACACACCAACAAAATTATACCAAACAACTCATAGTGGCTGAACTAAAATTATTTCTTCTCTCTCTCTCTCTTGACTCTTACCTTCTCTTTCTTTGACATGAATATATCACCAACCATGTTTTCCTCGATTTTTCTTGTATATTTCATCAATGGCAATCTGCCTAGATTTTCATCGAGCACCTTGTAGGCATAGATCAAAAGAATCTGCAAAGCAAAAAAAATTAAAGAAAATTGGGGATCAAACACAGTGAAAGAGAGATCAGGAGAACAAGAGGAGTGAGTACCTGCAAGGACACAAAGGGGACCAGAGATGGAGGAAGCGCAGATCTCCCTCATCTTCTCCTCTTGCTCCAGTCCATATTTCTCCACCCCTCTCCTCTGTCACGATGAGAGGCAGTGTGGGGCTGGAGGAGGCAAAGTCCAGCTGCAAAAGGGAAGGAAATTGCATTGTGTGCGTGAGAGAGGGAGCTGTAGAGAGAGAAGAGAGGAGACCTGGGATACCTGCCATTTCCCCGCATGTGCTCCTCCTTGCCACCATCGGTGGTGGCTCTCTGCTCCCTCGTGCGGCGACCGTCGAGCGATGAAGAGGGCAGCATCGATCTCAGCGACTCACACGGCGGCGCGCTCCTGCCACGCGGTCCTTCTTTCCACCATCCATGGAGGAGCGTGAGAAGCAGCGCGAGGCGGCGACGGGGATGAGGTGCAGCTCGACGGGGATGAGGTGCAACTCGACGGGGAGGAGGCGGAGCTCGACGGCCCGACGGCTGGGTGGAGGAGGCCACGCACGGAGAGAGCAGGGACAGGGGCGGCGGCTGAGAGGATAGGGTTTGGCTCCTCTACTCGATCCCTTTTTTTCTTTTTCTCCTCGAGCCAATACCCGTGTGAAACGTGGCCCAATCTGCTGACGGGAAACGAGACGAGGCAACCGGCCAGCCCGTGCGTGCCTGGTGGCGTGCGTGGATACCCTGCGAGGCGCCCATGGACCTGCAGCTATTATACCTTTAGATGAGAGAGAGATTAACCACATAGCTACCGGTACAGCCCTTAGCCTCGATGGAGAACTACTCCCTCCTCATCATAGGAGACAACAGCGGCGAAGAAGATGGCGGTGGTGTCGATGGAGATGCCTTCCGGGGGCACTTCCCCATCCCGGCGGCGTGCCGGAACAGAGACTTCTGTCCCCCGAATCTTGGCTTCGCGATGGCGGTGTCTCTGGAACTTTTCTCGTATCGTGGCTTATGTTTTTAGAGTTTTCGAGGCGGAGGCTTTATATAGGCGGAAGGGCAGCCTCGGGGGAGCCCTGGTGGGGCCACACCATAGGGGCGCGCCCCCTTGGCCACGCCGCTTGTGGGTGGGCCCCACGGCTCCCCTCTGGCCCTTCTTCGGTGCTCTGGAAGCTTCCGGAAAAATAAGATACTGGGCGTTGATTTCGTCCAATTCCGAGAATATTTCCTTTGTAGGATTTCTGAAACCAAAAACAGCAGAAAACAGGAACTGGCACTCGGCATCTTGTTAATAGGTTAGTTCGGAAATGCATCAAAACGATATAAAGTGTGAACAAAACATGTAGGTATTGTTATAAAACTAGCATGGAACATAAGAAATTATAGATACGTTGGAGACGTATCAAGCATCCGCAAGCTTAGTTCCTACTCGCCCTCGAGTAGGTAAACGATAACAACAATAATTTCTGAAGTGACATGCTACCAACATAATCTTGATCAACATTATTGTAAAGCATATGAGATGAATGGAGTGATTCAAAGCAATGGTAAAGATGATGATTAAACAACTGAATCATATAGCAAAGACTTTTCATGAATAGTACTTTCAAGACAAGTATCAACAAGACTTGCATAAGAGCTAACTCATAAAGCAATAGATTCAAAGTAGAAGGCATTGAAGCAACACAAAGGATGATTAAGTTTCAGCAGTTGCTTTCAACTTGTAACATGTATATCTCATGGATATTTGTCAACATAGAGTAATATAACAAGTGCAATAAGTAATCATGTAAGAATCAATGCACACAGTTGACACAAGTGTTTGCTTCTAAGATAGAAAGAAGTAGGTAAACTGACTCAACATAAAGTAAAAGAAAGGCCCTTCGCAGAGGGAAGCATGGATTACTATTTTTGTGCTAGAGCTTTTGTTTTGAAAACATAGAAACAATTTTGTCAACGGTAGTAATAATTCATATGTGCTATGCATAATACTTCCTACAAGTTGCAAGCCTCATGCATAGAATACCAATAGTGCCCGCATCTTGTCCTAATTAGCTTGGATTTACATGGATTATCATTGCATAACATATGTTTCAACCAAGTGTCACAAAGGGGTACCTCTATGCCGCTTGTACAAAGGTCCAAGGAGATCAATTGCATTTGATTTCTCGTTTTTAATAGATCTCAACTTAGGACATCCATACCGGGACAACATAGACAACAGATAATGGACTCCTCTTTAAGGCATAAGCATTCAACAACAACTAATATTCTCATAAGAGATTGAGGATGAATGTCCAAACTAAAAACTTCCACCATGATACATGGCTTTGGTTAGCGGCCCAATGTTCTTCTCTAACATATGCATACTCAAACCATTTGATCATCATAAATCACCCTTACTTCAGACAAGACGAACATGCATAGCGTCTCACATGATATCCAACAAAGGTGTAAAAATTGATGGCGTCCCCAGAAACATGGTTACCGCAACAAGCAACTTATAAGAACTAAGACACATAGCTACATATTCATCACCACAATAGTTTTTAAGCTATTTTCCCATGAGCTATATATTGCAAAGACAAAGGAATGAAATTTTAAAGGTAGCACTCAAGTAATTTACTTTGGAATGGCAGAAAAATACCACATAGTAGGTACATATGGTGGACACAAATGGCATAGTTTTTGGCTCAAGGATTTTGGATGGACGAGAAGTAATCCCTCTCAATACAAGGCTTAGGCTAGCAAGGTTGTTTGAAGCAAACACAAGTATGAACCGGTACAGCAAAACTTACATAAGAACATATTGCAAGCATTATAAGACTCTACACTTTTCCTTGTTGTTCAAACACCTCACCAGAAAATATCTAGACTTTAGAGAGACCAATCATACAAACCAAATTTCAACAAGCTCTACAGTAGTTCTTCATTAATAGGTGCAAAGTACATGATGCAAGAGCTTAAACATGATCTATTTGAGCACAACAATTGCCAAGTATCAAATTATTCAAGACATTATACCAATTACCACATGTAGCATTTTCTGTTTCCAACCATATAACAATTAATGAAGCAGTTTCAACCTTCGCCATGAACATTAAAAGTAAAGCTAAGAACACATGTGTTCATATGCAACAACGGAGCGTGTCTCTCTCCCACACAAGCATGAATTTATTCAAACACAAAAAAAAGCACATAGACGCTCCAAGTAAAGAACATAAGATGTGATGGAATAAAATATAGTTTCACTAGAAGTGACCTGATAAGTTGTCGATGAAGAAGGGGATGCCTTGGGCATCCCCAAGCTTAGATGCTTGAGTCTTCTTAAAATATGCAGGGATGAACCACCGGGGCATCCCCAAGCTTAGACCTTTCACTCTTCTTGATCATATTGTATCATCCTCTTCTCTTGACCCTTGAAAATTTCCTCCACACCAAACTTAAAGCAAACTCATTAGAGGGTTAGTGCATAATCAAAAATTCATACATTCATAGGTGACATAATCATTCTTAACACTTCTGGACATTACACAAAGCTACTGAAAGTTAATGGAACAAAGAAATCCATTCAACATAGCAAAAGCGGCAATGCGAAATGAAAGGCAGCTGTCAAAACAGTCCGTAAAGACGAATTTTCCAGGCACTTAACCTGCTCAAACGGAAAAACTCAAAACTAATTAAAGTTGCGCACGTAAATTGGCAGATTTTTTTTATTTTTCTACAGAGAGATCTACGCAAATTCGTGAACAGAAATCTGTTTCTGCATAGTAATCCAAATCTAGTATCAACTTTACCATAGAGACTTTACTTGGCACAAAAACATGATAAGGAGAGGTTGCTACAGTAGTAACAACTTCCAAGACTCAACAAAACAGTAGTAAAATAAACACATGGGTTATCTCCCAAGAAGTGCTTTCTTTATAGCCATTAAGATGGGCTCGGTAATTTTAATGATACTCTCGCAAGAAATAAGAGTTGAAGCAAAAGAGAGCATCAAGAAGCAAATTCAAAACACATTTAAGCCTAACCCACTTCCTATGAAAAGGAATCTTGTACACAAATAAATTCATGAAGAACAAAGTGGCAAGCATAGAAAAGCAACACAAGCGCAATTTCAAGATTCTCATCATAAAGAGGGGAAACTTAATATTATTAAGATGCATATAACCATGTTTCCCTCTCTCATAATAACTTTCAGTAGCATCATGAACAAACTCAACAATATAACTATCACATGAAACATTCTTATCATGAGCCACATGCATAAAATTATTACTCTCCACATAAGCATAATCATTACTATTAATTGTAGTGGGAGCAAATTCAATAAAATAGCTATCATTATTATTCTCATCACCATAATCATCATATATAGGAGGCATATTGTAATCATAATTAATTTTCTCCTCAATAGTAGGTGGACTGAAAATATCATATTCATCATTGCAAACATCATATATAGGAGGTAAAGTATCATCAAAGTAAATTTTCTCCTCCATGCTTGGGGGACTAAAAATATCACAACCAGCTTCCCCAAGCTTAAATTCTTCCATAGCATTAGCGATAATAGTGTTCAAAGAGTTCATGCTAATAACATTGCTACAACTATTTTGCAAACAAAGTTCCATGGGTTTTTTAATTTTCTCTTCAAACACCTCATGTCCTAAGTCAAGATAAATACTATAAAGATCTCTAATTATTTTGTTGTTTTCCATTAAGCCTAACTAGTGAAAATAAAAACAAGAAACAAAAAGATATAATTGCAGAATCTAAAGGAGATACCTTCGAGCACTCACACACCGCAACAGTGCTAGGAAATAGCTTAGTAGTCGGAAGATGTGAATACCTTTTACCTTACCCCAACGGCGCCAGAAAATAGCTTGATGTCTACGTGTGCTTCTATTCTTGTAGACAGTGTTGGGCCTCCAAGAGCAGAGGTTTGTAGAACAGCAACAAGTTTCCCTTAAGTGAATCACCCAAGGTTTATGGAACTCAGGGGGTAGAGGTCAAAGATAGTCCTCTCAAGCAACCCTGCAATTAAGATACAAGAAGTCTCTTGTGTCCCCAACACACCTAATACACTTGTCAGATGTATATGTGTACTAGTTCGGCGAAGAGATATTAAAACACAGATGATATAGATGGTGGTAGATGGTAATTGCGATATGAAGTAAATATTGCAGCAAGTAAACATGCAGTAGAACAGTAAGTAAGCGGTGTTTGCAGTATTGGAAACAAGGCCTAGGGATCATACTTTCACTAGTGGACACTCTCAACAATGCAATCATAATTGAATATAAATATAAGCACTTCACTATGCTATTCTGAATTACTCTCTGGCTGGATAACGAACACTAATTCACCATGTAGGGATGCAAAAGAAAACCTTAAAGATGTATTCCCAAGTACTAATAAACACCCCACGCTGTCACTTTGAGCATTCATAGGAGGTACTAACACACAACAATTTCATAGAGACATCCAACTCAAATCATAACAGTGAACAAGTATTCTGTGAAATATAGCCTAAGAGACCCACACGGTGCACACACTGTCACCTTTACACACGTGGGACAAGGAGTCTCCGGAGATCACATAAGTAAAATTCACTTGAATAACATAACTACTTCTAGATTACAAAGCTCATCATATGGATCTCAATCATGCAAAGCAGTTCATGAGATCATTGTATTGAATTACATGAGAGAGAGATTAACCACATAGCTACCGGTACAGCCCTTAGCCTCGATGGAGAACTACTCCCTCCTCATCATAGGAGACAGCAGCGGCGATGAAGATGGCGGTGGTGTCGATGGAGATGCCTTCCGGGGCACTTCCCCGTCCCGGCGGCGTGCCGAAGACTTATGTCCCCCGAATCTTGGCTTCGCGATGGCGGCGGCTCTGGAACTTTTCTCGTATCGTGGCTTATGTTTTTAGGGTTTTTGAGGCGGAGGCTTTATATAGGCGGAAGGGCAGCCTCGGGGGAGCCCTGGGGGGGCCACACCATAGGCGCGCCCCCCCTTGGCCGCGTCGCCTTGTGGGGTGGGGCCCCCCTTCTTCGGTGCTTGGGAAAAATAAGATGGCGTTGATTTCACAATTCTTGGGTTTTCCTTTGATAGGAACTGGCCTGATTGCGCAGAAAACGAGTTGCACTTCGGCATGTTGGTTAGTTCCAGCCAAAACATATAAAGTGTCAAAACATGTAGGTATTGTTATAAAACTAGCATGGAACATAAGAAATTATAGATACGTTGGAGACGTATCAGCCATCTGAACAGGTAGATAGATCATGAGATAAGAGGGAATTTTCTATGGCTTGTTTTGGGTAAGTTTAAAAATTTAAAACTTGAATTCTTTTGATGATGAACCTAACACACAAACATTCATTCATTCATTCAGCATATATTACAAGCTAACACACCACACTAATGGTTTTAAGAACCATTCTTCTTAAGCTACGATACAACGGACGGGGATACAACTCACACCTACATAAGTGAAACTAGTGCAACTACTCCTCATCATCTTCATCCACATCGATGGGAATGATCCCATCCTCTCCGGCATCCAGAAACTCGTAGTCCTCCTCATCGGTGAACTCATCCTCCTCAAAGTCGTCGTCATCACTCAGGAAGCCTTCTCCTCCCTGAATGTCTTCTCCTTCATCCTCCATCTCCCTCATCTGCTCTTCTTGGGCCTGGACAGTTGCCTCCAAGGAGACTATCTTTGCGCGGAGGCGCGCAATGGTAGCGTCCTTCTTGGCACGCTGCAGGCGGAGTGACTTGCGGTCCTTGTTGAGCATCTTGATAGCATCGGCATGCTGAGCCAATGCCATGTGAGTCTGGCATGCCAGCGGGAGCATTGTCCAGCTCTTCTGGGTCTGGAACAGCATAAAGTCCAGATGATCCACGTGCCTCCTCTGGGGGTGGAACGGCAGGTCCATGGGTGCTCCAGTGGAGTCACGCCTTGCAGGTGAGCAAAGCGAGACGCTTGTATTGCCACCGCATTCTGTCCGCACAGACGTGCAAGTGCTTCCTGAAGAGCACGAGCGAGTCCGTCCAGCCAGTTGCTTTCCCTGAAGGAAAAGAGGATCCTCTCAGAAGTAGGAGGCTCCATCTTGCCCCTCAAGTCAGCGGTGATAACCCACTGAAGTTCCCCTCCGTGGCTGGACTCCGTAGAACTCGGGGTGTGGGCATCCAAGAAACTCCGATAGGGCATCGAGGTCCCTCTCGAAGATCAAGTCCCCTCCATTCCCAAGCTGGTAAAACTTGGTGTTGGCTCCTTCCATCTGAAAGTGAAATGGGTAAGTAAGTTAGAGATGTGAACAAGTGTGGCAAAATTTTAGATAGTATTTATAAGAAAGAGCATGACTTATCGTTTTTGAAAAGGTCTCAAAGAGGAGAAAGTGAATAAGTTTTTCAAAAATATTCACTTCATTTGTTTTTGAAACTAAGTTTTTCAGAACATCCTTTCTAAACTAGGGTCTCCTAAGGTCAAACAATGGCTCTGATACCAACTTGTCAACACCCGGATTTTTAAGTCCAGATGTCTATTATGTCATTCATCGCAATCCCAGGAATATTGTTGTTGCGAGACATAACAGTTGATATCATAAGTCATCATTCATTACAAACCTTCATTGTCTTACAAAAGGGGATCACATGATCCAATATTACACAAATAGTTGATCTATCGATCAACGAACAACATAGTAGCGGAAGCGTAATAGAAGTGGACTATCTAGTTCCACATGCCAACGCTTGACGTTAGGCGACTCCTAGTTGTTGTAGACGTCCTGCTGGCCGTCATCTTCATATTGCTGCTCCTCCTCATATTCTGGCCATTTGAATAGCCAGGGACACAGCCGTGAGTATTTTAAAGTACTCACAAACTAATACTATTGTAACTATTAATTTTAGTAAGGGGGTGCTAAGCTCTAGTTTTATTTGCATAAAGCCAATTTTAGTTCATAAGCATTTCATAAAGACCATTCATAAGCTAACTAACTCAAGTGGGAAAATTAGTGTCATTCCCACAACTTAGTTGTGTTTCCAATTCAAGTCACCACTTCAAATTCAACCATCATTTTCAAGTAAAGATCTAATGATGGAACAGTATGGCCTTTCCAATTATCCGTAACCGTGGACACGGCTATTCGAATAGTTTTACACTCTGCAGAGGTTGCACACTTGTGCCACAACATTTGATTACATCCGTCAGGGATAACCCTGAATAATTGTAACTCAGTACGCGGATCATCAACCCTAACCTTTCACTTACATATCCTAGTATAGGCACCTCTCCCCATGAGCTTGCCCTCCCGGAAGACAAACCGCAGCCTGGGAACTGCACAGGGCTTGGGCCGGACAGTTTGTCTTATTTACGTCATTTCACATCATTTCACATTCAATGGAGGCAGCCTCGGCATAACCCCTATGATGCTTGTTTAGAGGGAACCCATACTAAGACATATAAACTTCTAGTTAGACCCTACCCATAATCAGGTATTGTGGGGGTACTTGTAAATTGGAATGGTATCGCATCCGAACCCAACCATTAGTTTTTAGCAAATTCACCAAGTCATTCATTTCATTCAAGTCATATTCACCTTCAATCCTTCCAAGTCATTTCATTTCACAATGTTCCCATCTAGAGTAGTCAATTTTATTCATTTAGCACTAGCCACTAGTCATGAGGGGTGCTAACTAGCTTTGATTTGCCTTAGGCTATCTTTGATGATCTTGTTCTACTCTAGACCAAGTGAATCATGAATCAAAAAGTACTTTGATAAAATAAAGCAATAAAACTTGTAAGTAAAAGCTTGTAGTAAAAACTTGGGATAGACTTAGTAAGCATAAAGTAAAGTGTGGGGGTGCCTTGCTCTTGTGGAGCTTTGCACATTGCAAGAATATTAGCTTGCCTTGAGTGGTGTACTGGTCAAAGTGGTCTTCCTCTCCTTGGAAGTAGACCTCCTCCTCCTCGGTGTATTCCTCGGTACTAGCGTCTAAATACGAATACAATACACACAATCACCACACAAAGCTTAAGTACTAGACTAAGCATACACATGAGTCACTCAAACTAAACTATCATCACAACATGCTTATTATGTGAGTTGACTTTGTTCTATTCTTAAGAAAAATAATTTCCTCTCATTACAAATATTATTTAGGGTTTCTATTTAATTCTTGAGAGAAATAATTTCCTCTCATTGAATCTTATTAAGATTTAATTTCCTCAATTAATAGCATATGACCTAGGTTGACCAAAGTCAACCTCTTCATAATTATCAATTGGGAAAATGATTTAAATGAGGTGATGCACCTCATGCATTTTAATAACACATGGTAATGATTTAATATCATCAACTAATTCAACATGAGATTTAGTTGACCATGGTCTCTACCTCATGTTGACTTAGTTGAGACAAGATTTAAATGAGAGAGAAGCTCTCATACATTTTAATAAATGATGTTGCATATTTACAATGAACTAGAAATAGCCATAGGGCCATTTTTTAAACTAAGCCATGATCATACAAACAACTATGCAATATTTTTACAGATTTGGATAGACAAAGTGAAATATGATTTTTGAGAGTTCAACTCAAAGCATTTTTATTCAATTTTTAATAATTAATTGAAGTTGCAAAAGGCCCTGCCTTGTTTATTTTGTCACATTTATTCTACAAATAATCTAAGGTTGAGACCAGTGTAGTTTTGTAGATATTTTAACAAGGTTTCCAAATATAAAATTTGTAAAATTTGGTTTGGTGGATTTTATCCTATTTAATTTTGAAAACAGCATCTGAGAGTATTTAATCAAATTCGAAAATTTCCATTTGAATTACTGGGCTTAGGCGAGAAAGGAAAATGGGCAACGCGGAAGAAAGATGGGCCGGCCCAGTAGTGCGTCCAGCGCAGCGGGCCGCCTGACAGTGGGGGCCACGCGTCAGTGGGTTTTAAACAGCGAAGCGGTACGCGAATGTGAGCGGTTGGATTAGAAAAGGATCGGACGGACGACGAGCGTCGTCGTCTCCGGCGAGAAGCCACTGGCGAGGCTAGGGGGTCGACGGCTCACCGGCGGCGCGGCGAGGGTCGGCGACGTGCGGCGGCGATGTTGTCGAGGTAGAGGAAGCAGGGGAAGCAGCGCGTGCTGAGGAGGCTCCAATCGGCGGCGAGCTTCTCAGCACCTCCGCGGCTCCGGCGATGCAATTGAACGGCGGCGCTGGCTAATCGAGCAAGGGATGAGGTCGAGCAGGCTTAGTGAGATGAGGGAGGAGTGGTGGTGTGCTTGGATTGAGGAGGGAGGTCCTCCTTTTATAGCTGCAAGGCGAGGCCGTGGGGCGGCCATGATGTCAACTGCGGCGACGCGTCTACAGGGGCGGAGGGGCACTGGCGATGACGCTCGTCGCTCGGAGACGTCACGGTGAGGACGTAGGGCTTGACGGCGGTGAAAAAGAGGCAAAGACGAGGACGGGCGCTTGATTGGAGTGGCCAGTACCGCGGCGAACGTCGGCGGCGTGGGCGAGGTACACGGCATTCCCGCGGGCCAATGGCCATGTCTGGGCGGCTGCTGGTGACGTGGGAAGCTGTGGCGCAGAGAGGAGGTGCAGAGGTCAACGGAGCAGCCGGGCGACGTGTGCTCTGGGCGTGTCCGGGCGCTCGCCGTGCGCGCTCGCGCGTGCACGTCACTGGCACGTCTGGGCGTCGTTGTCTGGCTGCAGGGCACGAATCGGCGAGGCTGGTGTCCAGGAGGATCAGTGGAGTGTGGAGAAGCTAGATGGCACGGTGGTGCATGCAGGAGAGGGTCAGGGAGAGAGAGAGAGCCAGGGCATGTCCATGCCATGCCACGACATGGCATGTCTTGGTCACAATGGTGACGACCCTATGTACCATTTCTTGTCCAAAGCGTTTGGCAAAGTGTAGAAGGGTCAGAGAGGTACAGAGGATGACCTAGGGTTGAAAGGAGAGGCAAGGAACCACTGGTTTCTTTGATGCATGGGGTTGGCAGATGTGTGCTCACCACCTGTTCGATGAAATGGCCGCAAGAAGCCTTTTTGCAAATTTTTGAATGAATTTTGGTGGGTTTGCATTAAATAATATTTGCAGTAGATTGGTAGTGGTGGTGGTCAATTTGGAAGGGTTTTGCAAAAATTCAAATTGCATGTGATCTTGCATATGTCTCAAGGTCCTCACTTTGGTTGATTATATCTTTGAATCCAAGAAGAGTTTGCAGAGGGTTGCTTGAGCAAAGTTGTTCACTTTTATGTTGTCTTGGATGAGGTGCAAAGGTTTGGCAAGTTTTAGTTTTGAAATCTTTAAATAACAGGGCTCAAAGTAGGCATCAGGTTATAAATTGTCAATTTGACCATAATTGTATGTGAGCTCAAATTTGATTCAAATTTGATTTGATTTGAGTTTCTTTGATTCCAATAGTGCTAAATAGTGTTTAGTATCCATTTACAACTAATGGTGCAAGCAAATATGGCCTAGGTTTAGTATTTGCAAAATTGGCCAAATCCTTATGTGAGTGTGTGTGGGGTTTTTCTCTTTTCTTTCCTCTTTTATTTTCCTTGAGTTTGATTGATTAAGTGATCATGGGTTTAGGGTTTTGGCACATTGGCACACACACAAATAATCATCATGGCAATATGCACACTTAGCACAAAAGAAAATATGAGTATATGCATAGCACTTGTGTTGGGAAAAAGTTTTTGTTGGTTCTCAAATTTGGGTTTTGGAAAATTCTCTCTTTATCTCTTTATTGAATTTTTGGGATGTTACAAACCCTTCCCCCTTACAAAAAAGGTTATCGAACCAGTAGGAGATGAAGAACGTGAAGGTTGTTGGTGGAGGAGTGTAGTGCGGCGCAACACCAGTGTCGTGGTATCGTCATGACATATGCCATAGGGTGGCTAATCGAAGTGGTTCCTAAGTGGTCTCACGGCGGTATCCGGATGCGGGTATGGGCACAAGCGACACGGCGACGTACCCAGGTTCGAGGCCCTCCGATGGAGGTAACACCTCTACTCCTGCTATGAGTGTATAAGGTGAAACACAAGTACAATGGTGCTCCTAGAGCTGTATCCGGCTGCTCCTGGGAGGCTAAGGTAGACGAAGGTCTCTCTCCCAGGGAAGCGCTAAGACTAGAATGAATGAGAAGTGATCGATCGTCCCCCGCACGAGGGGGTAGCCCGGCTTATATAGGCACCGGCACTTTACATATAAGTCCCTATAGTCTAGTGGCCGCTGGCCGGCTCCGGCTCCGCTCCTTCCCGAGGCGTTGACGTCAGGGAGCCGTTGAGCGTAGTGGCACGTCCCATCCGCCTGCTCAGGTCAGCGGTATGGCGAGGTGGTGTCGCTGTCGCCATCATGCTCGTAGCCGGTACGGACCGACGTACGCCATGATGGCCTCCGGCGCGTGGCACTGCCACAGTGCCCCGTGCTTTACGGGAGATGAGATCAGCGTGGACCTTTGAACCCGGACCACCTACCTAGTTCCTTCCTGTACAAGACTCGCCAACCTCGAGTCGGTCCGAGGTGCAAACCCCGTCGGATATGGCTTGTGAAGCCGGCCCGCTACGCGTCGAAGGCCGGCAGCCAGACGACCAGGACTTAGAGCCACCGGCTCCCAAGGCAGCCAGCCACGGCTCCAGCCGGCTGCTCCTCAGCCGGCCTTGCCGCGAGCCGGCCGTCCTCAAGCCGGCCGCTCCGCGTCCATTGCCTACCCGGGTCTTCCCCCCGCCCGAAGCTGGCAAGGTCCTGCGTTAAGAAGGACCTAGGCAGGTTTTCCTGGCTTCTAGATATCTTTCGCTTATATCCGGCGGCTCCTGGAGGGGCCGACTGAGAATTTTCATTCAGCCGGCTGCGCCCTCATCCGGCTCGCTTCATCCGGCCTCCAGCCGGACGTCTGTTTCGCCTGCTTTCGCTTTTTCTCAAGTGCTGATGACGTTTCCGGCTTGCTGCAGGAATTTGGGGCCGGGTTGGTTTTATCGTCCGGCTCCGGCTTGGGCGCGCCGGAGTTTCCGCCGCCTAGAGCCTTGCGCCTGACTTGACCGTTCTGACGGCTGGTCGGCGTGGCCGTTTCGTCTGGTCACATCACTGTCCCCTTCCGGATTCTTTGCGGTTGTGGGCGACGTGGTGCGGCCGTTTCTGGTAACTGCCGCCATCGTGGGGAGGAGTTACGGCGCAGTTAATCCCGATCGTGGCCCACGATCGCCATGTGGCCGCACAACTGGCGCGCCGGGCGGCTATAAATGCCCAGGGAGCGGTACCGAGGCACTCTTCTTCTTCCTCGCCGCTCACTTCTCTCTCTCAGCTTCGAGCGCTCGCACGCCACCTGCTTCTTCGGCGACCTCCTGGCGAACTCCGGCGACCGACGCGGCCGGACTCCTCCGCCGCCCGGCAGCCGTCCGCACGCCAAGCCGGCGCCACGGGGCCCCGTGTTTCGATGGTCCGCTCATCGCCGCCGCATTCTCCTCCGTTGAGGAGCGGTTCTTCCTCGCCGTTCGACCTCTCTGGTCCTCTTCTTCCTCGTCTCCGTCAATGGCCCAGCCGAGCGGCTCGTGGAGGGGGTCGTATATGTGCGAGGACGACATCACGCGGTTGGTACGCCTTCGCCGGATTCCCAAGGAGGTGATTACGAGGGCGCCCGGCGAGGAGATCGAGCCCGCACCGGAACCCGGCGAACGTGTGCTCTTCGGAGCACACTTCGATCGAGGGCTGGGCCTGCCGGCTTCGCACTTCTTCCGCCACTCGACTTCTTCGGCTTGCAGCCTCATCACCTGCCAGCCAACGCGTGCATCCTCCTCACGCTACGTGGCCTTCATGAAGGGCTACGCCGGCTTGTGGCCGGACGTGGAATTTTGGAGCCGGCTCTTCTATCTCAAGTCGCAAATGACTGAGGGCCGCCTGAGGGTCTGCGGTGCCGCCTCCATATACCCCCGCGCAGGTACGTCCTTCCGGAAGATCCCAACGGTGGATTCGGTGAAGAACTGGCAGATGTTGTTCTTTTATGTGAAGAATGCCAACCCGGCCTTCGACTGGATCAACCTGCCGGAGTACAACCCGGCTCCTCCGACAGCCCGGGCAAGGGGCCACAACGCCAAGTCGGCGACCCGGATGCGGAGGTAAACCTGTTGGACTTCGGGGAGTGCGCTGGGGGGCCGGTGATGACCCACAAGTATAGGGTGTATCGTAGTATCTTCGATAAGTAAGAATGTCGATCCCAACGAGGAGCAGAAGGTGTTGACAAGCAGTTTCGATGAAGGATTCACTGTAAATGCTCACAAACAAGTATTCAAGGGGTTTTGATGTAATAGATGAATAAAGTACGAGTAAGTAAAATGCGAGAGAATAATTGCAGCGAGTGGCCCAATCCTTTTTAGCACAAAGGACAAGCCGGTTTGTTTACTTATAATGACCAAACGTTCTTGAGGACACACGGGATTTTAGTCTAGTGCTTTCATGTAGCTAAATAATCTTCATTGTTTTGATAAGTGTTGTGTGGGTGAACCTATGCTAATGCACCGCCCTTCCTAGGACTAATACATACTTGTGATTATACCCCTTGCAAGCATCCGCAACTACAAGAAAGTAATTAAGATAAATCTAACCACAGCCTTAAACTCTGAGATCCTGCGATCCCTCTTGCATCGATATACTAACGGGGGCTCAGGTTTCTGTCACTCCGGCAACCCCGCAATTAGCAACCGAATACAAGATGCACTCCCCTAGGCCCATAAATGGTGAAGTGTCGTGTAGTCGACGTTCACACGACACCACTAGAAGAATGACACCACAACTTAAATATCATAACATTGAATATTACTCAACCATAATTCACTACTAGCATTTAGACTTCACCCATGTCCTCAAGAACTAAACGAACTACTCACGAGACATCATATGGAATACAATCAGAGGTGATATGATGATGAATAACAATCTGAACATAAACCTTGGTTCTATGGTTTCACTCAATAGCATCTACAACAAGTAGAAATTAACACCGGGAGAGTTTCCCCAATCAAACAATCAAGATCCAACTCAAATCGTTACAGCGGTGACGAGGTGCAGCGGTGGTGATGGCGGTGTAGATGGTGGAGATGATGATGATGATGATGGAGATGATGTCCAGCTCGATGACGATGGCGATGGCGTCGATTTCCCCCTCCGGGAGGGAATTTCCCCGGCGGATTCCTGCCCGCCGGAGAGCTCTTTTCTCTCTGGTGTTCTCCGCCCCGCAGAGGCGGCTGTAACTCTCCGTGAGGTACCCTCTGTGGCTTAGGTTTTCGGACGAAGGAGTACGCGAAGAAAAGGAGGCGAAAGGGGCTGGGGCCCCCACACCACAGGGTGGCGCGGCCAGGCCATGGGCCGCGCCGGCCTGTGTCTGGCCCCACCTTGAGCCCTCTCTGCTCCCCCTTCGGCTCCCTCCGTCATCTGGAAAAATAGGAATTTTCGTGTAATTTCCTTCCACAGTTGATCTTCCGAAATATTGCGTTCGACGGTGCTTTTTCCAGCAGAATCCACGCTCCGGTGCTTGATCCTCCAATAATGATGAAACATGCAAAATAGATGAAATAACATAAGTATTGTGTCCCAATATGAAATATATCAATGAATAACAGCAAATTATGATACAAAATAGTGATGCAAATTGGACGTATCAACTCCCCCCAAGCTTAAACCTCGCTTGTCCCCAAGCGAAACTGAGCTCGATAAACAAGACCACATGTTTATGGAGTGAAGAGTCGATAAATAAAATACGGACAAGAAGCATCATATTCATTCACTGTTACCACCCGATTTTGGCCAAATCAGGAGGTGGGCCGTAAGAGAAGATGGGCTTTCAAGATTACACGTGGAGCGTCTTTGAAGCGGCTTTGTGCTTAAGAGTTTGGGCTTAATTGCCCGTGTATCTGTAATATAGTAGATCGCGTTGTAACTTAGATTAAGAGATAGAGTCTGGCCCGTGCACGGTTAGGTGCACGCCTCAATTAGAAAGTTCCTTGGACTATAAATATGTATCTAGGGTTATCGAAAGGAGGACAATCATCGTTCAACCAACACAAATCAGGCGCATCGCCACCCCTTCCTACGAGGGTTTCTCCCGGGTAAGCACCATGCTGCCTAGATCGCATCTAGCGATCTAGGCAGTACACGTTTATTCGTCAACCTTGTACTGCTCGTGTTGAAGCCTTGTTGATGGCGAGCAGTACTACTTATCATTAGGTGTTTAGGGGCTTGCATTGATGCTTTCTCGTGCATATCTGCGTGGCAATGCCGTCCCTCGACACCTAGCTGCCCTTACACCTTTACGGGTGTAAGGGCAGCATCTTGCTTGTTCGCTACTTAGTAGATCCGATCCGTTATAGTTGCTCCTTGCTCCGCAGGGATTAGTTTAATATCTGCATAGTTAGGCCTTATGCTGGGGTCGGACGATCCGGTAGTGCGTTAGATGTTGTTTACCGTCCCTGCAAGGGATGTTCCGGGAATCAACGTTATGTTGGTTTTTAGGCCTCTCTTAGGGGTAGTTTGCATCATCTTTCGTAGCTGCTAGGCCCGATCACACGTAGGACGTTCCGATTATGCGGTGAAAACCCTAAACTGTCGTGGATCGTTTTAGCTTTGTCCTGATCAAGCAGGATCCCCATGCCATTGCAAATCCATCAAGGACCATGGGGCGATCGGCTCTTTGAGCCGATCCATGGGAAACCTGAGAGCCGATAGGGCTCGATTTAATGTTTACGTGTCTGCCATGCAGGAACAATCGAAGCACTAACACCTTCCTGATCGGGTCTAGGTCGGTGGCACGCCCTAGCAACCGCCAGGACGTGGCTGGAAGATTTGCGGGACGACGCGAGGTGCCAGGGATCCACTAAGCGGCCCTGGGAGCTTCCCGGCTCTTCGTGTTGCTTAACCAACGCCCGTCGGGGGTTTTGGAGGGTAACACATTCTGCACGCCCGGTGGGACCTCTTCTGCAACATCCACGTCAACACCGACATCCGAGATGGCAGAGGAACAGATCACATACAAGGATCTCCCTGCGGAGCACAAGAAGAAATACGATGAGCTGAAGGCCATCTGTGAAGCCGGCTCATCGGCTCCTTTGAGAAGACCCGTTCTCACGATATCAAGCTCAAAGGAAACACGCGTCCGTCGCATGGCGTCAACACGATAGATCTCAGCCACTCCATAAGGGAACCAGGGTTCTCCTTCAGTGTCAACATGGCAGGGCTTGTGAACCGCCATGGCGCGGACAAGGCAGAGAGCAGCCACTCACGTGGCAAAGACAAAGCAGAGAGCAGCCACTCTCGTGGCAAAGATAAAGAGGAGGCCGTTCCACGCGACCGGCCCCAAGATGACGATAGACGATACCTAACCGAGGAGGAGGTGAGAAGCATACGGTATCAGCGCCCACTATCCGTCCATCTCCTCAACAAATATGAGCAGCAGTACGACCGACGTCGGCGCTACGACGAAGACGATGAAAGATATCGTCGGTCTGATGCAGAACAGGAGGTATCGTCAGAACGACAGCAACAACGACGGGTGCGAACGTCGCGCCAGAGGGAGGTCAAGGGAACAAGACAACGTGGATAAGCACTGGGACTGTCCTTTCTTCAAACATTGCTGGGACTCAGGAATGAGCCGATTGCCAACAATCGAGAATTGCCTAGAATGCACACAGCAAAGAAGGAGGACAAATGGAGTTTCAGTGTTCGAACGTCTAGGGCCTCTCCCATCTCATAACAAACGGGCTGAGTCATCTCAAGAAGAAGACTTTGAGGAGTCAAATGGAGAAGAAGATAGGTATCACCGACCAAGGTGGTGCCCTGATGGACTCAGCCATTCTCAGAAGCGTAGGGTGCAGCGGCTGCGAAACCTGGAAGAAGCCGAGGCACAGTACCTGTACACGTTGAGAAGAGCGCGGCCCGATCTGGCCGCGAAAATTCAGCAAACATTGGAGACGAAGGCGCGCCCGCCAAAGAAAGTATGGCGCCCCAAACAGACGAAAGCCGATGCGCAGGCATCGGCTGATGCCGATGCAGAGGCATCGGCTGACACAAACATGGTGTTTATACTCCCGTCGGAGTTTCGCGCTCCAAGCGACGAGGAAGTGTCAGTGGCTCAATTCGATTGCGGTCCACGACCAGTTATCTTTGAGAAGCCACGGGATAGAAGCTACAGGCATTTGAAAGCCCTATACTTGAGGGGTTACATCAATGGGCAGCCTGTCAGCAAGATGTTGGTTGACACCGGAGCGGCAGTCAACATAATGCCGTATTCCATGCTACGACGTTTGGGGCACTCCAGTGATGATCTGATCAAGACCAACGTCACATTAAGCGATTTCAACGGCCAAGCATCAGAAGCGAAAGGTGTTCTGAATGTAGAACTTACTGTAGGCCGGAAAACCATACCTACCGCATTCTTCATCGTCGACAGCAAAAGCAATTATGCCGTCCTATTAGGAAGGGATTGGATTCATGCTAACTGTTGCATTCCATCTACAATGCACCAATGCATCATACAATGGGATGGAGATGAAGTGGAAGTCGTTCAGGCAGATGACTCAATCGAGATATCGTTAGCTGCCATGAGTGTGTGGGAAGCAGATAACCAAGAGCCGCTCTCTGGAATCAGTTTAGAGGGTTGTGAGCGCATCGAAGCTTCGAAGAATGGGGTAAGGCTGGTTTTATCCACCGGCCTGACAGAGTAGCACGTCCAAGACATTGGACATACGTGGCAAGGCCGATCCCTGCGATCGGCCCTCAAAAAAATAAATAAAGCCCGTGATCCTGACAGAGTAGCACGTCCAAGACATTGTACATACGTGGCAAGGCCGATCCCTGCGATCGGCCCTCAAAAATAAAAGCAAAGGATCTTATCTCCAACACGTCACGTAGCTACAGGAAATCCAAGAAGTTGCAAACCATCGTCAAGCATTGCAACGAAAAAGGAGGCCGATTCGGCAATCGGCCAAAACTATCCTCATCATACCTTTGTGTTCAGCATTGATCCAACAGATGCCTGAAGAGCCGATACCATCAATTACTTGACAGAATCGGCTCGGGGGGCACATAGATGGATGAGACACGAGGACACGAAGCTGAGGATGCATGCCAAATGCCCAGCAGCTCAAGATTTAAAAATGGAAAAAATTTGAACACAGCCGATGCGCAGACATCGACTTAAGGATTAAAAGCCGATGCACGGCCATCGACTCAAGGGGTACGATGCAAGCGAAGCCTAATGGAGCATCTCAGCAAGGCTCATGAAGGAACCCTTCAGTGGAATTATTGGTGGTTCCATTAGTAAATCTTCAAGATCTCCTGGGGCGTGACCAAGGTGACAACTTCATCAAACATCGTCGCCAGAAGTTACATTAGTCTGCCTGAGGTGATGAGCCGATCTGAGCAGCAGGATGCAAGAATGGAGCTAGAGAGAGTTCAAGGACCACTGCGTTCGAAGCTTTTTTAGTTCAAGGGAGCTGCTGATCCTTCGAGAGCCGTCTTAGTGCATTGTCTCCTTGGACGTAAACTTTCCTGCCCAGTTTTTATAAAGAGCTGGAGTGGCTTGGGGGGCAGTTCATATTAGAGGTTCTCTGCTATTGAAAGCCGATTTGGTCAGAATCGGCTGACGCTGCACTACAGTTGGGGAGCCCACGATAGCCCGTTTGGCAGGCTCACTTCTGTTCTCACCTTGGCTGAGGCTCGGGGGGGCAGCCGACCCTGGAGATTTCTTTGCTCTGAAGAGCCGATGGTATTGAAATCGGCTGACTCTGCATCACAGCTTGTTTGAAAGGTGGTGGATTATTGCGGAGGAGAACAGCCGGAGCTGACGGGAGGTATTCGGAGGGCGAGCCATGATCATTGATGGGCTCTGGATCAGTTTGTGCTGCAAGGAATTGGAGCATCACAAGGACAGTTATGGGCGAAGGTGCCTATTTTTTTGCAAGGTGTTAGCTTCAGCAGTCGAGTTGATCCAGCAACAGGCCTAGGGCTCTCCTGAAGGCAAGGAGGATCAGGAAAGGAAGGATGCGGCAGAAGAACGTCTGACATTTAAAAGTTAATAAGGAGAATGGACGTTATTTCAGGAACTTGCTGCTAAGTCTAATGTTCCATTCAGTCGGATCTACATTTCCAAGATCTGGGGGTTTGCACGATTATAGCCTGGCCCTGTCTGATCGAGAGTTTGGAGGTTTGGATGGATTTATCCTGAGATTTATCGGGAGAGACTGATGCGGTGCCATCGGCTCGTTGAGCATTGACCGAAGTGACAATCGGCGGATTCAGTACGAAGGGCAATCGGTTGAAATATCATAAAGGAAATCGGCAACGTCAAATTGGGGAAATTCTTCATTGATAAACAAAGATTTCTTACATAAAGAGCTGATTGCTCTCAAAAGGAAGTCCTAGGGGATACATTGCCTCGTCTACCACTCCTAGCGCTATCCTATCTAGGGGCCGCTGCTGCCCTCATCGTCATCGCCGCCGTCATCGGCGCTGCTCCCGGACGGCTCGTCATCGCTGCTGTAGCGGCCGCCGGCAGGACCTTCGTTGTCCTCATCCTCCTCGTCAGCATCACCGTCTTCGCTGTCGAAGTCGCTGAGGTTCCCGGGCCAGGGGCAATGGCGTTTGGCCGGCGGCTCGTCGGAGGAGCTGTCGTCTTCCTCCTCCGTCACCTCCTCGGAGGAGGTGACCCCGTCCCAGGAAGAGCGGTCGTCGTCGCTTTCCTCCACCACTTCCTCATTGGCGAGGAAGCGGAGGTCACTCTCCCCGTCAGTCGAGGACTTGTCATCCTCGGACAGACGGAGAAGTCGTGGTCCTCCTTGTCCCACGCTGTTGGGGCAAGGATATCGTACGCCGCCTGCGTACCCCACTCTGGTGTTGACTCCCGGATGGGAGAGGACACGTAGGAAAGACCCGATGAGGTGGAGGAGGAAGAAGAGGAAGACATGGCGGCGGAGGAGGGCTTTTGGAAGGGCTAGTGCGAAGGGGATGAAGAAGGGAGCTACAGGAAGTGGCCAAATAAAAAGGGGATATAGCGATTTAATGCTTAAGCAGTTTCCGAGGACGTGGTGCCAAAGCTGTCAAATCGTGCAGAGAAGTTGAGAAGGCAAGACGTCATCATGAAGAATACTGCGACGGTTCTGCTCTGCCACGACATGACCCTTCGAAGGAGACAGATGGTTTTGCAATTATCATTATCAAAACCAGGGGGGCATGTGTTACCACCCGATTTTGGCCAAATCAGGAGGTGGGCCGTAAGCGAAGATGGGCTTTGAAGATTACACGTGGAGCGTCTTTGAAGCGGCTTTGTGCTTAAGAGTTTGGGCTTAATTGCCCGTGTATCTGTAATATAGTAGATCGCGTTGTAACTTAGATTAAGAGATAGAGTCTGCCCGTGCACGGTTAGGTGCACGCCAATTAGAAAGTCCCTTGGACTATAAATATGTATCTAGGGTTATCGAGAAAGGAGGACAATCATCGTTCAACCAACACAAATCAGGCGCATCGCCACCCCTTCCTACGAGGGTTTCTCCCGGGTAAGCACCATGCTGCCTAGATCGCATCTAGCGATCTAGGCGTACACGTTTATTCGTCAACCTTGTACTGCTCGTGCTGAAGCCTTGTTGATGGCGAGCAGTACTACTTATCATTAGGTGTTTAGGGGCTTGCATTGATGCTTTCTCGTGCATATCTGCGTGGCAATGCCGTCCCTCGACACCTAGCTGCCCTTACACCTTTACGGGTGTAAGGGCAGCATCTTGCTTGTTCGCTACTTAGTAGATCCGATCCGTTATAGTTGCTCCTTGCTCCGCAGGGATTAGTTTAATATCTGCATAGTTAGGCCTTATGCTGGGGTCGGACGATCCGGTAGTGCGTTAGATGTTGTTTACCGTCCCTGCGAGGGATGTTCCGGGAATCAACGTTATGTTGGTTTTTAGGCCTCTCGTAGGGGTAGTTTGCATCATCTTCGTAGCTGCTAGGCCCGATCACACGTAGGACGTTCCGATTATGCGGTGAAAACCCTAAACTGTCGTGGATCGTTTTAGCTTTGTCTGATCAAGCAGGATCCCCATGCCATTGCAAATCCATCAAGGACCATGGGGCGATCGGCTCTTTGAGCCGATCCACAGGGAAACCTGAGAGCCGATAGGGCTCGTATTTAATGTTTACGTGTCTACCATGCAGGGACGAGCAGAACTAACACCTTGGGGATGCTGATACGTCTCCAACGTATCGATAATTTCTTATGTTCCATGCTACTTTATTGATGATACCTACATGTTTTATGCACACTTTATGTCATATTCGTGCATTTTCTGGAACTAACCTATTAAGAAGATGCCGAAGTGCCAGTTCCTGTTTTCTGCTGTTTTTGGTTTCAGAAATCCTAGTAACGAAATATTCTCGGAATTGGACGAAATCAACGCCCAGGTTCCTATTTTTCCCGGAAGCTTCCAGATCACCGAAGAGGGGCCAGAGATGGGCCAGGGGGGCCCCACACCACACTTGGGCGCGGGCCAGGGCCTGGCCGCGCCACCTGGTGGTGAGGGCACCCTGGTGCCCCTCCGAGGCTCCCCTTTCGCCTATTTAAAGGTCCTGACCTAAAAACCCTGACGGAAAAAAGCCACGGTACGCGAAACCTTAAAGAGCCGCCACCATCGCGAAGCCAAGATCTGGGGGACAGGAGTCTCTGTTCCGGCACCCTGCCGGAGCGGGAAGTGCCCCCGGAAGGCTTCTCCATCGACACCGCTGCCATCTCCACCGCCATCTTCATCACCGCCGCTGCTCCCATGAGGAGGGAGTAGTTCTCCATCGAGGCTCGGGGCTGTACCGGTAGCTATGTGGTTAATCTCTCTCCTATGTACTTCAATACAATGATCTCATGAGCTGCCTTACATGATTGAGATTCATATGAGTTTGTATCACAATTTATCTATGTGCTACTCTAGCAATGTTATTAAAGTAGTTTTATTCCTCCTGCACGTGTGTAAAGGTGACAGTGTGTGCACCGTGTTAGTACTTGGTTTATGCTACGATCATGATCTCTTGTAGATTGCGAAGTTAACTATTGCTATGATAATATTGATGTGATCTATTCCTCCTACATATGCATGAAGGTGACAGTGTGCATGCTATGCTAGTACTTGGTTTAGTCTTTTGATCTATCTTACACTAAAGGTTACTAAAATATGAGCATAATTGTGGAGCTTGTTAACTCCGGCATTGAGGGTTCGTGTAATCCTACGCAATGTGTTCATCATCCAACAAGAGTGTAGAGTATGCATTTATCTATTCTGTTATGTGATCAATGTTGAGAGTGTCCACTAGTGAAAGTCTAATCCCTAGGCCTTGTTCCTAAATACTGCTATCGCTGCTTGTTACCGTTTTACTGCGTTACTACTGCATGTTTACTTCCCGCAATATTACTACCATCAACTGCACGCCCGAGCTATTTTCGCGCCGTACTACTGCTCATATTCATTCATACCACTTGTATTTCACTATCTCTTCGCCGAACTAGTGCACCTATTAGGTGTGTTGGGGACACAAGAGACTTCTTGCTTTGTGGTTGCAGGGTTGCATGAGAGGGATATCTTTGACCTCTTCCTCCCTGAGTTCGATAAACCTTGGGTAATCCACTTAAGGGAAACTTGCTGCTGTTCTACAAACCTCTGCTCTTGGAGGCCCAACACTGTCTACAAGAATAGAAGCACCCGTAGACATCAAGCACTTTTCTGGCGCCGTTGCCGGGGAGGGAAGGTAAACGGCACTCACACATTGGCAAGCCCGGCAACTAAGCACTTTTCCTCCCTCATCAACTACGCGCCAAGCACTTTTCTGGCGCCGTTGCCGGGGAGGAAAGGTAAAAGGCACTCATACTCCGGTTCCAGGTAACAGTACTTTTCTGGCGCCATTGTGTGTGTGCTCGAAGCTATTTCCTTTAGACTCTGCAATTGCATCTTTTTGTTTCTTGTTTACACTAGTTAGGCATAATGAACAACAATGACCTTTTTATTCTATTTCCTGATTTAAGACATGGATGGTTTGATGCGAAAATTAAAAAACCCATGGAACATATTAATATGAATGCTTTGAACACTATTGTTGTTAATGATATGGAAAATTCTAAGCTTGGGGAAGCTGGCTTTGATGAGCATGATATTTTTAGTCCCCCAAGCATTGAGGAGAAAATTTACTTTGATGATACTTTGCCTCCTATATTTGATGATGAGAATAATAATGATAGCTACTTTGTTGAATTTGCTCCCACTACAACTAATAAAATTGATTATGCTTATGTTGGGAGTAGTAATTATTTTATGCATGAGACTCATGATAAGAATGCTTTATGTGATAGTTATATTGTTGAGTTTGATCATGTTGCTACTGAAAGTTATTATGAGAGAGGAAAATATGGTTGTAAAAATTTTCATGTTACTAAAACACCTCTCTATGTGCTGAAATTTTTGAAGCTACACTTGTTTTATCTTCCTATGCTTGTTACTTTGCTCTTCATGAACTTGTTTATTTACAAGATTCCTATGCATAGGAAGCATGTTAGAATTAAATGTGTTTTGAATTTGCCTCTTGATGCTCTCTTTGCTTCAAATACTATTTCTTGCGAGTGCATCATTAAAACTCTGAGCCCATCTTAATGGCTATAAAGAAAGAACTTCTTGGGAGATAACCCATGTGTTTATTTTACTACAGCAATTTTTGTTTTTGTTGAGTCTTGGAAGTTGTTTACTACTGTAGCAACTCTCCTTATCATGTTTTTGTGCCAAGTAAAGTTTCTATGCTAAAGTTGATGTTATATTTGGGATCGCTGCGCAGAAACAGCATTGCTGTCTGTCACGAATCTGGGCACAGGCCTCTGTAGAAAATTCGAAAAAATCTGCCAATTTACGAGCGTGATCCTCAGATATGTACGCAACTTTCATTAGTTTTGAGTTTTTCCATTTGAGCAAGTCTGGTGCCAGCTTTAAATTCGTCTTTACGGACTGTTCTGTTTTTGACAGATTCTGCCTTTTATTTCGCATTGCCTCTTTTGCTATGTTGGATTCATTTCTTTGATCCATTAATGTCCAGTAGCTTTATGCAATGTCCAGAAGTGTAAAGAATGATTGTGCCACCTCTGAACATGTGAATTATTAATTGTGTACTAACCCTCTAATGAGTTTGCTTGAAGTTTGGTGTGAAGGAAGTTTTCAAGGGTCAAGAGAGGAGAATGATATACTATGATCAAGAGGAGTGAAAGCTCTAAGCTTGGGGATGCCCCGTGGTTCACCCCTGCATATTCTAAGAAGACTCAAGCGTCTAAGCTTGGGGATGCCCAAGGCATCCCTTCTTCATCGACAACATCATCAGGTTCCTCCCCTGAAACTATATTTTTATTCAATCACATCTTGTGTTCTTTGCTTGGAGCGTCGGTTTGTTTTTGTTTTTGTTTTTGTTTGAATAAGATGGATCCTAGAATTCACTTTGTGGGAGAGAGACACGCTCCGCTGTTGCATATGGACAAATATGTCCTTAGGCTTTACTCATAATGTTCAAGGCGAAGTTTCTTCTTCGTTAAATTGTTATATGGATGGAATTGGAAAATGCTACATGTAGTAATTCTAAAATGTCTTGGATAATGTGATACTTGGAAATTGTTGTGCTCATGTTTAAGCTCTTGCATCATATACTTTGCACCCATTAATGAAGAAATACATAGAGCTTGCTAAAATTTGATTTGCATATTTGGTCTCTCTAAGGTCTAGATAATATCTAGTTTTGAGTTTTGAACAACAAGGAAGACGGTGTAGAGTCTTATAATGTTTACAATATGTCTTTTATGTGAGTTTTGCTGCACCTGTTCATCCTTGAGTTTGCTTCAAATAACCTTGCTAGCCTAAACCTTGTATCGAGAGGGAATACTTCTCATGCATCCAAAATCCTTGAGCCAACCACTATGCCATTTGTGTCCACCATACCTACCTACTACATGGTATTTCTCCGCCATTCCAAAGTAAATTGCTTGAGTGCTACCTTTAAAATTCCATCATTTACCTTTGCAATATATAGCTCATGGGACAAAATAGCCTTAAAAACTATCGTAGTATTGAATATGTACTTATGCACTTTATATTTTATTAAGTTGCTTGTTGTGCGATAACCATGCTTCTGGGGAACGCCATCAACTATTGTTGAATATCATGTGAGTTGCTATGCATGTCCGTCTTGTCTGAAGGATCTATCATTTTAGTGGTTGGAGCATGCAAAATTGTTAGAGAAGAACATTGGGCCGCTAACTAAAGCCATGAATCATGGTTGAAGTTTCAGTTTTGGACATATATCCTCAATCTCATATGAGAATAATAATTGTTGCTACATGCTTATGCATTAAAGAGGAGTCCATTATCTGTTGTCCATGTTGTCCCGGTATGGATGTCTAAGTTGAGAATAATCAAAAGCGAGAAATCCAAAATGCGAGCTTTCTCCTTAGACCTTTGTACAAGCGGCATGGAGGTACCCCTTTGTGACACTTGGTTGAAACATGGCATTGCAAAGATCCGGTAGTCCAAGCTAAGTAGGACAAGGTGCGGGCACTATTAGTATACTATGCATGAGGCTTGCAACTTGTAAGATATAATTTACATAACTCATATGCTTTATTACTACCGTTGACAAAATTGTTTCATGTTTTCAAAATAAAAGCTCTAGCACAAATACAGCAATCGATGCTTTCCTCTTTGAAGGACTATTCTTTTACTTTTATGTTGAGTCAGTTTACCTATCTCTCTCCATCTCAAGAAGTAAACACTTGTGTGAACTGTGCATTGATTCCTACATACTTGCATATTGCACTTGTTATACTACTTTATGTTGACAATATCCATGAGATATACATGTTATAAGTTGAAAGCAACCGCTGAAACTTAATCTTCCTTTGTGTTGCTTCAATACCTTTACTTTGATTTATTGCTTTATGAGTTAACTCTTATGCAAGACTTATTGATGCTTGTCTTGAAGTACTATTCATGAAAAGTCTTTGCTTTATGATTCACTTGTTTACTCATGTCATTACCATTGTTTTGATCGCTGCATTCATTACATATGTTTACAATATGATCAAGGTTATGATGGCATGTCACTTCAGAAATTATCTTTGTTATCGTTTTACCTGCTCGGGACGAGCAGAACTAAGCTTGGGGATGCTGATACGTCTCCAACGTATCGATAATTTCTTATGTTCCATGCTACTTTATTGATGATACCTACATGTTTTATGCACACTTTATGTCATATTCGTGCATTTTCTGGAACTAACCTATTAACAAGATGCCGAAGTGCCCTGTTTTCTGCTGTTTTTGGTTTCAGAAATCCTAGTAACGAAATATTCTCGGAATTACGAAATCAACGCCCAGGTTCCTATTTTTCCCGGAAGCTTCCAGATCACCGAAGAGGGGCTGTGAGATGGGCCATGGGGCCCCACACCACACTTGGGCGCGGGCCAGGGCCTGGCCGCGCCACTGGTGGTGAGGGCACCCTGGTGCCCCTCAGATAAAATTTTTACTAAACAAGAAAGTATAAAAGACATGATTAACTGAATCATAGCATAAATGGTTGGTTCACAACAACTCAATTGCTTGCTTAAGATAGAGGGAAATAGGTTTACTGACTCAACATAAAAGTAAAAGATAGGCCCTTCGCAGAGGGAAGCAGGGATTAAATCATGTGCTAGAGCTTTTCAAGTTTTGAAATCATATAAAGAGCATAAAAGTAAGATTTTGAGCGGTGTTTGTTGTTGTCAACGAATGGTAGCGGGCACTCTAACCCCCTTGCCAAACGAACCTTCCAAGAGCGGCTCCCATGAGGGACGGCATCTCTACCAGCAAGGTAGATCATCCCCCTTCTCTTTTGTTTACACATGTATTTTAGTTTTATTAAGGATGACACTCCCCCCAACCTTGGCTTTCTCAATCCATGGCTAACCGAATCCTCGGGTGCCTTCCAACATTCACATACCACGGAGGAGTGTCTATTGCAAAATTAAGTTGCTTACTGATAAATCAGGGCAAAACATGTGAAGAGAATTATTAATGAAAGTTATTAATTGGGGCTGGGAACCCCGTTGCCAGCTCTTATTGCAAAATTATTGGATAAGCGGATGTGCCACTAGTCCATTGGTGAAAGTCCGCCCAACAAGATTGAAAGATAAAACACCACATACTTCCTCATGAGCTATAAAACATTGACACAAATAAAGAGTAGTATAGTTTGAATTATTTAAAGGTAGCACATGAAGTATTTACTTGGAATGGCAGAAAATACCATGTAGTAGGTAGGTATGGTGGACACAAATGGCATAGGTTTGGTCTAAGGTTATGGATGTATGAGAAGCATCCCTCTCGATACAGGTCTTTGGCTAGCAAGGTTTAATAGCAAGCATAAAGGTTGAGGGAAACAAACAAATATACATATGATAGAACAATCATGCATCTTTCTCATAAGCACAAGCAATTTTAACTTCAGAATACTAAGCATAGAGATAATAGAGTAATATATCTAAGTGTATTTCTCTCTTCTATTTAAACATCATGGTGTTGTTGCTATTGACCAATGCTAAGTTTGCCAAAACCAAATAGATTTACTTATTGCTCCCAAAGTGATATCAATACTAATGTCAAGAGTGATCATATAATGGAGATTGCAAACTAAAATAAGGTGTGCAAAAAGTAAATGATAAGACTTCTCATTAATATTCCATAACGATAACTCACACCAACGGATACATAGATAACCAACTAAGAGAGATACTTCCACATTGCATACTATTCCATATGATAACTTCCCTACTCATGATATGACACTACTTGATAGTAAAAGATAAAGGTAGTGATAATGTGATACCGCGGCACTCCCCCAAGCTTGGAACAAACCAAGGGGATGCCAATACCGATGATGAATTACTCCTTCGGTGATGATGGCGAATCCTTGCCATCATCAGACTTCCATGGAAGAGGCTCTCCATCAACAAAAGACATCTTGGTCTCCGGAAACCTGAAACTAGCAGCATGACTTATGCGCTTAAACCTGTTTTCATACTCACAGTTTTGATTATGAACATCATAGAGTTGAGCTTGGAGTTTGTTGGTGGTGTCGTGAAGTGAGAAGATATCGTCCCACAACTTTGCAGTCTCCTTCTTGTGTCCATCAATGAGTTCAGACACAATCTTGTGAAAGATGTCCACTTCACGCTCAGCCATCTTCTTGTAGTTGAAGACCTCTTGTTCCAGTTTCTCCATCCTGTCTTCCAAACTCCCTTCTCCCTTAGGACCCTGGACATCTTTGATCTGCAACTCTCCATCCACGAGCAGCAATTCTTTGGGGTGCATCTTCAGCTCGTTCATGTACGGGTTGACGACGTCCTCAAAGAAGCTGTCCTTCTGAGTTCCCGACGAGGACATGGTGGATCTAGATCCGAAGCAGATCCTGGCAGAAAACAGCTCGAAACAAAACACGACGAGAAAATGATATACGGACCTCCAGGGGTCCGGGGGATTATATAGCAAATATTTTTACGATAAAAGGAAGGTTCCAGGCCGAAAACGAGTGGAAAGGAAACGAGGGGTGTCTCATAGGTCGGCGCGGCCAGGCTGGGGCCCGCGCCGGCCTATGGGGGCACGCCCTCGTGCGTCTCCTCCACTCCGTTTCGATCCCGTAATTTTTCATATTTTCCAAAAACAGCAGAAATATTGTTCGGAAAGCTAAACGCGGACTTTTTATTACCTGTACTGTTACCTATTCAAAGTCGAGTTCTGGCGGACTATCAATTTGTCCTTTGATGAAAGCCTCCGGTGTTTCTACTTGAATAATATCAACATCAACATTATAAGAATCACCCGAGATATAATGCTTGAGTCTTTGTCCATTCACCACTTGTGTGGCATTGCCTTGGAGAGAGCTAATTTTAATTGCTCCTGAACGATACACCTCCTCAACAACATATGGTCCTTCCCACTTCGAGAGTAATTTCCCTGCAAAGAATCTGAGACGAGACCGATACAATAGGACTTTATCCCCAATATTAAACTCTCTTTTGATGATCCTTCTATCATGCCACTTCTTAACTTTTTCTTTAAAGAGTTTAGCATTTTCATAAGCTTCACTTCTCCATTCATCTAGAGAACTTAATTGCAACAACCTCTTATTACCGGCTAGTTTCGGATCTTTATTTAGTTCTCTAACAGCCCAATAAGCTTTGTGCTCTAGTTCTAAAGGTAAATGACAAGCTTTTCCATAAACCATTTTATAAGGTGACATTCCCATAGGATTTTTATAAGCAGTTCTATAAGCCCATAGTGCTTCTTTCAATTTGCTAGCCCAATTCTTTCTAGATTTATTAACAGTCTTTCCCAAAATGGATTTAATCTCTCTATTTGATAATTCTACTTGACCACTAGTTTGAGGGTGATAAGCAGAAGCAATTCTATGATTAATACCATACTTAGCAAGAGTTTTTCTAAAACCTCCATGAATAAAATGAGAACCTCCATCAGTCATAATATATCTAGGTATTCCAAATCTAGGAAATATAACATCTACAAGCATTTTTATAGAGGTCTCACCATCAGCACTCTTTGTAGGTATAGCTTCTACCCATTTAGTAACATAATCAACAGCGACAAGTATATGAGTGTTACCTTCTGAAGAAGGAAAAGGACCCATGAAGTCGAATCCCCAACAATCAAATGGTTCAATAACAAGAGTATAATTCATAGGCATTTCATTGCGTCTAGAGATATTACCAACTCTTTGACATTCATCACAAGATAAAATAAATTTCCTTGCATCTTTGAAAAGTGTTGGCCAATAAAAACCTGATTGTAAAACCTTTTGTGCGGTTCTATCTCCAGCATGATGTCCTCCATAAACACTACCATGACATTTACTCAATATCTCCTGTTGTTCATATTCAGGAACACATCTTCGCATAATACCATCCACTCCTTCTTTATATAAGTGTGGGTCATCCCAAAAATAATGCCTCAAGTCATAAAAGAATTTTCTCCTTTGCTGAGCTGAAAAGGTTGGAGGCAAATACTTCGAAACAATAAAGTTAGCATAATCTGCATACCAAGGGCTCTCTCGCGAGCTCACCTTTATTACAGCCAATTGTTCATTTGGAAAACTATCATTAACAGGAACAGGATCATAAGCAATATTTTCCAATCTAGACAAATTATCAGCAACAGGATTATCAACACCTTTCCTATCTATAATATGTAAATCAAATTCTTGCAAAAGAAGTACCCATCTAATAAGCCTTGGCTTAGCATCTTTCTTTGTCATAAGGTATCTAATTGCAGCATGATCAGTATGAATCGTGACTTTTGAATCAACAATATAGGGTCTAAACTTGTCACAAGCAAAGACTACAGCTAACAATTCTTTTTCAGTTGTAGCATAATTTCTTTGAGCAGCATCAAGAGTCTTACTAGCATAATGAATAACATTTAATTTTTTATCTACCCGCTGTCCAAGGACAGCGCCTACAGCAAAATCACTAGCATCACACATAATTTCAAAAGGCAAATTCCAATCAGGAGGTTCAACTACAGGAGCAGTTGTTAAGGCTTTCTTTAGAGTTTCAAAAGCTTCCTTACAATCATCATCAAAAACAAAAGGTACATCTTTTTGAAGAAGATTAGTAAGAGGCTTTGAAATTTTAGAGAAATCTTTAATAAATCTCCTATAAAACCCAGCATGACCAAGAACACTACGAATACCTTTAACATCCCTCGGATAGGGCATCTTCTCAATTGCTTCAACTTTAGCTCTATCAACTTCAATACCTCTCTCGGAAATTTTATGTCCCAATACAATTCCTTCATTAACCATAAAGTGGCATTTCTCCCAATTAAGAACAAGGTTAGTTTCTTCACATCTCTGCAAAACTTTATCGAGGTTTCGCAAGCAATTATCAAAAGAATTCCCATAGACAGAAAAATCATCCATGAACACCTCTACAATACTTTCGCAAAAACCATGAAAAATAGCAGACATGCATCTTTGAAAAGTAGCAGGAGCATTACATAAACCAAAAGGCATACGCCTATAAGCATAAGTTCCATAAGGACAAGTAAACGTGGTTTTCTCTTGATCTTTAGCTTTAACAGCAATTTGTGAAAACCCAGAATAACCATCAAGAAAGCAAAAATGAGTATTTTTAGATAACCTTTCTAACATTTGATCAATAAAGGGTAAAGGGTAATGATCTTTCTTAGTAACTTTATTAACTTTTCGAAAATCAATGCACATTCTATACCCTACAACTATTCTTTGAGGAATAAGCTCATCATTATCATTAGGCACAACAGTCATTCCTCCTTTCACTACTAGGAAAATGCTTATAGCCGGATTTGTTACCGCCGGCAAGTCCGCTTCGAGGTGGCCGGCGGTAAGTTACCGCCGGCGAGCAGGTTTGGGGTTGCCGGGGATAGGCCCCTTACGCGCAGTCGGAATTGAAACGCCGGGGTAAGTTGGCCCGAGAGATCTCAAATGAACCTCTCTCATTACGCTGGCAATTTGGCCCGAAAGCAGGGGTATCTTTAATGCCGGCGAGAACGAATTATTTCGGTAACGGTTGGTGCGAGCGAGTTGGGCCGAATTTACCGCACGCGTTTCCAGCTGAAACTCGCCGGGGTATTTCGCCCTATGCCTCCCACTTAACATCTCCTTAACATCCACGGCCACCCTTCCCTTTCTCCCTCTTCCTCCGCCGCCTCTTCCCCTTTCTCCCCAAATCGCTCGGAAAATCCTAGCTAAATCCCGGCCACCGTGAGCACCCCCCCCTCCCGGCGCGCGCGTCTCCGAGATGAACAAAATCAAGGCGCCGGCAGGCGCGAGCGCCATGGTCAAGCGGCGTTGGCGGCGCGCCTCTGGTTCGGCGCCTCGAAGACGCTCTACAACATCGAGGGAGGCCACCGGGCCATCGTCTTCAACCGCTTCGAGGGGATCAAGGACAAGGTGACTAGTCCTCGAACCGACCCGTCCCTCCCCGATCTCATGGTTGCTCCGCTCCGCCCGATTCGGTGGATCTCGCGGTGGTCTCATCTCCTTTCCCTTGCAGATCTACCCCGAGGGGACTCACCTCATCGTCTCACTCATCGGGAGGCCTATCATCTAGGACGTCCGCGCCCGACCCAACCTCGTTGAGAGCACTTCCGGGAGCAGGGATCTCCAGATGGTTTGCTTCCCCAGATCCTTCGCTCGTCTGTGCTAATTCGCTCCTTGATGTGTGGTTGACCTGCTAAATCTGCATGCCAATTCCATGTTTGGGACCGACCCAAGGGGTCTGCTCTCCTCTCTGTTACTAGTACATATTGGACACTATGTTATTTATTTTGGCCGGCAAGTGGATTGGGCACATGTATGAAGTGATTAGGCATTTGGACAGATGGATATGGTCTATTACATGTTTAGGATAAACTGCAGAGTTCTTACATTGATCTCTATGTTAATACTTATATTTCTCTATTGATATGCCCAGATACACATCTCCAATTTATTTATGAAGGGCTCTGAACTGTATGTATTGATTATGTACTGATGAAACACCGGAACCCTCCAATAAGCTTATTACCTAACTGCAGATTATAGTTGTTCGTCTTTGCAAAAAGTTCATTTGTTTTTTTGTTTCGTGGTAGATGCCATTGATGCTCAGTTCTTCTGCTTGCAAAATATGAAACTGATTGTGGTTGGGTCTAAAATAACATTAAATATCACATGGTAGATGCCTTATGTTTGTTCATTTTCTACTTCTACAGTTCTTCATTTACACTTGTTGTATCTTGATTTAACCTTTTCAACGTTGTCAGCTATTCGCCTTCACTAGATTCATTTAATTATTAGTGTATGATTTATGTTGTATGAAGCTAATAAGTACTTACTTTTTTTCTTGTTCAAGTGCTAAGAATTTGGAAATGATGAATCTTGGAGAAGATAGCGTTGATGGAAGTGGTGCCGTTGCAGCTGCTCTTCAGAGCACTATATATAGACGACCCTGATCCATATCTGAATGGGATTAAAAATCAGGCTGGTGACAAAGAAAGTGATGAAGAGGTACTGCTTGTTACGTCCTGAATCCTGATGTGTACGGAGGAGCACGTCCGAGCAAAATTGTAATATGAGCGAAATTGTAATTACTGTTCAGTTTAAATACAATTATGTAGAGAAACTTTAGATCGTATAGAATAAAAAGTGAGTTTATTTTTATTCTATATCTGAAGGTTTTGTGATTTCACGTCGCTTTTTTTAAATCCTAAAATAGATACCGGCGCATAGGGCTGTTTGCCGGTGGTAACTTAAAATACCGGGCGAGTTGGGAAGTGCCGGTGGTATCTATTATACGGGAGTTGGGAAAATCGCCGGTATTTCCACCTTACACTGGCGTTACGAATACGCCGGCGGTAGCACTTACCACCGCGAGGTGATCGCCGCGAACAAGCGCCGGGTAGCAAATTAGCGCCGGTGGTAAGCAAATTCCTAGTAGTGTTTCTTAGGAACACAATGCACAGGACTAACCCATCTACTATCAGCAATAGGATATATAATACCAGCTTCAAGAAGTTTTAATACCTCATTCCTTACCACCTCCTTCATCTTTGGAATTAGACGACGCTGATGTTCAACAACAGGCTTTGCATCATCTTCCATATTAATAGCATGTTGGCAAATAGAAGGAGAAATCCCTTTCAAATCATCAAGAGTATAGCCAATAGCTCCTCGGTGTTTCTTCAATATTTCCAATAACCTTTCTTCCTCAATCTCTGAAAGCTTAGAACTAATAATAACAGGATATATTTTCTTATCATCAATATGAGCATATTTAAGATTATCAGGTAAAGGCTTTAAATCAAAAACAGGATCTTCCTTTGGTGGCGGTGTTGTACCCAAATCTTCCACCGGTAAATCATGCTTGAGAATAGGTTGGCGAAGAAAAATTTCCTCAAGCTCATCTCTTTCTTTCCTAAAAGCTTCACTTTCGCTATTCTCCAAATGTTGCTGCAAAGGATTATTAGGAACAAGAACAATAGATGCACACTGCTCCATTTTAAAATCATTACTAGGCAAGTCAGCTTTATAAGGAGTTTTAGTAAATTTAGAAAAGTTAAATTCATAAGGTTCACCAGCAAATCTAGTCAAAATTTTCTCTTTCTTACAATCTATAATAGCTCCACAAGTATTTAGAAAAGGTCTACCAAAAATGATAGGACAATGATCACTAGCAGCAGAACCAAGTACCAAAAAGTCAGCAGGATATTTAATCTTACCACATAGAACTTCCACATCTCGAACAATACCAATTGGAGAAATAGTTTCTCTATTAGCCAGCTGAATAACCACATCAATATCTTCAAGTTCACAAGAATCAATTTCGTGCATAATCTCCGTGTAAAGCTCATAAGGAATAGCACTAACACTTGCACCAATATCACATAAACCATAATAGCAATGATCACCAATTCTAACAGATAGCATAGGAACACTAACTTGTTTGGGTTTATTAGGATGTGAAACAATATTAGAAGCATCTTCACAGAAAATAATATGACCATCCTCCACATTTTCAGTCACAAGATCTTTAACTATTGCAACAGCAGGTTCAATTTTAATTTGTTCTTCAGGTTCTTTAGGTTTCTTTTCACTTTTATGAACCGCACTAGATATAACAGAGTACTCTTTCATTTTAGCAGGGAAAGGAGTTTTTTCAATATAAACTTCAGGAATAACATTATCAACAGTTTCAATCACTACACATTTGTTTACAGATGAATCTACGTTATCTTTATACGGTTCATGATACTTATCAAAATTCTTCTTAGGCAATTCATAATGAGAGGCAAAAGCTTTATAAAGATTTGCAACAACTTGGGAATCAAGACCATATGTAGCACTCATATTACGAAATTTATCAGTATCCATAAAAGCTTCAATGCATTTATAATCATAAATTATACCTGATTCTCTATCTTTGTCGTTCTCCCATCCTTCAGTATTTTCTTGGATCCGATCAAGAAGGTCCCTTTTAAACTCTTCTTTGTTGCATGTAAATGATCCAGAACAAGAAGTATCCAGCAAGGTCTTGTCTTGAAAAGAAAGTCTTGCATAGAAATTATCAATAATAACATTACCAGGAAGCTCATGAATGGGGCATTTGAGCATTAAAGACTTCAATCTCCCCCAAGCTTGGGCAATACTTTCTCCATCATGAGGCCAGAAATTATATATGCGGTTCCGATCCTTGTGAATTTCACTTGGAGGATAGAATTTAGAATAAAATAAAGGCACAATGTCCTCCCAATCAATAGAATCACCATTCTTCAGCAATTTATACCAGTGCGCCGCTTTACCAGACAGCGATATAGTGAATAGTTTCTTTCTAACTTCATTCATAGCAATACCTGCACATTTGAATAACCCGCATAATTCATGCAAAAACAGTAAATGATCACCAGGATGAACAGTTCCATCCCCTTCATAGCGGTTATCCATAACACGTTCAATAATTTTCATAGGTATTTTATATGGTATCACTTCCTCACCTGGCGCTTCATCCACTACCGTTGCAGTAGTAGTAGATTTCCCAAATAGAAATTGAAGAGAAGATCTCTCCATAATGACTTATAGCAGCAGGCAGAAATAAAATCAGCACAAACAGTAAAGGTTTTCCTTACCAATTCCACTTACCAATAGCGCTTCACTCCCCGGCAACGGCGCCAGAAAATAGTTTTGATGACCCACAAGTATAGGGGGTGTATCGTAGTATCTTCGATAAGTAAGAATGTCGATCCCAACGAGGAGCAGAAGGTGTTGGCAGCAGTTTCGATGAAGGATTCACTGTAAATGCTCACAAACAAGTATTCAAGGGGTTTTGATGTAATAGATGAATAAAGTACGAGTAAGTAAAATGCGAGAGAAATAATTGCAGCGAGTGGCCCAATCCTTTTTAGCACAAAGGACAAGCCGGTTTGTTTACTTATAATGACCAAACGTTCTTGAGGACACACGGGATTTTAGTCTAGTGCTTTCGCTTCATGTAGCTAAATAATCTTCATTGTTTTGATAAGTGTTGTGTGGGTGAACCTATGCTAATGCACCGCCCTTCCTAGGACTAATACATACTTGTGATTATACCCCTTGCAAGCATCCGCAACTACAAGAAAGTAATTAAGATAAATCTAACCACAGCCTTAAACTCTGAGATCCTGCGATCCCTCTTGCATCGATATACTAACGGGGGCTCAGGTTTCTGTCACTCCGGCAACCCCGCAATTAGCAACCGAATACAAGATGCACTCCCCTAGGCCCATAAATGGTGAAGTGTCGTGTAGTCGACGTTCACACGACACCACTAGAAGAATGACACCACAACTTAAATATCATAACATTGAATATTACTCAACCATAATTCACTACTAGCATTTAGACTTCACCCATGTCCTCAAGAACTAAACGAACTACTCACGAGACATCATATGGAATACAATCAGAGGTGATATGATGATGAATAACAATCTGAACATAAACCTTGGTTCTATGGTTTCACTCAATAGCATCTACAACAAGTAGAAATTAACACCGGGAGAGTTTCCCCAATCAAACAATCAAGATCCAACTCAAATCGTTACAGCGGTGACGAGGTGCAGCGGTGGTGATGGCGGTGTAGATGGTGGAGATGATGATGATGATGATGGAGATGATGTCCAGCTCGATGACGATGGCGATGGCGTCGATTTCCCCCTCCAGGGAATTTCCCCGGCGGATTCCTGCCCGCCGGAGAGCTCTTTTCTCTCTGGTGTTCTCCGCCCCGCAGAGGCGGCTGTAACTCTTCGTGAGGTACCCTCTGTGGCTTAGGTTTTCGGGACGAAGGAGTACGCGAAGAAAAGGAGGCGAAAGGGGCTGTGGGGCCCCCACACCACAGGGTGGCGCGGCCAGGCCATGGGCCGCGCCGGCCTGTGGTCTGGGCCCACCTTGAGCCCCTCTGCTCCCCTTCTGGCTCCCTCCATCATCTGGAAAAATAGGAATTTCGTGTAATTTCCTTCCACAGTTGATCTTCCGAAATATTGCGTTCTGACGGTGCTTTTTCCAGCAGAATCCTGGCTCCGGTGCTTGATCCTCCAATAATGATGAAACATGCAAAATAGATGAAATAACATAAGTATTGTGTCCCAATATGAAATATATCAATGAATAACAGCAAATTATGATACAAAATAGTGATGCAAATTGGACGTATCAACTCCCCCCAAGCTTAGACCTCGCTTGTCCCCAAGCGAAACTGAGCTCGAGGGCCGCATCCACAAGATCGCACATGTCCGCCGGCGGATCCGACCCCGGACGTCGAAGGTGGCGCTGATACGTCTCCAACGTATCGATAATTTCTTATGTTCCATGCTACTTTATTGATGATACCTACATGTTTTATGCACATTATATGTCATATTTATGCATTTTCTGGAACTAACCTATTAACAAGATGCCGAAGAGCTGATGTCTACGGGTGCTTCTATTCTTGTAGACAGTGTTGGGCCTCCAAGAGCAGAGGTTTGTAGAACAGCAGCAAGTTTCCCTTAAGTGGATCACCCAAGGTTTATCGAACTCGGGGAGGAAGAGGTCAAAGATATCCCTCTCAAGCAACCCTGTAATCACAAAGCAAGAAGTCTCTTGTGTCCCCAACACACCAAATACACTTGTCAGGTGTATAGGTGCACTAGTTCGGCGAAGAGATAGTGAAATACAAGTAATATGGATGTATATGAGTGGTAATAGCAATCTGAATAAAATATGGCAGCGAGTAAACATGCAACAAAACAGTAAACAAACGGAGATTCGATGCTTGGAAGCAAGGCCTAGGGATCCTGCTTTCACTAGTGGACACTCTCAACAATGATCACATAATAGGACTACTCTACACTCTTTTGTTGGATGATGAACGCATTGCGTAGGATTACACGAACCCTCAATGCCGGAGTTAACAAGCTCCACAATGCAATGTTCATATTTAAATAACCTTAGAGTGCAAGATAGATCAACATAATTACACCAAGAACTAACATAGCATGCACACTATCACCATCATGCATATGTAGGAGGAATAATACACATCAATACCATCATAGCAATAATTAACTTCATAATCTACAAGAGATCATAATCATAGCCTACGCCAAGTACTCACACGGTGCACACACTATCACCTTTACACACATGGAGGAGGAATAGAGTACTTTAATAACATCACTAGAGTAGCACATAGACGATATTCAACTAGATCACATAAAGAGAGAGATGAACCACATAGCTACAGCGGAGCCCTCAGCCCCGGGGGTGAATTACTCCCTCCTCATCATGGAGACAGCGATGGCGGTGAAGATGGCGGTGGAGACGGCGGTGGAGACGACTCCGGGGGCAATTCCCCGTCCGGCAGGGTGCCGGAACAGAGACTTCTGTCCCCCGAATCTTGATTTCGCGATGGCGGCGGCTCTGGAAGGTTTTCTCCGTATCGTGGCTCTCCGTCGGTGTTTTTAGGTCAGAGAGGCTTAAATAGGCGAAGAGAGGGAGTCGGAGGGGCCACGGGCTGCCCACACCCTAGGGGGGCGCCCCCCTGGCCCGCGCCGGGGTGTGGTGTGGGGCCCCCTGGCTCCCCTCTCGTCCCTCTCCGGTGCTCTGGAAGCTTCCGGGAATTATAAGGTCTTCGGTCTTTATTTCGTCCGATTCCGAAAATATTTCTTTACTAGGATTTCTGAAACCAAAAACAGCAGAAAACAGAACTGGCCTTTCGGCATCTCGTCAATAGGTTAGTTCCGGAAAACGCATAATAATGACATATAATGTGTATAAAACATGTAGATATCATCAATAAAGTGGCATGGAACATAAGAAATTATCGATACGTTGGAGACGTATCAGCATCCCCAAGCTTAGTTCTGCTCGTCCCGAGCAGGTAAAACGATAACAAAGATAATTTCTGAAGTGACATGCCATCATAACCTTGATCATACTATTGTAAAGCACATGAGATGAATGCAGAGATTCGAAGCAATGATGAAGATAATGAGTAAACAAATGAATCATATAACAAAGACTTTTCATGAATAATACTTTCAAGACAAGCATCAATAAGTCTTGCATAAGAGTTAACTCATAAGCAATAAATTCTTAGTAGAAAGCTTTGAAACAACACAAGGAAGATATAAGTTTCAGCGGTTGCTTTCAACTTTAACATGTATATCTCGTGGATAATTGTCAACACAAAGTAATATAACAAGTGCAATAGGTAAACATGTAAGAATCAATGCACACAATTTACACAAGTGTTTGCTTCTAAGATAGAAAGAATAGGTAAACTGACTCAACAATAAGGTAAAAGAATGGTCCTTCAAAGAGGAAAGCATCGATTGCTATATTTGTGCTAGAGCTTTGATTTTGAAAACATATAGAGAGCATAAAAGTAAAGTTTTGAGAGGTGTTTGTTGTTGTCAACGAATGGTAGCGGGTACTCTAACCCCCTTGCCAGGCAAACCTTCAAAGAGCGGCTCCCATTTTATTTTGTTTTTGGGTGGCACTCCTTCCAACCTTTCTTTCACAAACCATGGCTAACCGAATCCTCGGGTGCCTGCCAACAATCTCATACCATGAAGGAGTGCCTTTTTATTTTAGTTTTATTATGATGACACTCCTCCCCACCTTTGCTTTCTCAAGCCATGGCTAACCGAATCCTTCGGGTGCCGTCCAACAATCACATACCATGGAGGAGTGTCTATTTTTGTTAATTAATTTGGGACTGGGAATCCCATTGCCAACTCTTTCTGCAAAATTATTGGATAAGCGGATGAAGCCACTAGTCCATTGGTGAAAGTTGCCCAACAAGATTGAAAGATAAACACCACATACTTCCTCATGAGCTATAAAACATTGACACAAATCAGAGGTGATAAATTTTGAATGGTTTAAAGGTAGCACTCAAGCAATTTACTTTGGAATGGCGGAGAAATACCATGTAGTAGGTAGGTATGGTGGACACAAATGGCATGAATATTGGCTCAAGTATTTGGATGCATGAGAAGTATTCCCTCTCGATACAAGGTTTAGGCTAGCAAGGTTATTTGAAGCAAACTCAAGTATGAAATGGTGCAGCAAGACTCACATATAAACATATTGTAAGCATTATAAGACTTTACATCGTCTCCTTGTTGTTCAAACACCTCAACCAGAAAATATCTAGACTTAGAGAGACCAATCATGCAAACCAAATTTTAACAAGCTCTATGTAATTATTCATTAATGGGTACAAGGTACATGATGCAAGAGCTTAAACAAGATCTATATGAGCACAACAATTGCCAAGTTTCACATTATTCAAGACATTATACCAATTACTACATGTAGCATTTCCCGTTTCCAACCATATAACAATTAACGAAGCAGTTTCAACCTTCGCCATGAAAATTAAAAGCTAAGAACACATGTGTTCATACGAACCAGCGGAGCGTGTCTCTCTCCCAAACAATCATTTATTCAAACAAAAACAAAAACAAAAGCATACAGACGCTCCAAGTAAAGTATATAAGATGTGACCGAATAAAAATATAGTTTCAAGAGAAGGAACCTGATACTTTGTCGATGAAGAAGGGGATGCCTTGGGCATCCCCAAGCTTAGATGCTTGAGTCTTCTTGAAATATGCAGGGATGAACCACCGGGGCATCCCCAAGCTTAGACTTTTCATTCTTCTTGATCGTAGTATATCATCCTCCTCTCTTGACCCTTGAAAACTTCCTTCACACCAAACTTCAAGCAAACTCATTAGAGGGTTAGTGCATAATCAAAAATTCACATGTTCAGAGGTGACACAAACATTCTTTTCACTTCTGGACATTGCATAAAGCTACTGGACATTAATGGATCAAAGAAATGAATCCAATATAGCAAAAGAGGCAATGCGAAATAAAAGGCAGAATCTGTCAAAAACAGAACAGTCCGTAAAGACGAATTTAAAGCTGGCACCAGACTTGCTCAAATGGAAAAACTCAAAACTAATGAAAGTTGCGTACATATCTGAGGATCACGCTCGTAAATTGGCAGATTTTTCGAATTTTCTACAGAGAACTGTGCCCAGATTCGTGACAGACAGCAATGCTGTTTCTGCGCAGCGATCCCAAATATAACATCAACTTCGACATAGAAACTTTACTTGGCACAAAAACATGATAAGGAGAGGTTGCTACAGTAGTAAACAACTTCCAAGACACAAATATAGAACAAAGTACTGTAGCAAAATAACACATGGGTTATCTCCCAAGAAGTTCTTTCTTTATAGCCATTAAGATGGGCTCAGCAATTTTGGTGATGCACCCGCAAGAAATAGTATTTGAAGCAAAAGAGAGCTTCAAGAGGCAATTCAAAACACATTTGAGCCTAACATGCTTCCTATGCAAAAGAATCTTATACACAAATGAATTCATGAAGAGCAAAGTGGCAAGCATAAGAGGATAAAACACGAGTAACTTAAAGATTCTCAACATAAAGAGGGGAAACTTAATATTATTAAGATGCATATAACCATATTTCCCTCTCTCATAATAACTTTCAGTAGCATCATTGATGAAATCCACAATATACCCGTCACTTAAAACATTCTTATCATGGTTCATATGCATAGAAGTATCATTAATTTTGGCATAAGAAGAGTTATTCTCATTAATAGTAATTGGAGCAAGATTATTATCAAGAATTTGAACATGGTAAACAAGTTGCATATTAAAAGAATTGTTTTTGGCAAGCCCATCATAACTATGACAAGTTTCATAAGGATAATTGTAACATGTGTCATATACATCTCTATAGCAATTATCTAAACCTGAATATGTAATATCATCATTTTCACTAAAAGTAGATGTCTCAAATACAGGATCTTCAAGCACAACATCCCCAAGCTTAGAGCTTTCAATATCATCGTTTAAGGGGACATGAATAATGCTATCATCATTAATTTCATAATCAGTACCAAAGAGATTTTCAATATCAAAGGCAGCGTGCTCATCCAAATCATGATCACTAATATGGGTAAAGGGTATAGGAAGATCATCGTACTCAGATTCATTATCATAATAATCATTAGGAGCAACATACTTACGGTTACCTAGCGTTATCTCATTCACGCGGGGATACGCCGTTACCTCTTTCTTTTTATTCTCCTTCTTCTTCTTCTTCTTCTTCTTCGTTCCTTCTTCTTCTTCTTCTCCTTCTCCTCGTTCCCTTCTTTAGGAGGAAGAGGCTTGAAGGGTGGCTTGTCCGCATAACCTGATTTTCTTTTAGAAACAATAGAAGAAACTTGGGAGGATCCCTCCTTTTCATTAATTAGTTGAAAACACACAGCGGTCCTATCATATTTTGGCAAGGTGTCATCTTCTAAAATATTCTGTATGTAAGTATTTGTATGGCTATTATCAATGCAATAAGAAAGACAACCATGCAGGACATCATCAATATCAAGATCGTTAATATTTAACAAAGAAATTTTTCTTGATAACTCTTCACACTTCAAAAATAAGGTAAGTTCATCATGCTGATTAGGAGTAATTTCATCATCACAATACAAATTTGCAGCACTCATGGGGTTTGAATTATCATTGGAGGAACATTGAAAATTAAAATGACCAACTCTATGGCAAAGTTCACAAATAAAAGGATAGAGGGCACACACTTTTTCTCCAAGATCATCTAGAGCTCTAGACCACTTTCTAGTTTTTTCATTTCTGTGATGGATACAATATTCATCTTCTATTTGATTAATTCCACAAGGTCTATGTATTCCACAAAAATTAACATGCTTATAGGAAATAGCATTCTTAGGAGTTTGAGCACGCTTATTGCAATCATTAACAACAATTTCATTCTTCATGCAAGCGTCTTTAAAAGGTTCATGATACTTATCAAAATTCTTCCTAGGCAATTCAATGTGAGAAGCAAAAGCTTTATAAAGATTTGCAGCAACTTGAGAGTCAAGACCATAAGTAGCACTCATATTTCGAAATTTATCACTATCCATGAAAGTTTCAATGCATTCATAATCATAATTTATACCTGACTCTTTACCTTTGTCGTTCTCCCAATCTTCAGCGTTCTCCTTAATCCGATCAAGAAGGTCCCTTTTAAACTCTTCTTTATTGCTCGTGAATGATCCAGAACAAGTAGTATCCAGCAAGGTCTTATCTTGAAAAGAAAGTCTTGCATAGAAATTATCAATGATGATATTACCTGGAAGCTCATGATTGGGGCATTTGAGCATTAAAGTCTTCAATCTCTCCCATGCTTGGGCAATACTCTCTCCATCATGAGGCCAAAAATTATATATATGGTTTCGATCTTTGTGAATTTCACTTGGAGGATAGAACTTGGAATAAAATAGAGGCACAATATCCTTCCAATCAAGAGAGCGCCCGTCCTTCAATAGTTTATACCAATGCGCCGCTTCACCAGATAGCGACATAACAAATAATTTCTTTCTAACTTCATCCATTGAAATACCTGCACACTTGAATAACCCGCATAATTCATGCAAAAACAGTAAATGATTCCTAGGATGGACAGTTCCATCCCCTTCATAGCGGTTATCCATAACACGTTCAATAATTTCCATAGGTATTTTATACGGAATACTTTCAGCAGGTGGATTTAAAATATCAGAAGCATCATTAGAGTTATCGCATATGGGAGATAAAGTATTATCAGAGCAAAATATTTCTTCCAAAGCGGAGGAGCTAAAAAGATTATTTTTATGTAAACTAGCTTCCCCAAGCTTAGACTTCTTCATAGCATTAGCAGTAATTGCATTCATACTAATAACATTGCTACTATCATGTAAATAAGGTTCCATAGGTTTTTTAATTTTCGCATCAAACCATCCATGTCTTAAATCAGGAAATAGAATAAGAAGCTCTTTGTTGTCCATTATGCCTAACTAGTGTAAACAAGAAACAAAAAGATGTAATTGCAGAGTCTAAAGGAAATAGCTTCGAGTACACACACAATGGCGCCAGAAAAGTACTGTTACCTGGAACCGGAGTGTGAGTACCTTTTACCTTTCCTCCCCGGCAACGGCGCCAGAAAAGTGCTTGATGTCTACGGGTGCTTCTATTCTTGTAGACAGTGTTGGGCCTCCAAGAGCAGAGGTTTGTAGAACAGCAGCAAGTTTCCCTTAAGTGGATCACCCAAGGTTTATCGAACTCAGGGAGGAAGAGGTCAAAGATATCCCTCTCAAGCAACCCTGTAATCACAAAGCAAGAAGTCTCTTGTGTCCCCAACACACCAAATACACTTGTCAGGTGTATAGGTGCACTAGTTCGGCGAAGAGATAGTGAAATACAAGTAATATGGATGTATATGAGTGGTAATAGCAATCTGAATAAAATATGGCAGCGAGTAAACATGCAACAAAACAGTAAACAAACGGAGATTCGATGCTTGGAAGCAAGGCCTAGGGATCCTGCTTTCACTAGTGGACACTCTCAACAATGATCACATAATAGGACTACTCTACACTCTTTTGTTGGATGATGAACGCATTGCGTAGGATTACACGAACCCTCAATGCCGGAGTTAACAAGCTCCACAATGCAATGTTCATATTTAAATAACCTTAGAGTGCAAGATAGATCAACATAATTACACCAAGAACTAACATAGCATGCACACTATCACCATCATGCATATGTAGGAGGAATAATACACATCAATACCATCATAGCAATAATTAACTTCATAATCTACAAGAGATCATAATCATAGCCTACGCCAAGTACTCACACGGTGCACACACTATCACCTTTACACACATGGAGGAGGAATAGAGTACTTTAATAACATCACTAGAGTAGCACATAGACGATATTCAACTAGATCACATAAAGAGAGAGATGAACCACATAGCTACAGCGGAGCCCTCAGCCCCGGGGGTGAATTACTCCCTCCTCATCATGGAGACAGCGATGGTGGTGAAGATGGCGGTGGAGACGGCGGTGGAGACGACTCCGGGGGCAACCGTCCGGCAGGGTGCCGGAACAGACTTCTGTCCCCGAATCTTGATTTCGCGATGGCGGCGGCTGGAAGGTTTTCTCCGTATCGTGGCTCTCCGTTTTTTAGGTCAGAGAGGCTTAAATAGGCGAAGAGAGGGAGTCGGAGGGGCCACGGGCTGCCCACACCCTAGGGGGCGCGCCCCCCCTGGCCCGCGCCGGGGTGTGGTGTGGGGCCCCCCTGGCTCCCCTCTCGTCCCTCTCCGGTGCTCTGGAAGCTTCCGGGAATTATAAGGTCTTCGGTCTTTATTTCGTCCGATTCCGAAAATATTTCTTTACTAGGATTTCTGAAACCAAAAACAGCAGAAAACAGCAACTGGCCTTTCGGCATCTCGTCAATAGGTTAGTTCCGGAAAACGCATAATAATGACATATAATGTGTATAAAACATGTAGATATCATCAATAAAGTGGCATGGAACATAAGAAATTATCGATACGTTGGAGACGTATCAAGAGCCAGTTGCTGTTTTCTGCTGTTTTTGGTTTCAGAAATCCTAGTAAGGAAATATTCTCGGAATTGGACGAAATTTCGCCAGGTCCTATTTTTGCACGAAGCTTCCAGAAGACCGGGGAGTCGAAGTGGGGCCACGAGGTGGCCACACCATAGGCGGCGCGGCCGGGCCTGGCCGCGCCGGCCTGTGGTGTGGGCCCCTCGCGCCTCTTGACCTACCCTTTCGCCTACTTAAAGCCTCCGTCGCGAAACCCTGCAGAGAGCCACGATACGTAAAACCTTCCGAGACGCCGCCGCCGCGAATCCCATCTCGGGGATTCAGGAGATCGCCTCCGGCACCTGCCGGAGAGGGGATTCATCTCCCGGAAGACTCTTCATCGCCATGATCGCCTCCGGAGTGATGAGTGAGTAGTTCACCCCTGGACCATGGGTCCATAGCAGTAGCTAGATGGTCGTCTTCTCCTTGTTGTGCTTCATTGTTGGATCTTGTGAGCTGCCTAACATGATCAAGATCATCTATCTGTAATACTATATGTTGTGTTTGTCGGGATCCGATGGATAGAGAATACTATGTTATGGTGATTATCAATCTATTGTTTATGTGTTGTTTATGATCTTGCATGCTCTCCGTTATTAGTAGAGGCTCTTGCCAAGTTTGTACTCTTAACTCCAAGAGGGAGTATTTATGCTCGATAGTGGGTTCATGCCTTCATTGACACCTGGGACAGTGATAGAAAGTTCTAAGGTTGTGATGTGATGTTGCCACTAGGGATAAAACATTGATTCTATGTCTAAGGATGTAGTTGTCGATTACATTACGCACTATACTTAATGCAATTGTCTGTTGCTTAGCAACTTAATACTGAATGGGGTTCGGATGATAACCTGAAGGTGGACTTTTTAGGCATAGATGCAGTTGGATGGCGGTCTATGTACTTTGTCGTAATGCCCGGATTAAATCTCACTATATTTATCATATCATGTATATGCATTGTTATGCCCTTCTCTATTTGTCAATTGCCCGACTGTAATTTGTTCACCCAACATGCTTTTATCTTATGGGAGAGACACCTCTAGTGAACTGTGGACCCCGGTCCTATTCTTTACATAGCATACAATCTACTGCAATTGTGTTTTACTATTTTCTTGCAAACAATCATCTTCCACTCGATACGTTTAATCCTTTGTTACAGCAAGCCGGTGAGATTGACAACCTCACTGTTTCGTTGGGGCAAAGTACTTTGGTTTTGTTGTGCAGATTCCACGTTGGCGCCGGAATCCCTGTTGTTGCGCCGCATCACATTTCGCCACCATCAACCTTCAACGTGCTTCTTGGCTCCTCCTGGTTCGATTAAACCTTGGTTTCTTTCTGAGGGAAAACTTGCTACTGTGCGCATCATACCTTCCTCTTGGGGTTCCCAACGAACGTGTGAGTTACACGCCATCAAGCTCTTTTTCTGGCGCCGTTGCCGGGGAGATCAAGACACGCTGCAAGGGGAGTCTCCACTTCTCAATCTCTTTACTTTGTTTTTGTCTTGCTTTATTTTATTTACTACTTTGTTTGCTGCACCTAAACAAAACACAAAAAAATTAGTTGCTAGTTTTACTTTATTTACTGTCTTGCTCTCTATATCAAAAACACAAAAAAATTAGTTACTTGCATTTACTTTATCTAGTTTGTTTTATTTACTGTTGCTAAAATGAATACTCCTGAAAATACTAAGTTGTGTGACTTCACAAATGCAAATAATAATGATTTCCTATGCACACCTATTGCTCCACCTGCTACTACAGCAGAATTCTTTGAAATTAAACCTGCTTTACTAAATCTTGTCATGAGAGATCAATTTTCTGGTGTTAGTTCTGATGATGCTGCTGCCCATCTCAATAATTTTGTTGAACTTTGTGAAATGCAAAAGTATAAGGATGTAGATGGTGATATTATTAAATTGAAAGTGTTTCCTTTCTCATTAAGAGGAAGAGCTAAAGATTGGTTGCTATCTTTGCCTAAGAATAGTATTGATTCATGGACTAAATGCAAGGATGCTTTTATTGGTAGATATTATCCTCCCTCTAAAATTATATCTTTGAGAAGTAGCATAATGAATTTTAAGCAATTAGATACTGAACATGTTGCTCAAGCATGGGAGAGAATGAAAACTTTGGTAAAGAATTGCCCAACCCATGGACTGACTACTTGGATGATCATCCAAACCTTCTATGCAGGACTAAATTTTTCTTCGCGGAATTTATTGGATTCAGCTGCTGGAGGTACCTTTATGTCCATCACATTGGGGGCGGCTACAAAACTTCTTGATGATATGATGATAAATTACTCTGAATGGCACACGGAAAGAGCTCCACAAGGTAAGAAGGTAAATTCTGTTGAAGAAACCTCTTCCTTGAGTGATAAGATTGATGTGATTATGTCTATGCTTGTGAATGGTAGATCTAATGTTGATCCAAATAATGTTCCTTTAGCTTCATTGGTTGCTCAAGAAGAAAATGTTGATGTGAATTTCATTAAAAATAATAATTTCAACAACAATGCTTATAGGAACAACTCTGGTAATAACTATAGGCCATATCCTTCTGCGAATGGTAATGGTTATGGTAATTCTTATGGGAATTCTTACAACAATAATAGGAGTGTACCCTCTGGTCTTGAAGCCATGCTTAAAGAATTTATTAGTACACAAACTGCTTTTAACAAATCTGTTGAGGAAAAGCTTGATAAAATTGATACTATTGCTTCTAGAGTTGATAGGCTTGCCTCCGATGTTAATCTTTTAAAATTGAAAGTTATGCCTAATAATGATATTGATAATAAGATTACTACTACAGCAAATGCCATTCAAGTTAGAATTAATGAGAATATAAGATTAATGGCTGAATTGCGTGCTAGGTGGGATAGAGAAGAAAATGAAAAACTAGCTAAAGAGAATAATGTAGCTAAAGTTTGGACTATTACCACCACTAGTAATGCTAATTCTTCACATGTTGCTGCACCTCCTACTATCAATGGTAAAATAATTGGTGTTGGCAATGTTTCTACTCCTAGTGCAAAGCGAACAAAACTGCCTGAAATTGCTAAAACTGCTGAAACTGCTTGTGATAAAACTGCTGAAATTTTTTCCAACCTTGGGAACAATGATCCCATTGCTGTAGCTCATAATGATTTAGATTTTGATGATTGCCACATCTCTGAAGTTATAAAGTTCTTACAAAAACTTGCTAAAAGTCCTAATGCTAGTGCTATAAATTTAGCCTTTACAAAACATATTACAAATGCTCTCATAAAAGCTAGAGAAGAGAAACTAAAACTTGAAACTTCTATTCCTAGAAAGTTAGAAGATGGTTGGGAGCCCATCATTAAAATGAAATTCAATGATTTTGAATGTAATGCTTTATGTGATCTTGGTGCAAGTATTTCTGTTATGCCTAAAAAGATTTATGATATGCTTGACTTGCCACCATTGAAGAATTGTTATTTGGATGTTAATCTTGCCGATAATGTTAAAAAGAAACCTTTGGGGAGGATTGATAATGTGCGCATTACGGTTAACAATAACCTTGTTCCCGTTGATTTTGTTGTCTTGGATATCGAATGCAATGCATCTTGTCCTATTGTGTTGGGAAGACCTTTTCTTCGAACCGTTGGTGCTGTTATTGATATGAGGGAAGGTAATATTAAATATCAATTTCCTCTCAAGAAAGGTATGGAACACTTCCCTAGAAAGAGAATGAAGTTGCCTTTTTATTCTATTATTAGAACAAGTTATGATGTTGATGCTTCTACTCTCGATGTTACTTGATTTGCACTTTCTGCGCCTAGCTGAAAGGCGTTAAAGAAAAGCGCTTATGGGAGACAACCCATGTTTTTACTACAGTACTTTGTTTTATATTTGAGTCTTGGAAGTTGTTTACTACTGTAGCAACCTCTCCTTATCATGTTTTTGTGCCAAGTAAAGTTTCTATGTCAAAGTTGATGTTATATTTGGGATCGCTGCGCAGAAACAGCATTGCTGTCTGTCACGAATCTGGGCACAGGCCTCTGTAGAAAATTCGAAAAAATCTGCCAATTTACGAGCGTGATCCTCAGATATGTACGCAACTTTCATTAGTTTTGAGTTTTTCCATTTGAGCAAGTCTGGTGCCAGCTTTAAATTCGTCTTTACGGACTGTTCTGTTTTGACAGATTCTGCCTTTTATTTCGCATTGCCTCTTTTGCTATGTTGGATTCATTTGTTTGATCCATTAATGTCCAGTAGCTTTATGCAATGTCCAGAAGTGTAAAGAATGTTTGTGTCACCTCTGAATGTGTGAATTATTAACTGTGCACTAACCCTCTAATGAGTTTGCTTGAAGTTTGGTGTGAAGGAAGTTTTCAAGGGTCAAGAGAGGAGTATGATATACTATGATCAAGAGGAGTGAAAGCTCTAAGCTTGGGGATGCCCCGTGGTTCACCCCTGCATATTTTAAGAAGACTCAAGCGTCTAAGCTTGGGGATGCCCAAGGCATCCCCTTCTTCATCGACAACATCATCAGGTTCCTCCCCTGAAACTATATTTTTATTCAATCACATCTTGTGTTCTTTACTTGGAGCGTCGGTTTGTTTTTGTTTTTGTTTTTGTTTGAATAAAATGGATCCTAGCATTCACTTTGTGGGAGAGAGACACGCTCCTGTTGCATATGGACAAATATGTCCTTAGGCTTTACTCATAATGTTCAAGGCGAAGTTTCTTCTTCGTTAAATTGTTATATGGTTGGAATTGGAAAATGCTACATGTAGTAATTTTAAAATGTCTTGGATAATGTGATACTTGGCAATTGTTGTGCTCATGTTTAAGCTCTTGCATCATATGCTTTGCACCCATTAGTGAAGAAATACATAGAGCTTGCTAAAATTTGATTTGCATATTTGGTCTCTCTAAGGTCTAGATAATATCTAGTATTGAGTTTTGAACAACAAGGAAGACGGTGTAGAGTCTTATAATGTTTACAATGTGTCTTTTATGTGAGTTTTGCTGCACCTGTTCATCCTTGAGTTTGCTTCAAATAACCTTGCTAGCCTAAACCTTGTATCGAGAGGGAATACTTCTCATGCATCCAAAATCCTTGAGCCAACTACTATGCCATTTGTGTCCACCATACCTACCTACTACATGGTATTTCTCCGCCATTCCAAAGTAAATTGCTTGAGTGCTACCTTTAAAATTCCATCATTCACCTTTGCAATATATAGCTCATGGGACAAAATAGCCTTAAAAACTATCGTAGTATTGAATATGTACTTATGCACTTTATATTTTATTAAGTTGCTTGTTGTGCGATAACCATGCTTCTGGGGAACGCCATCAACTATTGTTGAATATCATGTGAGTTGCTATGCATGTCCGTCTTGTCTGAAGGATCTATCATTTTAGTGGTTGGAGCATGCAAAATTGTTAGAGAAGAACATTGGGCCGCTAACTAAAGCCATGAATCATGGTGGAAGTTTCAGTTTTGGACATATATCCTCAATCTCATATGAGAATAATAACTTTGCTACATGCTTATGCATTTAAGAGGAGTCCATTATCTGTTGTCCATGTTGTCCCGGTATGGATGTCTAAGTTGAAAATAATCAAAAGCGAGAAATCCAAAATGCGAGCATTCTCCTTAGACCTTTGTACAGGCGGCATGGAGGTACCCCTTTGTGACACTTGGTTGAAACATGGCATGCAAAGATCCGGTAGTCCAAGCTAAGTAGGACGAGGTGCGGACACTATTAGTATACTATGCATGAGGCTTGCAACTTGTAAGATATAATTTACATAACTCATATGCTTTATTACTACCGTTGACAAAATTGTTTCATGTTTTCAAAATAAAAGCTCTAGCACAAATACAGCAATCGATGCTTTCCTCTTGAAGGACCTTTCTTTTACTTTTATTGTTGAGTCAGTTTACCTATCTCCTTCCACCTTAAGAAGCAAACACTTGTGTGAACTGTGCATTGATTCCTACATACTTGCATATTGCACTTGTTATATTACTTTATGTTGACAATATCCATGAGATATACATGTTATAAGTTGAAAGCAACCGCTGAAACTTAATCTTCCTTTGTGTTGCTTCAATACCTTTACTTTGATTTATTGCTTTATGAGTTAACTCTTATGCAAGACTTATTGATGCTTGTCTTGAAGTACTATTCATGAAAAGTCTTTGCTTTATGATTCAGTTGTTTACTCATGTCATTACCTTTGTTTTGATCGCTGCATTCATTACATATGTTTACAAATAGTATGATCAAGATTATGATGGCATGTCACTTCAGAAATTATCTTTGTTATCGTTTTACCTGCTCGGGACGAGCAGAACTAAGCTTGGGGATGCTGATACGTCTCCAACGTATCGATAATTTCTTATGTTCCATGCTACTTTATTGATGATACCTACATGTTTTATGCACATTATATGTCATATTTATGCATTTTCTGGAACTAACCTATTAACAAGATGCCAAAGAGCCAGTTGCTGTTTTCTGCTGTTTTTGGTTTCAGAAATCCTAGTAAGGAAATATTCTCGGAATTAGACGAAATCTTCGCCCAGGGTCCTATTTTTGCACGAAGCTTCCAGAAGACCGAAGGGGAGTCAAAGTGGGGCCACGAGGTGGCCACACCATAGGGCGGCGCGGCCCAGGCCCTGGCCGCGCCGGCCTGTGGTGTGGGGCCCTCGCGCCGCCTCTTGACCTACCCTTTCGCCTACTTAAAGCCTCCGTCGCGAAACCCCCAGTACCGAGAGCCACGATACGGAAAACCTTCCGGAGACGCGCCGCCGCGAATCCCATCTCGGGGATTCAGGAGATCCTCCGGCACCCTGCCGGAGAGGGATTCATCTCTCCGGAGGACTCTTCATCGCCATGATCGCCTCCGGAGTGATGAGTGAGTAGTTCACCCCTAGACCATGGGTCCATAGCAGTAGCTAGATGGTCGTCTTCTCCTTGTTGTGCTTCATTGTTGGATCTTGTGAGCTGCCTAACATGATCAAGATCATCTATCTGTAATACTATATGTTGTGTTTGTCGGGATACGATGGATAGAGAATACTATGTTATGGTGATTATCAATCTATTGTTTATGTGTTGTTTATGATCTTGCATGCTCTCCATTATTAGTAGAGGCTCTGGCCAAGTTTGTACTCTTAACTCCAAGAGGGAGTATTTATGCTCGATAGTGGGTTCATGCCTTCATTGACACCTGGGACAGTGACAGAAAGTTCTAAGGTTGTGATGTGTTGTTGCCACTAGGGATAAAACATTGATTCTATGTCTAAGGATGTAGTTGTCGATTACATTACGCACCATACTTAATGCAATTGTCTGTTGCTTAGCAACTTAATACTGAATGGGGTTCGGATGATAACCTGAAGGTGGACTTTTTAGGCATAGATGCAGTTGGATGGCGGTCTATGTACTTTGTCGTAATGCCCGGATTAAATCTCACTATATTTATCATATCATGTATATGCATTGTTATGCCCTTCTCTATTTGTCAATTGCCCGACTGTAATTTGTTCACCCAACATGCTTTTATCTTATGGGAGAGACACCTCTAGTGAACTGTGGACCCCGGTCCTATTCTTTACATAGCATACAATCTACTGCAATTGTGTTTTACTATTTTCTTGCAAACAATCATCTTCCACTCGATACGTTTCATCCTTTGTTACAGCAAGCCGGTGAGATTGACAACCTCACTGTTTCGTTGGGGCAAAGTACTTTGGTTTTGTTGTGCAGATTCCACGTTGGCACCGGAATCCCTGTTGTTGCGCCGCATCACATTTCGCCACCATCAACCTTCAACGTGCTTCTTGGCTCCTCCTGGTTCGATTAAACCTTGGTTTCTTTCTGAGGGAAAACTTGCCACTGTGCGCATCATACCTTCCTCTTGGGGTTCCCAACGAACGTGTGAGTTACACGCCATCAGCGCTCACCAAGGCCCAGGTTGCTCACCGGGTGAACAACATCACCAAGGCCAACATGCCGGAAGCCTGGGATTGGGGGCTGCCGCCTTACGACCGGTCTTCGCCACCTGAGCTGGTAAGTTGGTGTTTCGGCTGGCGATTTCCGACTTGCGGCTGCGTGGCCGACTTGTAACTTGTCTTGCTTTTCAGCTTTTCGGCCGCCAAGGTGTTGAGGACGGCGACCTGGCGCAGAAGATCTGGACGCCGGATCACGTTGATCCGGCTGACCAAGCCGGCGACCAAGCCGGCGACGATGATCTGCCGGAGGTGCCGGACCAAGGCGGCCAAGGGGAGCACAACCCGCCGCCCTCGCCGGAGCAGCGGGAGGAGGAGCCGGCGACGTCCACCACGGGGCCGATCCTGGCAGTGCCTCTGCGCACGAGGCCGCCTGCCGCCTCGGCGACTTCCGCGCCGAAGAAGAAGCGGGCCGCCGGCGGGTCCACGGCCAGGCTGGAGAGCCGGGCCAAGAAGCAGCGCCAGCGGGCCCAAGAAGGTTCCGGAGACGGCCGGGTGAGTCCTTTTTTCTTCGTTGTTTGATTCCTTTTCTTTCCTTTCTTTGCACTTATCTTGTTTTGTTTGTTCGATTAGGGCCGCCATAAAGTTTACCCAGGGCGGCGGCTTTGGGCCGGCTGCTCGTGTTGCACCGCCGCTCCGGCGGCAGAGGGAGCCGACGCCGCCGCCTTCGATGCTTGCGCGTGCGCCGCCGGTCGTTGTGCCACCTGTGACTACGCCTCCTTCCGCGGGGGCGTCTTCTTCGGCTGCGCCTCCTTCAGCGCCGGCCGGGGTGCCCAGGGTGAGTCGGCCCAGGCCCACCTTGATGATCTTTCGCGCCGCGCGCCACCGCTGGGCCGACTGGGCCGCCGGGGTGCGCCACCGCGGCCGGAGCTGAGCCGGCGGGGCGCCACCAGCGGCCGGAGCCGGAGCCGGCGGGGCCGTGCCGCCGCAGACCGGAGCCGGCGGAGCTGTGCCGCCTGAGAGGCGCCGACGCCGAGAAGGCGACTCCCACCGGCCAACCGCGCCGCCTCCGCTTCGAGCCGCAGAGGAGGAGCCGGCCGAGGAGCCGTTGAGGGAGGAGCCGGCGCGCTCGAAGGACGCCGACTCCCGGCGTTGGTGAGGCGAAGGGCCCGTCGTGTTGCCCACTGTGCCTCCACGTGGCTAAGGGTGCCCGGCGGTCGTGTGCCTCGCCCGACTCCAGCCTTGGCTCGGCTGGCACCATGGAGAAGGCATGGCACCAGGCGGACTCCTGCGAGGTGATCAGCCGGGAGGGGCAGCCTGGCACGGCGCCCATGAAGATGCTCTTCTCCGGCTACCGCGCCAGCCTCAAGGCCAAGGCCGCCGAGACTATTGCCCAGCTGGCGACGCTGGAGGATGCTGACAAGGTATGTGTCTTCTCATCTGATTTTTTGCAATTTTATTGTTATCCTGGTAGCCCTCCGAGGCATGGGTCGGCTGCTTGGAGCCGGCCCAGGTTTCGCCTAACAACTGATTTTTTCAGACGGTTGAGGAGCGACGCACCATCTTGTACAACCAGGTGGTGACCAGCTACCACCGCGCCAAGATCGAGCGGGCCGCCTTGGCTCGCGAGCTGGAGGTCGTCAAGGGTGAGACTTTCTTTCTTTTGCCTTTACTCTTTTTCTCTGATTTCGTCCGGCTGATGGTTTTTCTTGCCGTTTTACAGCCGAAGCTGCCCGGGTTCCGCAGCTGGAGAAGGATCTTCGGATTGCCCGCGCCCAGTGCGCCGAGATCGAGGAGGCGGGCCGTGCTGCTGCTGCCAAGCTGAAGGTGGCCGACGGCGAGCTGACGCGGCTGCGCAAGCTGGAGGCCAACCACCTCAAGGAGCTGGCCGCCCTCAGGAAGGCTGAGGAGGAGAAGGTGGGGGAGCTGTCCAAGCGGCTGGAGAGGGTGGAGCAGCAGCGGCTCGAGCTTCAGCGAGAGGTGACCTCCAAATCTGAGGAGCTGTCGGCCACCGCCAAGCGGTGGGTGCAGGAGATGAGCCGGCTCGACCGCGGCTTGGCGGGTGAGTCTTTGTAACTTTCCTTTCCCTTTGCCGGCTTTCGGCTGTCGGCTGCCAGCTCGGGTTGGCAGCCGGCGGCAGAAATTGATTTTTTCGTTCTCTCCATCTTCAGGCTGGGGTTAGTCGGTTTTGCCGGCTGCTCTTCGAAATCTCCATCTTCAGTGGGGCGATCGGTTCTTGCGCTGCCTATCTTTAGAACTTGAATCTCCATCTTCGGTCGGCCAGTTTTTGCTTTGATTCTTCAAATCTCCATCTTCGGCTGGGGGCAGTCGGTTCTTGCCGGCTGCCGCCATCTTACTTTACTTCGGAATCTCCATCTTCGGTAGAGGCGATCGGTTTTGCCGGCTGCCGCCGCTTCTCTTCGAAATCTCCATCTTCAGGGGCGCACTTGCTTGCCGCCGGCCTTACTTTAGAGCGGAATCTCCATCTTCGGGCTGGGGCATCGTTTTTGCCGGCTGCCGCCGTTACTTTGAAAATTTGCATTTTTGTGTCTTTGATAAGCTTCTAACTTGCTTTTTCCTTGCGGCCTTCCCGAGGCGCAGGATGCGGCGCTAGCGGCAGCCGGCAGGCGCGGGATGCGCGCCGGCAGGCTACCGGGGAGGAGAGCTCCGACGCTTCTCCATGGACGACTACCTGGCGTCCATGGCCGCCCGTGTCGATCCTATCACGAAGCTCGGCTGGGAGCTCCGGAAGGCGGCGGAGGAACTGATCCGGCTGCTGTGGCCGACGAGACGCTGCCGCAGGACCTCGCCAACCTCATCAAGTGGTTGGAGACGGCGCCGGATCGCTTCGCCGACTGGAAGGAGTCGGCCGCGCGTGCCGGCGCAGACATGGCCCTCTCCTTCGTGCTCTCCTGGTACGACGAGGTCAACCTGGATCAGCTAGAGAGCCGGTGGGCCGGCGTGGAGGAAAATCTCCCGGCGGAGAACAAGACCGCCCGGCTTGCCCGCGCCTGCGCCATCGCCGACATTGTTGACAAGCGCATCTTCATCGCGGATCCGAACCCGCCGTCTGACGACGAGGAGGAGCTTGAAGACGAAGAGATCGAGATGGAGTCTCCGCCGCCTGCTGTTGATCCGGCTGGTCCCCCACCAGCCGGCGCTTAGGCTTTCCTGCTTATGTAATCTTGCTTTTGCAAAGACAAATTATTAAATCCCCGGGATGCCGGGTGCGCATGTAATGACAATATTATCGCCTTTTTATTATGGTACACTTTAGTGTGTTTGTTAATCATTTGTGTGCCGGCTTGCTTTCTTCCGGCTTGCTCGCTTTTTCCCATCCGCCCCACTCTTTGGCGTTGCTCTTGCCGATCGTACGTCGGCTGTCGGAAACCGGATCACGTTACTGAGCCGGCCGCGTGAGAGGGTATTAGCCAATTGGCGAAAACAAGAGTATGCGAAAAATTTGTCGAAATCGGCGCTCTTAGCGCTTGCCTTTTCATAGCTTACAAAAGGAGTACAAGGGATACATACATTCCTGCTCTCAAGTGTAAAATGGTCGAAGCAACCTGACATTCCAGGGACGTTTTGTCTCCTCGTCAGTTTTGCTCGCCTTGTTCTTTTTGGCCTCTTGGGCATCTATGAGATAGTAGGAATCATTGCCTACTGCCTTGCTCACGATGAAGGGACCCTCCCATGGGGATGCTAGTTTATGCTGTCCGGCTGTCCGTTGGATCAGCCGGAGCACTAGGTCTCCTTCTCGGAATGCTAAGGGCTGCACCTTCCGGCTGTGATAGCGTCGGAGGCTTTGCTGGTATATGGCCGATCTGGACTGAGCCAGCAGCCGGGCCTCTTCGACCAGGTCGACTCCATCTTCGCGAGCTTCTTTGGCTTCAGCTTCTGTGTAGAGCTTGATCCTTGGCGCGTCGTGCTCGATATCAGTCGGCAGGACGGCTTCGGCCCCGTATACGAGGAAGAATGGCGTGAAGCCGACGGAGCGGTTTGGCGTGGTGCGCAGACTCCAAAGCACGGAGGGCAGCTCTTCTATCCAGCAGCCGGTTGACCGCTCAAGCGGCTCTACCAGCCGGGGCCGGATGCCGGCTAGGATCAAGCCGTTTGCCTTCTCCACTTGGCCGTTGGTTTCTGGGTGCGCCACTGATGATAGGTCCATCCGGATCCCCATCTCCCCACAGTAGCGCTTGAATATGCCTTCGGCGAAGTTGCTGCCGTTGTCGGTGATGATGCTGTGGGGGTAGCCGTACCTCACAATTATCTCCTTGAGGAATGTGACGGCTGTGGAGCCGTCCAGCTTCTTGATCGGCTTGGCTTCAATCCACTTGGTGAATTTGTCAATCATCACCAAGAGGTGGGTCATGCCGCCTCGGGCTGTTTTGAATGGGCCCACCATGTCCAAGCCCCATACGGCAAATGGCCAGGTAATGGGGATGGTCTTCAAGGCGGAAGCCGGCGTTTGCCTTTGCTTTGCGAAGCGCTGGCAGCCGTTGCACTTCTTCACCAGTTCTTCTGCGTCTCTTAGCGCAGTCGGCCAATAAAAGCCGTGCCGGAAGGCTTTGCCAACTATGGCTCTAGAGGAGGCGTGATGGCCGCACTCTCCCTGATGGATTTCCCGTAGGAGTTCAATCCCTTCAGCCGGCTCGACGCACCGCTGGAACACCCCACTTACGCTGCGTTTGTACAGCTGGTGGTTGATGATTGTATAGGCCTTGGCCCTTCTCTCAATCTGCCTGGCTTGAACCCTATCATTGGGCAGCACACCATCGGTGAGGTAGGAGAGGAATTCTTGTGCCCATGATGGTACGCATTTTATCTCGAATACGCTAACCATCAGGGCCTCCATCTTCGGAGCTTCCGGGTTCGACTGCGTGGTCGCCGGGTTCGGCTGTTGAGCCGGCGGGTTTGGCCGATAAGCCCCCGACTTGGGCTGATTAGCCCCCGGGTTTGGCTGAGAAGCCCCCGGGTTCGGCTGTGGAGCCGGCGGGTTTGGCTGTGAAGCCCCCGACTTTGACTGCGAAGCCCCCGGGTCAGGCTGTGGAGCCCCCGGGTCAGCCGGCACGAATATGGAATCCGAGTCCGGGGATGGTGTGATGGACGGCTTGCGCAGATGCTGCAGGGCCACACCCGGCGGAATTGCCTGCCGGGTTGAGCCTATCTTGGACAGGGCGTCAGCCGCCTCGTTGTTGGCCCTTGGCACGTGGTGAAATTCGCAGCCCTCGAAGAAGCCGGCTAGCTGCTGAACATGGAAGCGGTATGATGCCATGTTGGCATCCTTCGCGTCCCAGTCGCCAGATGCTTGCTGTATGACCAAGTCGGAGTCGCCGAAGCAGAGGATGCAACGGACGCCTATTTCCTTGGCCAGCTTGAGCCCGTGGATGAGCGCTTCATACTCCGCCACATTGTTGGATGCGGCGAAGTGGATCTGCAGGACGTAGTCCAGCCTGTCCCCCTTAGGAGAGGTGATGACGACTCCGGCTCCCAAGCCGGTGCGCATCTTCGAGCCGTCGAAGTGCAGCTTCCAGTGCGTGGAGTCCGGCACAGGCGGCAGGTATTGCATCTCGGCCCAGTCGACGAAGAAGTCGGCTAGGATCTGCGACTTGATGGCTGTTCTTGGCTCGTACTGGATGGCATGGGCCGCCAGCTCCAGCGCCCACTTGGCGACCCGGCCGTTGGCGTCCTTGCTGCCAATGATTTCCGCCAAGGGTGCTGTGGCCACCACTTTGATGGGGTGCTCTTGGAAGTAGTGTTTGAGCTTCTTGGCCGCCATGTACACGCCATAGGTGACCTTCTGGTAGTGGGGGTAGTTTTGCTTCGACTGGGAAAGCACTTCACTCAGGTAATAGACTGGGCGCTGGACCGGCTGCTCCTTGCCGGCCTCTTTGCGCTCCACCACCAGGACAACGCTAACCACTCGATTGGTGGCTGCGATGTATAACAGCATCGGCTCTACTGAAGCCGGCGATGCCAAGACAGGCGCAGTCGAGAGCATGCGCTTTAGGTCGCGGAAGGCTTCATCCGCCTGCGGCGTCCAGCTGAAGGAGTTTGTCTTTTTGAGCAACTGGTACAGGGGCAGTGCCTTCTCCCCCAGCCGGCTGACGAAGCGGCTCAAGGAGGCCAGGCATCCGGTGAACTTCTGGACGTCCTTGAGGCACTGCGGCAGTTCCATCTTCTCAATGGCACTGATCTTCTCCGGGTTGGCTTCGATTCCCCGCTGAGAGACGAGGTAGCCCAGGAGCTGGCCAGACGGCACGCCGAAAGTGCACTTGGCCGGGTTCAACTTCATCCGGAATCTTCGCAGATTGGTGAAGGTTTCTCTCAGGTCATCAAGGAGGGTGGGCATCTCCTTGGTTTTTACAACGACATCATCCACGTATGCGTGAACATTTCTGCCGATTTGATCCTGCAAACACTTTTGCATGCACCTTTGGTAGGTGGCGCCTGCATTTTTCAAGCCGAATGGCATAGTCGTGTAGCAGTAAGCCCCATACGGGGTAATGAACGAAGTCTTTATTTGATCAGCCGGATTCAAAGGAATCTGGTGGTAGCCTGAGTAAGCATCTAAAAAAGACAACAGTTCACAGCCGGCAGTCGAGTCTATGACTTGATCTATGCGCGGCAGGGGGAAGGGGTCCTTCGGGCACGCCTTGTTGAGGCTGGTGTAGTCGATACACATGCGCCAGGAGCCGTTCTTCTTCAAGACCAGGACCGGGTTCGCCAACCAGTCCGGGTGCAGTACTTCCATGATGAAGCCGGCAGCTAGGAGCCGGGCGATCTCTTCACCGATGGCCTTCCTTCGTTCTTCGGCGAAGCGCCTGAGGGGCTGCTTCACCGGCTTGGCCTCTGGCCTGACGTGGAGGTGGTGCTCAGCCAACTCCCTCGGTACACCCGGCATGTCCCTTGGAGACCATGCGAAGATGTCCCGATTCTCACGGAGGAAGCTGGTGAGCTCGCTTTCCTATTTGCTGCTCAAGCCGGCACCGATGGTGACGAACTTGTCCGGCTGGGCCGGGTCGAGCAGGATCTTCTTGGTGTCGTTGGCCGGCTGGAAGTGAGTCGTCCCAGCCGGGTTGCCCACAGCCGGCATGCCCGACTGCGCGGCCTTAGCCATGGCGACGGCGTCGCTGATGAGCTGCTTCTCGGCAGCTATGACCAGCGTCTGGGCCATCTTCGAGCTCTGGGTGGCGCATTCCATAGAGCGGCGATAGTCGCCGGCTACGGTAATGACCCCCTTTGGGCCCGGCAGCTTCATCTTCAGGTACCCGTAGTGGGGCACCGCCATGAACTTGGTCAGGGCCGGCCTGCCCAGGAGCGCGTGGTAGGGACTGACCAGGTCCACCACCTCGAACTCGACGTTCTCCGTGCGGAAGTGGTCCGGCTTGCCGAACATGACCGCCAGCGTGATCCGGCCGATCGGCTGGCACGAGTGGCCTGGCACGATGCCGTGGAAGACGGTGGGGGTGGGGCGCAACTCGGCCTCCTGAATGCCCAGCTTGCGGGCGGTGTCGCGGTAGAGGATGTTGATGCTGCTGCCGCCGTCGATGAGGACGCGCGAGAAACGCACGCTGCGCCGGCTTGTGCCAATGGTGGGGTCGAGGACCATGGCGTAGCTGCCCGGCTTTGGCAGGACAGCCGGTGTGTCGCGGCGATCAAAAGTGATGGCCTGCTCTGACCAGTTTAGGTACTGGGGGACCGGCGGCATGACCGCGTTGACTTCGAGGGAACGGCGCTGCTGGCTCGTTTTGTCCTCCGGCTCGGTGGTGAAGATGATGTAGGTGGCATCCTCAGCCAGGTACCGGCCGCCATGGTGCACTTGGTTAGCCTCGTGGTGCTCGAGGTTGTTGGCTTCTGCGCCGGCTTGGCCACCCGGCCCGCCGGCTGGTGGAGGCGGGGGTGGAGGCGGAAGTGGCTCGCCGCTCGTCAGCCGCTTCATGAAGTGGCAATCGCGGGTGGTGTGGTTGGAGGGGTTCTTGCCGCTGTGATACTTGCACGGCGAGTCGAGCATCTGCTCAAAGGTGTACTTCGGCTTCCAGGGCCGGTCCGTCTGCTTCTGGCGCCGGCTTCCGCCAGCCGCCGCGTGGTCTGACACGGCTGCCACATGGGCGGAGCCGTACCGGCGGTCCGGCTGGTCGCTGTGCCGCTTGCCGCGGTAGTTGTCCCGCCGGCTGCCATGGTGGCCGCCCTCGGCCGGCTTGTGCTCGGCCGGCTTGTTGTTGTCCCGCCTGGACGGAGCCGGCGAAATCTCAGCCGGCGTGCTGCTGGCTTCCTCAGCCAGCGCGTACTTGTCTGCGATGGCCATCAAGGCAGCCATCGTCTTGGGTTCGCTGCGGCGCAGCTTGTGCCACAGCATGGTGTTGGGCCGGCAGCCGGCCATGAAGAAGCCGACTGCCTGGATCTCGTGCACGCCCTCGCAGGAGTTGCGCATCTCGCACCAGCGCGTCAGGTATGCACGGTCCGTCTCGTCCGCGCCCTGCTTGCACATCTCAAGCTGTTGGGGGCGACCCGGCCGGCGGTAGGTGCCGGTGAAGTTGCTGATGAAGGCGTCCTCGAAGTCGAGCCAGCCGTTGATGCTGCCGGCTGGCAAGTTGTTGAGCCATGTGCGGGCGGAGCCGAGCAGCATGAGGGGGGAGTAGCGCACAGCCCAGCGCTTGTTGCCTTTGGCGATGCCGACTGCGGTGGAGTAGTCCTGCAGCCAGTCCTCCGGCTTGGCCGTGCCGTCGTACTTGGGCGTGTCGCGGGGGAGCTGGAAGCCGTCAATCATGGGCTCGTTGAGGATCCGCGGCCCGAAGCACTTGGGGCCGGCTGGCCCTTCTTCCTCCGCGATGCGGGATTCGACCAGCCGGTCGAGGCGATCTCTGGCGTCGGTCGGCTCGATGCATGGGCCCAGCCGGGAGTGGGCCGGCTGGCGCTGGCCGCTGGCCTCTGGGGCCGCGCGGTGCTGGCCGGCGCCGGCCTCTCGTTGTCTCCTTCTTCATGCCGGCTTGTGGCGGCCGGCTTGCGTGGGTGTTGCCACCCGGTGCCGGCTTGGTGCGGGGGAACGGCGGGCCGTGTCCCGGGACCGTCCCCGGCCGGCTTGCCTGCGGGCGAGCGTGAGAAGCTCTGGGGGCAGTGGCGTACCTGGGGTCGGCCGACTGCCTGGTGGCCGCGTTGAGCAGCTCAGTCACCCGCTTCGTCTGGCGGCGTAACTCTTCGCCTTGGAGGCGGTTCAGCTCTTCTGCGGCGGCTTCCGCCGCGCGCATGTTCTTGTCGGGGGTGTTGTAGACGGGTCGCTCCGTGGAAGGAGCCGGCGATTCTGCGCCGTCCCGGGCGATCTCTGCGCCCAGGCCGCCTCCCCTCCGGCGGATCTGGCCGGCTCGGCTTGGGTTGTCGCCGGCTGGCGTGAAGCCGTGAGCGCGGTTGTACTCGCGCTGGGTGATCTCCATCTGCCGCTTTGCAGCGGACAGTTCTTCCGCCTGCTTGAGGAGCAGCTGGCGGTGCGCCTCCAGGTCCTTCTCGATGGAGGAGGGATCCGCTCCGGCTGTGAGCGGGGAGCTCAGCTTTGCCCGGACTTCGTCCAAGCGGGACGGTGGTGCTGGGGCCTTTGGGCCCGAGCCGGACGCGCCGGCGTCCCTGTTGGTGCGCTCCAACTCGGGGCCGCGAACGCGCGTGGACTTGTCGATGGCGTCATCGCCAGTGGCCATGACCTCCTGCATGATGCAGGGGCCGGAGGTGGTGAGGCTGGCGCCGGCTCCAGGAGGAGGGCTTGCGCAGCGCACGATCTCGCGCGGGTAGCGCGGTGGTGCGATGGTGGCGACGTAGACGTCGAAGCCGCCGAAGCTGATGACGTTGCCGCCGGCAGGGAATGGCCGGTCGGCGAAGCAGCCAGCGTTGTCGCTGACGCAGTCGAGGGAGCCGAATCTCCAGATCAAGCCTGAAGCGACCCGCTCGCCGGTGGTGATGGTGAGGCCCGTCCGGATGAAGACACCGGCCGCGGACTGATACGTCTCCGACGTATCGATAATTTCTTATGTTCCATGCTACTTTATTGATGATACCTACATGTTTTATACACATTATATGTCATTATTATGCATTTTCTGGAACTAACCTATTAACAAGATGCCGAAGTGCCGCTGTTTTCTGCTGTTTTTGGTTTCAGAAATCCTAGTAACGAAATATTCGGAATCGGACGAAATCAACGCCCGGGTTCCTATTTTTCCCGGAACCATCCGAACACCCGAGAGCCGCCGAGGAAGCCCCGGGGCCCCACACCAGGCGGCCGGAGGGGGCCGCGCCGCCTATGGTGTGGTGGCCCCAGCCCCTCCGAGGCTGCCCTTCCGCCTATTTAAAGCCTCCGTCACGAAACCCTATTACGTTCGACGAAACCCACAGAAACCAGAGCCGCCGCCATCGCGAAGCCAAGATCGGGGGACAGGAGTCTCTTCCGGCACCCTGCCGGAGCGGGGAAGTGCCCCGGAAGGCTTCTCCATCGACACCGCTGCCATCTCCACCGCCATCTTCATCACCGCTGCTGCTCCCATGAGGAGGGAGTAGTTCTCCATCGAGGCTCGGGGCTGTACCGGTAGCTATGTGGTTAATCTCTCTCCTATGTACTTCAATACAATGATCTCATGAGCTGCTTTACATGATTGAGATCCATATGATGAGCTTTGTATCGCTACTAGTTTATGTGCTACTCATGTGATGTTATTAAAGTAGTCTATTCCTCCTGCATGGTGTAAAGGTGCTAGTGTGTGCACCGTGTGGTTCTTGTCGTAGGCTATGATCATGATCTCTTGTAGGTTGTGGAGTTAATTGTCATTATGATAGTATTGATGTGATCTATTCCTCCTTCATAGTGTAATGTGGACAGTGTGTGTGCTATGTTAGTTCTTGGTTTATTTTGCAATGATCTATTATGCTCTAAGGTTACTTAAACATGAATATCGAATGTTGTGGAGCTTGTTAACTCCGGCATTGAGGGTTCATGTAATCCTACGCAACGAATGGTGTTCATTATCAAACAAGAGTGTATGTAGCACATATGAGTTAATTATTATGCGATCAATGTTGAGAGTGTCCACTAGTGAAAGTATGATCCCTAGGCCTTGTTTACAATACTGAAAACTCCGTTTATTTACTATTCTACTGCATGTTTACTCGCTGCCATATTTTATTCAGATTGCTATTACCACTCATATACATCCATACTACTTGTATTTCACTATCTCTTCGCCGAACTAGTGCACCTATACATCTGACAAGTGTATTAGGTGTGTTGGGGACACAAGAGACTTCTTGTATCGTGATTGCGGGGTTGCTTGAGAGGGATATCTTTGACCTCTTCCTCCCTGAGTTCGATAAACCTTGGGTGATCCACTTAAGGGAAAACTTGCTGCTGTTCTACAAACCTCTGCTCTTGGAGGCCCAACACTGTCTACAAGAATAGAAGCGTGAGTAGACATCAAGCTATTTTCCGCCGGGGAGGAAAGGTAAAAGGTACTCACACTCCGGATCTCGGCTACTAAGCTATTTTCCGGCGTCGTTGTAAGTACTCGAAGCTATTTCCTTTAGACTCTGCAATTGCGACATTTGGTTTCTTGTTTACACTAGTTAGGCATAATGGACAACAATGACCTTCTTATTCTATTTCCTGATTTAAGACATGGATGGTTTGATGCGAAAATTAAAAAACCCATGGAACATATTAATATGAATGCTTTGAACACTATTGTTGCTAATGCTATGGAAAATTCTAAGCTTGGGGAAGCTGGCTTTGATGAGCATGATATTTTTAGTCCCCCAAGCATTGAGGAGAAAATTTACTTTGATGATACTATGCCTCCTATATTTGATGATGAGAATAATAATGATAGCTACTTTGTTGAATTTGCTCCCACTACAACTAATAAAATTGATTATGCCTATGTGGAGAGTAATAATTTTATGCATGAGACTCATGATAAGAATGCTTTATGTGATAGTTATATTGTTGAGTTTGCTCATGTTGCTACTGAAAGTTATTATGAGAGAGGAAAATATGGTTGTAAAAATTTTCATGTTACTAAAACACCTCTCTATGTGCTGAAATTTTTGAAGCTACACTTGTTTTATCTTCCTATGCTTGTTACTTTGCTCTTCATGAACTTGTTTATTTACAAGATTCCTATGCATAGGAAGCATGTTAGACTTAAATGTGTTTTGAATTTGCCTCTTGATGCTCTCTTTTGCTTCAACTTCTATTTCTTGCGAGTGCATCATTAAAACTGCTGAGCCCATCTTAATGGCTATAAAGAAAGAACTTCTTGGGAGATAACCCATGTGTTTATTTTACTACAGCAATTTTTGTTTTGTTGAGTCTTGGAAGTTGTTTACTACTGTAGCAACCTCTCATTATCATGTTTTTGTGCCAAGTAAAGTTTCTATGTTAAAGTTGATGTTATATTTGGGATCGCTGCGCAGAAACAGCATTGCTGTCTGTCACGAATCTGGCACAAGTCTCTGTAGAAAATTCTAAAAAATCTGCCAATTTACGAGCGTGATCCTCAGATATGTACGCAACTTTCATTAGTTTTGAGTTTTTCCATTTGAGCAAGTCTGGTGCCATTTTAAAATTCGTCTTTACGGACTGTTCTGTTTTTGACAGATTCTGCCTTTTATTTCGCATTGCCGCTTTTGTTAAGTTGAATGAGTTTCTTTGTTCCATTAACTTTCAGAAGTTTTGTGCAATGTCCAGAAGTGTTAAGAATGATTGTGTCACCTCTGAACATGTGAATTTTTGATTATGCACTAACCCTCTAATGAGTTTGCTTGAAGTTTGGTGTGAAGGAAGTTTTCAAGGGTCAAGAGAGGAGTATGATATACTATGATCAAGAGGAGTGAAAGCTCTAAGCTTGGGGATGCCCCGTGGTTCATCCCTGCATATTTCAAGAAGACTCAAGCATCTAATCTTGGGGATGCCCAAGGCATCCCCTTCTTCATCGACAAAGTATCAGGTTCCTTCTCTTGAAACTATATTTTTATTCGGTCACATCTTATGTACTTTACTTGGAGCGTCTGTGTGTGCTTTTATTTTTGTTTTGTTATCTTAGTTCTCTGAATAAGTTCATCCTTGTGTGGGAGAGAGACATGCTCCGCTGGTTCGTATGAACACATGTGTTCTTAGCTCATAATATTCATGGCGAAGTTTCCTCTTCGTTAAATTATTATATGGTTGGAATTGAAAAATGCTACATGTAGTAATTGGTAAAATGTCTTGGATAATGTGATACTTGGCAATTGTTGTGCTCATGTTTTAAGCTCTTGCATCATATACTTTGCACCTATTAGTGAAGAAATACATAGAGCATGCTAAAATTTGGTTTGCATAATTGGTCTCTCTAAGGTCTAGATAATTTCTAGTATTGAGTTTTGAACAACAAAGAAGACGGTGTAAAGTCTTATAATGTTTACAATATGTCTTTTATGTGAGTTTTGCTGCACCGGTTCATCCTTGAGTTTGCTTCAAATAACCTTGCTAGCCTAAACCTTGTATCGAGAGGGAATACTTCTCATGCATCCAAAATCCTTGAGCCAACCACTATGCCATTTGTGTCCACCATACCTACTTACTACATGGTATTTCTCCGCCATTCCAAAGTAAATTGCTTGAGTGCTACCTTTAAACCATTCAAAACTTATCACCTCTGATTTGTGTCAATGTTTTATAGCTCATGAGGAACTATGTGGTGTTTATCTTTCAATCTTGTTGGGCAACTTTCACTAATGGACTAGTGGCTTCATCCGCTTATCCAATAATTTTGCAAAAAGAGCTGGCAATGGGATTCCCAGTCCCAAATTAATTAACAAAAATAGACACTCCTCCATGGTATGTGATTGTTGGACGGCACCCGAAGGATTCGGTTAGCCATGGCTTGAGAAAGCAAAGGTGGGGAGGAGTGTCATCATAATAAAACTAAAATAAAAGGCACTCCTTCATGGTATGAGATTGTTGGCAGGCACCCGAGGATTCGGTTAGCCATGGTTTGTGAAAGAAAGGTTGGAAGGAGTGCCACCCAAAAATAAAATAAAATGGGAGCCGCTCTTTGAAGGTTTGCCTGGCAAGGGGGTTAGAGTACCTGCTACCATTCGTTGACAACAACAAACACCTCTCAAAACTTTATTTTTATGCTCTCTTTATGTTTTCAAAATCAAAGCTCTAGCACAAATACAGCAATCGATGCTTTCCTCTTTGAAGGACCATTCTTTTACTTTTATTGTTGAGTCAGTTTACCTATCTCTCTCCACCTTAAGAAGCAAACACTTGTGTGAACTGTGCATTGATTCCTACATACTTGCATATTGCACTTATTATATTACTTTGCATTGACAACTATCCATGAGATATACATGTTACAAGTTGAAAGCAACCGCTGAAACTTAATCTTCCATTGTGTTGCTTCAATGCCTTTACTTTGAATTTATTGCTTTATGAGTTAACTTTTATGCAGGACTTATTGATGCTTGTCTTGAAGTACTATTCATGAAAAGTCTTTGCTTTATGATTCATTTGTTTACTCATGTCATTACCATTGTTTTGATCGCTGCATTCATTACATATGCTTACAATAGTATGATCAAGGTTATGATTGCATGTCACTTAAGAAATTATCTTTGTTATCGTTTTACCTGCTCGGGACGAGCAGAACTAAGCTTGGGGATGCTGATACGTCTCCGACGTATCGATAATTTCTTATGTTCCATGCTACTTTATTGATGATACCTACATGTTTTATACACATTATATGTCATTATTATGCATTTTACGGAACTAACCTATTAACAAGATGCCGAAGTGCCGGTTCCTGTTTTCTGCTGTTTTTGGTTTCAGAAATCCTAGTAACGAAATATTCTCGGAATCGGACGAAATCAACGCCCAGGTTCCTATTTTTCCCGGAACCATCCAGAACACCCGAGAGCCGCAGAGGGAGCCCTGGGGCCCCACACCACCCCGGCGCGGAGAGGGGGCCGTGCGCGCGCCCTATGGTGTGGTGGCCCAGCCCCTCCGAGGCTGCCCTTCCACCTATTTAAAGCCTCCGTCACGAAAACCCTATTACGTTCGACGAAACCCACGAAACCTTCCGGAGCCGCCGCCATCGCGAAGCCAAGATCTGGGGGACAGGAGTCTCTGTTCCGGCACCCTGCCGGACGGGGAAGTGCCCCGGAAGGCTTCTCCATCGACACCGCTGCCATCTCCACTGCCATCTTCATCACCGCTGCTGCTCCCATGAGGAGGGAGTAGTTCTCCATCGAGGCTCGGGGCTGTACCGGTAGCTATGTGGTTAATCTCTCTCCTATGTACTTCAATACAATGATCTCATGAGCTGCTTTACATGATTGAGATCCATATGATGAGCTTTGTATCGCTACTAGTTTATGTGCTACTCATGTGATGTTATTAAAGTAGTCTATTCCTCCTGCATGGTGTAAAGGTGCTAGTGTGTGCACCGTGTGGTTCTTGTCGTAGGCTATGATCATGATCTCTTGTAGGTTGTGGAGTTAATTGTCATTATGATAGTATTGATGTGATCTATTCCTCCTTCATAGTGTAATGTGGACAGTGTGTGTGCTATGTTAGTTCTTGGTTTATTTTGCAATGATCTATTATGCTCTAAGGTTACTTAAACATGAATATCGAATGTTGTGGAGCTTGTTAACTCCGGCATTGAGGGTCCGTGTAATCCTACGCAACGAATGGTGTTCATTATCAAACAAGAGTGTATGTAGCACATATGAGTTAATTATTATGCGATCAATGTTGAGAGTGTCCACTAGTGAAAGTATGATCCCTAGGCCTTGTTTACAATACTGAAAACTCCGTTTATTTACTATTCTGTTGCATGTTTACTCGCTGCCATATTTTATTCAGATTGCTATTACCACTCATATACATCCATACTACTTGTATTTCACTATCTCTTCGCCGAACTAGTGCACCTATACATCTGACAAGTGTATTAGGTGTGTTGGGGACACAAGAGACTTCTTGTATCGTGATTGCAGGGTTGCTTGAGAGGGATATCTTTGACCTCTTCCTCCTGAGTTCGATAAACCTTGGGTGATCCACTTAAGGGAAAACTTACTGCTGTTCTACAAACCTGCTCTTGGAGGCCCGTCCGGATGAAGAACACCGGCCCGGACGCTGAAGGCCCCACGGTGGGCGCCAAATGTCGTGGTATCGTCATGACATATGCCATAGGGTGGCTAATCGAAGTGGTTCCTAAGTGGTCTCACGGCGGTATCCGGATGCGGGTATGGGCACGAGCGACACGGCGACGTACCCAGGTTCGAGGCCCTCCGATGGAGGTAACACCTCTACTCCTGCTATGAGTGTATATGATGATCACACAGTACAATGGTGCTCCTAGAGCTGTATCCGGCTGCTCCTGGGAGGCTAAGGTAGACGAAGGTCTCTCTCCCAGGGCAGCGCTAAGACTAGTGAATGAGAAGTGATCGATCGTCCCCCGCACGAGGGGGTAGCCCGGCTTATATAGGCACCGGCACTTTACATATAAGTCCCTATAGTCTAGTGGCCGGCTTGCCGGCTCCGGCTCCCGCTCCTTCCCGAGGCGTTGACGTCAGGGAGCCGTTGAGCGTAGTGGCACGTCCCATCCGCCTGCTCAGGTCAGCGGTATGGCGAGGTGGTGTCGCTGTCGCCATCATGCTCTGTAGCCGGTACGGACCGACGTACGCCATGATGGCCTGTCCGGCGCGTGGCACTGCTGCTCTACAGTGCCCCGTGCTTTACGGGAGATGAGATCAGCGTGGACCTTTAAACCCGGACCACCTACCCAGTTCCTTCCAGTGCAAGACTCGCCAGCCTCGAGTCGGTCTGAGGTACAAACCCCAGTCGGATATGGCTTGTAGAAGCCGGCCCAGCTACAGCGTCGAAGGCCGCAGCCAGGCCGACCAGGACTTAGAGCCAGCCGGCTCCCAAGGCAGCCGGCCACGGCTCCAGCCGGCTGCTCCTCAGCCGGCCTTTGCCGCGAGCCGGCCGTCCTCAAGCCGGCCGCTCCGCGTCCATTGCCCTACCCGGGGTCTTCCCCCCGACAACCAGGGATTCCGGCGCCAACGTGGAACCTGCACAATACAATCAAAATACTTCTCCCCAACGTAATAGTGAGGTTGTCAATCTCACCGGCTTGCCGAAAACAAAGGATTAAACGTATGGTGTGGAGAATGATGTTTGTTTGCCAAGAACAACAGAGAACAGAGATTGCAGTAGATTGTATTTCAGATGTAAAAGAATGGACCGGGGTCCACAGTTCACTAGTGGTGTCTCTCCAATAAGATAAATAGCATGTTGGGTGAACAAATTACAGGTGGGCAATTGACAGAATAGAGATTCATATACATATCATGATGACTACTATGAGATTTAATCAGGGCATTACGAAAACATAGACCGTCATCCAGCATGCATCTATGCCTAAAAAGTCCACCTTCGGGTTAGCATCCGCACCCCTTCCAGTATTAAGTTGCAAACAACAGACAATTGCATTAAGTATGGTGCGTAATGTAATCAACACAAATATCCTTAGACAAAGCATCGATGTTTTATCCCTAGTGGCAACAGCACATCCACAACCTTAGAACTTTCTGTCACTGTCCCAGATTCAATGGAGGCATGAACCCACTATCGAGCATAAATACTCCCTCTTGGAGTTACAAGTATCAACTTGGCCAGAGCCTCTACTAGCAACGGAGAGCATGCAAGAACATAAACAACACATATATGATAGATCAATTAATCAACTTGACATAGTATTCAATATTCATTGGATCCCACCAAACACAACATGTAGCATTACAAATAGATGATCTTGATCATGATAGGCAGCTCACAAGATCTAAACATGATAGCACAAGAGGAGAAGACAACCATCTAGCTACTGCTATGGACCCATAGTCCAAGGATGAACTACTCACGCATCAGTCCGGAGGCGGGCATGGTGATGTAGAGCCCTCCGGTGATGATTCCCCTCTCCGGCAGGGTGTCGGAGGCGATCTCCTGAATCCCCCGAGATGGGATTGGCGGCGGCGTCGTCTCTGGAATTTTCTCGTATCGTGGCTCTCGGTACTAGGGTTTTCGCGACGGAGGGATTAAGTAGGCGAAGGGGCAGCGCAGGGGGCACCCGAGGGGCCCACCCCATAGGGCGGCGCGGCCAGAGGTGGGGCCGCGCCCCCCTAGGGTGTGGCCGCCTCGTGGCCCTTCTCCGTCTCCTCTTCGGTGCTCTGGAACCTTCCGTGGAAAATAAGACCGTGGGCTTTTGTTTCGTCCAATTCCGAGAATATTTCCTGTGTAGGATTTCTGAAACCAAAAACAGCAGAAAACAGGAACTGGCGCTTCGGCATCTTGTTAATAGGTTAGTGCGGAAAATGCATAAAAACATCATAAAGTATGAACAAAACATGTAGGTATTGTCATAAAACTAGCATGGAACATAAGAAATTATAGATACGTTGGAGACGTATCAAGCATCCCCAAGCTTAGTTCCTACTCGCCCTCGAGTAGGTAAACGATAAAAACAATAATTTCTGAAGTGACATGCTACCAACATAATCTTGATCAACATTATTGTAAAGCATATGAGATGAATGAAGTGATTCGAAGCAATAGATTGCTAACAAAAAGATAATGACTAAACAACTGAATCATATAGCAAAACTTTTCATGAATAGTACTTTCAAGACAAGTATCAAAAAGACTTGCATAAGAGCTAACTCATAAAGCAATAGATTCAAAGTAAGTGGTTTGAAGCAACACAAAGGATGATTAAGTTTCAGCAATTGCTTTCAACTTGTAACATGTATATCTCATGGATAATTGTCAACATAAAGTAATATAACAAGTGCAATAAGTAAACATGTAAGAATCAATGCACACAGTTGACACAAGTGTTTGCTTCTAAGATAGAAAGAAGTAGGTAAACTGACTCAACATAAAGTAAAAGAAAGGCCCTTCGCAGAGGGAAGCAGGGATTACTCATGTGCTAGAGCTTTTTATTTTGAAAACATGGAAACAATTTTGTCAACGGTAGTAATAATTCATATGTGTTATGCATAAAACTTCCTATAAGTTGCAAGCCTCATGCATCGAATACCAATAGTGCCCGCACCTTGTCCTAATTAGCTCGGATTTCCATGGATTATCATTGCATTACATATGTTTCAACCAAGTGTCACAAAGGGGTACCTCTATGCCACCTGTACAAAGGTCCAAGGAGATAGATCGCATTTGATTTCTCAGTTTTGATAGATCTCAACTTGAGGACATCCATACCGGGACAACATAGAAAACAGATAATGGACTCCTCTTTAATGCTTAAGCATTCAACAACATATAATATTCTCATAAGAGATTGAGGATTAATGTCCAAGCTGAAACTTCCACCATGATACATGGCTTTGGTTGGCGGCCCAATGTTCTTCTCTAACAATATGCATACTCAAACCATTTAATCATGATAAATCACCCTTACTTCAGACAAGATGAACATGCATAGCAACTCACATGATATTCAACAAAGGTGTAAAAGTTGATGGCGTCCCCAGAAACATGGTTACCGCTCAACAAGCAACTTATAAGAACTAAAATACATAGCAACATATTCATCACCACAATAGTTTTTAAGCTATTTTCCCATGAGCTATGTATTGTAAAGACAAAGAATGAAATTTTAAAGGTAGCACGCAAGCAATTTACTTTGAAATGGCAGAAAAATACCACATATAGGTAGTTATGGTGGACACAAATGGCATAGGTTTTGGCTCAAGGTTTTTGGATGCACGAGAAGCATTCCCTCTCAGTACAAGGTTTAGGCTAGCAAGGTTGTTTGAAGCAAACACAAGTATGAACCGGTACAGCAAAACTTACACAAGAACATATTGCAAGCATTATAAGACTCTACACTGTCTTCCTTGTTGTTCAAACACTTTTACTAGAAAATATCTAGACCTTAGAGAGACCAATCATGCAAACCAAATTTCAACAAGCTCTACGGTAGTTCTCCACTAATAGATTTAAGGGATTTCTATTTTCGTGCCCTCGGTTCCTTAGTTGTACTCAGTTTTCCCCAGCTCCTTAGTTTTTCCTCAGTTTTACCCAAACTTTTGTCTGAAACCATCACACGTGATGTAACGGCCGGTTGCCCGACGGTTGACCGTTATCTTCTGACTAGTGGGGCCACGTAGAGCCCGCAAAGACACGTCAGACCATCCATCTTTGTTTGACCGTAAGCATCGCTGTATCCCTGACCAAAACGCGAACGAGTGGGGCTTCGGTATATCGAATGACAAGTGGGGCCATGACGCTGATACAAGGGGCAATACACGGGTAGGATTAGATTTTTAAATGGAGCTCTACAGCGATGGCACGGAGGAGGTGGCATGCGGGGTGCCGAGATGAGATCGACGTCCACAATGAACTGCATGAGGCGAGACCAGACGCATTAGATAGATATGAACTAGACGCGTTTAACCATGCAAAGAAGAGAAGAAATGGTCGACGACATCGAAGACTACGTCAAAACTTTGACTGACCGTGTCGGACACGAACACGAGCAATGTAGAGAAAACTAGTGTCTCTCCTTTCTGGCGTGTATAGGTGGGTGCTAGGAGAGTGTGGTGGCGAAGGGAAAGACCTCGCGGCGGTCTGTGGCGTCCAGCATAGCGGGTCGGCGTGGCCGTGCCCACAGCGGCGTGCATGCATGTTCGGCATTGGCATCAGCATGTACGTTCGGCATTGGCCTCGGCGGTATCTCTGGTGTGTCAGTGATCGAATGAGGGGACGGGATTGAGGGTGCATCCCGACGTTGACCTAGCAGTGGCGGCGAGCATAGCCGTTCTGACCATGCCGATATCGGCATCGGCATCGTTTGGAGGCTGTGGTGCTCGAATCAAGTTGGGATTTGTTTCTCGTAGGCCAAAATGAATTTGAAACAAGTTTCATGTTGAAGGTTAGGTAACGAAAGTTTGTAACTATCCCAAAATTATACTAGCGCCATGGTGAGGTTCTTTTTGATAGAGCTATACGGTTGGGCAAACTTTTTTGACACTTTTTAGATAGGGTTCCTTGTTGTTACACGTATGGCATCATGTATGGAAAATTTGTGGTCATTTGGAGATGTTCGAAAAAATCACTTTGCTTAAGCGCATGCCGTTTCGTCTCGCTGAAACCAGCTTTTCTAACAAGGTGATTTTTTCTACCTTCTCTAAATAACCTCAAATTTCATACAGCTGATCTTCTATACATAGATAGATAGATTGTTTCCCTAGATTGTTTCGTTTTTACATTTTTCGAACTTTTTATTTCCCTTTATAATACCCAATTGATTTTCAGGTCAAAACCTCGAAAAACAGCATCATGTATGGCATCATTTCACCCTAAATTTCAAATTTTCTGAAACTTTCCCTTTTAGATATTCCTTGTTGTTATAGGTATGCCATCATGTATGCCAAACTTGGTTAGGTCTCACTGAAACCAGCTTTTGTAACAAATTAGGTGATGGTTTATCATTTTTTTTGCGTGAAAAGTAATGGCTACAACAAATTGTTGATGGTTTATCATTTTTTTGCGTGAAAAGTAATGGCAACAACAAATCGGTGATGGTTTATCATTTTTTTGCGTGAAAAGTAATGGCTACAACAAATTGTTGATGGTTTATCATTTTTTGCGTGAAAAGTAATGGCAACAACAAATCGGTGATGGTTTATCATTTTTTTGCGTGAAAAGTAATGGCTACAACAAATTGTTGATGGTTTATCATTTTTTTGCGTGAAAAGTAATGGCAACAACAAATCGGTGATGGTTTATCATTTTTTTGCGTGAAAAGTAATGGCTACAACAAATTGTTGATGGTTTATCATTTTTTTGCGTGAAAAGTAATGGCAACAACAAATCGGTGATGGTTTATCATTTGCGTGAAAAGTAATGGCTACAACAAATTGTTGATGGTTTATCATTTTTTTGCGTGAAAAGTAACGCCTAAAATAGTTTATAATTTTTAGCGCGTGAAAAATAATACAGAAAACCGCCCTTCAGCATACTTAGAGGGTGGAAGCTAATTAACCGCCAACAGAGAGAGAGAGGGGTTATCCTGCCCGTTCCCTATATCATACGATCAACGGTCGGCGGGCACGATCCGCGTGACATGGGCTAGACCAATCAGGGCGATGATGCACGTCTGCGAGAATTTGTGAAGAGAGAGGGCAAAACTGAGTACTATCAAGAAACCAAGGGCACCTGAGTAGTAAACAGACTAAGGGATTCAAATTTGAGATTTGAAAAATGGAAAATGTGTGTTTTGTACAATGAAACCCATCTTGGCCTACCTCAAACTATTTGCAATACCAATATACATCAGTGTGAGAATTGTGGCCTCATTTAGACAAAGTATGATTTGGGGGAAGCTGTTTTGGGAAGGGCTTGTTGTGGAAAACCATGCACCTTCATAGCTACTAGGTGATTTGAGAAGTGGCAATTTGTGGTAAAACTTGATTTATCTATGATTTATCTATGATTTGAGAAGTGGCAATTTGTGGTAAAGACTCCATGAGTAAGTGCCACTCTTTTTAGGATTTTTTTGCACATTAAATGACTCATTTAACTAGTTAATCCCATTTGTTGACTCTCTGTTGACCAGCCACTTGAGGGTAAAACTGAGTATATTGCACTAGCCAGTATTAGCACTCGAGGGGAAAATTGAGCACACAAAAAATGCTAGTATAAGACTCGAGGGTATACCTGAGTATATCTAAATTTCCAGGGTTAGACTCGAGGACACGTGCAATTGTTGACGCGTAGACGCGGGTCGCGGTGGAGAAGTCGAGACGTGCAATCGTGGACGCGTGTCGCGTTGCAGAAGTCCAAGACGTGCAGACGTGCACCGGTGCACGCGTAGGACGCGGGTCGCATTAACCACCCCTCGCCTTTATAGACGCCTCCTCGCACTCTCTCTGTCACTCTCACTCGCTCACGCATCGCCAACTCTCTCACGTCCCATCATCTTCTCCAAAGCAAAAAACCCTCTCCCTCTCCCTCTTCCTCTTCCTCCGCCGTAGAGATGGACAAGGAGAATGCCAATCCCATCGTCGAGGTGGGCTCAAAGCGCGACGCCTCCATCTTCGGCGCCGTCCCCTCTACGGACGACGACGCCTCCGCCGCCGCCGCCGTCGCCGGTGCATCGGACGCTGCTGCCGCCGGTGGCAGTCAGATCCCGGCGGGATGGGTCGACCCCTACGACCCCGTGCCGTACGTCCCGCCCCCGAACCCCTACGACACCTCCCTGGAGGACCCATGGAACGAGGTAACTACGGTTTGCTTCCTTTTTTGTTCCCCATTCCTTTTTGAACCCTATTTTTGCTGGTGTAGATGGATCTGTAGATGGATGAGTATTGGGCTAATATTTGCGCCGATTTTATTCCATTTTGTTTTGATCACTTCTTGATTTCGTTTAAGATTTGGGGTTCGGCTGTTCGGTTAATTTATGCAAGTAATATTGGATCTCAATCAGTTAATTTATGCAAGTAATCATGGGATCTCAATCAGTTATTTTATGCACTAATCAAAAGATATCAACCGTTTAATTTTGCAAATAATCTCGAATGTGTTCAAGTTTAGATCTAGTTCAGATCTAGAATCTGTTTCTTTGCCTATGATGAATGGTTGGGCACAAATTTTTACAGGGAGGGTTCAGCGAACCATTGCTGTGTACAAATCTGTTGTGCATGAGCTTTAGTTCGCTAACACCTTCCCTGTAGATATATAATCATGTCCACTCTAACTGAGGCTGACTCTGTTTTTCTTAACTTTGTTATCATGTACGTTAGTCATCGTTGCAACTCATTCACTAGTTTCTGTTTGATATGGATCAGATGTCTGGCAGCGACGTCGGCAGCGACGAAGAGGAGGAGGACGTCAAGACTCGCCAGGTCCTGCGGAGGCTGCAGGTCGGCCAGTACATCTCCTACTTCGCCAAGGAGGTGTACAGGTGCCCCTTCTGCACCAGGAGACTCGGCGCCACGGACTTCAACTGCCTCGTCACGCATGCTGAGAACATCAGCAACACCTTCCCCAACGTCGGCACGACGGTGAACGTCCACTCCTTCCGCGCCAAGCACAGGGCGCTCGGCATGCACCTCCGCAGCTTGCAGCGGGTGGAGATCTCCGCCGGCCGCATGCCTCCGCTCAAGCCCAAGGCTCCCAAGGGGAGCAAGAGCAACAAGTGGAGGCAGAGCCAGATGGGGTAGGCGGAGTCCCTGGACGTGTGCTGCTGCTGCTGCCTCCTAGTTTGTTGTTGGGATCCCTTTGTTGTTAGCTAGGGATCCCTTGTTGTTATGTTAGTATGATGGTGCTGTGAAGAACCTGTTACTATGTTGGCTGCTGTGTATGCAGCCTATTATCTATCCATATTATCTAGGGATTATCTATCCCTAGTCTACTATATTTTGTTGGCCGTACTTAGTTTTCTTGATTTACTATGACTGTGAATTTATCGTACATTATCCTGGAGATTTGCTTCTAGATTTAACTACATACATATGGACCAGAGGGAGTACTAGATTTGCTGCCATATTGGGCAAACAACGAGGGCCAAAAGGCACAAATAATTGAAGAAAGTCAGAAATGCAAGCTTCTCTAGATTTTATACTAATTTGGTGAAAAGGACAGAGAGAAAGAGGGGAAAAAGGTGCACTTAATAATGCCAATTTTGGGCCGAGAGAGACAGAACCCAGCTCCTGCTCACGTGCAACCAAACGCTTCTCGTCCTGTCCCACGCGGTCCCTTTCTACCAGCCCCACGCGACGCGAGCCCACACGACGCGGCCCCACACGACGCGGCCCCACACGTGACAGAACGGTCAACTAAACGGGAATCCTGCCGTCTGAGTTGCTTCTGCGGGTTTCAGACAAACGTTTGGGGGTAAAACTGAGGAAAAACTAAGGAGCTGGGGAAAACTACAACTAAGGAACTGAGGGCACGAAAATAGAAATCCCTAGATTTAAATTACATGATGCAAGAGCTTAAACATGATCTATGAGAGCTCAAAACAATTGCCAAGTATCAAATTGTTCAAGACAATATGAAGCATTTTCTGATTCCAACCAAATAGCAATCAAAGAAGCAGTTTTCAACCTTCGCCATGAATATTAAAGCAAAACTAAGAACACCAGTGTTCACATGAAAAAGCGGAGCATGTCTCTCTCCAATACAAGGATTGTTGGGATCTGAATTTATTCTAACAAAAAACAAAAATAAAAGCAAACAGACGCTCCAAGTAAAGCACATAAGATGTGACGGAATAAAAATATAGTTTCACTAGAAGTGACCTGATAAGTTGTTGATGAAGAAGGGGATGCCTTGGGCATCCCCAAGCTTAGATGCTTGAGTCTTCTTGAAATATGCAGGGATGAACCGGGGGCATCCCCAAGCTTAGACTTTTCACTCTTCTTGATCATATTATATCATCCTCCTCTCTTGACCCTTGAAAACTTCCTCCACACCAAACTTAAAGCAAACTTATTAGAGGGTTAGTGCATAATAAAAATTCACATGTTCAGAGAGGACACAATCATTCTTAACACTTATGGACATTACCCAAGGCTACTGAAAGTTAATGGAACAAAGAAATCCACTCAACACAGTAAAAGAGGCAATGCGAAATAAAAAGGCAGAATCTGTCAAAACAGAAAAGTTCGTAAAGACGAATTTTTCTGAGGCACTTAACTTGCTCAGATGGAAAAACTCAAAACTAATGAAAGTTGCGTACATATCTTAGGATCATGCATGAATTTTCGCTGATTTTTTTGATTCTTCTACAGAGAGAAAAACGCGAATTCGTGACAGACAGCAAATCTGTTTCTACGCAGTAATCCAAATCTAGTATAAACCTTCTATTAGAGACTTTACTTGGCACAAAAACATGATAAGGAGAGGTTGCTACAGTAGTAACAACTTCCAAGACTCAACAAAACAGTAGTAAAAATAAAAACAACATGGGTTATCTCCCAAGAAGTGCTTTTCTTTAACGCCTTTCAGCTAGGCGCAGAAAGTGCAAATCAAGTAACATCAAGAGAAGAAGCATCAACATCATAATTTGTTCTAATAATAGAATCAAAAGGCAACTTCATTCTCTTTCTAGGGAAGTGTTCCATACCTTTCTTAAGAGGGAATTGATACTTAATATTTCCTTCTTTCATATCAATAACAGCACCAACAGTTCGAAGAAAGGGTCTTCCCAAAACAATAGGACAAGATGCATTGCATTCAATATCCAAGACAACAAAATCAACGGGGACAAGGTTATTGTTAACCGTAATGCGAACATTATCAATCCTCCCCAAAGGTCTCTTTATAGAATTATCAGCAAGATTAACATCCAAATAACAATCTTTCAATGGTGGCAAGTCAAGCATATCATAAAGTTTCTTAGGCATAACAGAAATACTTGAACCAAGATCACATAAAGCATTACAATCAAAATCATTGACTTTCATCTTAATGATGGGCTCCCAACCATCTTCCAACTTCCTAGGGATAGAAGCTTCAAGTTTTAATTTCTCTTCCCTAGCTTTAATGAGAGCATTTGTAATATGTTTTGTAAAGGCTAAATTTATAGCACTAGCATTAGGACTTCTAGCAAGTTTTTGTAAGAACTTAATAACTTCAGAAATATGACAACTATCAAAATCTAAACCATTATGATCTACAACATTCTGAAAAATTTCAGCACTTTTATCACAAACAGTTTCAGCAGTTTCAGGCAATTTTGCACGCTTTGCAGTAGAATTAGAAACATTGCCAACACCAATTATTTTACCATTGATAGTAGGAGGTTTAGCAACATGTGAAGCATCAACATTACTAGTGGTGGTAATAGTCCAAACTTTAGCTATATTATTCTCTTTAGCAAGTTTTTCTTTTTCTTCTCTTTCCCACCTAGCATGCAATTCAGCCATCATTCTAATATTATCATTAATTCGAACTTGGATAGCATTTGTTTTAGCAAATTTAGTATCTTTAACTTCATCAGGCATAACTTTCAGTTTCAAAAGATCAACATCAAGAGCAAGACTATCAACCTTAGAAGCAAGAACATCAATTTTACCAAGCTATTCCTCAACAGATTTATTAAAAGCAGTTTGTTTACTAATAAATTCTTTAAGCATGACTTCAAGATCAGAGGGTACACTCTTATTATTGTTGTAAGAATTACCATAACCATTACCACTATTAGAAGGATATGGCCTATAGTTGTTGTTACCATAATTATTCCTATAAGCATTGTTGTTGAAATTATTATTCTTAATGAAATTCACATCAACATGCTCTTCTTGAGCAACCAATGAAGCTAAAGGAACATTATTAGGATCAACATGAGATCTACCATTAACAAGCATAGACATAATAACATCAATCTTATCACTCAAAGAAGAGGTTTCTTCAACAGAATTTACCTTCTTACCTTGAGGAGTTCTTTCAGTATGCCATTCAGAGTAATTGATCATCATATCATCAAGAAGCTTTGTTGCAGCACCCAAAGTGATGGACATAAAAGTACCTCCAGCAGCTGAATCCAATAGGTTCCTCGAAGAAAAATTCAATCCTGCATAAAAGGTTTGGATGATCATCCAAGTAGTTAGTCCATGGGTAGGGCAATTCTTTACCAAAGATTTCATTCTCTCCCATGCTTGAGCAACATGTTCATTATCCAATTGTTTAAAATTCATAATGCTACTTCTCAAAGATATAATCTTAGCAGGAGGATAATATTTTCCAATAAAATCATCTTTACATTTAGTCCATGAATCAATACTATTTTTAGGCAAAGATAGCAACCAATCTTTAGCTCTTCCTCTTAAGGAGAAAGGAAACAATTTCAGTTTTATAATATCACCATCTATATCCTTATACTTTTGCATTTCACAAAGTTCAACAAAATTATTAAGATGGGCAGCAGCATCATCAGTACTAACACCAGAAAATTGCTCTCTCATAACAAGATTCAGTAAAGCAGGTTTAATTTCATAAAATTCTGCTGTAGTAGCAGGTGGAGCAATAGGAGTGCATATAAAATCATTATTATTTGTGCTAGTGAAATCACACAACTTAGTATTTTCAAGAGTATTCATTTTAACAGTAATAAAAATAAACTAAGCAAACAGAATAAAATAAAGTAAAAACAAGTAACTAATTTTTTTGTGTTTTTGATATAAAGAAAGCAAACAAGACAGAAAATAAAATAAAGTAAAGCAAGACAATAAACAAAGTAAAGAGATTGGATGTGAGAGACTCCCCTTGCAGCGTGTCTTAATCTCCCCGGCAACGGCGCCAGAAAACAGTCTTGATGGCGTGTGATGCACACGTCCGTTGGGAACCCCAAGAGGAAGGTGTGATGCGCACAGCAAGAAGTTTTCCTCGAAAGAAACCAACTTTATCGAACCAGTAGGAGATGAAGGCGACGTGAAGGTTGTTGGTGGAGGAGTGTAGTGCGGCGCAACACCAGGGATTCCGGCGCCAACGTGGAACCTGCACAACACAATCAAAATACTTCGCCCCAACGTAACAGTGAGGTTGTCAATCTCACCGGCTTGATGACAACAAAGGATTAAACGTATGGTGTGGAGAATGATGTTTGTTTGCGAAGAACAACAGAGAACAGAGATTGCAGTAGATTGTATTTCAGATTAAAAGAATGGACCGGGGTCCACAGTTCACTAGTGGTGTCTCTCCAATAAGATAAATAGCATGTTGGGTGAACAAATTACAGGTGGGCAATTGACAGAATAGAGATTCATATACATATCATGATGACTACTATGAGATTTAATCAGGGCATTACGACAAAGAACATAGACCGCCATCCAGCATGCATCTATGCCTAAAAAGTCCACCTTCAGGTTAGCATCCGCACCCCTTCCAGTATTAAGTTGCAAACAACAGACAATTGCATTAAGTATGGTGCGTAATGTAATCAACACAAATATCCTTAGACAAAGCATCGATGTTTTATCCCTAGTGGCAACAGCACATCCACAACCTTAGAACTTTCTGTCACTGTCCCAGATTCAATGGAGGCATGAACCCACTATCGAGCATAAATACTCCCTCTTGGAGTTACAAGTATCAACTTGGCCAGAGCCTCTACTAGGAACGGAGAGCATGCAAGAACATAAACAACACATATATGATAGATCAATTAATCAACTTGACATAGTATTCAATATTCATCGGATCCCACCAAACACAACATGTAGCATTACAAATAGATGATCCTGATCATGATAGGCAGCTCACAAGATCTAAACATGATAGCACAAGAGGAGAAGACAACCATCTAGCTATTGCTATGGACCCATAGTCCAAGGATGAACTACTCACGCATCAGTCCGGAGGCGGGCATGGTGATGTAGAGCCCTCCGGTGATGATTCCCCTCTCCGGCAGGGTGCCGGAGGCGATCTCCTGAATCCCCGAGATGGGATTGGCGGCGGCGGCGGCTCTGGAACTTTTCTCGTATCGTGGCTCTCGGTACTAGGGTTTTCGCGACGGAGGGATTAAGTAGGCGAAGGGGCAGCGTAGGGGGGCACCCGAGGGGCCCACCCCATAGGGCGGCACGGCCAGAGGTGGGGCCGCGCCCCCTAGGGTGTGGCGCCTCGTGGCCCTTCTCCGTCTCCTCTTCGGTGCTCTGGAACCTTCCGTGGAAAATAAGACCGTGGACTTTTGTTTCGTCCAATTCCGAGAATATTTCGTGTAGGATTTCTGAAACCAAAAACAAAAAGGAACTGGCGCTTCGGCATCTTGTTAATAGGTTAGTGCCGGAAAATGCATAAAAACATCATAAAGTATGAACAAAACATGTAGGTATTGTCATAAAACTAGCATGGACCATAAGAAATTATAGATACGTTGGAGACGTATCAGAGCGCTCTTGGAGCCGATCATCGCGACGATCACCGCGGTCACCATGATCACGCGTCCTTACCCGGCGTTGACGTTGGGCAACATTGGCCGGGTGTCAAAATACATGGCAGAGGAACCTTGTAGCATCTCCGGCGTTCTTCATAAGTCTGCAGCTGCGTGTAGAGATGACGAATGTGATGGGGGTGGTCACCACACCGGGGCAGCAACGAGAGTTGTACGGTGCCCCATGTCCAGCCAGGATGAAAGAGACATGCTCCCATGTAGTGACGGGACAACGTAGCGAGATCATCGACAATTCCTTGCATCTTCGTGATGAACTTCGGTGTGGTCATATTCTGTTTCTTCGTGTTTGCTAGGGCGATGCGCAAGTTCGTGACTTTAGCTTCGCATTGTGAGGCAAAAATCTCCTCAAGAGCCTGCCAAGATCCGGCGGCGTGCTCGATCCTTGGAGCATGAGGTAGTACCTCAGAGGAGAGTGATTGGAGGAGAAAACTGAGGATAGTCTAGTCGCGAGTGATCCAGAGGTCATACTCAGGGTTAAGAACCTTCTACTGTCTTGTCCTTGTCCTTCTCTCAGACGCCGGTTTGACCACGAGCGTCTCTGGAGGAGCAGCGTCGATCCATTGAGAAGACCCAACTAGCGAGCTCCACGGATCGCCGGGAGAACTTGAGCGCATTATCCGGGAAAGTTTGCCCGCGTGAGTTTGACGGTCGGCGGGTTCCCGAGGTTGATGAGGGGGTGATACGTTGCAAACGTATCTAAAATTTTTGATGCTCCATGCTTGTTTTACACCAATTTCTATATTTTTTGTTTACACTTCGTGGAACTTTTATGCATTTTCTAGAACTAACCTATTGACAAGATGCCACAGTGTCAGTCCTCGTTGTTGTTTTTATATTTCGGAAAAGTCGTATAAGAAATATTCTCGAAATTGGATGAAACAAAAGCCAAAGATCCTATTTTGCGTAACGAAGACGGACTCCAGAGGAGAGACGGAGAAGCTAGGAGGCGGCCACGCCATGCCTAGGCGCGGGCCACCCCTGGCCGTGCCTAGGGTGGTGTGGGCCCCTCGGGCTCCCACCGACCTCGCCCTTCCGCCTATAAATTCATCGATCGGGAAAAACCTAAAGACCCGAGCCTCCATCCTTGAAAAGTCGTCGCCGCCGCCATCATCGACCCTAGCTTGGGAGGGTTCTGAAGCTCTTGGCACCCGCCGGAGAAGGAGATCATCACCGGAGGCCTCTACATCGCCATGCCCGCCTCCGAGTCATGCGTGAGTAGTTCATCTCTGGACTACGGGTCCATAGCGTAGCTAGATGGTTGTCTTCTGCAATTATGCTTCATGTTTAGATCTTGTGAGCTGCCTATCATGATCAAGATCATCTTTATGTAATTTTACATGTTGTGTTTGCTGGGATCCGATGAATATTGAATACTATGGTTGAGATTGATTATATACTTGTCATATGTTATTTGTGATCTTGCATGCTCTCCATTGCTAGTAGATACTCTGGCCAAGTATGTGCTTGTGACTCCAAGAGGGGTATTTATGCTCGATAGTAGGTTCATGACTCTAGTAATCTGGGAGAGTGAAAATAACTTCTAAGGTTGTAGATATGTTGTTGCTACTTGAGAAAACAACAATGCTTTATCCAAGGATAATTCTATTGTTTACTTTACACACTTTACTTAATGCAATAATCTGTTGCTTGCAACTTATCTGAAAGGGTGCTGATGCTAACCGGAAGATGGATTATTAGTCATAGACGCAGGATTATATATGTATCTTGTTGTAATGCCTAAATGAATCTCATAGTAATCATCTTCTCATGTATGTCATTATTCTTCAATTTGCCTGTAATTTGTTACCTAGTATTTATTTATTTGGAGACACCTATAGTGCATGTGGACCCTGGTCCTTTCTTTTGCACTGCAAATATCTGTTATTTTATTGCCAATTCCCACGACAACATCTCTCATTATTTTACTGCAAACAAACATTTCTTTCCACACTATACGTTTAATCCTTTTTTTCAGCAAAACCGGTGATATTGACAACCTCACTGTAAGTTGGGGCAAAAAATTTTGGTTGTGTTATGTGCAGGTTCCACGTTGTTGCTGACACCGGTAGTCCACCTGTCAAAGTCAGCTAGCAACACCTTCAGAAGTGATTTCTTTCTTCTATGGTCGATTAAATGTTGGTTTCTTTGAGGAAAACTTGCTTTGTGCTCATCATACCTTTTGGGGTTTCCAACAGTGTACTTTGCATAACATGAAGCTCTTTTTCTAGCGTCGTTGCCGAGGAGAAAGAGGATTTCTGAACGGGGAGTCCTCATCTCTAATCTCTTTACTTTGTTATTGTTTTGCTTAGTTTATTTTACTTTGTCTTGTTTGCTTCTTTATATCAAAACACACAAAAAATTAGTTCCTACTTTAAGTTGCTTCTATGTCTAGTCATGTTACCATGTCACCTGAGGAAATGATCTTCACTTTCAAACAAGGGAGTGGGGAGAGTTTTAAAGAAGCTTGGTCTAGAATTAATAATTCTTATGATAAAACTGAACCTAAAATGACTCTAGGCCTGCTTCTTAGTAGCTTTTACTTTGGTCTTGTTCTTTGTTATAGATATGCTTTGGACACTGTAGTAGGAGGAGATTTCCTTCATTGTGATGGAGATCAAGCTTTTAATGCCATAAAAAGTTGATTGCAACATATAGCTCACCTAGTAATTTTGATTCATCCCTTGTGAGCTTTTATGCTAGATTGAATACTCTTGAGACAAGTACAACTTGTTTAAAAGAATGTTATAATCTGCTTCATGAAAATTATGATTATGTTTCAATAAATTATGAACCCTCAAGTTGGCTCCCTACAGTAAAAGTTGATAAAAATGGTGAAATTTTTTATGCTTGTTACGATATTATGTCTGGGTTTTTTCTTATGCCTAAAGATATTTATGAGTCTTTAAGTCTTTGGAAACTTTTTGAGGGGTGAGAAGGAATATATCTTACCAATAACACCATTATATTACCCATTGGAGTAGCTGAAGGAGTATATACAATAATCCTAGGAAGAATGGTATCTACTTATTATCTTGTCATTGAATGTGTAGGAAATGGACAAATCACACTTGGACGATCTCTGCTAAAACTCCTGGGAGCAAACATAGATGTGGGCAAAGGCATCATGACTCTCACTTCCTCACAGGCGGTTCTCATTCTTTCCCTAAGAGAAAGATTAAAAGTATTAAAGGTAGACGTAAGGCTTCTGCAATTAATAATGTTGATGCTTCTTCACTTGAAAATACTTGATTTGAGCTCTTTTTCTGCGCCTAGCTGAAAGGCGATAAAGAAAAGCACTCTTGGGAGCTAACCCATGTTTTATTTTTGTAATTTTTCTTTTGTTGAGTCTTGGAAGTTGCTACTACTGTAATAACCTCTTCTTATCCTTTTTATTTCGTTTTTGTGCCAAGAATAGCCTATAATAGAAAGAAAGTAAGATTTGGGGAAGTCGCTGTCCTGAAACAGATTCTGTGCTTTCACCAAAAAAACATTATTCCCAGCTAGAACGTCATATTGATCTGATAATTTTGAGCATATGCCCTAGTTTATTATCTAACTTTCGTTAGTTTTGCACTTTTCGATTTGAGCAAGAGAGGATTTTCGAAAAATTCAATCTTTACCTGCTATTCTGTTTTGACAGATTTCTTCCACTATTTGCATTTGCCTCTTAATCTTTTTCTTTTTTAGTTCTTTTGAGAGAAAGAGATTTTTGAAGAAGTTGCTACAGTAGCTAATGTTTTAATGGATGTTTGACTTGTGTTAGAACTGAACCAAAGTGGATTTTTTATTTTTATTGCACTAATGCTGCTAATGAAAATTGTGTGAAGTTTTGTATGAATGAAGTTTTCAAGTGTAGGGAGAGAAGAATGATGTGATGAGATGAAGTATGGAAAAAAGCTCAAGCTTGGGGATGCCCATGTCACCCCAAGAAATATCCAAGAGGTACAAGCGTCAAAGCTTGGGGATGCCGAAGCCATCCCCTTCTTCATTAAAAAGTATCAGGTCATCTTACAAGACAGTATATTTTTATTGCTTCATATGCTATGTGTTATTCTTGGAGCGTCTTTATTTTTGTTTTTTTTTTTTTTTTCTGTAGCATATGGTTGGATCCCAGCATATTTGTTTTACAGAATGACACAATATGTTTTCATTGCATAGAACACTCTAGTTTTCACTCTTATTGTTCTGCGAGTGTTCTCTTTTGCTAGTACTGCGTTTAGCTCTGGTTTTCCACTCGTATTTTGTTCAGAGCTTGTTAGTTTTCTTTAGTTAGGTATGATTAGCTCTCTGGTCTTTATTGATTATTATCTATGAGAGTTGTTTCAAATAAATTGATTGGTGTTGGAGACGAGTAAAATGTTTCATGCTTATAGTGGTGCAAAAGGAAGCTTGTTTAGACTGTGGCTTAGACTTTAGCATGTCATGTTAGATGTTATTTTAATTATATGCTTAGTAGTTATTGTTGTAGCATGACTTGTCTCAAATAGCTGAGAGTGCTTAATGTGCCATTGAAAGAATCATGTGTTGTTTCCATCATACAAAAGCATAATATTGTGGTATTCTCCTTTGATGCTTTATTGGGTTGACTTGGCACATGCTTACACCATGTTATGACTACAAACCAGTCACCTAAAGCCTGTATGATCATTTAGTTTTTGACTTGTAATATCACTTTATGCTTTGATTAATAATGTTTTGTCGCTATGCATGATTATGGCCATTATTTCTCTCTTAGTTGGTCGCTCCCAGTCTTTTGCTAGCCTTCGCCTGTACTGAGTATGAGCTCTACTCGTGCATCCAACTCCTAAAAACCAAAGTTTGCCAATTGTGTCCACCATACCTACCTATATGTGGTATTTCACCGCCACTCCAAAGTGAATTGCTTGTGTGCTACCTTTAAACCTTCAAAAATTATTACATGTTTTGTGTTCCTGTTTTAGCTCATGAGGAAGTGTTGAATGCTTTATTATCTCTTTCATGTTTATTTTGGCTTCACACTTTGACTAGCATGCATAATGTGCTAGTCCTTAATATTGCAAAAAGAGCAGGCAAGCGGGTGCCCAGCCCACTAAAATATAAAATGAACCAATAATCAAAATCTCCTACCACTATGTACTTGAGAAATCATGAACTTAGCTTGTTCAAACAAAGGAGAAGAGGAACTTTATTGTTCTCTCTATGGGAGCCGCTCTTGAAGCCATTAAACATGAAAGGATGATAGATCATTTGATGCCATTCGTTGACATAGACATACATACCTCTCAAAATATATTTTTAACACCTCTATTGTATTTAAAATAAAAAGCTCTAGCACATGAGTAATCTTGCTTCCCTCTGCGCAGGGCCTTTCTTTTACTTTTATGTTGAGTCTTCATCTTCTTACTTTATGCACCAATTAAGAGAGCATAGTTGTCATTCTGAGTATAATGTGCATAGTCCCAAAATTTATTATTGATTGATTCATGATTATGTTATTGCTTGTTCTCAAATTATTTGTATCTAGTCACCCTTTGAACTTTAAAGGTGTCCTGGCATTTATGTTTTGCTATTCCATAAAGGACAAGCTGAGTACCACTTTGCTATGTTTTCTCTATGCTCAAAAACAAACAGTTGCTTTCAGTGCACTATTATTCATGATCTTTTATTTGAGTTACTTCTCATGTTGTAACATAGTTGCTAAGTTCTATTGTTAGAATTATATCTATCATGCCTATGTTTAGAGTACTTTGATCCCAGCTCACAATGCTTTTACAATAAATTGATCAAGATTGTGTTGGCTTCATGTCACCTCAAAAATTATTTTTGTTATCACTTACCTACTCGAGGACGAGCAGGAGTTAAGCTTGGGGATGCTGATATGTTGCAAACGTATCTATAATTTTTGATACTTCATGCTTGTTTTACACTAATTTCTATATGTTTTTTTACACTTCATGGCACTTTTATGCATTTTCTGGATCTACCCTATTGACAAGATGCCACGGAGCCAGTTCTTGTTTTCTTATGTTTTTGTATTTCAGAAAAGTTGTATGGGAAGTATTCTCAAAATTGGATGAAAAAAAAGCCAAAGTTACTGATGTCTACGGGTGCTTCTATTCTTGTAGACAGTGTTGGGCCTCCAAGAGCAGAGGTTTGTAGAACAGCAGCAAGTTTCCCTTAAGTGAATCACCCAAGGTTTATCGAACTCAGGAGGTAGAGGTCAAAGATAGTCCTCTCAAGCAACCCTGCAATTAAGATACAAGAAGTCTCTTGTGTCCCCAACACACCTAATACACTTGTCAGATGTATAGGTGCACTAGTTCGGCGAAGAGATAGTAAAACACAGGTGGTATAGATGAATATGAGTGGTAATAACAATCTGAAATAAATATGGCAGCGAGTAAACATGCAGTAGAACAATAAGTAAGCGGTGTTTGCAGTATTGGAAACAAGGCCTAGGTATCATACTTTCACTAGTGGACACTCTCAACATTGATCACATAATAAATAAATAACTTCTCCTCACTTGTGCTATATATACTCTTGTTTGATAACAAACACCATTCATTGTGTAGGGCTACAAGAGCTCCCTCAAGCCGGAGTTAACAAGCGCCACAACATACGGCATTCATATTTAAGTAACCTTTAGAGCATAATAGATCTTTGCAATTTAGACCGAGTACTAACATAGCATACACACTGTCACCATTACACTATGAAAGGGGAAATAGATCACATCAATACTATCATAGTAATAATTAACTCCATAATCTACAAGATATTACAATCATAACCTACGCCAAGTACTACATGATGCACACACTGTCACCGTTACATCATGGAGGAGGAATAGACTACTTTAATAACATCACAAGAGTAGCACATAGACTAATAGTGATACAAAGCTCATCATATGGATCTCAATCATGCAAAGCAATTCATGAGATCATTGTATTGAGGTACATGAGAGAGAGATTAACCACATAGCTACCGGTAGAGCCCTCAGCCTCGGGGAGAACTACTCCCTCCTCATCATGGGAGACAGCGATGGCGATGAAGATGGCGGTGGTGTCGATGGAGATGACCGGGGCAATTCCCGTCCGCGGCGTGCCGAACAGAGACTTATGTCCCCGAATTGGAGTTTCGCGATGGCGCGCGCCTGGAGTCTTTCTGGAGTTTCGTCAATCGGTATCGAAGTTTTAGGTCACGAGGGGTCTTATAGGCGAAGAGGCGGCGCGAGGGTGTGAGGTGGGCTCCCAACACCTGGGCGCGCCCCTCCTTGGCCGCGCCGGTGGTGTGGGGCCCCCCTGGCCCCCCTCCGGCTCCCCTTCGGTGTCCTGGTCCGTCTCGGTGAATTATGATGTTTGGTCTTTGTTTCGTCGAATTCGAGAATATTGCCCGAACAGCCTTTCTGGAACCAAAAACAACAGAAAAAAGGAACTGGCACTTCAGCATCTTGTTAATAGGTTAGTTCCGGAAAATGCATAAAAACGATATAAAGTGTGAACAAAACATGTAGGTATTGTCATAAAACTAGCATGGAACATCAGAAATTATAGATACGTTGGAGACGTATCAAGCATCCCAAGCTTAGTTCCTACTCGCCTCGAGTAGGTAAACGATAACAAGGATAATTTCTTAAGTGACATGCTACCAACATGATCTTGATCAATACTATTGTAAAGCATATGAGATGAATGAAGTGATTCAAAGCAATGGTAAAGACAATGAGTAAACAACTGAACCATATAACAAAGACTTTTCATGAATAGTACTTTCAAGATAAGCATCAATGAGTCTTGCATAAGAGTTAACTCATAAAGCAATAAATTCAAAGTAAAGGCATTGAAGCAACACAAAGGAAGATATAAGTTTCAGCAATTGCTTTCAACTTTCAACATGCATATCTCATGGATAATTGTCAACACAAAGTAATATGATGAATGCAAATAAGCAAGTATGTAGGAATCAATGCACAGTTAACACAAGTGTTTGCTTCTAAGATAGAAAGAAGTAGGTAGACTCAACATAAAAGTAGAAGAATGGCCCTTCGAAGAGGGAAGCATGGATTGCTATATTTGTGCTAGAGCTTTTATTTTGAAAACAAGAAACAATTTTGTCAACGGTAGTAATAAAGCATATGTGTTATGTATAAGATATCCTATAAGTTGCAAGCCTCATGCATATTATACCAATAGTGCCCGCACCTTGTCCTAATTAGCTTGGATTTACATGGATTATCATTGCATAACATATGTTTCAACCAAGTGTCACAAAGGGGTACCTCTATGCCGCCTGTACAAAGGTCTAAGGAGAAAGCTTGCATTGGATTTCTCGCTTTTGATTATTCTCAACTTAGACATCCATACCGGGACAACATAGACAACAGATAATGGACTCCTCTTTAATGCATAGGCATTCAACAACAGATAATATTCTCATAAGAGATTGAGGATTGTTGTCCAAACTGAAACTTCCACCATGGATCATGGCTTTAGTTAGCGGCCCAATGTTCTTCTCTAACATTATGCATACTCAAACCATTTGATCATGACAAATCACCCTTACTTCAGACAAGACGAACATGCATAGCAACTCACATGATATTCAACAAAGGCGAAATAGTTGATGGCGTCCCCAGGAACATGGTTATCGCTCAACAAGCAACTTATTAAGAAATAAGATACATAAGTACATATTCAATACCACAATAGTTTTTAAGATATTTTTCCCATGAGCTATATATTGCAAAGACAAAGGATGGAATTTTAAAGGTAGCACTCAAGCAATTTACTTTGGAATGGCAGAAAATACCATGTAGTAGGTAGGTATGGTGGACACAAATGGCATAGTTTTTGGCTCAAGGATTTTGGATGCACGAGAAGAATTCCTCTCAATACAAGGCTTAGGCTAGCAAGGTTGTTTGAAGCAAACACAAGTATGAACCGGTACAGCAAAACTTACATAAGAATATATTGCAAGCATTATAAGACTCTACACTGTCTTCCTTGTTGTTCAAACACTTCACCAGAAAATATCTAGACTTTAGAGAGACCAATCATGCAAACCAAATTTTAACAAGCTCTATGTAGTTCTTCATTAATAGGTGCAAAGTACATGATGCAAGAGCTTAAACATGATCTATATGAGCACAACAATTTCCAAGTATCAAATTATTCAAGACAATATACCAATTACCACATGGAGCATTTTCTTTTTCCAACAAAATAACAACAAGTGAAGCGATCAACTTTCGCCATTGAACATTAAAAGTAAAAGCGAAGAACACTAGTGTTCTTATGAAAAAGCGGAGCGTGTCTCTCTCCCACACAAGGTATGATCCAATTTATTCAGAGAATGAAAATAACAAAACGAAAATAAAAGCACACAGACGCTCCAAGTAAAGTACATAAGATGTGACGGAATAAAAATATAGTTTCACTAGAAGTGACCTGATAAGTTGTCGATGAAGAAAGGGATGCCTTGGGCATCCCCAAGCTTAGATGCTCGAGTCTTCTTAAAATATGCAGGGATGAACCACCGGGGCATCCCCAAGCTTAGACTTTTCACTCTTCTTGATCATATTGTATCATCCTCTTCTCTTGACCCTTGAAAACTTCCTCCACACCAAACTTAAAGCAAACTCATTAGAGGGTTAGTGCATAATCTAAAATTCATATATTCAGAGGTGACATAATCATTCTTAACACTTCTGGACATTGCATAAAGCTACTGAAAGTTAATGGAACAAAGAAATCCATTCAACATAGCAAAAGAGGCAATGCGAAATAAAAGGCAGAATCTGTCAAAACAGAACAGTCCGTAAAGACGAATTTTCCAGAGGCACTTAACTTGCTCAAACGGAAAAACTCAAAACTAATGAAAGTTGCGTACATATCTGAGGATCACGCACGTAAATTGGCAGATATTTTTTTTTTTTCTACGAGAGATCTACGCAAATTCGTGACACACAACAATTCTGTTTCTGCGCAGCAATCCAAATCTAGCATCAACTTCACCATAGAGACTTTACTTGGCACAAAAAGATGATAATGAGAGGTTGCTACAGTAGTAACAACTTCCAAGACTCAACAATACAGTAGTAAAATAAACACATGGGTTATCTCCCAAGAAGTGCTTTTTTTATAGCCATTAAGATGGGCTCAGTAATTTTAATGATACTCTCGCAAGAAATAAGAGTTGAAGCAAAAGAGGGCATCAAGAAGCAAATTCAAAACACATTTAAGCCTAACCCACTTCCTATGAAAAGAAATCTTGTACACAAATAAATTCATGAAGAACAAAGTGACAAGCATAGGAAGATAAAACACGAGTAACTTCAAAATTCTCAACATAAAGAGGGGAAACTTAATATTATTAAGATGCATATAACCGTGTTTCCCTCTCTCATAATAACTTTCAGCAGCATCATTGATGAAATCCACAATATAACCATCACTTAAAACATTCTTATCATGGTTCATATGCATAAAGGTATCATTATCAAGAATTTGAACATGGTAAACAAGTTGCATACTAAGGGAATGGTTTTTGGCAATCCCATCATAACTATGACAAGTTTCATAAGGATAATTATAACTTGTGTCATATCCATCTCTATAACGATTATCTAAACCAGAATATATAATATCATCATTTTCACTAAAAGTAAAGGTCTCAAATATAGGATCTTCAAACACAACATCCCCAAGCTTAGAGCTTTCAATATCAACGTTTGAGGGAACATGAATAGTGCTAACATCATTACTTTCATAATCGGTACCAAAAAGATTTCCAATATCAAAGGTAGTGTGCTCTTCTAAATCATGATCACTAATATGGGTAAAGGGCATAGGAAGATCATTGTACTCAGATTCATTATCATAATAATCATTGGGAGCAACATACTTACGGTTACCTATCGTTATCTCATACACGCGGGGATATGCCGTTACCTCTTTCTTCTTATTCCCCCTCTTCTTCCTCTTCTTCGTTCCCTTCTTCTTCTTTTCCTTCTCCTCGTTCCCTTCTTTAGGAGGAAGAGGCTTGAAGGGAGGCTTTTCCACATAACCTGATTTATTTCTAGAAACAATAGAAGAAACTTGGGAGGATTCCTCCTTTTCATTAATAAGTTTGAAACACACAGCGGTCCTATCATATTTTGGCAAAGTGTCATCTTCTAAAATATTTTGTATGTAAGTATTTGTGTGGCAATTATCAATGCAATAAGAAAGACACCCATGCAGGACACTATTAATATCAAGAGCACTCATATCCACCAAAGAAGTTTTTCTCAATAACTCTTCACACCCCAAAAATAAAGTAAGTTCATCATGCTGATTAGGAGTGATTTCATCATCACAATACAAATTTGCAGCACTCATAAGGTTCGAATTATTATTGGAGGAGCATTGAAAATTAAAATGACCCACTCTATGGCAAAGTTCACAAATAAAAGGATAGAGGGCACAAACTTTTTTACCAAGATCATCTAGAGTCCTAGACCACTTTCTAGTTTTTTCATTCCTATGATGGATACAATATTCTTCTTCAATTTCATTCTTTTCACAAGGTCTATGAACTCCACAAAAATTAACATGCTTATAGGAAATAGCATTTTCAGAAGTTTGAACATGTTCATTGCAATCATTAACAACAATTTTATTTTCCATGCAAGTGTCTTTAAAAGGTTCATGATACATGTACCAATTTTATTTAGGAACATTAATATGAGAAGCAAAGGCTCTATAGCAATCGACCATAATTTGAGGATCAAGACCATATTTAGCACTAAGCTCTTGAAAATCAGCAGTTTGAGCGAAAGACTTAATGCAATCATACTCGTAGTTTATACCTGATTCCGTACCTTTGTCATTCTCCCAATCTTCAGTATTGCTTTGAATTCTTTCAAGAAGATCCCATCTAGCTTCAACCTTCTTGCTTGTGAAAGATCCCTCCAAACAGGCATCTAGATAGTCCTTGTGGTGTCCTGAAAGCCTTGCATAAAAATTATTAGTAATAACATTACGGGGGAGCTCATGAATGGGACATTTGAGCATTAGTGACTTCAATCTCCCCCACGCTTGGGAAATACTCTCTCCATCACGAGGATAAAAGTTATAAATGTAATTCCTATCAATATGCACTTCATGAGGAGGATAAAATTTAGAATAAAAGAGAGATACAATTTCCTCCCAACCAAGAGAATGACTATTCTTTAGCAATTTATACCAATGCGCCGCTTTACCAGACAGCGAAATAGAGAATAGTTTCTTCCTCACTTCATCCATAGAGATACCTGCACACTTGAATAACCCGCATAATTCATGCAAAAACAGTAAATGATCTTCAGGACGGACAGATCCATCCCCTTCATAGCGGTTATCTATAACACGTTCAATAATTTTCATAGCTATCTTGAAAGGAATATTTTCAGTAGGTGGATTTAAAATATCACAAGCATCATTAGAGTTATCGCATATGGGAGATAAAGTATTATCAGAGCAAATTTTCTCCCCTAAAACTGGGAAGCTAAAAAGATCATAAAAACTAGCTTCCCCAAGCTTAGACTTTTCCATAGCATTAGCAGTAATTGCATTCGTACTAATAACATTTCTACTAACATGCAAATAAGGTTCCATAGGTTTTCTAATTTTCGCATCAAACAATTCTAACTCAGGAAAAAGATTAAAAAGCTCACTAAATTTTTTGTTGTTTTCCATTATGCCTAACTAGTGAAAATAAAAACAAGAGACAAAAAGATAAAATTGCAGAATCTAAAAGAGATAGCTTCGAGCACTAACACACTGGCAACAGTGCTAGGAAATAGCTTAGTAGTCGGAGGATGTGAATACCTTTTACCTTACCTCCCGGCAACGGCGCCAGAAAATAGCTTGATGTCTACGTGTGCCTATATTCTTGTAGACAGTGTTGGGCCTCCAAGAGCAGAGGTTTGTAGAACAGCAGCAAGTTTCCCTTAAGTGAATCACCCAAGGTTTATCGAACTCAGGGAGGTAGAGGTCAAAGATAGTCCTCTCAAGCAACCCTGCAATTAAGATACAAGAAGTCTCTTGTGTCCCCAACACACCTAATACACTTGTCAGATGTATAGGTGCACTAGTTCGGCGAAGAGATAGTAAAACACTGGTGGTATAGATGAATATGAGTGGTAATAACAATTTGAAATAAATATGTCAGCGAGTAAACATGCATTAGAACAGTAAGTAAGCGGTGTTTGCAGTATTGGAAACAAGGCCTAGGGATCATACTTTCACTAGTGGACACTCTCAACATTGATCACATAATAAATAAATAACTTCTCCTCACTTGTGCTACATATACTCTTGTTTGATAACAAACACCATTCATTGTGTAGGGCTACAAGAGCTCCCTCAAGCCGGAGTTAACAAGCGCCACAACATTTAGCATTCATATTTAAGTAACCTTTAGAGCATAATAGATCTTTGCAATTTAGACCGAGTACTAACATAGCATACACACTGTCACCATTACACTATGAAAGGGGAAATAGATCACATCAATACTATCATAGTAATTATTAACTCCATAATCTACAAGAGATTACAATCATAACCTACGCCAAGTACTACATGATGCACACACTGTCACCGTTACATCATGGAGGAGGAATAGACTACTTTAATAACATCACAAGAGTAGCACATAGACTAATAGTGATACAAAGCTCATCATATGGATCTCAATCATGCAAAGCAATTCATGAGATCATTGTATTGAGTACATGAGAGAGAGATTAACCACATAGCTACCGGTAGAGGCCTCGGGGGAGAACTACTCCCTCCTCATCATGGGAGACAGCGATGGCGATGAAGATGGTGGTGGTGTCGATGGAGATGACTCCGGGGGCATTCCCCGTCCCGGCGGCCGGAACAGAGACTTCTGTCCCCCGAATTGGAGTTTCGCGATGGCGGCGGCGCCCCTGGAGTCTTTCTGGAGTTTCATCAATCGTTATCGAAGTTTTAGGTCACGAGGGGTCTTATAGGCGAAGAGGCGGCGCGAGGGGGTGCCAGAGTTGGGCTCCCCACACCTGGGCGCGCCCCCTCCTTGGCCGCGCCGCCAGGTGGTGTGGGGCCCCCTGGCCCCTCTCCGGCTCCCCTTCGGTGTCCTGGTCCGTCTCGGTGAATTATGATGTTTGGTCTTCGTTTCGTCGAATTCCGAGAATATTGCCCAAACAGCCTTTCTGGAACCAAAAACAACAGAAAACAGAAACTGGCACTTCGGCATCTTGTTAATAGGTTAGTTCCGGAAAATGCATAAAAACGATATAAAGTGTGAACAAAACATGTAGGTATTGTCATAAAACTAGCATGGAACATCAGAAATTATAGATACGTTGGAGACGCATCAGTTACTATTTACGGTAACGAAGCCGGAGTCCAGAGGAGAGACGGAGATGAGCCAGGAGGCGGTCACGCCTTGCCTAGGAGTGGGCCACCCCTGGCCGCGCATAGGGGTGGTGTTGGCCCCTCGGACGCCCACCGACCTCGCCCTTCCGCCTATAAATTTATCTGATCGGGAAAAACCTAAAGACCCGAGCCTCCATCCACGAAAACTTCCGCCGCCGCCATTTTCAACCCTAGCTCGGGAGGGTTCAAGCTCTTCACGCACCCTGCTGGAGAGGAAGATCATCACCGAGGCCTCTACATCGCCAAGCTCGCCTCCGAAGTGATGCGTGAGTAGTTATTCTCTGGACTATGGGTCCATAGCAGTTGCTAGATGGTTGTCTTCACCAATTATGCTTCATGTTTAGATCTTGTGAGCTGGCTATCATGATCAAGATCATCTTTATGTAATGCTACATGTTGTGTTTGCTAGGATTCGATGAATATTGAATACTATGGTTGAGATTGATTATATACTTGTCGTATGTTATTTGTGATATTGCATGCTCTCCGTTGTTAGTGCTCTGGCCAAGTATGTACTTGTGACTCCAAGAGAGAGTATTTATGCTCGATAGTGGGTTCATGCCTCTAGTAATCTGGGAGAGTGAAAATAACTTCTAAGGTTGTAGATGTGTTGTTGCTACTACGGAGAAAACAACAATGCTTTATCCAAAGATAATTATATTGTTTACTTTACACACTTTACTTAATGCAATAATCTGTTGCTTGCAACTTAATACTGAAAGGGGTGCATATGCTAGCGGGAAGGTGGATTATTAGTCATAGACGCAGTTCGAATTACGGTCTATGTATCTTGTTGTAATGCCCGAATGAATCTCATAGTAATCTTCTTGTCATGTATGGTCATTATTCCGTCAATTTCCCAGCTGTAATTTATTTCCCCAGCATGTTATTTATCTTTATGGAGAGACATCTCTAGTGAACTGTGGACCCGGTCATTTCTTTTACACTGCAAATACCTATTCTTTTTATGGCCAATTCCCACGGCAACAGCTCTATTTATTTCACTGCAAACAAACATCTCTTTCCACACTATACGTTTAATTCTTTGTTTTCAGCAAAACCGGTGGGATTGACAACCTCACTGTAAGTTGGGGAAAAGTATTTTGGTTGTGTTGTGTGCAGGTTCCACGTTGTTGCTGACACCGGTAGTGCGCCCTGCCAAAGTCAGCTAGCAACACCTTCAGAACTGATTTTTTTCTCCTACTGGTCGATTAAACCTTGGTTTCTTACTGAGGAAAAACTTGCTACTGTGTTCATCATACCTGCATCTTGGGGTTTCCCAACTGTGTGGTTTGCATAACATTAGGGGGTGCGATGAGGAAGACATGTAAGTCAGGTGGATCGAGAGATCAATCTGGTGGCGGCGGGGATGGAAAGCGGAAGATGGCGATCAATTTTGTCGGCGAAGAGGCCGGCCTGATACCATGTAAATGATCGGGTAGATGGGATCTACTCAGATACATCTCAAGTCATGTATGCATTGTATTTATAGGAGGGTTGCACTTTGCGGTGCTGGCATACAATACGGTATACAAAATGTATAAGACAAGGTTTCCTAGAACGATACATAAGATGACATGAACTAGGAAACTATGTTTAACAAAGATAACGGCATATCCAATAGGACGCGCTATCGCTAGGAGCTAGGATCACTTTCCTGGCTGAGCGGTGAAGCTAGAATTTCAACTGCGCAGCAGCAAGGCAATTTCTCCGTGATTAGCATCTACCGATATGCCGTTGGGAACCTAGACATTTAGGAAACATTCTGTTTCTGTGATTTATTTTATTTTCCTTCATTATACACTATATAAAAGTTGTACCATTGAACGCTCCCTAATTGATCGGTCCACTGTAGATGGATGATTTTCCATCGTTACCATTCCTTCCTACAATGACATGTATCCTGCTATTTTTTTTGGACCACGATCTAGCCTCAGGCGGTAACTTTTCTTTGTTATTTTTCTTGAGAATAAGGCGACCGGCTACCGGCAAACAAGTTTGTAGCTTGTATTATTGATCGATCTCCTTCTGGTTCCTTCCCTCGACGTGTTTAATCTAATCAAAGCGGTGGTGGACCCACCACTAAACAATCCAGCAGTTTCTGGATTTGATCGTGAATCCCCCAAATATCTCTTTAGACGTTCCTCTCCACCTCCATCCGCCTGCCCTTCCCCATGGCTGCCTCAACGCGACCTGTGGTCGCCGCCACACCTGAGAGCAGCACAAGGAGGCTGGCTACTCGGGGGAGCAGCAGGGATGCAGATGGCGACCGAGCTCTTCCTTCCCCAGTGCGCATACGCAGCCCGTGGGCATCCTTTATGGCCCCGCCCGTTTCCCACGCTCAGCCTCGACTCCGTCCGCCCCGCACTCCGCGCCTGGCACGGTCTGCCATGTGAGCTCCGCTGCGCCCTGGCCAGCCGGCCGCCCCTGCGCGTGGCCTGCGCTGCCTAAGCTGCGGGGACGACAACGATGACGGGAGGCAGCAAGAAGGAAGCCACAGAGCTGACGGCGGGGGAAGCGGCATCCCCTACGGCGTAGACTGATGGGGTTCGTTGCATGGAAAACAAAAATTTTCTACCGCAAACAAACAAAACCAAGATCCAATCTAGGAAAAACGCCAGATCTAATCTACTAGATTGAAGCAACGAGACGGATTGGATCTACATACCCTTGTAGATCGCTAAGCGGAAACGAGATTGAATCTCGTGGTTGATGTAGTCGTACACTTGCCGATCTCAAGATCGCGATGACGATCCCTCCGGCGCTGCAAACGGGCAGCACCTCCGTACTCGGTCACACGTACAGCTCGATGAAGACACCTCCTCCTTGTTCCAGCAAGCGGGGAGATGTGGTAGATGGGATCTAGTCCAGCAGCACGACGGCGTGGTGGTGGTGGAGAGTTTCCGCGGACAGGGCTTCGCCTGTACGCGTTGGGTGGAAGAAACTAGGCAAAAGGTGGAGCAAACGGTGCAAACAGGAGCAGCCAAAATCTATTTGCGTGGCCTGTCCCGGTCTCCTTTTATAGTCACGCGTGACATCAAATCTTGCAAGGCAAGGAAACGTTTTCTTGATGAGAGGCCTAAGCTAGCTAATGATCGATCGGATCGATCGGAAACTTGGCCGGTTCACGCGTGAACGTCAAGGCAGCATCGCTGCCATCTCTTGCACGTGGGCTCGGCCCAGGGAATTCCCTGGCCGGCCACTGCCTTCTTTGTTTTGCCTTTCTTTTTGATAGTTAGCTTATTTGAGCTTTTTAGTTGGCCCATTAGCAAAACTTCTCATGGACTACTTTTAGTCTCATATTTATTTCTACTAAATAAATACATATTAATATTTACTAATTCAATTAATTAATAAATCATTAATCATCTTCCCGGAACAATTCCGTAACTCTCCAAAACTATTTCTTTAATCCCGAAACTACCCTTAGCAACATCGCAACCTTAAGTGTGTCACCCTACGGTTCGAGAATGTGCAGACATGACCGAGACGCCTCTCCGATCAATAATCATCAGCGGGACCTGGAGATCCGTAATGACTCCTACATATTCAACGATGAACTATGTGATCGAATGAACCATATACATACGGTACCGATTCCCTTTGTCACGCGATACTTTACTTGTCCGAGGTTCGATCATCGGTATCTCTATACCTAGTTCAACCTCGTTTCCGACAAGTACTCTTTACTCGTACCGTGGTATGTGATCTCTTATGAACTATTCATATGCTTGCAAGCTAATTAGATGACATTCCACCGAGAGGGCCCAGAGTATATCTATCCGTCATCGGGATGGACAAATCCCACTCTTGATCCATATGCCTCAACTCACACTTTCCGAATACTTAATCCCATCTTTATAACCACCCATTTACGCAATGGTGTTTGATGTAATCAAAGCATCCTTCCGGTGTAAGTGATTTACATGATCTCATGGTCGAAGGACTTAGGTAACTATGTATCGAAAGCTTATAGCAAGTTGAACTTAATGACTTGATCTTATGCTACGCTCATTTGGGTGTGTGTCCATTATATCATTCAACTAATGACATAACCTTGTTATTAATAACATCCAATGTTCATGATCACGAAACCATGATCATCTATTAATCAACAAGCTAGTTATACAAGAGGCTTACTAGGGACTCCTTGTTGTTTACATAACACACATGTATCAATGTTTCGGTTAATACAATTATAGCATGGTATATAAACATTTATCATAAACACAAAGATATTATAATAACCATTTTATTATTGCCTCTTGGGCATATCTCCAACAGTCTCCCACTTGCACTAGAGTCAATAATCTAGATTACATTGTAAGGTACCTAACACCCATGGCATTCTGGTGTTGGTCATGCTTTGCCCTTGGGAGAGCTTTAGTCAACGGATCTGCAACATTCAGATCCGTGTGTACTTTGCAAATCTCTACTTCACCATCTTCGATGTACTCGCGAATCGAATGAAAACGCAGCTTGATATGCTTCAGCTTCTTGTGTGACCTTGGTTCCTTTGCATTGGCGATGGCACCCGTGTTGTCACAATAAATGACTAGCGGGTCCAATGCACTTGGAACCACACCAAGCTCAACAATGAACCTCTTCATCCATACCGCTTCCGATGAAGCCTCCGAAGCCGCTATATATTCAGATTCTGTTGAAGATTTCGCCACCGTGCATTGCTTGGAACTGCTCCAGCTTACTGCCGCACCATTCAATATAAACACGTACCCAGACTGAGACTTAGAGTCATCAGGATCGGTGTTCCAACTTGCATCGGTGTAACTGGTTACAACGAGCTCTTGGTCACCGCCATAACAAAGAAACATATCCTTAGTCCTTTTCAAGTACTTCAGGATATTCTTGACCGCTGTCCAGTGTTCCATTCCTGGATCACTTTGATATTTGCTGGTCAAACTAACAGCATGTGCGATATCCGGTCTAGTACACAGCATGGCGTACATGATAGAGCCTACTGCCGAAGCATAGGGGATCTTGCTCATCCTCTCTCTTTCATCTGCCGTAGCCGGACCTTGAGTCTTACTCAAGACCTTACCTGGCAACATAGGCAAGAACCCTTTCTTGCTTTCATCCATTCTAAACTTCTTTAGAATCTTGTCCAGATATGTACTTTGTGAAAGGCCTATTAGGCGTCTTGATCTATCTCTATAAATCTTGATGCCTAAAATGTATGCTGCTTCACCAAGGTCTTTCATTGAAAAAGACTTATTCAAATAACCTTTAATGCTGCCTAAAAGTTCTATATCATTCCCAATCAATAATATGTCATCTACATATAATATCAGGAACGCTACAGAGCTCCCACTCACTTTCTTGTAAATACAGGCCTCACCATGAGTCCGTATAAAACCAAAATCTTTGATCACTCTATCAAAGCGTAGGTTCCAACTCCGGGATGCTTGCTTCAGTCCATAAATGGAACGCTGAAGTTTGCATACCTTGTCAGCATTTTTAGGATCGACAAAACCTTTGGGTTGTACCATATACAACTCTTCCTCAATGTCACCATTAAGGAACGCCGTTTTGACATCCATCTGCCAAATCTCATAATCGAAAAATGCAGCTATTGCTAACAAAATCCTCACAGATTTTAGCTTCGCTACAGGTGAGAAAGTCTCATCGTAGTCAACTCCTTGAATTTGTCGGAAACCCTTTGCGACAAGTCGAGCTTTATAGACAGTAATATTACCATCAGCATCTGTTTTTCTCTTGAAGATCCATTTATTCTCGACAGCCTTGCGGCTATCAGGTAAGTCTACCAAAGTCCATACTTTGTTATCATACATGGATCCCATTTCGGATTTCATGGCTTCTTGCCATTTGTTGGAATCTGGGCTCATCATCGCTTCTTCATACGTCGCAGGGTCCTCATCATTGTCGTCCACAATCATGACATTTAGACAGGGATCATACCAATCAGGAGTGGTACGTTCCCTCGTCGATCTGCGAGGTTCAGTAGCTTCCTTGTTCGAAGTTTCATGATCATCATCATTTGCTTCCTCTCCTATCGGTGTAGGCTGCACAGGAACTTCTTCCGGTACTGCGCTACTCTGATCTATGAGAGAAGGTTCATCAACCTCGTCGAGTTCTACTTTTCTTCCAGTCACTTCTTTAGTGAGAAACTCCTTCTCAAGAAAGGATCCGTTCTTGGCAACAAAGATTTTGCCTTCGGATCTGTGATAGAAAGTATACCCAATTGTTTCTTTAGGGTATCCTATGAAGACGCATTTCTCCGCTTTGGGTTCTAGCTTGTCAGGTTGTAACTTCTTTACATAAGCTTCGCAGCCCCAAACTTTAAGGAACGACAGCTTAGGTTTCTTCCCAAACCATAATTCATACGGTGTCGTTTCAACGGATTTAGATGGTGCCCTATTTAAAGTGAATGCGGCTGTCTCTAAAGCATAGCCCCAAAACGATAATGGCAAATCGGTAAGAGACATCATAGAACGAACCATATCTAAGAGAGTTCGATTACGACGTTCGGACACACCATTGCGCTGTGGTGTTCCCGGCGGTGTCAACTGTGAAAGTATTCCGCATTTCTTTAAATGCATGCCAAACTCATAACTCAGATATTCGCCTCCGCGATCAGAACGCAGAAACTTAATCTTTTTGTTACGTTGATTTTCTACTTCACTTTGGAATTCCTTGAACTTCTCAAAAGTCTCGGACTTGTGTTTCATAAAGTAAATATACCCATATCTACTCAGATCATCCGTGAAGGTTAGAACATAACGATAACCACCGCGCGATGCTACACTCATTGGTCCGCACACATCGGTATGTATGATTTCCAATAAGTCTGTAGCTCGCTCCATTGTACCAGAAAATGGAGTCTTAGTCATTTTTCCCATTAGACATGCTTCGCATCTGTCAAGTGACTCAAAGTCAAGTGACTCAAGAAGTCCATCGGAATGGAGTTTCTTCATGCGCTTCACTCCAATATGACCAAGACGACAGTGCCACATATAAGTAGAATTATCATTCAATTTAATTCGCTTAGCATCAATGTTATGAACATGTGTATCACTACTATCGAGATTTAACAAGAATAAACCATTCATCTCAGGTGCATGGCCATAAAAGACATTACTCATATAAATCGAACAACCATTATTCTCAGACTTAAACGAATAACCGTCTTGCATCAAACAAGATCCAGATATGATGTTCATGCTCAACGCAGGTACCAAATAACAATTATTAAGGTTTAAAACTAATCCCGAAGGTAGATGTAGGGGAGCGTGCCGACGGCGATCACATCGACCTTGGATCCATTTCCAACGCGCATCGTCACCTCGTCCCTTGCCAGGCTTCGTTTATTCCGCAGTTCCTGTTTCGAGTTACAAATGTGAGCAACCGAACCAGTATCAAATACCCAGGCACTACTACGAGAACCAGTAAGATAGACATCTATAACATGTATATCAAATATACCTTTCTTCTTGGCGTGGCCGCTCTTCAGATCGGCCAAGTATTTGGTGCAGTTCCGCTTCCAGTGCCCCTTCCCCTGGCAGTAGTAGCACACAGTCTCAGGCTTGGGACCAGCCTTAGGCTTCTCAGGAGGCGCTGCAACTTTCTTGCCGCCCTTCTTGAAGTTGCCCTTGTTAGGCTTGCCCTGCTTCTTGAAACTGGTGGTCTTGTTGACCATCAACACTTGGTTCTCCTTCTTTATTTCTACTTCAGCAGACTTCAGCATGGAGAAGAGTTCGGTAACTCTTTGTTCATGTTCTGCATGTTGTAGTTCATCACGAAGTTCTTGTAACTTGGTGGAAGTGATTGGAGGACACGATGAATACCTAGCTTGTTAGGGATCACAATCCCCAAGTCACTGAGCTTCTTCGCATGTCCGGACATGGCGAACATGTGCTCACTAACGGAGCTGCCCTCTTCCATCATGCAGTTAAAGAACTGTTTCGAGGCCTCATAGCTCTCCACGGCTGCATGAGTCTCAAAGATAAGTTTGAGCTCACGCATCATCTCACATGGGTCGTGGTGCTCAAAACGCTTTTGGAGCTCTGCCTCTAAACTGCACAAGATGGCACACTGAATTTCGGAGTACCGAGTTACCCGAGTCTCATAAACATTCTTTATGTCCTCGGACACTGCAGGAGGTGGTGGGGGACCTAGCGGTGCTTCGAGCACATATTGCATGCTTACACCAGTGAGGAAAATCCTCACATGACGGGACCAGTCAGTGAAGTTGCTACCATTGCCCTTAAGCTTTTCTTTCTCTAGGAACTGGTTAAAATTGATGGAGGGGGCGCCATGATCTACAACATATTTGCAAAGAGTTTAGACTAAGTTTATGATAAAATGAGTTCAATTTTAATTCTTAAATTAACTAGGTGAACTCCCACTCAAAACAACATCCCTCGCATTGTCTTAGTGATTACACGAACCAAATCCACTACACCAAGTCCGATCTTCACGAGAAAAGATGTAGCTTCAAAGGCGAACACTCAAAGTGTTCATCATATCATTCATATGACTCATTCTCTACCTTTCGGTATCCCGTGTTCCGAGACCATGTCTGTACATGCTAGGCTCGTCAAGGCAACCTTAGTATCCGCGTGTGCAAATCTGGCTTGCACCCGTTGTATGCACATGTAGAGTCTATCACACCCGATCATCACGAGATGCTTCGAAACGACAAGTCTTAGCAACGGTGCATACAAAGGATGAACACTTTATTATCTTGATATTTAGTGAGAGGGATCATCTTATAATGCTACCGTCGCGATCTAAGCAAAATAAGATGCATAAAAGGATTAACATCACATGCAATTCATAATGTGTGATATGATATGGCCTTTCTTCTTGTGCTTTTGATCTCCATCTCCAAAGCACGGACATGATCTCCATCATCACCAACATGGCGTCAAGGTCAGTGGCGCCGCTTCATGGTTGTCCATCACTTATAGCTACTATAACAACTACTTGAAATAAAGCTATTACATGATGAATAGACACGCAGGTCTTTAACAAAAATTAAAGACAACCATTAGGCTCCTGCCGGTTGCCGTAATACAATAATGAACATCTCATACATCAAATATAATCATCATCACATCATGGCCATATCAAATCACCAAACCCTGCAAAAACAAGTTAGACGCCTCTAATTTGGTTTGCATATTTTACGTGGTTTAGGGTTTTCGAGCAAGATCCAATCTACCTACGAACATGAACCACAACGGTGATACTAGTGTTGACAATAGAAGTGCAAATTACAATCTTCACTATGGTGGGAGAGACAGACACCCGCAAAGCCACTTATGCAATACAAGTTGCATGTCAAGCGTGGAGCAAGTCTCATGAGACGCGGTCATGTAAAGTTAGCCCGGGCCGCTTCATCCCACCATCCCGCAAGAAGCAAAGTACACAAACTAAAGCAACAAAAGCATCACCGCCCACAAAACCATTGTGTTCTACTCGTGCAACAGATCTATGCATAGACGTGGCTCTGATACCATGGGGTTCGTTGCATGGAAAACAAAAATTTTCTACCGCAAACAAACAAAACCAAGATCCAATCTAGGAAAAACGCCAGATCTAATCTACTAGATTGAAGCAACGAGACGGATTGGATCTACATACCCTTGTAGATCGCTAAGCGGAAACGAGATTGAATCTCGTGGTTGATGTAGTCGTACACTTGCCGATCTCAAGATCGCGATGACGATCCCTCCGGCGCTGCAAACGGGCAGCACCTCCGTACTCGGTCACACGTACAGCTCGATGAAGACACCTCCTCCTTGTTCCAGCAAGCGGGGAGATGTGGTAGATGGGATCTAGTCCAGCAGCACGACGGCGTGGTGGTGGTGGAGAGTTTCCACGAACAGAGCTTCGCATGTACGCGTTGGGTGGAAGAAACTAGGCAAAAGGTGGAGCAAACGGTGCAAACAGGAGCAGCCAAAAAAACTACTTTGCGTGGCCTGTCCCGGTCTCCTTTTATAGTCACGCGTGACATCAAATCTTGCAAGGCAAGGAAACGTTTTCTTGATGAGAGGCCTAAGCTAGCTAATGATCGATCGGATCGATCGGAAACTTGGCCGGTTCACGCGTGAACGTCAAGGCAGCATCGCTGCCATCTCTTGCACGTGGGCTCGGCCCAGGGAATTCCCTGGCCGGCCACTGCCTTCTTTGTTTTGCCTTTCTTTTTGATAGTTAGCTTATTTGAGCTTTTTAGTTGGCCCATTAGCAAAACTTCTCATGGACTACTTTTAGTCTCATATTTATTTCTACTAAATAAATACATATTAATATTTACTAATTCAATTAATTAATAAATCATTAATCATCTTCCCGGAACAATTCCGTAACTCTCCAAAACTATTTCTTTCATCCCAAAACTACCCCTAGCAACATCGCAACCTTAAGTGTGTCACCCTACGGTTCGAGAATGTGCAGACATGACCGAGACGTCTCTCCGATCAATAATCATCAGCGGGACCTGGAGATCCGTAATGACTCCTACATATTCAACGATGAACTATGTGATCGAATGAACCATATACATACGGTACCGATTCCCTTTGTCACGCGATACTTTACTTGTCCGAGGTTCGATCATCGGTATCTCTATGCCTAGTTCAACCTCGTTTCCGACAAGTACTCTTTACTCGTACCGTGGTATGTGATCTCTTATGAACTATTCATATGCTTGCAAGCTAATTAGATGACATTCCACCGAGAGGGCCCAGAGTATATCTATCCGTCATCGGGATGGACAAATCCCACTCTTGATCCATATGCCTCAACTCACACTTTCCGAATACTTAATCCCATCTTTATAACCACCCATTTACGCAATGGTGTTTGATGTAATCAAAGCATCCTTCCGGTGTAAGTGATTTACATGATCTCATGGTCGAAGGACTTAGGTAACTATGTATCGAAAGCTTATAGCAAGTTGAACTTAATGACTTGATCTTATGCTACGCTCATTTGGGTGTGTGTCCATTATATCATTCAACTAATGACATAACCTTGTTATTAATAACATCCAATGTTCATGATCACGAAACCATGATCATCTATTAATCAACAAGCTAGTTATACAAGAGGCTTACTAGGGACTCCTTGTTGTTTACATAACACACATGTATCAATGTTTCGGTTAATACAATTATAGCATGGTATATAAACATTTATCATAAACACAAAGATATTATAATAACCATTTTATTATTGCCTCTTGGGCATATCTCCAACATAGACAGCAGGACAAGCTGCTGCTGCTTCATCTCTTATCTCCTGCAAGGGCGGCAACTTCCTCAACAATTGAAGCGACAGGGAAGGCTGCTGCTGCCTTCATCGAAGGTAGGCGCTCCGGGGGATCCCACATCGAAGGTAGGCGGCTGCGGGATCCCGCTGAGGTGAACTCGTGGTGGAGGGGTGTTGCCCTATGGGTGTCTTTTTTTTATCCCGCATTCATGATCTCTTTCCCTCTCATTACTCCTCTATATTCTCCTCGGATATATCTCAATTTTGATTATTACCTTTACCTCTCTCTGTGATTCTGTTCATCTGATTGTTGTGTTTCAGCCATGTTATAGAGCATCACTTCCAAACTATTATGATCTTGCAGTTTAATCTCTATCTTAATTTAGGAATAGAAAATCTAGAGATAATTAATTCATTTTTTTGTGTTTTAGGTAACCTTATATACGACATGAAACTTACCAAATACACTCAAAAGGAGTTGTAAAAGGAAGGAGTTGGTAAAGAAATATTATATATTGCGAGGTGCTTCATCATCTTTGGAGGCGTTTATTAAAGGCTTCAGTTTGAGGTAGTTTGATTAATCTGGCCATATTTTCTAATATATATGCATGCTATGTGGTCATATAGTTGCTACCGTTTCATGTTTCGTTGCTTTCTGCTAGAGGAATGGGGTATGGTAGTTCTTCCGTTTACTGCATGTTTTTAGTGGAGCAAGTTCTGGAGCGTATGCTTGCCCTGTACTCAGGTTCATCTGATTGTTTGTTTCAATCATGGCATAGAGCATCACTTCCAAACTATTAAACATGACGCCTGAGAGAAGAGGCTTATTCATCATCTTAATTTAGCAAAAGCAAATCTGGAGATAATTAATTCGTCTTTTTTTGTTTTAGCTGACCCTATTCAGATACTATTTAGATTCAATGTAAATTAATTTATCTTCAGATACTATTGAAAAATGAAAAAATCACAAGTACCAATTTAGCAATGTTTTCATTTTCTGACCTACATGTTATTTACATATCCCACTGATCGATAGTACCTAGGTATTATCCTTTCAGACAGCCATATATTTACATGACCAGTACCATTTTTTCCTTCAAGCAATCAGTTGTTTTCTTTAGATCTCTGGTCTTATGAATTCTGATTGCTATTTTCTTGCAAGAAACATTGAAACTTTCCTTCTATACAACAGAATGCCAGTTAACCGCCTAGATCAGTTCAGGAAACTACTGAAAGAAACTTCAGTTTAAACATTCGAAACATTCAACATTTCTGATGCACCAGAGAATTTCAGACCGACGGATTATTCATACATAATCAAGGTTACTCGACTCACAAAGATACTGGAAACTATTCCGCAACCTCAAAACTTTCCACTATTTGCATATAATTCCAAACCACTTAAATCATGGAGACACGAGCATGAGACAATCCGCTCTTACTAGGTGTTTACTTCATCAGACAAGAAATCCTCTGCTTATATTGCTCATTATGCACTATTGTCTTTCTTTTTTCTTTTTAATTTCGGCTGCTACATTGTTTGTGTAAAATATACTAACATAGATTTTTTTGGCATGTGAGTTGTCAATCTACCCAGTCCAGAGATGTCTGGCATATGTGTCATCATGTGATTTATGCTCACTTTATAGGTTAACAATTATTGCAGCATCCAACATCACCTACACAAGATAGACTGGCAAGTTTCAATAAGCGCAAAAGATGAACTAATCGAAGCAACACTATGCTTTAGCTAAAAAGCCCAGGACGACATTGTGGTATGTACTCGCTTACTAATTCAGTGAATCACCAAAAACAGCTAGCATGGTATATTCAGTCTCAAGCAAATATATCATATCAATCACATTCAGGGAAGCTGCTGCAAACTGAGACTAATTATTGCAGAGGTAAATAATCCTTATGACAGGGCGGTTCATGTCCTGCAAGGATTGCTGGAGGAAGATCATCCCTGATGGAAATCTACAACTGCATTTGCCCATGCATAAAAGGAGTACACAGGTAAATCGCTTTATGACCTCACAATCTAGCATACAAGTAAAATTAGCTTTATAAATTTATATGCACATAGTGAGTTACACTGCCATTATATATATTTACAAGCTTTCTGTCAACATAAAAGGTATTGAGCCTAATGAATACAAAATAGAATTACAGTTCATATTTTTGGTGACCATGGTGTTACCCTTACAGGCCATGAGGCAATCATGATCGTTGCAGCAACAAGAGTTCGAATAGATTATGCGCTGTCAGATATAACCGGTGCAGCGGGAAAAATGTGTCGTTGTCGGTGATGTCACACACGATGCTATCGACGCTGACAGCATAACATTCCATCTCAAATTCTGAATTATCGACACTATTGATCCAGTAATACCATCCAGCAGTATATCCAAACTTCCAACAAACAGTGAGAAGTCAACACAGCTTGCTTTGATTCGGCCTAATAGATTCATCAGCAGGCAACAAAATCTCAGAGAAAACACCTGCCAAAGACATCATAGACTCAACCGATTCAGCTCTAGGAGAGGTAAATAGATGCAGAAAGTGATCTTTCAACTTTTGGCAACATTCTTCTACAACACTCTTGATTTTTTTTGTGCCAGAACATAGGCTCCACAACAGAAGGCAGAACGAGGAAAAACCAAGAATCAGCCGCTACATCGGGGAAAAAGGTATATATCCACATCTATCATAAAAGAACATAGCTGATGAAACTTCGACTGTCAACCTATAAGCTATCAATTTTTGCATTGCAACCAATGAGAAAAGAAAAAGCAAGCAAAGAATCATTCCCTCCCAAAAAAGAGCTTAACCTTAGCGCGTAAGCACTTGAAGCACATTTAAATGAATTACACATTGACATTGTAATATATTGACTTCACTGTCTTCTTTTATCTCTAGAAAATAGAAAATTTGTATCTGTATCACTAGAAAGACCTGATCCAAGCACAAACAACACGGGAGAAGCAAAACCGGTGAAACAAGGATGTTGCACAAAGTTGTTGATTCATCCGAGTCCAGTAAACGGAAATAATATATGTATAATATCATTCAGCTATGTGCTCTACTTTTAGAACCCTGTATAACCTAGCACTCCACTATCTGTATACGCATGTCTTAGTTATGCTACTCTGTCACTATCAGATGTATAGTCCTTCTAATAAAAAAATTGTTACTGCCACGTATCATACTTATATAATCTTAGGCATCTACAAAAAGGAACAAACACGGGCGCGGCGTGCCGCCGCGCCTATGCTTCCTAGTAAGGGTTTATCTAAACGCTCAAAGAGATGCCAAGGAGCGTTAAACGTAGAGACGAGCTAAAGGCGGTAGAGATAAGGTTTGTTAATATGGAGTGCAAAGGAGCTGGGATGACTATTTTTAAGGATAAGTAGTAATTGTGCAGTGCCATTTGTTCTGTAAATAGTAGAAAGTGTGACATCATGAGTAGCGTGACATTGCATGTTGCATCTTAATAATAAAGATTTTTCACTTCTCTGCCATCCACCTAAACTTCATTGCCCGCACTAGACCGTCGCCGACATCGCCTTCTCCATCAACCCGCAGCCTCCTACCCTCTGTGACTCACTCGCTGTAGGCTGCCGTTGCTGGAATCGGGCCACCATGTTGCCACAGAAAACTCCAACCAGTCGCCGGTCGGTCGCCTTGCAATGTTGCTACCCTAGGCCCATCTATCGCAGATGCCGTGCAGCCTAGGGTTGTCGTCGCCCCTGGCCAGCCCCGTTTGATCCATTGTCGCCAAGTCTAGCACGTCCATGGAGATGGAGGAGGCCGAGCTAGATGGAGTGCAACTTCTCACCATTGTTGGAGCGTAGGAACAGAGGGGGTGGCGTCCTTCCCTTCTCACGCCGAGGAGGCACTAATTTCGTTCGATGCAATTTCTACAAGGTATTATTTAACTTCTTTTTCCTCTTCTTGTGAATGAGTTAGAAGATACATACCGTTGTGTTTACAAAATTTGCATTAGAAATTTGTAGAAGAAGTGCAAAAGGAGAGAGCTCAAATGGAGGATGAGGACAGTACATTATATTTCGCATGGAATCATCAACTTCTTCTTCAGGATGCATTGTACCAGACAAGTGGAGAGCAACCATTTGAGGAATTTTGGCGACAAATTAATGAGCACTTTAATGGTCAGATTGAAGGAGTGGTCCCCCTTTGGTTGAGATCAAGGGGACTATCAATCCTTCAACACGCCAATGACATAGTTTTGTTTATGGAACATGACTTGGAAAAAGCAAGAAACCTAAAATTGATACTATGAGCTTTCGGGCAATTGTCAGGTTTTAAGATTAATTTTCATAAAAGTGAATTATTCTGTTTTGGCGAGGCCCAAGACGATACCAACTTATATGCCGAACTTTTTGGATGTGGGCTTGACAGTTTTCCAATCAACTATCTAAGTATTTCGATCCATCATCGGAGACTTACGTTAGCTGAATGGAAACGCGTCGAGGAAAGACTACAGAAGCGAATAAGTAGATAGAAAGGAAAATTAGTATCTCTCGGTAGAAGATTAGTACTTATAAATCCAGTAGTCATGGTACTACTATATATGATTTCTTTCTTCCAACTGCTTAAAGGAGTCTTGCACAGATTAGATTATTTTTGTTCTATATTCTTATGGCAAGGAGATAGTAAAAAAAGTACCGCTTGACTAAATGGAGTGCCATTTGCTATCCAAAAAATCAAGGTGGACTTGGTGTTTATGATCTAGAAGTTAAAAATAGAGCCTTGCTTGTGAAATGGCTGGCTAGGTTGTTAACTGAGGACGGTGTTTGTCAAAACTTGCTACGGAAAAAGTATGGTGGCTGAAAAGAGATTTCTCAGGTTGTATGAAAACCTGGATATTCTCATTTTTGGGATGCTATTATGGCAACTAAGAAACACTTATTCATATGGTCCATTAGGGATGGATCGGAGATAATGATGAGGACATTCCTACTACACTACTACCTCCGTCATTGCAATATGAAGACGATGCTGCTGTGAAGCTCAAGTCCAATGAAGTTAGGATTGGACCCATTACAAGGGCTCGTGCGAAGCTACTCAAACAACAGGTGAACTTGTTCCTAAATGATACTTTGATCGACGAGAACTTTATACTGCCTAAGTTCTTTTACTTATGCATGATCAGGTACGAAGAGGGAACAAGTATCGCACGAGGAGGAGAGGGGCAGCTGGACGTGAAGCTGGAGATGGAGCTGGACATGAAGCTGGACATGAAGACATCCCATGGACGCGCGAGGGAGGAGCGGGAGGCATGCGCGAGGGAGGAAGAAGAAGTTGTCTAGGCCGGTGCCACGCCTGGTCCGACCGGCCCCCACGTCGGGTGAGCCCGGTTCCGACCATCTCCTGCACCGGTGCCAACCGGGGGGTGTACTGTAAGACACCTCGGCGCCCCGGTCATGACCCGGTCCCAGGCCCAGTCCAAACCGGAGCGGCCGGTCCCAGGCCCGGTCGGCCCCACGCCGGCCGTGTCCGAAGTGTCTCGACAGATCCCGATCTGGGTCGGTTTTCTATGTATTTTCTCGAACCCTGGTCGTCCTGAACCCCTATATAAGTGCCCAGGACGCCCCCAAATTAGGTTTAGACCATGTTTAAGATAAACCCTAGTTCATAGTTGATTGCTTTGCAACTCTATCGAATCTATACACCGATCCGCATCGATTTGGTGTTTGTTACTGAAAGTCTTGTGTGATCTGCTGTTCCATTGGGAATTAGACGGTTGCAACTTACCGCTTCGTGGTCGGCGGCTACGTGCGCAAGTGTGTGGAGTTGCGAATATCTTGCAGGGTTGAGAGCTGTTGCATTGGCGACAGGGATTGATCGAGAGACTTCGTCGACGTCATACAAGTTATCATCCACTTCATCATCGTGTATCTCCGTTGTGTTCATCCCGTGTTCATCACATCCATCGTCGCTTACTGAGAAGATCGGGCAACCCCTTATCATCTTGGTATCAGATTTCAGTGTTTCCTCGGTAAGCCATCCACAATCCACCCCATAGTTGAGTTGTGAGTGTTTCCTATCCAGAAAAAGCCAAAAATATTAGGGTTAGGTTTTGCCATAGCCTTAGGTTGCACTAATTTCGAGTTTTAGTTGCTTTTCGTAGTTGTTTTTGCGTACCTTTTCTTCCATCTAGTATTGTTAGGGTTTGTGTTTTCGCCATCATCTAGTGTTAGTTTTTGTTGCTCTGAGTCCACATAGCATACAGTTTGCGTGTTCCCAACCATAGACACAGCCTTTCGATAAGTGACTAGGAACTTTCCCAAAAGAGACTAGTTTTACCGCTCGACGGGCTGCTCGTTAGGGTATTGGTGCTTTGCAATTTTTGTTGGCCGTGTTACAAAGAGTTGAGTCATAAAATCAAAAAATAGAAAAGAAGCAAAAAAGAGCTACATAGCTGCGTGTGATAAAAAGGAAATCCAAAAAGAAAAAGTGTGAAGTGCTAATAAGATCAAGTGAAGGCCTAGTTTACTTTTCTGCACCTGTAGTTGAGCAATCATGTGCCTGTTCGTTGAGCTTTGCTAGTGTCTCTCTAGTGCATTGCAACCTTTTCATCCATATAGTTGCATTGCCACATTTATCGCCTTGTGTGAGTATCATTGGTTGTCTACGGTCAGGGCTAGAGCTTGTTATTGGTGCAAATAGGTAGCCTACCTACAGCCCCACATATATCTTGCTTTGTCGTGTGATTGTTCTTATACCCTTGATATTTGCTTTACTACATCCGTGCACTAAGTTGTCACTAGAAATGGTAAGCAATACTAATTCACTTTGGAGCGGTAAGACTACATTTTCTTATCAGTTTTGAGTGAGTTGTGAGAGTACCACCATATATATTTGTTTTAGTGCACTAACCTACTAACCATGTCTTCTAGTGATGAGAAAATTGTTAACCTGAAAAACAAGGATGTCGCTGATGTGATGACATGGAGGGAGTATGAAGCTCTTCGTAATGAGATGCGACGTGAATTCCGCACTCAGGGTGAAGAACTTAGGGGGACTCTTCAGGAGATCTCCCAGAAGCTGGATACTACTAATGAGACCGTCACCAAATTGCAAGATCAAATGACGGATATCCAGCGCAGTCTTCAAGTTTTGACTCTAGCTGTTGATAATCTAACCCAACAACAGCAACAAGAAGATGAAGATCCTGAGCTTAAAGATGAAGCACGTGGTGTTGTTCGTGGTGTTGGGCGTGGTAACCGTGGTCGTGGCTTAGTTGAACTCGGAGCTCGCCGTGTCCCTCCACAACCGCAAGACGATGGTTTGGGTAAGCCAAAGTTCTCAATACCCAAATTTGAAGGAGGTGTTGATGTTGAAGAATATCTCACTTGGGAGCTGAAAATTGAGAAGTTGTGGCGCCTACATGACTATACTGAAGATAGGAAGGTTAAGCTTGCTTCCTCAGAATTTGATGGCTATGCATTGCGTTGGTGGGATGGAGTTACACGTGCTCGTCAAGAAGACAACGAGTTGCCAGTTCTTACATGGCGCGAGATGAAGACCATTATGCAAGCTCGTTTCGTTCCCTAATTATTTGCGGTCCATATTTGATAAGTTGACCCTCTTGAGACAAGGTGTGAAGACGGTTGATACTTATTTCATGGAGATGGAGATGCTTATGCAGCGTGACCGTGTCCGTGAATCTCTTCAGATGATAATGCAACGTTTCCTACATGGTTTGAAGTATGATATCAAAGACATTGTTCGTCATCACAGTTACACTACTATGAATGAGCTGCTACATCATGCAAGAGAAGCTGAAGCACACTTAGCTGAAGAAGCACAAATCAAAGGTCGTGCTACGGAAGCTGGGCGCTACATGCCTAGGGCGCCCCTATCTACAGCGTCGGCACCATCTTCGCGCTCCGCACCTTTTCCTACTTCATCTAGCAAATCGGTCTCCAATGTGTCCAACACAAAGAAGAACCTACTGCAAGTATGAGTGGTTCTAGCATGTCTACGGCGCGCAACCGCGATATGAATTGCCATACATGTGGTGGAAAAGGTCACTTCAAGAGAGATTGTCCGAACCGCAAAGTCATGTTTGTTAATGACAATGATGAGTATGAGACTGGAGATGATGTTGATCTATATGCTCCAGAAGATGATGATTATGACAGTGATGGTGTAGATGCTTCCGTCTGAAGCTCGCACTATTGTTGTGTCACAGCGTGCTCTTAATGTGCAGCTAAGTGCATATACTCAGTGTTGCAATTTGTTCCAAACAAAGGCACTAGTTGGTCCTGATAAAAATTGCAAGATCATTATTGATGGCGGGAGTTGTCGCAATCTAACAAGCAAGGAGTTGTGTGCCAAGCTGAAACTGAAGTATCTACCTCACCCGCATCCATATTATATTCAGTGGTTGAGTGATAATGGTGAGATGAAGGTCAACCACATGGTGCGTGTTGATTTTGAGATTGGACCGTATAAGGATTCCATTGATTTTGATGTAGTTCCTACGATGGTGTGTCACCTACTATTGGGTCGGCCATGGCTCTATGACCGTTCTGTGCAACACAATGGCCGCCAATACATATCACTTGGAGTTCAAGGGCAAGAAAATCAACTTGCAGCCTATGTCACCAGAGCAAATTGTCAATGAATCTCGTCAGAAAACTAAAGTACACTTGGAGGATGCACCTCTAGATAGGCGAGAGAATTGTAATGCCGTGAGTGATATAACGAAAAGTGAGAGAGTGAATTCCTTAGTTACATTAGCCACCAAACAATACATGGGAGAATTTAGTGAGGATCCTACAGCTAGGCCTCTTGTGCTTATGTACAAGTGTGAGTTTTGGTTTCTAACGATATGACCCCTATTTCTCTTGGTGTTTCTAGTGTTTTGCAGGAATTCAGCGACGTGTTTCCGGAGGAGGTGCCCGCAGGATTGCCACCATTGCGTGGTATTGAGCATCAAATTGACTTGATCCCCAGTGCCTCGCTGCCCAATAGGGCGCCATATAGAACGAACCCCGAAGAGACGAAGGAGATACATAAGCAAGTACAAGTGCTACTCGACAAAGGTTATATCCGCATAAGCCTTAGTTCTTGTGATGTTCCTGTTATTCTAGTTCCTAAGAAAGATGGTACATGGCGCATGTGTGTAGACTGTAGAGCGATAAACAACATTACTATTCGATATCGTCATCATATTCCCCGTTTAGAGGATATGCTAGATGAATTGAGTGGTGCAGCTGTTTTCTCTAAAATTGATTTGCGTAGTGGTTATCATCAAATTAGGATAAAAGAGGGGGGTGAATCAAAAACAGTTTTAAAACAAAATTTGGTTTATATGAGTGGTTAGTAATGCCTTTTGGTTTAACTAATGCACCTAGCACTTTCATGAGACTGATGAACCATGTTTTGCGTGATTTTATTGGCAAGTTTGTGGTTGTATACTTTGATGACATATTAATCTACAGCCGCAATGAATCTGATCATACTATACATATTTGGCATGTTTTGCAAGTGTTGCGTGATAGTAAACTCTATGGTAATTTTGAGAAGTGCACATTTTGCAAAGATAAGGTCATATTTCTGGGTTATGTTGTCTCTAAGCATGGAGTAGAAGTAGATGTGTCTAAAATTGAAGCAATTCAAAATTGGCCTACTCCCATGATTGTGAGTCAAGTAAGAAGTTTCCGTGATCTTGCTGGGTTTTATAGAACATTTGTGCCCAATTTTAGTACTATTGATGCACCTTTGAATGAATTGACTAAAAAGGGTGTTGTCTTTGAGTGGGGCGCAGCCCAAGATCATGCTTTTGACGAACTGAAAGATTGTTAACTTCTGCACCGTTGCTTGCACTTCCTGATTTCAATAAGCAATTTGAGATTGAATGTGATGCTAGTGGTATTAGAATTGGTGGTGTGTTGATGCAAGAGGGTCGCCCAATTGCATATTTTTCTGAGAAACTTTCTGGTGCTAAGTTGAACTATCCTATATATGATAAAGAATTGTATGCTTTAATTAGAGTTCTTGAGGTTTGGCAACATTATTTGTGGCCAAAAGAATTTATCATACATTCTGATCATGAAGCTTTGAAATATCTGAAAGCTCAATCTACATTACATAGGCGTCTTGCTAAGTGGTTTGAGTTCATTGAGTCTTTTCCATACATTATTAAGCATAAGAAGGGAAAACATAATATTGTTGCTGATGCTCTATCTAGGAAAAATATGCTATTAACTCAACTTGATGTTAAAATTCCTGGATTAGAAGTACTATGTGATTTGTATGCCACTGATCATGATTTTGCTGAACCATATCGCTTGTGTGCTATTGGTAAAGCATGGGAGAAATATCACATACATGATGGGTTCTTGTTTAGAGCTAACAAACTATGTGTTCCAGAATCGTCTGTGCGTTTGCTCTTATTGCAGGAATCACATGCTGGAGGTTTTATGGGTCACTTTGGGCATGAAAAGACGCTACTCATGCTAGCTGACCACTTTTATTGGCCAAAGATGAGGCGGGATGTGGACAGGTATGTGAAGAGATGCATTACTTGCAACAAGTCCAAGTCCAAGCTGAAGCCTCACGGTTTGTATACTCCTTTACCGGCACCTACTACACCATCGGAAGACATTAGTATGGATATTGTGTTGGGTTTGCCGCGTACTAAGAGAGGCCATGATTCTATATTTGTGGTAGTGGATAGATTCTCTAAGATGTCACACTTTATTGCTTGCCACAAGAGCGACGATGCGTCGCATATTGCTAACCTGTTTTTCAGGGAGATTGTACGTCTACATGGAGTCCCAAAGACTATTGTTTCTGATCGTGATGTGAAGTTTATGAGCTACTTCTGGAAGACACTTTGGGGAAAGCTGGGGACAAAGCTACTTTTCAGTACTACTTGTCATCCCCAAACTGATGGTCAAACTGAGGTGGTGAATAGAACATTGTCACAAATGTTGAGATCCATGATCAAGAAGAACCTGAAGGAGTGGGAAGATTGTTTGCCGCATGTGGAGTTTGCTTACAACGGGGCGGTATATTCTACCACAAAGCTGTGTCCCTTTGAGGTGGTGTATGGTTTCAAACCCATTACTCCACTTGATTTGTTGCCTCTACCCATACATGAGAGAGTCAATATGGAGACATCAAAGATGGCAGATTTTGTACGGAAAATACATGTGAAGACTAAAGAGTTGATAGAGAAGAAAGGCAAGAGCAATGCTGCAAGAGTGAACAAGAAGCGAAAGGAGATGTTGTTCAAGCCTGGTGATATGGTCTGGGTACATTTTCGCAAGGATAGGTTCCCAAAGCTACGGAAGTCCAAGTTGCTTCCTCGTGGTGTTGGTCCTTACAAAGTGCTTGCCAAGATCAATGACAATGCATACTCTATAGATCTTCCAATTGATGAGTTTGGTGTCAACAATTCTTTCAATGTGGCTGATTTGACACCATATGACGGAGAATGACCTTGGAGCGTCGAGGTCGACGCCTTTTGAAGGGGGGAGATAATAAGGACATCCCTACTACACTACTACCTCCGTCATTGCAAGATGAAGACGATGTTGCTGTGAAGCTCAAGTCCAATGAAGTCAGGATTGAACCCATTACAAGGGCTCGAAGCTACTCAAACAACATTTGAACTTGTTCATAAATGATACTTTGATCGATGAGAACTTTATACTGCCTAAGTCCTTTTACTTATGCATGATCATGTACGAAGAGGGAACAAGCATCGCACGAGGAGGAGAGGAGCAGCTGGACGTGGAGCTGGACATGGAGCTGGACATGAAGCTGGACATGAAATATCCCATGGACGCGCGAGGGAGGAGCGGGAGGCATGCGTGAGGGAGGAAGAAGAAGTTGTCCAGGCCGGTGCCACGCCCGGTCCAACCGGCCGCCACGCCGGCTGGCCCGGTCACAGGCCCGGTCCAACCGGCCCCCACGCCGGGTGAGCCCGGTTCCGACCGGCTCCTGCACTGGTGCCAACCGGGGGGTGTACTGTAAGACAACTTGGCGCCCCGGTCATGACCCAGTCCCAGGCCCGGTCCAAACCGGACCGGCCGGTCCCAGGCCCGGTCGACCGGCCCACACGCCGGTCGTGTCCGAGTCTGTCTCAACCGGATCCCAATCTGGGTCGGTTTTCTATGTATTTTCTCGAACCCTGGTCGTCCTGAACCCCTATATAAGTGCCCAGGACGCCCCCAAATTAGGTTTAGACCACGTTTAAGATAAACCCTAGTTCATAGTTGATTGCTTTGCAACTCTATCGAATCTATACACCGATCCGCATCGATTTGGTGTTTGTTACTGAAAGTCTTGTGTGATCTGTTGTTCTACTATGAATTAGACGGTTGCAACTTACCGCTTCGTGGTCAGCAGCTACGTGCGCAAGTGTGTGGAGTTGCGAATATCTTGCAGGGTTAAGAGCTGTTGCATTGGCGACAGGGATTGATCGAGAGACTTCGTCGGCGTCATACAAGTTATCATCCAGTTCATCATCGTGTATCTCCGCTGTGTTCATCCCGTGTTCATCACATCCACCGTCGCTTGCTGAGAAGATCGGGCAACCCCTTATCAGATAACGTTCTATAAGGTAAATGGTTGGGAACAACCACCCTTCAATAACAATATCCAACTTTATACAATATTGTACGTTATAAAGGTGATACCTTAGCGAAGGTGATGGAATCATCTCCACCGACTATAACGTTCAGGCGTGCTCTTATTGGATCCCGGTTAGCATCATGGAATGAACTTGCTACAACAGTTAGCTTCTGTCCAGCTGAGTCAGGGGTATGATGAATTCCGCTGGAGACTTACCAAAAATGATCTTTTCAGTTGTTTCCATGTACAAAGAGTTAATCGAACCCATTCAGTTTTAGTTAATAATAACTCCATTTGAAAGATAAAGATAACATTGAAAACAAATGTTTTTTGCATGGTATCTTCATCGCAGTGTTATTCTTACTAAGACAACCTCGCAGAACAAAGCTGGTCATGGATGTACGAAATGGGTCTTTTGTCACGAGGAGGAGACAATAAAACACATTTTTTTGCTCCAATGTTAGTTCGCTGGGTCTACATGGTCAATCATTCAGATAAGTTCTACCTTATACCCGTCGAGTTGTATTGCAAAGTTTTTTTGGCAATTGGCTAAACCGGGTTGATTCTAGGTTCAAGTTACTTAATTATCAGAGTGAGAGCGATTGCCGTCATATGGTTGATTTGGCTATGTAGGAATAAAAAGATTTTTAATAATAAAATTTTTCTCTTATGCAGGTAATCTACCGGTGTACGGCTTTGGTCCGTTCATGGTCGTCGCTTCAACGCATGGAGGACCGCAACCTCTTTATGGAGGTGTCTACACGGTTTGAGAATACATCAAAGGAGTTTATTTTCCAACATGGATGGCTGCATAATTTTAGGATTGCGGCTACTCCTGTCTAGATGGCTTTTGAGTCTTTTAGCACTCGTTTTGTATTGACTTTTTTGGTTCGTTGCTTTCTGGGACTGTTGTGTGCATCTTCGCTATGCAGTGGCCGGGTATAATTCTTAAACCTTATTAAGTACAAAACACCCTTTATCAATTTTTTTGGAAAGGCTAGATCACTAACATCACTCTTAATTAGGACCCAGATTCTTGTTACGTGTGCCAATACTGGCTAGGTTTGCCACACACGTGTAAGTACAAAAGTATTTTCGGATCTATGCAATTGATTTGTTTTATGATTTAGGATCTATGCAATATTACACTATGCTATCGATTTATATGAGTATGCTACGGACTTTATGTGTATGCTATGAATTTTATGAATATGCTATGGATATATATTGATTTGTATGCACGATTTTTTCAGGGAGCTAAGTTTAGAGGATTGGCTAGGAACCGCTTTTTTTTAGAGGAGTATACTCTGCGAGATAGGGGCTAAATTATAATGGATCGGAAGGGATGCTCTAAGATAATAAAAAGCCAACAAAATGATTTGATTTGAGCAGAATTAGCTCAAAGGGCACCCAGATTTAAGAAATGAAATAAAGACGGCTGAATGGCATCAAAATCACTACTGGTGACAGAGTACAGAGCCCACATATACTAGTAGCACTATAAGTTGTGTCTGATGGATAGCAACGCTACCAGGTAACAGAGGTCGCCACAACAAGCAGATAACATGCATAATGTGTTGTCTAGCATAGCATATAGTAAGGGAACATGATGTATAATCCGGAAGTCATTGACGGTCGCCTGGAGCTCGCGCGGCGCTGGTATGATCAGTAGTCAGTCGATGCCGTCACTGCTCCCCGCTCATGGCCTCCGCCCAGCGTACCGTGAACTCCTCGAGGCAACGGATGGCGTGCTCATGTTCGCGCATCCTTTTGCGATCCAGGTATATGAGGCCTGCCGAAATGACCACCATTCCCACCAGGAACAGGTGGTCGATCATCTGGCTGTCCGTAGCTTCTTTGGGGATGATGTCCACTGGTGACTGGGTGATGACGATTGGAGGCAGCACCTGGAGCCAACTTGGCGTCGGAAGAGGGGATCTGCGCGGCGTCTCGGTGATCGGAGCTGGAGCCGGGCTGGTCGGGGCCTTGGCGATCGGAGCCTGCGTTTCGCTGATCATGTACGGAAGAGGGAAATGGAATGGCGTCAGGTCGGTGACGGTGAGGGTGGGGAGGCGGGGCGGAATCATCGTCAACTTCGGCATTGTGATGTTGAACTCTTCGAACATGTAGCGGTAGGGCTGGTCGCACCAAAGCACAGGCCCTAGCACGGGCGGCTTGTCCGCCATCAGCGCGTCGGCGATGCTCGGGTCGGGAGGGGCAGCGAAGACCGTGGTCACCTCTAGCTCTGGAATCTCCTTGAACTGCTGCCCTTTCTCCTGCTCCCCCTTGATCTGGTCCTTGATGATGCGCATGGCGATCTCGGTGGCAGCCTTCTGGAGGAATTCCAGTGCTCGTGTGCCATACTGCCTCCACACGTTCGACACGGCAACAGCGCCAGGCTCCATTCGTCTGTTCCTGTCAGGCAGATCATGTAGTTACAGAAGAAGAGATCAGCAAGGAACATTCATTATGTTGTAGATATGCATGATCAAGAAACTAGCACTAGGTACGTAGAGATGGATGTCCCCGGCCTCGCCCACGTACTGGGATCATGTCATCGCAGGCAGAGCGAGTCACTCATGTACTATACCACAAGTCCACAACCGATGCCGATCGACATGAGGAACTAATTGACAAGGAGCAAAACCAAAACCAAATTAACTAGGCCGGCTTGGGCAATGCATGGAGCGCGTGCTGAGACCAGAAAAGGAAAAGCCCGACTGATAGATCTCAAGACCTCAAAAATCTGACGTCCATTTTTATTTGCAACGCACGCGAATTTGCTAGAGCAAGCTGAAGAGATGAAAACTTGCAGCTAGCGAGCGGGCGCATCCAAATGAACAGAAACAGGGTACTAGCTAGTACACTCGGAAGAAATTGCGGCGCGCAGCAGATTAGAATCCACGCATGACAAGCGCACGGCCGGCGGGGACGCGCGCTTGCTTGATCGCCAAACCGATGGAAGTAACCAACAAAATCCTGCGCAGCATAACGGTGATCTATAGCTACCTGCTAATGGAGAAAATGAACGAGCCTAAACGAACCAAAAGCGCAGAGCGCAGCCCAGTCCATGCTCTTTCGCCATCTCGCATCATATCATAGCACGACCCTGCCAACGGAAGAAATTCCAGATCGCTCGCACGCACGCACGCACGGCACGGACGCACAAAAGAAAATCCAAGCGCCGATATATAGATCAACAGCAACGTCAACTCACCGGCCGGGTAGGGGCCGATCGGTCCAAGCTCGTATCCAACCATCCACAAGCACAACACAAAAGAGAGGCGCGCGCGCGCGCGAGATCGAGACGGACAAAAACCAGGCGCGCGCGGGTGACCCGAAGTACGTAGACATTCCAACGAGCGCGCGCGATCCAGAAGCAAGGCGCGCGGCGGCTACTAGTGTACGTTAGAGCAAGGAAACGGCGCGCGGCGGGCGGGCGCGCGGCCGGCGACGAGCTTGCACGCTAGCTAGCGATTTTCGCGACTGGGAAAGGGTGGAGGGATCCGGCGCGCGCTGGAGAAGCAAGCGAGGGATCGTACCTGCTTGTACTCGCGGAGGTCGTTGCTCCGGTCAGGTACGCGGGCGGCGCGCGGGCGTGGTGCACCGGGATTGGGGACGAAAGCTAAGGGGAGGAGAAGATCTAGGGGAGATTTGGATTGGGTTTGGGCTGCTCCGGCCTCCGGCTATCCTTTTGCACTGCTCCCCTTTGCTCCGCGCGTGTGCCTGGGTTGCGGCCGGCTGCGTATATATAGCGCGCGCGCGGCCCGAGGCAACGAAAGCAAATGGATGCGTCGCGCTGCCTGTGCCTTCTCATGCTAGCTGTGCAGCGTGCCAGCTCATCACACATCGCACGGCACTTCCATGCTCACGGAGAGAGACGGTTACATATTTGCTTCTCACCTCTTGATACGGCTGGGGGTGGATGGAATAATGGGGTAGATCAGTATATGCATGCATGGGTAAAATGTATATATGCGCGCGGCTAATTTACTTTCTACTGCCCACGTTGTAGGCAAAGCCGGGTTGTGTCTGATGCGTGATGGCATGTATGTGAACACTAATAAAAAGATCCAAAACCCCAAACCTCAGTATAGGGGAGAGAGAGAGATATATATATATAGAGATGACGTCATCAGCATGTGAGGCACCAAAAAGCCAAGCTACGCTCCCGCCCGGCACCGCCTTACTCTCGATCCGTCGGGATGACGTGAGCCTCCTAGCCTCGCTGTGTCTTCTAATCACGCGCACGTACAATGTGGAATCATGTCACTCTCTTCTCTCATCTCTAGCTAGGGTTAATTCAGCGTGCATATATGCTCCAACGCCAACTCCAAGGGTGTCCTCAAAGTGGACATTTGTTTGTTCAACATGCATGCATGCATGCATGCATGCCACTATACTATTTGTTGTGTTGCAATTCCATAATTCTAACACCAATATTTTGGCATGAAATCCAACTTCAAATCTCGTAGTGCATATTCGGTTCTAAAATTTAACCATGCCAAGCATCCCGAGAACCCTACTGCATGCATAGTTTATGAAATGAGTGCCACGTCTCCCACACAGGCACACATCGAACGCCATTGGGATGGCACCTCAAGACAGCATCGCAGCTGGGTCATCCCAGCCTTCGTCGTCTTTGAACTCATGAGGAGTGTGTCCACCACTCTCGCTTCGCGTTTGTTTCCGGTCCCATCTTCTCGTTGGCAACCATTTTCACCTCAAGTGCAACCTTGTTCTTCTCCATTGCACTTGCATCTCAATAAAACTCATGAATCTCCCATCCCTCTTCTCAACTAATTGTTCTCCGTTGCTCGCAATTTCAGTCCAGGCATTCTTCAACGAGATATATGCACCCGTTCGCTTTGTTCGCTCTTTTCCACCTCCATCCCCCTCAAACGAACCGCACGTGCATGTCACTGACGACCACTAGCCCCACCATATTGTGAACATTAGTTTATTAAGAGCATGCCCCATCATTGGTCTTTCTCTTCTTTGATTGACCATCAACATTGGCTTGGAGCTTGAGAGTAGCTACAAGATCTTTCCATTTGGGACGACACTTATGTATTCATTCATTCATATGTACCAAAGTGGATAGAAATGGAGAGCAAAACAACCCAATTAATTATTAACAACCAACAATGAACCGGTTGCTAGTTTTTTGGAGTCTTAGCACCACCACTTACCATCCATTGAATACAACAAGATCAACTACGACAACGTTTGTCCGACTTCAGTGATGGAGAGGCGTGAACGGCGACGCCTCTTCAACTCGTTCTACTACTTGTATTTTTCGCTAGGTGGTCTAAAGATACTTTTGCAATTGTTGTCGATGATTATTACTAGATCGAGCAAACTACGGTTGATGATTATTAATATTAATATATATATCAATGTTAAGGAAATCGGTAATCGCTCGGTCGGCTTGGGAGTAGCGATTAATCGGAATTCGGACGATTAACTGATTTAATCGGTCGACTATTAATCGGTGCAAAATACACAAAGTAGCACTTAGAAAACAGTTTATATAAGAAAAATAATAGTATATGAGCCTCTATATGTATGGCCCTACTTCTTTAGAGCCTAAAATCCTAGAAAAACATATATGCTTCTCCTTCGTGACCTAATCTTCAAGGTCACGCGCGAATCACGATCCACTAGCCGAAGCCACGTTCCTTCCCTCCACTTCTTCTCCTCTCATCTCTGAAGTTTATCTTTTCCCACCACCTACCTAGGATACGACCCATCTTACACCTCAACCACCTAACCTATTGAAGGCGTCCTCGAGCTCCTGCACGAGCTCCTCAAGGTGGTCGAGCTCCTGTATCTGGGCAACTGCGAGTAACTAGTCTGGGAGGGCAAGAAACTAGTTGGCGACAGTGGAAATCGAGCTGTTGGAGGCTGCAATCAAACGGGAGCTTCGCAAAACCTACTCTATTGGGGAGGGATAGTGTTTGTACTAGTGATATGCATTGAAAATTTTGTAACTTTTTTGACCAAATGTAGTAGTTAATCGGGAAAATACCTAGTAATCGGATTTTCGGTATGATTAATCGGGCTAAAGGATTAACACAAAGGATTAATGATAATCGACACGGTCAGGCACCTAGTAGCGATTAATCGGCCTAGTAATCGCTGAATCGGCCTAGTTTTTGAACAGTGATATATATAGGTGGATCTTTTAGCAAAAAAAATAGCATACAAAGCAAAACCATCTGGTGCAACGCAAACGCAGAACCTATATCAGAAGAAAAAAAACTAGGAGGGGTGAGGCCCGGGCCGGAACAAAAGGGCGCAGTAATAATGAGAAGAGTAGTTACGGGCGGATCGCGTGGGGCTCTGCTGCGCAGATCACACTAGTACTACCTACGTACGTGCGTGCGGCCGTGCGCCCCCGCATCCACCGTCGCATCATGCGGCATATCGGTCTCTACCTGCTAATTAATTCCGTGACAGGGAATAAGACAAGCCGAAACTGTATGCAAAGCCGGGTGTGTGATGCGTGCGAGCCATTTTAAAAAGATTCCAAAGCCCCTGCCACGGCCGCAATTAATAGCATTTTTTTTTCCTTTTTTGAGATCGTTAATAGCATCTCACCGCAGCTGCCGGCACCGATCGGGATGACGTAAGCCTGCTGGCCTGGCCGCGCAATGTGGCGTGGTAGTAGAGTGGACGTACTAGTAGTCCCATTAATCTTTTGTTGTTTGCAATCACAATAATTATCCATTCTAACATGAATATTTTGCCACATAAAACTCAACTTCAAATAGTTCAAATTGGGATTTTGAATATAATCATGGGTGTGGCAAACTCTTAGAACTAGCTTAATTATGAGTCAAGTGATATACTCCCAATATTGTCCTACATGTTTTTTTAATAGTGTTAACATTTTTAAAACTGGAAATATTTTTTGTTAGCTACAGCCCACTTGCAACTACGAAAGTCTAAGTTGCAAAACCCTAAACACTCGGTTGCGTCAAAATTGCAACTGAAAAACAAGTCAGATGCAACTGAAATATGTAATCTCAATTGCAGCCTCATGCAATTCATAGGACGCATGCTCTGAAGCTCAATGGTTAAAGGAGTTCAATGACCCCTAATTCAATTTTTAATATTAGCAACATTTTTTTTAGAAACACAATACAAACACGGACGTTCACATACACGCGCATACATTCATCCCTATGAACGCGCACACGGACACCCTACCCCTATGAGCACCTCCAGAAGACTAGCCGGGGGATTGGATCTTGAAATTGACGAAGTCACCACATGCGTCTCGCTGTCGACGAAATCGTCGCCTCCTACTTTATAAGACACATATGTCAAACCTGTGGGTTAAACTCTGGTGTGCTGGGGGTACAACCACCCTCCTAACCACCAGTTGGTTCTCATTAGCAACACTTTTTAATCATACCATGCATCCAATTGAATACCATACAGTACCGCCACGTAGCTCGTGAACTGAGTGAAAGAATCATATGCCGCACCTAGAGGGGGGGTGAATAGGTGCTAACCAATTTTTAGTTCTTTTTCAATTTAGGCTTGACACAAAGGTAAATTCTCTAGATATGCAACTAAGTGAATTTACATATATGACAAGGTTATCAACTAAGCAAGATATAGCTACGCAATATATATAGGAGAGAGAATAGGATAGAGGTAACCGAGAGTGGAGCACGCGATGACACGGAGATGATTCCCGTAGTTCCCTTCCTTTGCAAGAAGGTACGTCTACGTTTGGAGGAGTGTGGTTGCTACGCAAGCCAAACCAACAGCCACGAAGGCTTCACTCAGATCTCCTGTGAGCAACGCCACGAAGGCCTAGCCCACTTCCACTAAGGGATTTCCTCGAGGCGGAAACCGGGCCTTTACAAAGTTCTTGGGGCACACATCCACAACCGAATTGGAGGCTCCCAAATCTGTAACAACACAACAATCAATAACAATACATCAACACAAATCAACTAGGGATCCAAAGAGGAACACTAGCAAGGGGGCCCTCAAACAAATGAGGGGGAAATGTAAATCGCTTCGGTGAGGATGTAGATCGGTGGCTTCTCCATAGATCAAGAGCTTTGGTTGGGGGGGGAGGAGATCTTGCAAATCTTGTGTTCTTGAGGTGGCTCTAATGGTGGTGAAGCTTGGCAGATTTTTCTTGCAATGATTGAGCAAAGGAGAAAGGAAGAAGAAGAGGGGTATAAATACCCCTCCCCAAAATCTAGCCGTTGGGGCTTCCGGGGGGCCGGATATTCCGGCCTAAGTAGGGGCCGGATAATCCGCCCCCCGGATAATCCGGCCTTAGGTACAAAACCGGGACAATGTCCGGCCAAATATCCGGCCACACACCAGACTTGCTTTTCTTCAGTCCTTAGCCATTTTCGAGGGGGCGGATATTTCCAAAATGTCCGGCCCGGATAATCCGGCCTTGGGACAAAACCAGGACAATATCCGGACAAATATCCGGCCTCTATCCGAGGCATACTGAGCCGCAAATCCTCAAGTCCTTAGCCGAAAATCTGGGGGCCGGATATTTTGGAAATATCCGGCCCGGATTATCCGGCCTGATGATCTTTTTGCTGCATCTTTTTGACAGAACTGACCACATCCAACACATATAAAAATGTATCTATATAATCCCTGTACCACTTAAACAAACATTAGTGTATCACATACATTGACATCAAACACACAAAACATAATATGAGAGATGTTCTTTCAATCTCCCCCTTTTTGGTGTTTGATGACAATATACGGATTTGCAAGAGAATCACTATAGAGACAAGCATGATGGCAAAACATAGAGGCACTCCCCCTACATGTGTGCATATAAGTAATTTGCATTTGAATACAAATACACAACACATAGGACCGAGGTGCCTCAACACAAGTGGTATCCAACATGAGCTCTAACAAGAGACATAGACATATATGAAGTTGAGATAGGATGCTCGAAATCATACCCATGTGTAGATATATAATACGGAGATATAGCATCACACATAATATAATAGTCTTGATCTCAACATATAGAATTCCGAAAACCATAACAATGTCTCACACCACATAGCACATAGTTTTAAACGGAACACAAGCAAACCAAATAGTTCAAATAAGAGGGAACACAAGCAATATAGGAATGATAAACGCGTATGCTTGTGCCCAAACCATGCAAACCATGCAAATCCCCGAGAGAGTTCCTAATAGAACACTTCTCCCCCTTTGGCATCGAGACGCCAAAAAGGGGATAAGCGCGATGCTACTCGCCCCATGGAGATCACTCGGAGCCCTCGCTGGTACTCCTCCTCCTCCTCTTCATCTTCAGTGTTAGGGGCATCCGGAGAGCGGCGAGTGAGGTTGGACCTTTGAATGCAACTATCAAGATCACTCCACGGAACCTGTGCAGAATGCCACCCACTGTAACCTGGGTGAACTGGAGGCTGAGGCGGGGGTCCTTGCTCACCACTGAGCTTGTGCAGAATAACCGCCTGAGTATGCTTAATCTCAGAACGCTCTCGGCTGGCCGCATAGTTCTCCTTATGGATCTCAATGTTCATGCAAAGGATGTGACGCTGAAACCAACTAAGCATGTTCACTTGTTTCTTCATAGCCGGGAGATCAGGACGGCGAGCAGGAGCAAAACCACTAGAACGAGCATCACCCATGAAGGAGTCAGGTGCAGGAGCAGCAGAAGATACTGGCTTGAGCTTGTAAGCCTTCTTGACAGAATGCTTCACCAATGAGTACCCGCTCAAGTCTTCACCATCCATGGCCACAGAGTTGTTGATGAGGAGCTGTATATATGGTGCATAAGGTATGGTGGTCCGGGATACCATGGCATCATGAATCTCATTGAAGATGAAGTCCATGACATCAATAGTGTAGTCACGATCCCCATTAGTATCACGGGCACACCTAAAGCTGAGGTGCATAAGATTCACAAGAGCTCCCCGGAGAGCATCATTGTTACCACCACTTGGAGAGATGGTGGCCCGAAAGAACCTGAGTAACTGACTATAGATGGGAAGCAGCCCCTTAGAAGAACCAACTTTTCCAGCTGAGGTATAGAGATCAAACAACACATTCTTATCTGTCTTCTGTGGTCCATGAAGACGACGACCTCCTTCTGCAGGAACTCCAAGAATAGCAGCAAATCGGCGCAAGGTTGCGCTACAGTGAGTGGAACCAGTCATCCATTCCATAGTGCGGTCCTCATCTTTCTGGATGGCCAAAGTGGCAAAGAATTGCTTCACCAACTCTGGACTATAGTCACACTTAATCTTCATCAGATCCTGCAAGCCCATCCTACCAGTCACCCAGATGGCATCCGCAAAATGATCATTTTCAGAAAGGTCTTCCACATTGATTGCTTGCATGGGTCGCACTTTCGGCATGGGCTCATAAATATCCTTGTAGATGTACTCCTGCTCCATGCACCAGAATTTCCTGCCCTCTGTCTCTTCATCCCTTGGGAGGTCTTCATACCAGTTCTTCATGCGGATAGCGGAATAAGAGATAGGGTCCATGGTCTTGTAGTTTTCCCTTGGGTCCTTGTTCTTCTGCCTAGATGCTGAGGACTTGCGAGGAGCGTTGGATGTGAACTCATCACTTGACCGATCACCCCTTGGGCGTCTCCGAACACCCCGAGAAACACGACCTGTGAATAGCAAAGACGGATAGCAAAGAGAAGATAATGCTCATAAGTCATGTAAGATACAGTAATATACTCTAGAAACATACTATAAGTTGATACAAGTCTAGACAAGATAGATTGAATCAAAACTGCAGCAGCGATGAAGCTCCAGGCCGGATAATCCGGTGTCCCCGGGGGGCGGATAATCCGGCCAGACCGGATAATCCGGTCTTCGCGGGGGCCGGATAATCCGGCCCTGCGAGTCTAGCAGAGTTTGCAATCAAAAACTTGTCTATGAACAGATCGGCCTTATAGCATGCAAGAGGAGTACACTACAAACGATTTGGAACAACTAGACACCAAATCCACCAAGAAAATAGCACATACAAATCACAACACCTAGGGTTAGGGATTGTGAGTCATACCCGCATCCATTGCGAAAGCCGCTTGGAGGAGAAGGTAGCTAGGGAGGAGAGGCACCCGATCCACCCAAAAAATCCGAGAGGGAGCGGACGGGGCGTCTCCGGCGAGGAGGAGGAGCTCCGGCGGCTTGAGGAGGAAGAAGGGGGCGCGTGGGGGGAACTGATTGATGAGCCAACCGTTCTCCCCGCGGCCTCCCTTAATCCTCCCGCAAATCGCTGATAACCCACAAGTATAGGGGATCGCAACAGTCTTCGAGGGAAGTAAAACCCAAATTTATTGATTCGACACAAGGGGAGGTAAAGAATACTTATAAGCCTTAACAACTGAGTTGTCAATTCAGCTGCACCTGGAAAAACACTAGTAACAGGGGTGATGTGAAAGCGCAGTAATATGAGAGAGCAGTAGTAATAGTAACACAGCAGCAGTAGCAATAATATGAGAGCAATGGCACCAGAAAATAGTTGATACTACTTCCAATGACATGTAGAATGAGTATATGATGATGAGAGATGGACCGGGGTTCCCAGCTATCTACACTAGTGGTAACTCTCCAATAACAAATGTTGGGTGAACAAATTACAGTTGGGCAATTGATAGGATTGAAATAGCATTAAGACAGAACATCAAGATTATTAATCATGTAGGCATGTTTTCCATATATAGTCATACGTGCTCGTAATGAGAAACTTGCATAACATCTTTTGTCCTACCAGCCGGTGGCAGCCGGCCTCTAGGGAATCTATGGAAATTAAGGTACTCCTTTTAATAGAGCACCGGAGCAAAGCATTAACACTCCGTGAAAACATGTGATCCTCATATCTAAGCCTTCCCCTCCGGTTATCCCATTCTGTCACTCTGGGGCCTCGGGTTCCGGACATAGAAATGTGCAAACAACTTATAGATACAATCTAAGCAATAAGTATAGAGCTTAAATCTAAGATCATGCCACTCGGGCCCTAGTGACAAGCATTAAACACAACAAGATTGCAGCAACAATAACTTCACAAACTTTATAGATAGACTAATCATAATGTAACAATCCATCGGATCCCAACAAACACAACACCGATTACATCAGATGAATCTCAATCATGTAAGGCAGCTCATGAGATCATTGTATTGAAGTACATGGTGGAGAGAATACCAACTAGCTACAGCTAGAACCCGTAGTCCATGGGGGAACTACTCACGGAGCATGATGGAGGCGGTGGCGTTGATGGAGATGGCTCCGGGGCACTTCCCCGTCCGGCGGCGTGCCGGAACAGACTCCCCTGAATTGGAGTTTCGCGATGGCGGCGGCGCCCCTGGAGTCTTTCTGGAGTTTTGTCAATCGGTGTCGCGTTTTTAGGTCGAAAGTGCTTATATAGGCGAAGAGTCGGAGTCGGAGGGGCCACGGGGCCTCCTCACACCAGGCCGGCGCGGCCAGGGTGCGGCCACCATGTGTGGGGCCCCCAGGGCACCCCTCTGGTCCCCCTTTGACTTTTTGGAAGGTTCCGGGAAAAATAAGATGTTGGGTCTTCGTTTCGTCGAATTCCGAGAATATTGCCCGAACAGCCTTTCTGGAACCAAAAACAACAGAAAACAACAACTGGCCCTTCGGCATCTCGTTAATAGGTTAGTTCCGAAAACGCACAAAAACATTATAAAGTGTGAGCAAAACATGTAGGTATTGTCATAAAACAAGCATGGAACATCAGAAATTATGGATACGTTGGAGACGTATCAGCATCCCCAAGCTTAGTTCCTACTCGTCCTCGAGTAGGTAAACGATAAAAAAAGAATAATTTCTGAAGTGACATGCTACCAACATAATCTTAATCATACTATTGCAAAGCACATGAGATGAACGAAGTGACTCAAGGCAATGATCTATAGTTGCTAACAAATAGATAACATATAGCAAAACTTTTCATGAATAGTACTTTCAAGACAAGCATCAAAAGTCTTGCATAAGAGTTAACTCATAAAGCAATAAATTAAAAGTAAAGGCATCGAAGCAACACAAAGGAAGATATAAGTTTCAGCAGTTGCTTTCAACTTTCAACATGCATATCTCATGGATAATTGTCAACACAAAGTAATATGATGAATGCAAATAAGCAAGTATGTAAGAATCAATGCAGTTGACACAAGTGTTTGCTTCTAAGATGGAAGGAAGTAGGTAAACTGACTCAACATAAAAGTAAAAGAAAGGCCCTTCGCAGAGGGAAGCAGGGATAAAATCATGTGCTAGAGCTTTTCAAGTTTTGAAATCATCTAGAGAGCATAAAAGTCAAGTTTTGAGAGGTGTTTGTTGTTGTCAACGAATGGTAATGGGTACTCTAACTACATTATCAACCAGACTTTCAAGAGCGGCTCCCATGAAGGACGTTATCTCTACTAGCAAGGTAGATCATCCCTCTTCTCTTTTGTTTACACATGTACTTTAGTTTTATTTATTAGATGACACTCCCCCCAACCTTTGCTTACACAAGCCATGGCTAACCGAATCTTCGGGTGCCTTCCAACATTTCACATACCATGGCGGAGTGTCTATTTGCAAAATTAAGTTGCTTACTAATGAATCAGAGCAAAACACGTGAAGAGAATTATTAATGAAGGTTAATTAATTGGGGCTGGGAACCCCGTTGCCAGCTCTTTTTGCAAAATTATTGGATAAGCGGATGAAGCCACTAGTACATTGTGAAAGTCTGTCAAAAGTAAATGACAAGATCGAAAGATAAAACACCACATACTTCCTCATGAGCTATAAAACATTGACACAAATAAGAGATAGTAAATTTTGAATTGTTTAAAGGTAGCACATGAAGTATTTGCTTGGAATGGCAGGAAATACCACATAGTAGGTAGATATGGTGGACACATATGGCATAGGTTTTGGCTCAAGGTTTTGGATGCACGAGAAGCATTTCCTCTCAGTACAAGGTTTGGGCTAGCAAGGTTGTTTGAAGCAAACACAAGTATGAACCGGTACATCAAAACTTACATAAGAATTTATTGCAAGCATTATAAGACTCTACACGGTCTTGATACGTCTCCAACGTATCGATAATTTCTTATGTTCCATGCTACTTTATTGATGATACCTACATGTTTTATGCACATTATATGTCGTATTTACGCATTTTCTGGAACTAACCTATTAACAAGATGCCGAAGAGCCAGTTGCTGTTTCTGTTTTTGGTTTCAGAAATCCTAGTAAGGAAATATTCTCGGAATTGGACGAAATCAACCAGGGTCCTATTTTTGCACGGAGCCAGAAGACCGAAGAGGGAAGGAAGTGGGGCCACGAGGCGCCGTCACCATAGGGCGGCGCGGCCCAGGCCCCGGCGCGCGACCGTGGTGTGGGGCCTCGTGTGGCCCCCACGTTGCCCTTTCGCCTACTTAAAGCCTCCGTCGCGAAAACCCTAGTACCGAGAGCCACGATACGAAAAACCTTCCAGAGACGCCGCCGCGAATCCCATCTCGGGGATTCAGGAGATCGCCCGGCACCCTGCCGGAGAGGGGATTCATCTCCCGGAGGACTCTTCATCGCCATGATCGCCTCCGGAGTGATGAGTGAGTAGTTCACCCCTGGACTATGGGTCCATAGCAGTAGCTAGATGGTCGTCTTCTCCTAATTGTGCTTCATTGTTGGATCTTGTGAGCTGCCTAACATGATCAAGATCATCTATATGTAATTCTATATGTTGTGTTTGTCGGGATCCGATGGATAGAGGATGCTATGTTATGGTGATTATCAATCTATTGTTTATGTGTTGTTTATGATCTTGCATGCTCTCCGTTATTAGTAGAGGCTCTGGCCAAGTTTTTACTCTTAACTCCAAGAGGGAGTATTTATGCTCGATAGTGGGTTCATGCCTTCATTGACACCTAGGACAGTGACAGAAAGTTCTAAGGTTGTGATGTGCTGTTGCCACTAGGGATAAAACATTGATTCTATGTCTAAGGATGTAGTTGTCGATTACATTACGCACCATACTTAATGCAATTGTCTGTTGCTTTGCAACTTAATACTGAATGGGGTTCGGATGATAACCTGAAGGTGGACTTTTTAGGCATAGATGCAGTTGGATGGCGGTCTATGTACTTTGTCGTAATGCCCGGATTAAATCTCACTATATTTATCATATCATGTATATGCATTGTTATGCCCTTCTCTATTTGTCAATTGCCCGACTGTAATTTGTTCACCCAACATGCTTTTATCTTATGGGAGAGACACCTCTAGTGAACTGTGGACCCCGGTCCTATTCTTACATAGCATACAATCTACTGCAATACTTGTTTTACTGTTTTCTTGCAAACAATCATCTTCCACTCGATACGCTTAATCCTTTGTTACAGCAAGCCGGTGAGATTGACAACCTCACTGTTTCGTTGGGGCAAAGTACTTTGGTTTTGTTGTGCAGATTCAACGTTGGCGCCGGAATCCCTGTTGTTGCGCCGCATCACATTTCGCCACCATCAACCTTCAACGTGCTTCTTGGCTCCTCCTGGTTCGATTAAACCTTGGTTTCTTTCTGAGGGAAAACTTGCCACTGTGCGCATCATACCTTCCTCTTGGGGTTCCCAACGGACGTGTACATTTACGCGCATCAAGCCTATTTCTGGCGCCGTTGCCGGGGAGATCAAGACACGCTGCAAGGGGAGTCTCCACTTCTCAATCTCTTTACTTTGTTTTTGTCTTGCTTTATTTTATTTACTACTTTGTTTGCTGCACCTAAACAAAACACAAAAAAATTAGTTGCTAGTTTTACTTTATTGTCTTGATCTCTATATCAAAAACACAAAAAAATTAGTTACTTGCATTTACTTTATCTAGTTTGTTTTATTTACCGTTGCTAAAATGAATACCCCTGAAAATACTAAGTTGTGTGACTTCACAAATGCAAATAATAATGATTTCCTATGCACACCTATTGCTCCACCTGCTACTACAGCAGAATTCTTTGAAATTAAACCTGCTTTACTGAACTTGGTTATGAGAGATCAATTTTCTGGTGTTAGTTCTGATGATGCTGCTGCCCATCTCAATAATTTTGTTGAACTTTGTGAAATGCAAAAGTATAAGGATGTAGATGGTGATATTATTAAATTGAAAGTATTTCCTTTCTCATTAAGAGGAAGAGCTAAAGATTGGTTGCTATCTTTGCCTAAGAATAGTATTGATTCATGGACTAAATGCAAGGATGCTTTTATTGGTAGATATTATCCTCCCGCTAAAATTATATCTTTGAGAAGTAGCATAATGAATTTTAAGAAATTAGATACTGAACATGTTGCTCAAGCATGGGAGAGAATGAAAACTTTGGTAAAGAATTGCCCAACCCATGGACTGACTACTTGGATGATCATCCAAACCTTCTATGCAGGACTAAATTTTTCTTCGCGGAATTTATTGGATTCAGCTGCTGGAGGTACCTTTATGTCCATCACATTGGGGGCGGCTACAAAACTTCTTGATGATATGATGATAAATTACTCTGAATGGCACACGGAAAGAGCTCCACAAGGTAAGAAGGTAAATTCTGTTGAAGAAACCTCTTCCTTGAGTGATAAGATTGATGCGATTATGTCTATGCTTGTGAATGGTAGATCTAATGTTGATCCAAATAATGTTCCTTTAGCTTCATTGGTTTCTCAAGAAGAAAATGTTGATGTGAATTTCATTAAAAACAATAATTTCAACAACAATGCTTATAGGAACAACTCTGGTAATAACTATAGGCCATATCCTTCTGCTAATGGTAATGGTTATGGTAATTCTTATGGGAATTCTTACAACAATAATAGGAGTGTACCCTCTGGTCTTGAATCTATGCTTAAAGAATTTATTAGTACACAAACTGCTTTTAACAAATCTGTTGAGGAAAAGCTTGATAAAATTGATATTATTGCTTCTAGAGTTGATAGACTTGCCTCTGATGTTAATCTTTTAAATTTGAAAGTTATGCCTAATAATGATATTGATAATAAGATTACTACTACAGCAAATGCCATCCAAGTTAGAATTAATGAGAATATAAGATTAATGGCTGAACTGCTAGGCGGGATAGAGAAGAAAATGAAAAACTAGCTAAAAAGAATAATGTAGCTAAAGTTTGGACTATTACCACCATTTGTAATGATAATGATTCACATGTTGCTGCACCTCCTACTACCAATGGTAAAATAATTGGTGTTGGCAATGTTTCTACTCCTAGTGCAAAGCGAACAAAACTGCCTGAAATTGCTAAAACTGCTGAAACTGCTTGTGATAAAACTGCTGAAATTTTTTCCAACCTTGGGAACAATGATCCCATTGCTGTAGCTCATAATGATTTAGATTTTTATGATTGCCACATCTCTGAAGTTATAAAGTTCTTACAAAAACTTGCTAAAAGTCCTAATGCTAGTGCTATAAATTTAGCCTTTACAAAACATATTACAAATGCTCTCATAAAAGCTAGAGAAGAGAAACTAAAACTTGAAACTTCTATTCCTAGAAAGTTAGAAGATGGTTGGGAGCCCATCATTAAAATGAAATTCAATGACTTTGAATGTAATGCTTTATGTGATCTTGGTGCAAGTATTTCTGTTATGCCTAAAAAGATTTATGATATGCTTGACTTGCCACCATTAAAGAATTGTTATTTGGATGTTAATCTTGCCGATAATGTTAAAAAGAAACCTTGGGGAGGATTGATAATGTGCGCATTACGGTTAACAATAACCTTGTCCCCGTTGATTTTGTTGTCTTGGATATCGAATGCAATGCATCTTGTCCTATTGTGTTGGGAAGACCTTTTCTTCGAACCGTTGGTGCTGTTATTGATATGAGGGAAGGTAATATTAAATATCAATTTCCTCTCAAGAAAGGTATGGAACACTTCCCTAGAAAGAGAATGAAGTTGCCTTTTGATTCTATTATTAGAACAAGTTATGATGTTGATGCTTCTACTCTCGATGTTACTTGATTTGCACTTTCTGCGCCTAGCTGAAAGGCGTTAAAGAAAAGCGCTTATGGGAGACAACCCATGTTTTTACTACAGTACTTTGTTTTATATTTGAGTCTTTGAAGTTGTTTACTACTGTAGCAACCTCTCCTTATCATGTTTTTGTGCCAAGTAAAGTTTCTATGTCAAAGTTGATGTTATATTTGGGATCGCTGCGCAGAAACAGCATTGCTGTCTGTCACGAATCTGGGCACAGGCCTCTGTAGAAAATTCGAAAAAATCTGCCAATTTACGAGCGTGATCCTCAGATATGTACGCAACTTTCATTAGTTTTGAGTTTTTCCATTTGAGCAAGTCTGGTGCCATCTTTAAATTCGTCTTTACGGACTGTTCTTTTTGACAGATTCTGCCTTTTATTTCGCATTGCCTCTTTTGCTATGTTGGATTCATTTGTTTGATCCATTAATGTCCAGTAGCTTTATGCAATGTCCAGAAGTGTAAAGAATGTTTGTGTCACCTCTGAATGTGTGAATTATTAATTGTGCACTAACCCTCTAATGAGTTTGCTTGAAGTTTGGTGTGAAGGAAGTTTTCAAGGGTCAAGAGAGGAGTATGATATACTATGATCAAGAGGAGTGAAAGCTCTAAGCTTGGGGATGCCCCCGTGGTTCACCCCTGCATATTTTAAGAAGACTCTAAGCTTGGGGATCATCCTTCTTCATCGACAACATCATCAGGTTCCTCCCCTGAAACTATATTTTTATTCAATCACATCTTGTGTTCTTTACTTGGAGCGTCGGTTTGTTTTTGTTTTTGTTTTTGTTTGAATAAAATGGATCCTAGCATTCACTTTGTGGGAGAGAGACACGCTCCGCTGTTGCATATGGACAAATATGTCCTTAGGCTTTACTCATAATGTTCAAGACGAAGTTTCTTCTTCGTTAAATTGTTATATGGTTGGAATTGGAAAATGCTACATGTAGTAATTCTAAAATGTCTTGGATAATGTGATACTTGTCAATTGTTGTGCTCATGTTTAAGCTCTTGCATCATATGCTTTGCACCCATTAATGAAGAAATACATAGAGCTTGCTAAAATTTGATTTGCATATTTGGTCTCTCTAAGGTCTAGATAATATCTAGTATTGAGTTTTGAACAACAAGGAAGACGGTGTAGAGTCTTATAATGTTTACAATATGTCTTTTATGTGAGTTTTGCTGCACCGGTTCATCCTTGAGTTTGCTTCAAATAACCTTGCTAGCCTAAACCTTGTATCGAGAGGGAATACTTCTCATGCATCCAAAATCCTTGAGCCAACTACTATGCCATTTGTGTCCACCATACCTACCTACTACATGGTATTTCTCTGCCATTCCAAAGTAAATTGCTTGAGTGCTACCTTTAAAATTCCATCATTCACCTTTGCAATATATAGCTCATGGGACAAAATAGCCTTAAAAACTATCGTAGTATTGAATATGTACTTATGCACTTTATCTTTTATTAAGTTGCTTGTTGTGCGATAACCATGCTTCTGGGGAACGCCATCAACTATTGTTGAATATCATGTGAGTTGCTATGCATGTCCGTCTTGTCTGAAGGATCTATCACCTTAGTGGTTGGAGCATGCAAAATTGTTAGAGAAGAACATTGGGCCGCTAACTAAAGCCATGAATCATGGTTGAAGTTTCAGTTTTGGACATATATCCTCAATCTCATATGAGAATAATAATTGTTGCTACATGCTTATGCATTTAAGAGGAGTCCATTATCTGTTGTCCATGTTGTCCCGGTATGGATGTCTAAGTTGAGAATAATCAAAAGCGAGAAATCCAAAATGCGAGCATTCTCCTTAGACCTTTGTACAGGCGGCATGGAGGTACCCCTTTGTGACACTTGGTTGAAACATGGCATGCAAAGATCCGGTAGTCCAAGCTAAGTAGGACGAGGTGCGGGCACTATTAGTATACTATGCATGAGGCTTGCAACTTGTAAGATATAATTTACATAACTCATATGCTTTATTACTACCGTTGACAAAATTGTTTCATGTTTTCAAAATAAAAGCTCTAGCACAAATACAGCAATCGATGCTTTCCTCTTTGAAGGACCATTCTTTTACTTTTATTGTTGAGTCAGTTTACCTATCTCCCTCCACCTTAAGAAGCAAACACTTGTGTGAACTGTGCATTGATTCCTACATATTTGCATATTGCACTTGTTATATTACTTTATGTTGAAAATATCCATGAGATATACATGTTATAAGTTGAAAGCAACCGCTGAAACTTAATCTTCCTTTGTGTTGTTTCAATACCTTTACTTTGATTTATTGCTTTATGAGTTAACTCTTATGCAAGACTTATTGATGCTTGTCTTGAAGTACTATTCATGAAAAGTCTTTGCTTTATGATTCACTTGTTTACTCATGTCATTACCATTGTTTTGATCGCTGCATTCATTACATATGTTTACAAATAGTATGATCAAGATTATGATGGTATGTCACTTCAGAAATTATCTTTGTTATCGTTTTACCTGCTCGGGACGAGCAGAACTAAGCTTGGGGATGCTGATACGTCTCCAACGTATCGATAATTTCTTATGTTCCATGCTACTTTATTGATGATACCTACATGTTTTATGCACATTATATGTCGTATTTACGCATTTTCTGGAACTAACCTATTAACAAGATGCCGAAGAGCCGGTTGTTGTTTTCTGCTGTTTTTGGTTTCAGAAATCCTAGTAAGGAAATATTCTCGGAATTGGACGAAATCACCGCCCAGGGTCCTATTTTTGCACGAGCTTCCAGAAGACCGAAGAGGGAAGGAAGTGGGGCCACGAGGCGCCGTCACCATAGGGCGGCGGCCAGGCCCTGGCCGCGCCGACCTGTGGTGTGGGGCCCCTGTGTGGCCCCCACGTTGCCCTTTCGCCTACTTAAAGCCTCCGTCGCGAAACCCCGAGAGCCACGATACGAAAAACCTTCCGAGACGCCGCCGCCGCGAATCCCATCTCGGGGGATTCAGGAGATCGCCTCCCGGCACCCTGCCGGAGAGGGGATTCATCTCCGGAGGACTCTTCATCGCCATGATCACCTCCGGAGTGATGAGTGAGTAGTTCACCCCTGGACTATGGGTCCATAGCAGTAGCTAGATGGTCGTCTTCTCCTAATTGTGCTTCATTGTTGGATCTTGTGAGCTGCCTAACATGATCAAGATCATCTATATGTAATTCTATATGTTGTGTTTGTCGGGATCCGATGGATAGAGGATGCTATGTTATGGTGATTATCAATCTATTGTTTATGTGTTGTTTATGATCTTGCATGCTCTCCGTTATTAGTAGAGGCTCTGGCCAAGTTTTTACTCTTAACTCCAAGAGGGAGTATTTATGCTCGATAGTGGGTTCATGCCTTCATTGACACCTGGGACAGTGACAGAAAGTTCTAAGGTTGTGATGTGTTGTTGCCACTAGGGATAAAACATTGATTCTATGTCTAAGGATGTAGTTGTCGATTACATTACGCACCATACTTAATGCAATTGTCTGTTGCTTTGCAACTTAATACTGAATGGGGTTCGGATGATAACCTGAAGGTGGACTTTTTAGGCATAGATGCAGTTGGATGGCGGTCTATGTACTTTGTCGTAATGCCCGGATTAAATCTCACTATATTTATCATATCATGTATATGCATTGTTATGCCCTTCTCTATTTGTCAATTGCCCGACTGTAATTTGTTCACCCAACATGCTTTTATCTTATGGGAGAGACACCTCTAGTGAACTGTGGACCCCGGTCCTATTCTTACATAGCATACAATCTACTGCAATACTTGTTTTACTGTTTTCTTGCAAACAATCATCTTCCACTCGATACGCTTAATCCTTTGTTACAACAAGCCGGTGAGATTGACAACCTCATTGTTTCGTTGGGGCAAAGTACTTTGGTTTTGTTGTGCAGATTCCACGTTGGCGCCGGAATCCCTGTTGTTGCGCCGCATCACATTTCGCCACCATCAACCTTCAACGTGCTTCTTGGCTCCTCCTGGTTCGATTAAACCTTGGTTTCTTTCTGAGGGAAAACTTGCCACCGTGCGCATCATACCTTCCTCTTGGGGTTCCCAACGGACGTGTACATTACGCGCATCAGTCTTCCTTGTTGCTCAAACACTTTTACCAGAAAATATCTAGACCTTAGAGAGACCAATCATGCAAACCAATTTCAACAAGTTCTACGGTAGTTCTCCACTAATAGGTTTAAACTACATGATGCAAGAGCATGATCTACTTGAGAGCTCAAAACAATTGCCAAGTATCAAATTATCCAAGACAATATGAAGCATTTTCTGTTTCCAACCAAATAACAATAAGTGCAGCGGTTTTCAACTCCGCCATGAACATTAAAATAAAGCTAAGAACACCATTGTTCATATGAAAAAGCGGAGCGTGTCTCTCTCCCACACAAGGATTGCTAGGATCCGAATTTATTCAAACACAAACAAAAATAAAGACGCTCCAAGTAAAGCACATATGATGTGACCGAATAAAAATATAGTTTCAATAGAAGAAACCTGATAAGTTGATGAAGAAGGGGATGCCTTGGGCATCCCCAAGCTTAGACGCTTGAGTCTTCTTGAAATATGCAGGGATGAACCACGGGGGCATCCCCAAGCTTAGACTTTTCACTCTTCTTGATCATATATCATCCTCCTCTCTTGACCCTTGAAAACTTCCTTCACACCAAACTTCTCATAAACTTCATTAGAGGGGTTAGTACTCAAAAAACTTTAATCCACCTTGGTCCTGTAGTGACACATTGCAAGAACTCAATAAAACATTAGCTACAGCTCTCCACGTCTAGAAAGCCTCACTTAAAGTCCACAAGAGACAATGCAAAAAACAGAGACAGAATCTGCCAAAACAGAACAGCCAGTAAACACGAATTTTAACGAGGTACTTCCGTTGCTCAAATCAGAAAACTCAAAACTAATGAAAGTTGCGTACATATCTGAGGATCACGCACGTAAATTGGAAGATTTTTCTGAGTTTCCTACAGAGAAATCTGCCCAGATTCGTGACAGATAGAAATCTGTTTCTGCGCAGAAATCCAAATCTAGTATCAACCTTCTATTAGAGACTTCACTTGGCACAACATTGCAATAAAATTAAGATAAGGAGGGGTTGCTACAGTAGTAACAACTTCCAAGACACAACAAAACAGTAGCAAAATAAAGACATGGGTTATCTCCCAAGAAGTTCTTTCTTTATAGCCATTAAGATGGGCTCAGCAATTTTAATGATGCTCACATAAGGGTGAGAGTTGAAGCAAAAGAGAGAATCAAAAAGCAAGTTCAAAACAAATTTAAGTCTAACCCACTTCCTATGCATAGGAATCTTGTACACAAATAAATTCATGAAGAACAAAGTAACAAGCATAAGAAGATAAAACAAGAGTAACTTCAAAATTTTCAGCATATAGAGAGGTGTTTTAGTACCATGCAAATTTCTACAACCATATTTTCCTCTCTCATAATAATTTTCAGTAGCTTCATGGATAAACTCAACAATATAACTATCACATAAAGCATGCTTTTCATGATTCACAAACACATAATTTTTATCAAGCTCAGAAATAATAGGATTAAAACTTTCAAACCCACTTTTATCAATAATATAACAAGATGATTGATCAATCTCAAAAGATATGGGACTCATAGATAAAGTCAAGAACTCTCCAATCCCATTTTCATTAGTAGTACAATTAATATTATCAAGTAACATAGGACCATCATCTAGAGATTTATCATAAACATTTGCCAAACAAAACTCTTTAGTACCATGCATTTCGACATCAGGCACAAACAAAGCATTATCATAAGATTTATCAAAGTAGCATGGATTATCATGAATAACAGTAGCATAATTATTCTCACAAGTTTTACTCATAGGTAATATTTCAAGAGAATCCACAGGAACATAACATTCATCCTCTTTCGGTAAGCATGGAGGACAATCAAATAGTGTAAGAGATAAAGAGTTACTCTCATTAGAAGGTTGGCATGGGTAGCTAATCCATTCTTCCTCCTTTTGTTCATCACTCTCCTCTTCTTTTTCATCCAATGAGCTTTCAGGTTCATCAATTTCCTCCTCTTTTTCATCCAATGAGCTTTCAGGTTCATCAATTTCTTCTTCCACCGGTTCCTGCAAATTGTGAGTGCATTCTTGTGCATTAATGAGTCTCTCTTTATAATCAATGATATAAGGATTATCACTGTAGCTTTCTATGCAAAAATTAAGGATAGAAGAGACATAATCTTTAAGGTCCTTACAAACAACACAAGTTTCATAATTTTTAGACATGAATGATTCTATCTCAGAGGCTCCCATAAATATGACAAATTGTTCTACCTCTTCGAACCCAAAATGAATATAGCTATTCCAATTATAGTTCTTAATTAAAATTTCCTCACTAAAGCCACATTGAAATTTAAGATGTTTAGTATCCTGTTTAGAGCAACAGTTTATATCATGGCGTTTAAGCAAGATTTTAGCAATTGTATTTAATTTTTCTATCACAGCACTCATAACTTTTCCCTTTCTCGATTCTCTATAATTATTATATAATTCAATAAGCTCCAAATAGGTTGTAGGTTCTCCCATAATAGCAGTTTTTAATTTTTAGGTTTTTCAAATTTTTATGGATTTTTGGGTATATAGGAAAACAAAACAAGACAAAAATAAACTAGACAAAAGTAAACTAAGCAAAATAAAACTAGACAGAAATAAACTAAGCACAAATAAACTAGACATAAATAAACTAGCAAGACAAAATAAAATAAAAGCAGAGAGAGAGAGGTAGAGTGTACTCCCCAGGTGAACTTATGAGTAGAGCTATGCCTCCCCGGCAACGGCGCCAGAAAATAGTCTTGATAACCCACAAGTATAGGGGATCGCAACAGTCTTCGAGGGAAGTAAAACCCAAATTTATTGATTCGACACAAGGGGAGGTAAAGAATACTTATAAGCCTTAACAACTGAGTTGTCAATTCAGTTGCACCTGGAAAACACTAGTAACAGAGGTGATGTGAAAGCAGCAGTATGAGAGCAAGAGAGTAATAACACAGCAGCAGAGCAATAATATGAGAGCAATGGCACAGAAAATAGTCGATACTACTTCCAATGACATGTAGAATGAGTATATGATGATGAGAGATGGACCGGGGTTCCCAGCTATCTACACTAGTGGTAACTCTCCAATAACAAATGTTGGGTGAACAAATTACAGTTGGGCAATTGATAGGATTGAAATAGCATTAAGACAGAACATCAAGATTATTAATCATGTAGGCATGTTTTCCATATATAGTCATACGTGCTCGTAATGAGAAACTTGCATAACATCTTTTGTCCTACCAGCCGGTGGCAGCCGGGCCTCTAGGGAATCTACTGGAAATTAAGGTACTCCTTTTAATAAAGCACCGGAGCAAAGCATTAACACTCCGTGAAAACATGTGATCCTCATATCTAAGCCTTCCCCTCCGGTTATCCCATTGCTGTCACTCTGGGGCCTCGGGTTCCGGACATAGACATGTGCAAACAACTTGTAGATACAATCTAAGCAATAAGTATAGAGCTTAAATCTAAGATCATGCCACTCGGGCCCTAGTGACAAGCATTAAACACAACAAGATTGCATCAACAATAACTTCACAAACTTTATAGATAGACTAATCATAATGTAACAATCCATCGGATCCCAACAAACGCAACACCGATTACATCAGATGAATCTCAATCATGTAAGGCAGCTCATGAGATCATTGTATTGAAGTACATGGTGGAGAGAATACCAACTAGCTACAGCTAGAACCCGTAGTCCATGGGGGAACTACTCACGGAGCATGATGGAGGCGGTGGCGTTGATGGAGATGGCTTCCGGGGCACTTCCCCGTCCCGGCGGCGTGCCGAACAGAGATTCTGTCCCGAATTGGAGTTTCGCGATGGCGGCGGTGCCCCTGGAGTCTTTCTGGAGTTTCATCAATCGGTGTCGCGATTTTAGGTCGAAAGGGCTTATATAGGCGAAGAGTCGGAGTCGGAGGGGCCACGGGGCCTCCTCACACCAGGCCGGCGCGGCCAGGGTGCAGCCCGCGCGGCCACCATGTGTGGGGCCCCCAGGGCACCCCTCTGGTCCCCCTTTGACTTTCTGGAAGGTTCCGGGAAAAATAAGATGTTGGGTCTTCGTTTCGTCGAATTCCGAGAATATTGCCCGAACAGCCTTTCTGGAACCAAAAACAACAGAAAACAGCAACTGGCTCTTCGGCATCTCGTTAATAGGTTAGTTCCGGAAAACGCATAAAAACATTATAAAGTGTGAGCAAAACATGTAGGTATTGTCATAAAACAAGCATGGAACATCAGAAATTATGGATACGTTGGAGACGTATCATGCCGGATAATCCGGCCCAAAGTGAGGGCGGATAATCCGGCCCGGCCGGATATTCCGGGGCCCAGGGGCCGGATTATCCGGTTTTCTGGAAAATTCCAGAACACCGGAAATCCTGCCTATCTTTAGTTGGTTATTTGCGAACCCATATGTGGTGCAATAAATATCACGTCACATATAAGATGCATATTTACCAATAAGATGGGGCAACCTAGATCATCCGACCGAGAAACCTCAAACTCCAAGTTTTTACCAAACATGACAAATGAGCAAGATGGAAGTGGCTTATAGGAGAGTGTAGGCTTAGGTTTAGAGGGTACAAACTGTTAATGGTACATGATCACTCAAGTTTGCAAGATATGAGCAAATAAGGCCAAACTAGAGTGATTTCCCATAAGAACATGGAGTTGTCAAATAAAAGGCGATAAGATCCAAATAACTCCAACTCTTCTCAAAGAAGAGTGTGGTGGCCTAGGCCACCATATATGAGTGTTATGGCATGGCACCGCGAAGATATATCTTGGGCCCAAAACCACTACTCATCATTGAAGCTCACATATCATTATATGATATAAAGAGAATGATTTTCTTTAATGTTGGCATTATGGGGGGAGGGATAGCTCAATAGTTTAAACCGCACTCCCCCTATCTCCATGCCCACATCTAAACCAAATAAAGTTTTGAGACAAAGGTGTGTTTGCAAGATGGTCAAGCTATACTCCTTGAATCAATGATATTTAGCTCATTCCTCAAATAAGAGAACCTTGCTTCATCAAGAGGCTTCGTGAATATATCGGCAAGTTGATCTTTGGTAGGAACATAGATAAGCTCAATATCACCACGGGCAACATGATCCCTAATGAAATGATTCCGGATCTCAATATGCTTCGTTCTTGAATGTTGCACCGGATTATAGGCAATCTTGATAGCACTTTCATTGTCACATAATAGAGGCACTTTGTCACAAATGACACCGTATTCCTTTAAAGTTTGCCTCATCCATAACAATTGAGTGCATCCACTTGCGGCGGCAACATATTCGGCTTCGGCGGTGGAGAGAGATATACAATTTTGCTTCTTAGAAGACCAACACACCAAGGACCTACCAAGAAATTGGCAAGCCCCGGAAGTTGATTTCCTATCATCCTTGTCCCCCGCCCAATCCGCATCGGTGTATCCATTGAGAATAAAACTTGAGCCTTTGGGGTACCAAATACCATATCTTGGGGTATCAACCAAATATCGAAAGATTCTTTTGAGAGCCATCATGTGACTCTCTTTAGGAGAAGCTTGATACCTTGCACACACACCAACACTCAACACTATGTCCGGTCTAGATGCACAAAGGTAAAGCAAGGATCCAATCATGGAGCGATATACCTTTTGATCCACCTCTTTACCATTGGGATCAAGTGCAAGATGACATTTAGTAACCATAGGAGTGGCTACACCCTTCAACTCGGTCATCTTGAACCTCTTGAGCATGTCTTGGAGATATTTTGCTTGATTGATGAAGGTTCCTTCTCTCAATTGCTTGATCTCAAAACCAAGGAAAAACTTCATCTCTCCCATCATAGACATCTCAAACCTATCGGTCATAAGCTTTGAAAATTCATCATTGAAAGCTTGGTTAGTAGAGCCAAAGATAATATCATCAACATATAATTGGCAAACGAAAAGCTCCCCATTAACCCTCTTAGTAAAAAGAGTGGGATCGATTAGCCCAACATCAAACCCACGGTCTACCAACAATTCTTTAAGGTGCTCGTACCAAGCTCTAGGAGCTTGTTTGAGACCATAAAGTGCTTTATCAAGCTTGTAGACATGGTTAGGAAAGTTGAGATCCTCAAACCCCGGGGGTTGCTTAACATAAACCTCTTCATGCAAAGGACCATTAAGAAATGCACTTTTCACATCCATTTGTTGTAACTTAAAGTTATGATGCGATGCATAAGCAAGAAGGATAAGGATTAACTTGTCAATGCCTACAGATTGTAGACTAGGGTTTTGCTAGAAGTAGAGGGCAAGTAGATCTCAAGGTTCAGGCGAAAAGTACTCGACGATTATGAAAACTAGGGTTATGTTGACAGTAGATTCGATCCTTTCTTTGTCCCTCGACTCCCCCTTATATAGGAGGCGGAGCCGAGAGTTTCGTAATACACAAGTTACAGAGTTCGAGAGGGTTTCGTACCCAGCTCGTAAGATTACAAATCTCTATCTTTCCTAATACAAACTATCTTTCCTTAACACTAAATGGGCTTCCAAGTCTTCTTATTCTTCGGGTCTTGGGCCTTGAATAAACCCCGGGTACCATCTTTGGCAGGCCCATTGGGGATGCCTATGTCAGTAGCCCCCGAGATTTTTCTTGAATCGAAGAATCAAGGAAAATCTCCAATTTTACTCATTACATAATCTTTCGATATGTAAACATTATTTTGTACAGGGATAACGGTAGTTGGGGCTAGTTCATCTGACGGATCAGGTACTAGTTAACTGCTCTAGTGGCAATCCGCAAAAACCTACTTCAAGATCACGTCCCCGGACATGATCTCGGGATACTGGTGTAAACTTCGACAGGTGCCGCTTAAGGTCTTACCATTCTGTCGAGTCCCAGTCATATTTTATCGGGTACCTAACGCGTCCGTTAGGATTTTTCTTCGTATCTGTTGATACGGAAAATAGTAGCAATCCGCCGTCAGAGACGGTGCCACGCCGCTCAGAACGGATCTGGGGTCTTACCTTCGCAAAGTTTTGCGGCATTCAGAGATGTATTCGCGACTTTTAGCGCTCTGAGAATATTTTGTCGAGTGCTTTTCGACTGCTGGAATAGCACATTTTATCGAGTCATATTTGATGACTTTTTTGTCTTCCCGATGGGAGTATATGTAGAGTTATCTGTATAACTCGAAATATACTCACTCGTACTTCTTTCTTTTAATAAAAATTCATCGGGCACGCGAACAGCGTTCCCGATGGGAGTAGCCCCCGAGGCTACAGCCAAGGACTTGTGCTTGGGTGTAGGCTCCACAGATTAGTATCCTTGCCGCTATATTTATAATCCTTCTCGATATTTTTATATTTATCGGGTGCGCGACCAGCGCTCCCGATGGGAGTAGCCCCCGAGGCTATGAACAAATACTTGTATTTGATCATAGGCTCTCGCCATTTCTATCTTGTCAGACTCGAATTTTCTTTTTTCCAAAGTAGCCCCCGAGCGTTTGGGCAAAAACTTGTATTTGATCAAAGGCTCCCGAGATAATCTTAGGTTGTCGATAAACTTTTGAAGCCTCATAGTCGAATTTTTCTTTTATCTTGACGACGTCATTGCTGATGATAGCCACGATTTCTATTTTGGAAACTGACCATTACCGCTTGTTTCGCTGCCTTGTGGGTCCCAATTCCTGATCTGACGGACACGTCGTGCAAGTGGGGGACACATGTTCTCCCCTTTTTCTGGCACACGTTCTGTAACCTCGTCAATGTTAAAATACCTTTTTACCCTTGTTTCCACGTGGTGATCATCTCCCGCATTCTTTTTCCATCCAACGGTCCGCCGCTTCGCCGCACCTCTATATAAGATCCCCTTCTTCTTCCTCGAACACTTCCGCTCGCGCCGTTCCCCTGCTTTCCTCTGCAAAACTTCCTCCTGCGCTCCTCAGCTCCCAAAGCTCTTCTCTTCGCAGCTACACTTCTCCGCCATTGTTGATGCCACCGCGTCGCTTGACCAGGCACAGCACACCTGATTCATCGATGGCTGCCGCGGATCTAGGAGCCGCGGAGTGGGAGAGGTCCAAGATCACGAACCAGGACCTGAATCTCTTGAAGAAGCTGGGGATCAGCAAGAAACCCAAAGCGGTTTGCTTCCCCAGTGAAGAAAGCTACCCAACCCCTCCAATGGGGTATCGGGTAAGTTTTGTTGATCACCTCATCCGCGGTCTTTCCGCCCCCATTCACCCTTTTCTTCGGGGTTTACTTTATGTTTATGGTCTCCAACTTCACCACCTCACGCCCAACTCTATCCTTCACATTTCTATCTTCATCACCCTCTGCGAAGCCTTCCTTGGTGTCCAGCCTAACTGGGCCCAAGAGGAAGGTATGATGCGCACAGTGGCAAGTTTTCCCTCGAAAGAAACCAAGGTTTAATCGAACCAGAGGAGCCAAGAAGCACGTTGAAGGTTGATGGTCGCGAAATGTGATGCGGCGCAACACCAGGGATTCCGGCGCCAACGCGGAACCTGCACAACACAACCCAAGTACTTTGTCCCAACGAAACAGCGAGGTTGTCAATCTCACCGGCTTGCTGTAACAAAGGATTAAACGTATCGAGTGGAAGATGTTTGCAAAGAAAACAGTAAAACACAGTATTGCAGTAGATTGTATGCTATGTAAAGAATAGGACCGGGGTTCACTAGAGGTGTCTCTCCCATAAGATAAAATCATGTTGGGTGAACAAATTACAGTCGGGCAATTGACAAATAGAGAAAGGCATAACAATGCATATACATGATATGATAAATATAGTGAGATTTAATTGGGCATTACGACAAAGTACATAGACCGCCATCCAACCGCATCTATGCCTAAAAAGTCCACCTTCAGGTTATCATCCGAACCCCTCCAGTATTAAGTTGCAAAGCAACAGACAATTGCATTAAGTATAGTGCGTAATGTAATCAACAACTACATCCTTAGACATAGCATCAATGTTTTATCCCTAGTGGCAACAGCACATCCACAACCTTAGAACTTTCTGTCACTGTCCCAGATTCAATGGAGGCATGAACCCACTATCGAGCATAAATACTCCCTCTTGGAGTTAAGAGTAAAAACTTGGCCAGAGCCTCTACTAGTAACGGAGAGCATGCAAGATTATAAACAACACATAAACAATAGATTGATAATCACCATAATCATAGTACTCTCTATCCATCGGATCCCGACAAACACAACATATAGTATTACAGATAGATGATCTTGATCATGTTAGGCAGCTCACAAGATCCAACAATGAAGCACAACAAGGAGAAGACGACCATCTAGCTACTGCTATGGACCCATGGTCCAGGGGTGAACTACTCACTCATCACTCCGGAGGCGACCATGGCGGTGTAGAGTCCTCCGGGAGATGAATCCCTCTCCGGCAGGTGCCGGAGGCGATCTCCGAATCCCCCGAGATGGGATTCGCGGCGGCGGCGTCTCAGAAGGTTTTCCGTATCGTGGCTCTCGGTACGGGGTTTCGCGACGGAGACTTTAAGTAGGCGGAGGGTCAACGCGAGGGGCCACACGAGGGGCCCAGGTAGGTCGGCGCGGCCAGGGCCTGGGCCGCGTCGGCCTCCTCTGCCGCCTCGTGGCCCCACTTCGTTATCTCTTCGGTCTTCTGGAAGCTTCATGCAAAAATAGGACCCTGCGAAAGTTTCGTCCAATTCCGAGAATATTTTTACTAGGATTTCTGAAACCAAAAACAGCAGAAAAAAGAACTTCGGCATCTTGTCAATAGGTTAGTTCCAGAAAATGCATAAATATGACATATAATGTGCATAAAACATGTAGGTATCATCAATAAAGTAGCATGGAACATAAGAAATTATCGATACGTTGGAGACGTATCAGCATCCCCAAGCTTAGTTCTGCTCGTCCCGAGCAGGTAAAACGATAACAAAGATAATTTCTGAAGTGACATGCCATCATAATCTTGATCATACTATTTGTAAACATATGTAATGAATGCAGCGATCAAAGCAAAGGTAATGACATGAGTAAACAACTGAATCATAAAGCAAAGACTTTTCATGAATAGTACTTCAAGACAAGCATCAATAAGTCTTGCATAAGAGTTAACTCATAAAGCAATAAATCAAAGTAAAGGTGTTGAAGCAACACAAAGGAAGATTAAGTTTCAGCGGTTGCTTTCAACTTATAACATGTATATCTCATGGATATTGTCAACATAAAGTAATATAACAAGTGCAATATGCAAGTATGTAGGAATCAATGCACAGTTCACACAAGTGTTTGCTTCTTAAGGTGGAAGGAGATAGGTAAACTGACTCAACAATAAAAGTAAAAGAATGGTCCTTCAAAAGGAAAGCATCGATTGCTGTATTTGTGCTAGAGCTCTTATTTTGAAAACATGAAACAATTTTGTCAACGGTAGTAATAAAGCATATGAGTTATGAAAATTATATCTTACAAGTTGCAAGCCTCATGCATAGTATACTAATAGTGCCCGCACCTCGTCCTACTTAGCTTGGACTACCGGATCTTTGCATGCCATGTTTCAACCAAGTGTCACAAAGGGGTACCTCCATGCCGCCTGTACAAAGGTCTAAGGAGAAAGCTCGCATTTTGGATTTCTCGCTTTTGATTATTCTCAACTTAGACATCCATACCGGGACAACATGGACAACAGATAATGGACTCCTCTTAAATGCATAAGCATGTAGCAACAATTATTATTCTCATATGAGATTGAGGATATATGTCCAAAATTGAAACTTCAACCATGATTCATGGCTTTAGTTAGCGGCCCAATGTTCTTCTCTAACAATTTTGCATGCTCCAACCACTAAAATGATAGATCCTTCAGACAAGACGGACATGCATAGCAACTCACATGATATTCAACAATAGTTGATGGCACAACATGGTTATCGCACAACAAGCAACTTAATAAAATATAAAGTGCATAAGTACATATTCAATACTACGATAGTTTTTAAGGCTATTTTGTCCCATGAGCTATATATTGCAAAGGTAAATGATGGAATTTTAAAGGTAGCACTCAAGCAATTTACTTTGGAATGGCGGAGAAATACCATGTAGTAGGTAGGTATGGTGGACACAAATGGCATAGTAGTTGGCTCAAGGATTTTGGATGCATGAGAAGTATTCCCTCTCGATACAAGGTTTAGGCTAGCAAGGTTATTTGAAGCAAACTCAAGGATGAACAAGTGCAGCAAAACTCACATAAAAGACATATTGTAAACATTATAAGACTCTACACCGTCTTCCTTGTTGTTCAAAACTCAATACTAGATATTATCTAGACCTTAGAGAAACCAAATATGCAAATCAAATTTTAGCAAGCTCTATGTATTTCTTCATTAATGGGTGCAAAGCATATGATGCAAGAGCTTAAACATGAGCACAACAATTGCCAAGTATCACATTATCCAAGACATTTTAGAATTACTACATGTAGCATTTTCCAATTCCAACCATATAACAATTTAACGAAGAAGAAACTTCGCCATGAACATTATGAGTAAAGCCTAAGGACACATGTGTCCATATGCAACAGCGGAGCGTGTCTCTCTCCCACAAAGTGAATGCTAGGATCCATTTTATTCAAACAAAAACAAAAACAAACCGACGCTCCAAGCAAAGAACACAAGATGTGATTGAATAAAAATATAGTTTCAGGGGAGGAACCTGATGATGTTGTCGATGAAGAAGGGGATGCCTTGGGCATCCCCAAGCTTAGACGCTTGAGTCTTCTTAAAATATGCAGGGGTGAACCACGGGGGCATCCCCAAGCTTAGAGCTTTCACTCCTCTTGATCATAGTATATCATTCTCCTCTCTTGACCCTTGAAAACTTTCTTCACACCAAACTTCAAGCAAACTCATTAGAGGGTTAGTGCACAATTAATAATTCACTCATTCAGAGGTGACACAATCATTATTTTCACTTCTGGACATTGCATAATGCTACTGGACATTAATGGATCAAAGAAATAAATCCAACATAGCAAAAGAGGCAATGCGAAATAAAGGGCAGAATCTGTCAAAAACAGAACAGTCCGTAAAGACGAATTTAGAGCTGGCACCAGACTTGCTCAAATGGAAAAACTCAAAACTAATGAAAGTTGCGTACATATCTGAGGATCACGCGTAAATTGGCAGATTTTTTCGAATTTTCTACAGAGAACTGCGCCCAGATTCGTGACAGACAGCAATGCTGTTTCTGCGCAGCGATCCCAAATATAACATCAACTTTAACATAGAAACTTTACTTGGCACAAAAACATGATAAGGAGAGGTTGCTACAGTAGTAAACAACTTCCAAGACTCAAATATAAAACAAAGTACTGTAGTAAAAAACACATGGGTTATCTCCCAAGAAGTTCTTTCTTTATAGCCATTAAGATGGGCTCAGCAGTTTTAATGATGCACTCGTAAGAAATAAGAGTTGAAGCAAAAGAGAGCATCAAGAGGCAAATTCAAAACACATTTAAGTCTAACATGCTTCCTATGCATAGGAATCTTGTAAATAAACAAGTTCATGAAGAGCAAAGTAACAAGCATAGGAAGATAAAACAAGTGTAGCTTCAAAAATTTCAGCACATAGAGAGGTGTTTTAGTGACATGAAAATTTTTACAACCATATTTTCCTCTCTCATAATAACTTTCAGTAGCAACATGAGCAAACTCAACAATATAACTATCACATAAAGCATTCTTATCATGAGTCTCATGCATAAAATTATTACTCTCCACATAGGCATAATCAATTTTATTAGTTGTAGTGGGAGCAAATTCAACAAAGTAGCTATCATTATTATTCTCATCATCAAATATAGGAGGCAAAGTATCATCAAAGTAAATTTTCTCCTCAATTCTTGGGGGACTAAAAATATCATGCTCATCAAAGCCAGCTTCCCCAAGCTTAGAATCTTCCATAGCATTAGCAACAATAGTGTTCAAAGCATTCATATTAATATGTTCCATGGGTTTTTTAATTTTCGCATCAAACCATCCATGTCTTAAATCAGGAAATAGAATAAGAAGCTCATTGTTGTCCATTATGCCTAACTAGTGTAAACAAAAACAAGTACAGGACTAGACATGATAACAAAATAAATTAAATGCAAGTAACTAATTTTTTTGTGTTTTGATATAGAGAGCAAGACAGTAAATAAAGTAAAACTAGCAACTAATTTTTTTGTGTTTTGATTTAGTGCAGCAAACAAAGTAGTAAATAAAATAAAGCAAGACAAAAACAAAGTACAGAGATTGAGAAGTGGAGACTCCCTTGCAGCGTGTCTTGATCTCCCCGGCAACGGCGCCAGAAAAAGTGCTTGATGCGCGTAGATGTACACGTCTGTTGGGAACCCCAAGAGGAAGGTATGATGCGCAGTGGCAAGTTTTCCCTCAGAAAGAAACCAAGGTTTAATCGAACCAGTAGGAGCCAAGAAGCACGTTGAAGGTTGATGGTCGCGAAATGTGATGCGGCGCAACACCAGGGATTCCGGCGCCAACGCGGAACCTGCACAACACAACCCAAGTACTTTGTCCCAACGAAACAGCGAGGTTGTCAATCTCACCGGCTTGCTGTAACAAAGGATTAAACGTATCGAGTGGAAGATGTTTGCAAAGAAAACAGTAAACACAAGTATTGCAGTAGATTGTATGCTATGTAAAGAATAGGACCGGGGTCCACAGTTCACTAGAGGTGTCTCTCCCATAAGATAAAAGCATGTTGGGTGAACAAATTACAGTCGGGCAATTGACAAATAGAGAAAGGCATAACAATGCATATACATGATATGATAAATATAGTGAGATTTAATTGGGCATTACGACAAAGTACATAGACCGCCATCCAACTGCATCTATGCCTAAAAAGTCCACCTTCAGGTTATCATCCGAACCCCCTCCAGTATTAAGTTGCAAAGCAACAGACAATTGCATTAAGTATGGTGCGTAATGTAATCAACAACTACATCCTTAGACATAGCAGCAATGTTTTATCCCTAGTGGCAACAGCACATCCACAACCTTAGAACTTTCTGTCACTGTCCCAGATTCAATGGAGGCATGAACCCACTATCGAGCATAAATACTCCCTCTTGGAGTTAAGAGTAAAAACTTGGCCAGAGCCTCTACTAGTAACGGAGAGCATGCAAGATCATAAACAACACATAAACAATAGATTGATAATCACCATAATCATAGTACTCTCTATCCATCGGATCCCGACAAACACAACATATAGTATTACAGATAGATGATCTTGATCATGTTAGGCAGCTCACAAGATCCAACAATGAAGCACAACAAGGAGAAGACGACCATCTAGCTACTGCTATGGACCCATGGTCCAGGGGTGAACTACTCACTCATCACTCCGGAGGCGACCATGGCGGTGTAGAGTCCTCCGGGAGATGAATCCCCTCTCCGGCAGGGTGCCGGAGGCGATCTCCGAATCCCCGAGATGGGATTCGCAGCGGCGGCGTCTCGCAAGGTTTTCCGTATCGTGGCTCTCGGACCGGGGCTCGCGACGGAGACTTTAAGTAGGCGAGGGTCAACGCGAGGGCCACACGAGGGGCCCAGGGGTAGGTCGGCGCGGCCAGGGCCTGGGCCGCGCCGGCCTCCCCTCTGGCCGCCTCGTGGCCCCACTTCGTTATCTCTTCGGTCTTCTGAAGCTTCGTGCAAAAATAGGACCCGGGCGAAAGTTTCGTCCAATTCCGAGAATATTTCTTTACTAGGATTTCTGAAACCAAAAACAGCAGAAAACAAGAACTGGCTCTTCGGCATCTTGTCAATAGGTTAGTTCCAGAAAATGCATAAATATGACATATAATGTGCATAAAACATGTAGGTATCATCAATAAAGTAGCATGGAACATAAGAAATTATAGATACGTTGGAGACGTATCACCTTCCTTGGTGTCCAGCCTAACTGGGCATTATGGAAGCGCATTTTCTTCTGTCGCCGTAATGGCTCTGCCAATGTCGCCTATAATATAGGCGGCGTTGTTATTTCTGTTCGCTCCTCTGTCAACTATTTCGACGTCAAACTCCCTGACTCCGTTCAAGGGTGGCGCAAGAAGTGGTTATATATTCGCGAAGAAAACCATGGATGCGCCGAAGACAACATTCCTCCTTTTGACGGTGCCGAGAAAATCCTTCGCCGCCGTTCTTGGGACGCAGAAGCTACCGAGGAAGAAAGAACTTCGACAGAGGCCCTGATGACTCGCATCCATGAGTTGCAAAATACTCGTGGAAAAGAATTATCAGGCATCCAAATTACGGCGTACTTCCTTAGGACTAGAGTGCAGCCTCTTCAGGCTCGCAAAAACCCTTTCTGGAATTATGCTGGCGACGAGGACACAGATCGCTTGTCGACGAATCTGGAAGTCAAGGATTTGGATAGGCTTATCCGAAAAATTTCATCTCTGAAGAAGAAAGATTCTATCCCTTCCACTTATCGCGTAACACCATACAGCGCCGCCAATGCGCTTCCTAAGGTAAAAATTGTCGCTGTAAATTGTTATTGCCTTGCTATTTGTGTTGTTACTCCTTTCTGACATTCGTCCTTCTTTTTACATAGGACCATCCAAATCTTGTTTCACTTCCTCCTCTTCCTGAAGGTGGGGAAGTCGAAGAAAGGGCCGTTATCTCCGATGATAACCAAGATGCCCCCTCTTTTGCAAATGAACCCGCAGAATCTCGAAAATCTGCGGGATCTGACGAAAAGGAGGAGGCCTCTGAAGCCACTGCGTCGGCACACTCCTCCTCCTGCTGTTTCTCCAAGGAACAAAAGGAAAAGGAATGATGCCGAAGATTCCGGCACCTCCAATGCCGAAGAAGCTGTTCCTTCTCGCCAGAAGGCAGCTTATGATCCATACCTCGAGACTCTCATCAGTTCGTAAGTACCTTCTCTCTGTTTATTTGTACTTGAAGATTTTTGTCTATCTTGCTTTTTATGTTGTCGACATTTACTCGTAGTGATGATGAAGAAGAAGTACCAACTGCTGATGTGGCTGCTCGAACGAGTACGTCACATACGTTAGTCGCCTCGGAGACGCCAGTTGAAGGAGAAGAAACTTCGCCTCCTCGACAGAACGTCGGCGCTGCTACTCCTCCTTCAAGCCCCCTTGTCCCTTCACCAAAAAGGGCAAGGGTTGAAACAATCCCGGAGCTTACTCTTCAATCGAGTAGCTCTTCTAACCCTCTCTTGGATGACGTAAGTTCTTAATGCGCTTGTCGCTGTTTATATTTTCTCCGTTTGCTCCTATGTGTCGTCATTTTTCCCATACCGACATTTTCTTTCTTTGTCTTTCCTTGATAGCCTATGATCAAAGAGCTTCTTCGCATCGGTGCCCAATTCGTTGGGTACCGTGATTACGCCAGTAAAACTGAAGGTAGTGCCTGGCTACTTTTTGCTTCTGCTTCCTTTCTGCTTTATTGTCGACGTTTGTAGCTAATCTTGTCTTCCTTTTTCAGAGAAACTGGCAGAAGCCAATGAACGTGCTGACACGCTTGCTCAAAAATTAGAGCAATGTGAAGAGGCTCGTAAAAAGGCTGAGTCAGATGCTGTTCAAGCTAGGCGAGAAGCTGACAAAGCCAAGGCTGATGCTGCTGGTGTCGAAGATGTTCGGAAACGTCTGCACGCTGCCGAGACTTCGTTAAGCGAGCACATATCTGCGCAATCTGCTCGCGAAGCAGCTGTCACCAAACGTATAAGAATACAAAATCGTCGCTTTGTCAGTAAGTATCTGCACTATTTCATATCCTTTGGATTTTTCTTTTTTGCACTTGTTTGTTGACCAAATTTTCTATTTTTATTTTGACAGATAGGACCTCTCAAGAATTTGAACTTGAAGATCCCGACAATGATTCTCTTCTTGACGCCGTTTCATTCCTTGAATTTCATGGGACGGAAGCGCGTGAAGGCATGGATGAAGCCAGGGCTGGGTTGTCGAAGCTTTTCCCCTACTTCTTCCCGAAGAAAGAGGAGCCCGCGACTTTCCTTGGTCTTGCCAAGTGCTTTAATCCTCCCGAAGATCTTGGGCTGAAGATGCGCCATGAGAACATGAAGGTTGCCGTTGAAAGCACCGTTGCCCTAGTTGCTGACAGTCAACAGACTATTGACTGGACCAAAGTTGGCGACACGGAGCAGATAGAGCAAACAAGGTGGCGATCATTGATCAAGGCGGCAAAGCTGAACACGAAGAAAATCCTGGCCTATCTCGGGATCAAGCCATCTTCGACTCCCAGCTCGTCAAAGCCGGAGGTCTAATTGAATGCCTTTGCCTTTTCTATTTTTTGCTTTCTTTATTTCTTTTGCTGTTGTCGCCATTCTAGCCTTGGCGACAATTATTCTGTTAGACCTTTTGGAGAACTTCGTTTGTAATGACCATGTAAACTTTCTAGAAATCAATGAAATTCCTCTTGGTACTATCATTGATCCTGGGATTTTCTTTTCCAGTTAATATTTGATAATTATTCAACCAACCCTTGCTCTCCCGACGCTGTGCCTGCGTCTTCCTTCTCGAAGAAAGTAAAAACCGATGATAATCTCCTTGAAGGTTCTTCGAGCAAACCTATGTCGGAAGATTTACAAGAACTTCGAGAACAACTTCAATCCATGAAGAAACAAACTTTGGCAATGATGGAACAAGCTCGGAAAGCATCTGAACAAGAAGAGCTTGCTCTTCGTCAAGCCAAAGAGGCTATGGTTGCCAAAGATGCTGCTGTATTGGAAGCAGAGGGAGCTGCTACCCGAGAAAATAGCATGCTCGAACTAATGTTGGAAGCTAGCACTGATATGTTAGGTATGTACCTCCAACCTTATGGTGCCTCTTCTTTATTTTTCTGTGCTGCCTTCCAAATTTCTTGCTTTGCTGCCTAATAGGCTCGGTTCTTGATGCTGCCGCCGAGGATCAAAGAGTGAATGAGAGGACGAATCTTCTTGTCAATCTTTCCCTTAACCATGGCTGTTTATTTTGGGCCACTCCTGAACGAACCCAACAAATTGTCAGGTTCCAAGATCGTGCTTGCCAAGTGCGCGAATTTCTCAGTTTTTGCACGACCACATTGACCCTTGTTTTCAAGACTTTGTTTCCTCGAAATGAAGTACCGACAACTCTTCCCAATTTACTGGAGGCCTTCAGAGATGCTCCTCGTATTCATAATTTTGTGCGAGCTCAACTAACCGCCGGAGCAAGATTTGCCATGATTATGATACATATTTGCCATCCAAAGTTAGATCTGACGAAGATTGTCGTTGATTGCCTGGCGAAGAAAACGCGGCGGAAGAATAATATTGATGCAATCAATGAGATGGTGACTCCTGTGGCCGAGTCGATGATAGATGAACTTCTTCGGATGGATTCAGAATTCTTCGTCAAGGGATCTTATGCTGAGCATAAAACAACCAGAGGCTTGTCAATAGATACTATTTTAGGTTCTGACTGATTTGTAAAACTTTGTCGAAAAATTTGTTGTATATCGCAGAATGCTCTATATTGTTGGAGCCCCCGAGCCTTTTGGCTAGAGTTTGTACTATTTTTCTTTTGCAAAGATTTCTTCCTATGTTGTAATAAAACATCTTGATGGACTGCAGGATCTTGGTGTCGAAGTTCTATATTTTTGTTTGTCGGGTTTTTGGACCAAAGTGATGAGATTTTCTGACGTGTGCACTATATTTAATCATGACCAGCTTCCGATTTATGTATTTGGCGAGGTACTATTGTACCAAGGCGAAATATTTTTCAGTAAATCGAGTTTGTCTGTTTTGATATTTGAGGGTGCAGAGCCCCCGAGTGTGTCGACGAATAAGAAGTATATCTTTACTATTTTTATTATATTGCAGCACCGCGAGCCCGCCTCATTAAAAACCTTTCCCGGCCCCACTCGGTGCCCCGAAAAAGGAAAAGAGTGCGTCTGAAAACTCGCGGGCGTTTCAGTACATTGTATGTTTACAGAGGAGACTATATTTCGCTATCTAGGCGTAGAAACGCCTGAGCTGCGCCACGTTCCAAGGATTTGGCTCAACGTTCCCCGTCTTCTTGTCCTTGATTCTGTATGCTCCTCCTTCGATGACTTCTGTGACGATGTAGGGTCCAAGCCATGGTGACTCGAGTTTTTCATGACTTTTTTGATTGAGTCGCAAGACTAAATCACCAACTTGAAAAGATCGTGGCCGCAATCTTCGACTGTGGTAATTCTTCAGGTCCTGTTGATATTTAGCGACTCGCGACAGAACTTCATCTCGAGCTTCGTCAAGTGCATCAACGTCGTCCTCCAAGGCTTTTCTCGAGATTTCTTCATTATATTCTGTAACTCTTGGGGAATCATGCTCGATTTCTATCGGCAGGACTGCTTCGGCTCCATGGACCAGAAAAAACGGCGTTTCCTGTGTCGCCGTGTTTGGTGTTGTTCGGATACTCCACAACACGCTTGGCAGCTCCTCCGGCCAAGTATGCCGAGCTTTTTCCAATGGACCTAGCTTCTTGATACCATTGCAGATGATGCCATTGGCTTTCTCGACTTGTCCATTGGTCTGTGGATGTGCGACAGACGCAAAACTCAACTTAATGCCCACTTCTGCGCAGTATGCTTTGAACTCTTTGGACGTAAAGTTGCTGCCGTTGTCTGTGACGATGCTATGAGGGACTCCAAATCTGAAGACGATGCTTTTCACGAACTTAATCGCCGACGCACCGTCCGGTGAATTTATCGGCTTTGCTTCGATCCATTTTGTAAATTTGTCGACAGCAACAAGCATATACTCATAACCTCCTGGCGAAGCTTTGTGTAGTTTTCCCACCATATCGAGACCCCATTGAGCAAAGGGCCAAGATAGTGGGATTGGCATAAGTTCTGCTGCAGGAGAGTGAGGTTTGGCGGCAAATCTTTGACACGCGTCGCAAGTTCTCACTATTTCCTTCGCGTCCTCGATTGCCGTTAACCAATAAAATCCTGCTCTGAAAACCTTAGCCGCGATAGCCCGGCTGCTCGCGTGGTGCCCGCATATTCCTTCGTGCACATCTTTCAGGATAATTCTTCCTTCTTCGGGTGTAACGCATCTCTGTAGCACGCCCGAAATACTTCGTTTGTACAACTCCCCTTTTACCACAGTGAAAGCTTTTGATCTCCTGATTATTCGCCTTGCTTCAACTGGGTCGTCGGGTATCGTTTTCCTTAGGATATATGATATGTAAGCTTGCATCCATGGAATTTGCACCATCATGACTAGCTCTTGCTCTTCTTCTTCTTCTGCTATGTCTTTGGTGATACTCGAGGGTTTCTCTTTCTTGTCCTTCTTTATTTTTGCTGGCTTTGTTGCCCTCTCGCTTATCTCTTCCCAGAACACGCCTGGAGGAATCGCGAGACACTGTGACCCGATGTTTGCAAGAACGTCGGCTTCATCGTTACTCATCCTGCTGATGTGGTTTACCTCGCATCCGTCAAATAATTTCTCCAGCTCATTGTATACCTCTTTGTATGCTATCATACTTTCGTTGACTGCATCACATTGGTTCATAACTTGCTGTGCCACCAATTGTGAGTCGCCAAAAATTTTCAATCGGGTTGCACCGCAAGCTTTCGCCATCTTCATCCCGTGTATGAGAGCTTCATATTCTGCTTCATTGTTAGATGCGTTTGGGAACGTCATCCGCAAAACGTACTTCAACTTGTCGCCTTCAGGTGATACCAATATCACACCTGCTCCAGCACCTTCCAGTCTTTTGGACCCGTCGAAGTTCATGGTCCAAGTTCTCGATAAATCTGGAGGCCCCGTGTTTTGTAGCTCCATCCACTCTGCAATGAAATCTGGTAAAACCTGTGATTTTATTGCTTTTCTTTTTTCATACGTGATGTCCCGAGGAGAAAGTTCTATTCCCCAAAGGGAGACACGACCTGTAGCTTCTGGGTTGTTCAGTATATTTGATAAGGGAGCCTCATTGACCACTGTTATCGGGTGCGCCGAAAAATAGTGTCGCAATTTTCTTGCTATCGTGAATACTCCATATGCCAGTTTCTGATATTGCGGGTACCGCTGTTTTGAAGGCGATACTTTGATGAAATATACTGGCCTCTGAACTCCATGAAGCTTGCCCTTCTTCTCTCTCTCAACTACTAGGGCCGTGCTGACCACCCGAGGTGTGGCTGCAATGTACAAGAGGAGAGGTTCTTTCTCTTTCGGCGCCACCAATATCGGTGGTGTCGAAATTGCCCGCTTGAGGTTCTCGAAGGCTCTATCTGCTTCTTCGTTCCATTGAAATTTTTCCCCTGTTTGATCAATGCATAGAACGGTAGCGCCTTTTCTCCTAGCCTGGCGACGAATCTGCTTAAAGCTGCGACTCGCCCCGTTAACTGTTGTATTTCTTTCAACTTTGTTGGCTTTCGCATAGTCACTATGGCCTGGATTTTTTCAGGGTTGGCTTCAATCCCTCTTGCTGATACTAAGAACCCGAGGAGTTCTCCTGCGGGAACTCCAAAAGAGCATTTTGTCGGGTTCAGCTTGAGACAGAACTTGTCGAGGTTGTCAAAGGTTTCCTTCAAATCTTCGATCAGAGTTGACCCCTTCTTTGATGTTATTACGACATCATCGATGTAGACTTGTACATTTTTACCAATCTGTGTTGCTAGGCACTTCTGCATCATCCGCTGATACGTTGCTCCCGCGTTTTTCAGACCAAAGGGCATTGTTTTGTAGCAAAACACGCCGTAAGGTGTGATGAATGCTGTCTTGGCTTCATCTTCTTCTTTTAACCTGATCTGGTTATAACCAGAGTATGCGTCCAAAAAGGAAAGACGTTCGCATCCTGCCGTGGAGTCGATGATTTGATCGATCCTTGGGAGGGGAAAGTGATCCTTGGGACAATGTTTATTGAGACACGTAAAGTCGACGCACATGCGAAGGACTATTGTGTGTTTTTTCGGCACCATCACTGGGTTAGCTACCCACGTGGCTTTGTAGATATTTCCCTGATGAAACCAGCATCTTTGAGTCGATCTATTTCAGATAACATGGCTTTGCGGCTAGGTTCCGAAAAACGCCGCAAAGGTTGCTTTACTGGTCTTGCGAGAGGATCCAAATTGAGGTGGTGCTCGGCAAGTTCCCTGGGTACTCTGGCATGTCAGCTGGACACCATGCGAAGATTTTCCAGTTCTCATGGAGGAACTCGACGAGCGCGCTTTCCTATGCGACATCCATGTTTGCGGCAATGGATGTCGTTTCTTTGATCTGTCGGGTGGATCTGTACCTCTTTTGAATCCTTGGTTGTACTGAAAGTTGGCTCCTTGGAAGATCTCCCTACTTCTGGCAGCACATCGTAATCAGTGAACCTTGGCGCCGCATATTCTGCTTGCATCCCGAAAGTTTCCGATAGTCGATGAAAATCCTTGTCGCATTTATCAGATAACGCGAAACTTCCTTTGATTGTGATAGGTCCCTTGGGTCCAGGCAACCTCCACAACAAATATGTATAATGCGGCACTGCCATGAATCTGGCATATGCTGGTCGTCCCAACAAAGCATGATATTGCGACGGGAAATCCACAACTTCGAACTCCAAATTCTCTATCATGTAGTTTTCTCGGGTTCCAAACTGAACGTCGAGGTTGATTTTGCCCAATGGATAACTTGGCTTCTCTGGTGTAATCCCGTGGAAACGTGTGTCAGTTGGTTTCAAGTTTGCTAGGGATATGTTCATCTTCCTCAATGTATCTGCATACATGAGGTTTAAGCTGCTGCCGCCATCTATGAAAACTCTCGACACGTCAAAACCAGCGATTACTGCGGGTAAGATGAGTGCTGATTGTCCTGGTCGAGGAACTTGCTGCGGATGGTCTGCGATTGTGAAGCCGATGTCTTGCCCCGACCAATTTAAGTACTCGACTGTTGGTGGAGGCATCTTCTCTGCCATGAACACTTGTCGCGAGATTACCTTCTGCGCCCTGTTTGATGGCCTAGCTTTCTGAATCATCGAGACCGCACCGTTAGAGTTGGGGTCTACGTATGGAGGTGGATGTGGTGCTGCCGCTATTCTGAGCTGGTGCCGATTTTCGTCCGTAATTGCGGGAGGAGGTGGAAGGTGGATTTCGCTCCTTGGCCCCTGGGGGTTTCTATTCGTGGCCTGGGCATTTGCGATTCCTGCGGCTCGCAACATTGCCTGAAAGTTTCGGCAATCTTTCTGGAGATGCCCTGACTGCCTCTTTCCATTATTGTCAAGATAAAAATGCATCTGGCACGGACCGTTCATCATTTCTTCGGGGGACACATAAGGTCTTTGGAACCTTGGTCCATTGTTTTGTCTGTTGCCGCGAGAATCGCCTCTATTGTCGCCTTGATGCTCGTTACTCCTTTGATAGTCATCTCGACTGTTTCCTCCAGGATTTCCTCGAAAACCAGCCGATATATGGCCGGGAGCATCGTTGTTGTAGAACTGGCGAGAAAATCGCCTTCTATTTTGATAATTTCGACCACGATCCTCCTCTGGCGACCTGTGTCGCTTGTTGTATATTGCGTCTTCTCCATCTGCCCATTTATTGGCTATCTCCATGAGTGCTGATATGGTCTTAGGGTTAGTTCTCCCTAAGTCCTCGACAAAATCTCCTCGGCGAATTCCTGCCACGAACGCATCTATTGCCCTCTCGTCAGATATATCTTCTGCCGAGTTCTTTATGATGTTCCACCGCTGTATATATTTCCTCATCGACTCGTCGTGTTTTTGTCGACACGCCCTCAACTCTTCCAATGACGCAGGTTTCTTGCAGGTAGATCGGAAATTTTTCACAAAGATATCCTCAAAGTTATCCCAGCTGTCGATGGAACTTGGGGGGAGTTTCTTTATCCAAGATCTCGCGGCACCGCTCAAGTGAACTTGGATACTTTGCATAGCTGTTGCTCTGGTTCCTCCTACTAGCTTCACCATCTCGAGATAATCCACGAGCCAATCCTCGGGATCTTGCAGGCCATCGAATTTCTTGAAATTTTCGGGTAGCTTAAACCCTTTTGGGACTCGAGTCTTTCGAACTCTTCTCGTGAAACACGGGAGCCCACACATATCTTCGTCGGCAACTTCTGGTGAATGCTGACGCTCTCTTCTTTCTTGTCGCGCTCTGTCCACCCTTACTTGGACTGCTGTGTCTCTTGCTCCACTTGTTCTTGGGGGATCTTGAACTGCTGCGGTTGGTCGTGGACTATTTTGCCTAGGGTTTTCTTCGGGAGGCGTTGTTGCAAACGCTGTTCCCATAACTCCTACTCCAGCCATCGCCATATTGAACAATGGTTCTCTCGGGTCCCCAGGAGGTGGTCTGGACGCCAAGATGTAAGCTTGTGTTGCCATGTAACCTGCCTCTGGCGTTTTTGGGATGATATTTCCTCTTTCATCAATCGACATAAAGGACATGTCGAGATTTTGGATTATGTTTCCTCTCTCTGCTTCGGGTATGTTTTGCAACCGAGACATTGCTCTCCTCCGAGCTTCTCTGTGACTGTCTCCCGAAGTTCCTGATTGTCGACTTAAATCTGCTCGGCGTCTGCTTGATGCATGCCTTTTCTTCTATTTAATGATGCTGTCTGTTTTTCCAACTCTCTGCTTACTCGAGCAAGTCTATATTGATATGCTTGTAGTTCTTGTACAGTAGCAGTGGTGGTCATTGGTTCTGAACCATCCATGGCTCTTGCAGCCCTATCCCACGCTGCTTGCGGGAGTTGGACTTGTGCTCGAGTTGAAGTCCCAGCATATTTAGTGCCTAAGCCTTTTCTGAGATCAGCGGGATCGATGTAAGGATTTCCCAAATCATCGAAAGCCTCTGACGTTTCTGGTTCTGATCGGCCTGCCTCTTCTATCGCATAGATCTGATGATATTTTGCGTATTGATTTTTGTCAGGATTGGTGACACCATTATATAGAGTGGTGAAGACCTTTCCGATGGCGACAGATTTGTCGATGAAGTTGAAGCTGTCGACGCTGTCAGAGTCGCTGCTTATAAAGGAGTCCGCAGACGACTCGAAGGATGTGTTGCTGAAGATCTTGGCGAGCTTTCCGCTTGCCTTGTTGTCGACGAAGCGTGGCGACGAAAACTCCTCGTCACTCGACGAAAAGTTAGAATCGACCGCTGAAAATTCCGACGAGATCGGAACTTCGAGACGGTAGGATCCTTCCTTGTTGACGCCAAATCGGAATTCTCCGAACGTCATGATGATGGGCTCCTCCAGATAGGCACATGCATCCATACGGGAGGGCGGGTGAGGAATAAAATTGACTAGATCAGTTTTTCCCTTGTTACCTCGATCCATCGCGTTGCTTGCTATCGACGAAGTCGAAGATCTTGAACGTGCCATCGAGATCAGCTCCTTGCAGCCTCTAATTCCCACAGACGGCGCCAATTGACAAAGGATTAACTTGTCAATGCCTACAGATTGTAGACTAGGGTTTTGCTAGAAGTAGAGGGCAAGTAGATCTCGAAGGTTCAAAGAAAAGTACTCGACGATTATGAAAACTAGGTTATGTTGACAGTAGATTCGATCCTTTCTTTGTCTCGACCCCCCTTATATAGGAGGCGGAGCCGAGAGTTTCGTAATACACAAGTTACAGAGTTCGAGAGGGTTTCGTACCCAGCTCGTAAGATTACAAATCTCTATCTTTCCTAATACAAACTATATTTCCTTAACACTAAATGGGCTTCCAAGTCTTCTTATTCTTCGGGTCTTGGGCCTTGAATAAACCCCGGGTACCATCTTTGGCAGGCCCATTGGGGATGCCTATGTCAACGGATGGACTCAAGGCGAGCCACGGGAGCATAGGTCTCTCCAAAGTCAATTCCTTCAACTTGAGAGAAACCTTGAGCCACCAATCTTGCCTTGTTCCTCACAATATTTCCAAACTCATCTTGCTTGTTCTTGAATATCCATTTAGTGCCTATAACATTGCGGCACTCCTTTGGCTTCTCTACTAAGGTCCACACTTTGTTGCGCTTGAAGTTGTTGAGTTCCTCGTGCATGGCTTCCACCCAATCCGAATCTTCAAGGGCTTCAAATACTTTCTTGGGTTCCACTACGGAGATATAAGCATGATGATTGCTAAAGTTAGCCAATTGCCTTCTTGTGGAGACCTTTGCTCGAACATCACCAAGGACCTTGTCATGTGTGTGTCCACGAATTTCAAGGGTCCTATCTCTTCTTGCTAGACGACGGGCCTCGATCTCCTCCTTGGTTCTTTTAGGCCTTGGAGGTGTCACTTGATCAACTTGATCATTTGGGTCCCCGTCTTGACCTTCAATTGGAGCTTCCTCAATTTCTTGAGAATGCTCAACCTCATGTGCTTGATCTTGGACAATATTTGGTGAAGTGCAAACATCGAATGGAAACTCATCGGAGCCATCATGAATCCTTGATTGATCTTGTCCTTGATCTTGTACATGAGAGGGAGGGTTTTCTTCTTGTTCTTGGGTTGGTGCATCATTAGCTTCAAGAGATGGGGTTTGTTGATGTTGAGAAGATGAGGGCTCCACCGTGGTAGAGCATAGTCCTTCCCGAGACGCCACACCGTGTCCCTCAATGGGGCGGAAAATCCCACACCCATTCTTACTATGGCATCTTGAGGTATTTCATCACCTGCACAAACATCAACTTGCCCCACTTGGGAGCCATCATTTTCTTCGAACTTCACACTACAAGATTCAATGATAATCCCGGAGGATACATCAAAGACTCTATAAGTGTGAGATTCGGCACCGTAACCAACAAATATACCCTCCAAAGCTTTAGGAGCAAATTTAGATAAACGAACTCCTTTGATTTTATAGAAACACTTACAACCGAACACCTTGAAGTATGAGATATTAGGCTTGTTGCCGGTGAGTATTTCATATGGAGTCTTGTTCAAGCCCTTACGGAGATAGAGCCGGTTAGAAGAATGACAAGCGGTGGAGATGGCTTCGGCCCAAAAATTATAGCGGGATTTGTATTCCGCCATCATAGACCTTGCCATATCCAAGAGAGTCCGGTTCTTCCTCTCCGCAACACCATTTTGTTGAGGGGTGTATGCAACGGAATATTGATGTCTTATCCCCTCATCACTAAGAAAATCATTGAGTGTATAGTTCTTGAACTCGGAGCCGTTGTCACTTCTTATTGCCATAATGAGGAGGTTGTGTTGGCGTTGCACCTCGGTAGCAAAGTCAATGAATATTTGTTGAGTCTCATCTTTCGTCTTGAGAAAGTAGACCCAAGTGTATCTTGAGTAATCATCAACAATCACCAAGCAATGTTTCTTCGCACCAAGACTTGCATGAGTAACGGGACCAAAGAGATCCACATGAAGGAGCTCCAAGATCCTCTTGGAAGAGATGATAGTCTTGCTTGGATGCGGAGAGTCATGCATTTTGCCTTCAACACAAGCCCTACAAACACGATCTTTGGCAAAAGAAACATTTTCCATTAGTCCCACAATATGGTTCCCCTTGTGAAGACTTTGCAAAGTTCTCATGTTGACATGGGCTAAGCGGCGATGCCACAACCAACCCACATCCGCCTTTCCGAATAGGCACATCGCACTTGAAGTGGTGGTCCCCGAAAAGTCCACCACATACAAGTTATGTTCGCGATACCCAACGAAAGTGACTTTTAGAGTCTTGCTCCACAAGAGGACCACAATATCATTATCAATAAAGACGGCGAAACCCATCTTGCCAAGGGCGGAAACGGAAAGCAAATTGTAACCAAGGGTTTTGACAAGCATGACATCCACAAGTGTTATGTTGTGTGCAACCACAACCTTGCCAAAACCCAATACCTCGGATGTAGAATTATCGCCAAAGGAGACGGTGATATTGTTTATGTTGGGCCTCAACTCCTTGACGAGGTTCTTGCCGCCGGTCATATGACTTGTACATCCACTATCAAGTACCCATTTTGAACCTCCGGCGGCATAGTCCTACATGAGATCAATTCTTGGATTTAGGTACCCATTTCTCAATGGGTCCTCTTTTGTTAGCAACAAGGGTCTTTGGGACCCAAATAGACCAAGCAACATAACCATCATATGGGCCAACATATTTAGCATAAACATCACCATAATAATCTTTAAATAGAACATAGTGAGGGTTAGCATTTCCCGCATCATCATCATTAATGGTGTTGCCCTTAGGGGCTTCACCATTGGAGATAGCTTTCTTCTTCTCTTGTGCGGGCTTGGCCTTTTGCTTGTTTGCCTTCTTTGCCTTGGCATTATAACCTAGGCCCTCCTTCCCATTGTTAGATCTTTGCTTACTCAAAAGATCATCCAAAGAAAGTTTACTTTGGGGAGAGGAGGCCTTAGCAAGTTCATCCTTCAACCTAGCATTTTCCTCAATAATATTTGCATGATCACATGAAGGGGTAGAGGAACTAGGCACATCATATGAAGCAAGCCTAATTTGAAGTTGCTCATTTGACTTGGATAGGAGAGTGTATTCACTCTTCAAAGCTTTGTGAGCTTTGTCTAGTTCATCTAGATCCTTCACAAGTTTCTCATGATCAACACCAAATTGGGCCATTTCCTTTTTAAGCACTTTAGTCTTAGCCCTAGCAAGATCTCTAGCTTTAGTGAGTTTGTTAATTTTATCTTGAGGCTCTTCAAGATTTTCTAGCCTCTCCTCAAGAGAAGCTATAGTGTCTTGACTTTCCTCAAGAGCATTTTTAAGAGCATGGATTTCAAGAGAGTCTTCTCTCTCTATTTGACCTTTTTTCTCAAGAGTATCATTTTGTTGAGCTAAACGAGCCATGAGATGTGAAACATGCTTTTTAGTGTTACCTTGTAGGTTAAAAATGAATTCATCAAACTCTAGCATTTCTTGTTTCACTTCTAGACTAGCATCATCAACCCCTAGATCACTTGATATGTTAGGCATAGAGGGGCTAGGAGATGATACCTCGGAGGATTTAGCCATGAGACAACTTTCTTCCTCCACATGAATGACCTCATTGGGGGATTCACTTGGTGATGAAGAGTTAGTGGAGAGGGAGGCAAGAGCGACCAATCCATTAGAGGTTGCATCTTCTTCATCATCAACATCATCATCTCCGGAGGTATATTCTTCTTGAGTTGATAGCACAATAGATGTGTCCAAGGAGGACCTTGTCATGAAGCAATGTGCATTCTTGATATGAGGATTCTCATTGGGGGATTCAAAGAGAGATGAAGAGGGAATGTTGGTAGTGACAATGGCGGCCACTTCCTTTGAGCTTTCTTCTTCTTCATCATCACTAGAGCTTTCAACTTCATCGGAGGAATATTCTTCCCTAGTCACTAGCACAACTCTTGGGGGCCTCTTGCCCTTCTTGGTCTTGTTGTTGTAGAATTTCTTGTTGGGGGCTTTTGAATATTTGCCCTTTGATTCTTTGCTCTTGTCCTTGGGAATGAGCCTTCCATTATGGTTCTCCCTATTCTCATAGGGGCATTCGGCGATGAAATGGCGCTTGTCATCACAGTTGTAGCATGATCTTGTTTTTGGACCAAAGGTAGTGAACCCACTTTTGTTGTTTCTCTTGATGTTGTCTTCCTTGGCCTTGGAGGGATCAACCCAAAAGGACTTTGCATGGAAGGCCATGTGATCATGATAGTGGCATTTCAAATCTTCCGGATAGGTCATACTCCAAGATGCCCTATATTGTTCTTGTGGGATCACTTCTTCTACGGAGTTGACCGTCAAGGCAAGATTGTTCCCTTTTGACATACCAATGGCACGATTGCGAGAATCATGGGAGTTTTGTTCGAGCACCTTGAGGGCTTGCATCTCGTGCACGGCTTGTTGAGACGTGAGAGAGGAATAGCATTCTCTCCCAACAAGAGTCTTGACATCAATGGGTTCAAACGGCATCATGCAATCAATGTACTTATCCTTGATCCAAGAGTCATTGATGTGGGTGGCACCCACAATCCGGAAAGCATCGGCAACGGTGACGAGTCTTGCATACATGTCTTCATGATCTTCATCCGGTAGCCTCATGAATCCTTCGGCTTTATTCCGAAGAGCATTGTACTTGTTTCTTCTCGTGCTTTCACTTCCAATGCAACTAGCGGCCAAACCATCCCAAGCTTCCTTGGCGGTGGTGAAGTTCCGAACACGAGACAAATCCTTTGTCCCCACACTAGTTTGGATCATGTGCAAGGCCGTGACATTGAGTTGACTATCAACCGCTTCTCTTCTAGTCAACTTGTTGGGGTTGTAGGGCTTGAAGCCCTCCTCGATGATTCTCCAAAGTTCATTGGAGGCACTACAAACATGAGAACGAAACTCAAATTGCCATGTATCGTAATCTTTCATATTAAACTTAGGTGGGTCTCCCCGAATGTTCAAATGAGGATGGGGAACCGGGATATCGGGAGATAGGAAAGGCGGAGCCACTCGATTGTAGCTATCACCTCCACTAGTTCCCATGGGAGAGGTAGCGGGGGGTTTGATAGTGGCTAAGTTGTCACCATTCAAGGGATTGATAGAGGAGGGTGATGTCGAAGCACCTCCCCCTTCAGACGCACCCTTGACAATTTCCTCTTCGGTGGGGATGATGGGGGGAGCCGCGGGAAGGCGGTCGTTAAGCATTTTCATCAATGCTTCCATTTGAATTTGCATTTGGGTTTGCATGGAGGATCTCAAGGATGTTTCCACCGACTTGAGATCATCCATGGAAACCGGCTTTGCGGCCCCCTCCGATTGTTCATCCTCCGGCATACTCTTAGGCGGTTAAGCCCGAAATAAGAGCCGAGGCTCTGATACCAATTGAAAGGATCGTATGCCGCACCTAGTTTTCTTTAAGATCTCGGGACGAGATCTTTTGTAAGGGGGAAGGGTTTGTAACATCCCAAGTTTCAACAATAATAAATGAAGAAGAGGGACATCTCAATTACTCAAATTTCACAACAAACAAAAACTTTTCTCATGCATATAGTGCTACATATAGTTTCATGCATAGGTGAGTTTTCTTTTGTGCAATTGCCATGATGAGTGCTTAGTGTTGATCAAGTGTGCTTAAACCCTAACACAAGATCACCTAACCCTAATTTGAGAAGAAAAAAGAAATAGCAATTCTCAATTCTCACTCACATACAACTTTGCTCAAATATGCAAATCACCACCAAAGGCCACCATTGCTTGATCCCTTGTTTCTAAAACTCTTATATATCAAAAACAAACACAAATGCATAGAAGAAACCAAATTCAAATCAAAGAAAATTTCAAATTCAACATACATATGATAATGGTCATTTGACACATTTATAAAATCTTCACCACTTTGCACCCCTGCAATTAAATATTCTTAAACCAAACTTGGTCAACCCTTGACACCTCATCCAAGACCAAGTCAAGGTGAACAACTTCTCTGTTGACCATCACTGCTGAAGTTGACCAGGTTGACCAGAAATGGATGGACAAGTGGAGACTTTGAAACAAAGAGAAGATGACCCCCAATTTGAATTCTTGCAAACCTTCACCAAAATGGACACCACCACCATCATTCCATCACATTAAATATAAGAATGAAGTGCACCAAAAAGATTTCCAAAATTCAAATATTTTGTTCTTGCGGCCATTGTGTCGAACACCTGGCAGGCAGCATCTACTTTGTGTTACACTCAATTACCACTGGATTTTAGCCTAAACCTCTTTTAGCTTGTGATGATCACACTCCCCTGCAACCCCTGCATCAATGCCATGTACTTGCACCATCGTTTAAAGTGTGGAAAAGGACCTAAACTAAGCATGTCGTGCACCATGCCGGCCATTCATGCCACTCATCTCCTGCCTCTCCTCTCCTTTACCATGTCACAGAGCATCCCCAACACACAAAGACGACACCAGCACAAGCCCTGGCTCACCCATGCACGGCATTGGCCAGGCGAGGCACGCCAGACCAGCACGCGACGCGCGTCACCGCGCTCTCGGCCGCGCCGAGCGCGCGCCGAGCGACGCCTTCCTCCTCTGCACCCTACGCTGCGTCGAGCATCGCCGCAGCACCCCTAGCTCCTAGACATGCTCAAATGCCCACGCCCACGCCGTCGCCGCCGTGCTCATCACCTCTCTCCGCGCATGCCGTGGGCACTGCAAGCCCCGAGCCCTCCTTCACCTTTTCTCGCGCCGCTGCACCTTGAGCATCGCGGACGCCGCCACATAGCCGTCCTGCCTTGCCCTTTGGCACGCCGAGACGCCGCGCCATGGACGCTCCTCCACAGCACCCACGGCACCCTCGCCCTCCTATAAAAGGAGCACCTCCTCGACCAAATCGTTCACACCATTCTGCTCCCCTCTCACCACTGAGTCTTCCCACACCACTAGCTCATCCAATTAACGCCGGAGCCGCCCCAATTTCAAGATCGGAGCCGCCGGAGCCAGGAGCTCGCCGCCGACGATTGACGCCACCCCACGCCTCGCCGACGGTACCAGGCGCTTCCCCATCCACGCCAACATCAACCAGCACCAAGCAGAGCCCCGCGGGAACCTCGGTACGCCCTCCGACCCCCTAGGCTCGCCGCGAGCTCGTCGGAATCCCGTCGGAGACGACGACGATTCTCAACCACCCGATGCGTGTTTGATCCAACGGATCATATCCCGTACCGTTTCGCTTTTATGAGCCGCTGACGGGTGGCCCCCACCTCGTCAGGCGGCCCACGCACACCAGATGCTTGCTGGGCTGCGCAGTGTTTAATTGCTTCGGCCCATTTAGATTTTCCCGCGTGGCCCAAAAATTCAAATATGATTTAATCCTTTTAGTTCAAATCCAATACTGTTGCCAACTTCAAATTTGAATAGTTTGAAATCTACTACACCAAATTTAGCAAATTTTATATATTCAGAAAGCTAATGAAATTATCTACACAATGCCACTGGCCTCATTCCCAAATTCGTAATTAAATTTAAATGATAAAAATAACAAGGAAGGGCCTTTTCTAACTTCAAATAATTATTAAAAATGATTTACAAATAATTTTGAGTTGATTCCAACTCTCATAAATCACATTTGACATGCTCTAATTGATTATGCAAAAATATGGTATAGTTGTTTTGCATGATCATGAACTAGGCTTAAATAATGGCTATGGAACCATTCCTAGCCCATTTAACACATACACATAAATTTATTTAAATAGTATGAGAGCTACCCTCTCATTTAAATGGTGATCCTAAGTAATTCAAATAGAGGTACTGACCTTGGTCTAATAGGCCTCATGCTTGATTACTTAGAGACATTAAATCATTACCATGCTAGTATTAATATGCATGAGGTGTAGCACCTCATTTAAAATTTCTACTCTCAAATAATAGATATGAAGTGTTGACCTTGGTCAACTATACTCATACCTTATTATTATTTGAAGAGATTAAATCTTAATAAGATTCAATGAGAGGAAATTATTTCCTCCAAAACATTAAAGAGCTATACTTATTAAATTATAATGAGAGGAAATTATTTTTCTTTAACATAAACAAAGTAAATCACCATGCTAATAAGATGTGATGCTAGCATAGGCTTGTGTGCATCTTTGGTGTGTTTAGCTTAGCACTTAAGTTTGTGTGGTGATTGTATACCTCGTATTCGTGTATAGACGCTAGTAACGAGGAGTATCAAGAGGAGGAAGGCTACTCTCAAGAGGAGGAGGAAAACTTTGATTCCTATCCCAACCAAGGCAAGCTAACACTCTTGCAAGCCACTCTAATGCAAAGCTCTTCATGAGCAAGGCACCCTTACATTTTACTTATGCTTAAATAATCCTATCCTATGTTTTTACCTTGCCATTTATTTTGCTTTATATTTCAAAGCTTACTTCTGGATTCATGATTTCACGTGGTCTAGAATAGCACAAGAATATCAAGGTTAGTTTAAGCAAATAAACTAGATAGCACCCCTCATGACTAGTTGCTATTGCTAAATAAATAAAATTGACTACTATAGATGGGAACAAGGTGAAATGAAATGACTTGGAAAGATTTTGACGGTGAATGTGACTTGAATGACTTGGTGAAATTTTGTGAAAACTGATGATTGGGTTCGGATGCGATACCCTTCCAATTATACAAGTACCCCCACAATACCTGATTATGGGTAGGGCGTAACTAGAAACTTATGTAGTTTAGTATGGGTTCCCTCTACACAAGCATCATAGGGGTTATGCTGAGGCTGTCTCCGTTACAAGTGATATGATGTGAATGTACGACCCAAGCCCTGTGCAGTTCCCGGGTTGACAGTTGGTTTTCACCGGGAGGCCAAGCTCATGGGGAGAGGTGCCTATACTAGGTTATTTAAGTGAAAGGTTATGGTTGATGATCCGCATACTGAGTTACGATGATTCAGGATATTCCCTGACGGATGTAATCAAAAGTTGTGGCACAAGAGTACAACCTCTGCAGAGTGTTAAACCTATTCGAATAGCCGTGTCCACGGTTACGGACGATTGGAAAGGCCATACTGTTCCGTTGTCAGAATTTGTTTTAAAAAGGAATGGTGAATCTGAAAGGTGACTGGAACTTTGAAAACACAACTGATGTTGTGGGAATGACACTAATGTTCCCACCCGAGTTAGTCTAGCGATTCAAGCATCTTTACTAAATGTTTGTGAACTAAACTTGGCTTTACGCAAATAAACCTAGAGCTTAGCAAACCATTAAAATTGGTAATACTTACATTAGTATTAGTTTGCGAGTACTTAAAGTACTCATGGCTGTGTCCCTGGCTATTCCAATGCCAGACTATGAAGAGGAGCAACACTACGAGGATGACGGTCAGCAGGACGTCTACCAGAACTAGGATGCTTCTAACGTCAAGCGTTGGCCTGTGGATAGATAGGTCCACCCACTATGACGCTTCCGCTATTTATTTCTGTTCGTTGATCATGTAGATCAACTATTTGTGTAATATTGGATCATGTTATCTATGGATGTAAGACTCTCTGTGTTGTAATAAATAATGACTCTATGATATTCAACTATTGTGTCTCGCAACAACACTATTCCTGGGATTGCGATGTATGACATAATAGGCATCTGGACTTAGAAATCCGGGTGTTGACAAGTTGGTATCAGAGCCATTGTTTGACCTTAGGAGCCCCTAGTTTAGAATGGACGTTTGAACCACTTAGACTTAAAAGAAATAAAAGAAATAGTTATAAAAACATATTCACACTCTTATCTTTGAGATCTTTTACAAAATAATAAGTTCATGTTTCCTTCTTACAATTAAATTAAAATTTTGAACACTCACACTTCTCTAACTTACTCATCCATGCCTCTACAGATGGAGCATTACGCCCAGACGGAGTCTTACCAGCTGGGGAACGGGGGAAGTTTGGTTTTCGAGCGAGACTTGGACTTGGTGTCCGAGGAGCTTGAACGCCCACCTCCCGAGTTTCACGGAGTCCGGATCCACAACCAGCCCGGAGGGGAACCGCAGTGGATGATTACCGCTGACTTGAAGGGAAGGATGGAGCCTCCCATGTCGGAGAGGATCCTTTTCTCCTTCAAGGCAAGCAACTGGATGGACGGACTTGCTCATGCCCTTCAGGAGGGACTTGCTCGTGTGTGCGGACAGAACATCGCTGCACTCCAGGGTACCCGCTTCACCCACTTCGCGAGGCATGACACCGTGGGAGAGCCCATGGCACTCTCTTCGCACCCGGTGCTCAAGCATCATGTGGAGCATCTGGACTTTATGCTTCACGAGACCCGGAAGGATCTGGAGCATATGCGTGTCCACGCCCACCGTGCTCAGATGGCTTTGGCTCATCATGCCGATGCCATCAGGCTACTCGCCAAGGACCGCAGGTCACTCCGCCTGCAACGCGCCAAGAAGGACGCTACTATCACGCGTCTTCGCGCGAAGATACGCACCTTGGAGGCCACTGTCCGGTCCCAAGAGGACCAGCTGCAGGAGATGGAGGATAACGGAGAGGACATCCAGGGAGGCGAGGCCTTCCTGAGTGACGACAACGACTTTGAGGAGGACGAGTTCACCGAGGAGGAGGACTACGAGTTTCTGGAGTCCGGAGAGGATGGGATCATCCCCATCGATGTGGATGAAGATGAGGAGGAGTAGTTGCACTAGTCACTTGTGTAGGTGTGAGTTGTATCCCCGCACGTTGTATCGTAGTTTGGTGAAAGGGTTCTTCAAACCCTCCGGTGTGTTACCTTGTAATGTTTGCATCATGAATGAAATAAAAGTATGTTTAGTTTCAACATGTCAAGAACTCAAGTTTTAAATCTTGAACTTACCCCAAAATAAGCCCTAGCAATTTCCCTCTCATCTCATGATCTATCTCAATGTTCAGATGGCACCTCCCGGCCGTGCATCGCAGGATGCTATGATGCAACTGCTGCAGACCCTCATGGCAGATAGAGAGGCTGAAAGAGCTGAAAGGCAAGCCAACATCGCTGCACTGCAACAGATTGCCCAGAACAACCAGGGCCACGGAAACCATGACCACCCAGGCTCAAAACTAAAGAACTTCCAGAACACCAATCCGCCGGTGTTTAGCAAGACAGAGGAACCCCTCGATGCGGACGATTGGCTCCATACCATGGAGAACAATCTGGAAGTGGCCGGAGTCGAGGCCAACGACAAGGTGCTGTTTGCCACGCACTATCTGGCAGGACCAGCACGTGCCTGGTGGACTAGTGCCCGCGCATTGAATGCGGGGCAAATGATGACTTGGGCTGACTTCAAGCTCAAGTTCAGCAAGTACCATGTGCCCCCGGGCCTGATCAAGAAGATGAGGGACGAGTTCCGTGAACTCAAACAGGGCAGAATGACTGTGGTGGAGTACCGTGACAAGTTCCTTACCTTGTCAAGGTACGCCCCTGATGAGACGGATACCACCGAGAAGAGGAAGGAGAGGTTCCTGAATGGACTGCACGCAGATGCAGACCGTGTTGGTCAACATCCCTTGTTGACCTTGAAGCCCTTGTTGACTCCGCCATCCAGATGGAGGGCAAGCTGAAACTGTGCCAATGAGAACCGCAAGCGCAGAATGATGAATCAGAGTGGGCCCAGCAATAACCCAAGCTTCGCCTAGCTCCACGGAGGATTCACCTCAAACAACAGCCACCGGCACAGATGTCACGCCCGGTTATCAGAACCGGAGTGGAGGAAACCCCAGGCCAGGAGGCCACCACAACAACAACAACTACGTCCACCACAACAACAACTTCAACCGTGCTCCGATGAGAGCCCCCGCCAACAACAACAACACCAACACTGCTCCAAGGACTGGGAGCAATGCTGTTCCTGTCGCTACCAAGGACAAGGCCACCATCACCTGCTACGAGTGTGGTGTAGTGGGACACTATTCCAATGAGTGCCCCAAGAGACTCGCCAAGCTCGCCGCCAACGCCGCTGCACCTGCTCAAGCAGCAACGCCGTGTCACCAACGGCAAGAAGTTCGCCCCCAACAACCCCAACAACCGCAGCGGCCGCCTCTTTCACATGAGTGCGGAAGAAGCCAAGAAGCGCCAGATGTCGTGCTGGGTATGTTCTCTGTTAACTCAGTACTGGCAAGAGTGTTGTTTGATTCTGGAGCATCGCATTCATTTGTCACCGAAGATTTTGCATGCACTAGTAAGATTCAACCCATCAGTTTGAAGCATGTCATGATAGTTCAAATACCTGGATCAACAACTAAAGCTAGAAAAATTTGCAAAGATGTACCCATCAGAATTCATGAAATAGAGTTTTATGCAAATTTGATTGTTCTGGGAACAAAGGGTTTGGAAGTAGTACTGGGTATGGACTGGATGTCCAAGCATCATGGACTGATTGATTGTGCCAAGAAGGCCATCACCATGACAAGTAGCACCGGAATATTGGTAGAACATATCTCAGAAAGACTGCCCAGAAAGTTTACCTGCAACCAGAGTGTAGCCAAACCTACCTTGGATCAGATCAGGGTCGTCTGTAGATTCCCTGATGTGTTTCCTGATGATCTACCCAGTATGCCCCCAGATCGGGATATCGAGTTTATCATTGAGTTAATCCCTGGAACAGGACCCATCGCCCAGAGAGCTTACAGCATGAACCCCGCAGAATTAGTGGAACTGAAGAAACAGTTGGATGAACTTTTAGCCAAAGGTCTGATCCGACCAAGTGCGTCGCCTTGGAGATCCCCAGTTCTGTTTGTGGATAAGAAAGACGGTGCCAGTCGTTTATGTACGGATTACCGCAAGCTGAATGATGTCACCATCAAGAACAAATATCCCTTGCCTAAGATAGAAGACTTGTTGACCAGTTGACAGGTGCCACTGTGTTCTCTAAGATTGATCTTAGGACAGGTTACCACCAACTGAAGATCCGTGCAACGGATATCCCAAAGACGGCATTCACCACCAGATATGGGTTGTATGAGTACAACGTCATGTCGTTTGGATTGACCAATGCCCCCGCTTACTTCATGAACCTCATGAATAAGATCTTCATGAACTTCCTGGACAAGTTTGTCGTCGTTTTCATTGATGACATCCTAATCTACTCCAAGTCCGAGGAAGAACATGAGCAACACCTGGAGATTGTCCTAGAACCCTTAGACAGCACAAGTTGTATGCCAAGTTCAGCAAGTGCGAGTTTTGGTTGAAGGAAGTAGGATTCCTAGGACACATCTTGTCCGCAGGAGGAATTGCTGTTGACCCCACCAAGATTAAGACGTTGCAGAATGGAAGACCCCGACCACTCAGACTGAAGTTCGTGCTTTCCTCGGATTGGCGGGATATTATCGCCGATTCGTTGAAGGATTCTCAAGCATAGCAAGACCCATGACTCAACTGCTGAAGAAGGACAAGAAGTTTGAATGGACCAATAAATGTGAAGAGAGCTTCCAGAAGCTCAAGACCAAGTTGACCACAGCCCCAATACTGATCATGCCGGACATCACCAAGCCGTTTGATGTGTACTGTGACGCCTTCCAAGATTGGTCTTGGATGTGTGTTGATGCAAGAAGGCAAGGTGATCTCATACCTGTCTAGGCAATTGAAGCCTCATGAGCAGAATTATCCAACCCATGACTTAGAGCTAGCAGCCGTAGTTTTAGCATGAAGGTGGCGTCATTACCTCATGGGTAATCGATGCGAGATTTACTCGGATCACAAGAGTTTGAAGTATATCTTCACTCAGAAGGAGCTGAATATGAGGCAAAGAAGATGGTTAGAGTTAATCAAGGATTACGACATGGAAATCCACTATCACCCCGGCAAGGCCAATGTGGTAGCAGATGCTTTGAGTAGACTGCCGTGTCAGTTGAACTCCATGATCGCCGAAGAGCAACCTAGCCTGCACCAAGAGTTTGAGCAGTTTAGGATGGAGCTGGTTAGCGAAGGATTTCTCGCCAGCATAGAGCTACAACCTACCTTGATTAGTCAGATCAAGGAAGCCCAAAAGGGAAATGCTAGTATTGACGGAATCAAGAAGCAAATAGCTGCGGGAAAAGCACCAGGATTCACCGTAGATGAAGAAGGAGTACTTTGGTACAACGGACGCTTGTGCGTGCCGTCAGATTCTGACCTGAAGCAGGTGTTTTATTCTTGTAGACAGTGTTGGGCCTCCAAGAGCAGAGGTTTGTAGAACAGCAGCAAGTTTCCCTTAAGTGGATTACCCAAGGTTTATCGAACTCGAACTCGGGGAGGAAGAGGTCAAAGATATCCCTCTCATGCAACCCTGCAACCACAAAGCAAGAAGTCTCTTGTGTCCCCAACACACCTAATAGGTGCACTAGTTCGGCGAAGAGATAGTGAAATACAAGTGGTATGAATGAATATGAGCAGTAGTACGGCGCCAGAAAATAGCTTACCGGCGTGCGCTTGATGGTAGTAATATTGTAGGAAGTAAACAAGCGAGTAACGCAAAGAGGCCAAAGATAGTAACGCAAGAAACAAAGAAACAAGCAAAGTGATAAAGAGAACAAGGCCTAGGGATTAGACTTTCACTAGTGGACACTCTCAACATTGATCACATAACAGAATAGATAAATGCATACTCTACACTCTCTTGTTGGATGATGAACACATTGCGTAGGATTACACGAACCCTCAATGCCGGAGTTAACAAGCTCCACAATTCAATGTTCATATTTAAGTAACCTTAGAGTGTAAGATAGATCAATACGACTAAACCAAGTACTAACGTAGCATGCACACTGTCACCTTCATGCTTATGTAGGAGGAATAATACACATCAATACTATCATAGCAATAGTTAACTTGCCAATCTACAAGAGATCATGATCATAGCATAAACCAAGTACTAACACGGATGCACACACTGTCACCATTACATCGTGCAGGAGGAATAAACTACTTTAATAACATCACTAGAGTAGCACATAGATAGATTGTGATACAAAACACATTGCAATCATAAAGAGATATAAATAAGCACTTCACTATGCCATTCATAACAGTGAATAAGTATTCTGTGAAATATATCCTAAGAGACCCACACGGTGCACACACTGTCACCTTTACACACGTGGGACAAGGAGTCTCCGGAGATCACATAAGTAAAACTCACTTGACTAGCATAATGACATCTAGATTACAAGCATCATCATATGAATCTCAATCATGTAAGGCAGCTCATGAGATTATTGTATTGAACTACATAGGAGAGAGATGAACCACATAGCTACCGGTACAGCCCCGAGCTCGATGGAGAACTACTCCCTCTTCATGGGAGCAGCAGCGTGATGAAGATGGCGGTGGAGATGGCAGCGGTGTCGATGGAGAAGCCTTCCGGGGGCACTTCCCCGTCCGGCAGTGCCAACGAGACTCCTGTCCCCCGGATCTTGGCTTCGCATGGCGGCAGCCCGGAAGGTTTCGCGTACCGTGGCTTCCTCCGTAAGGGTTTTCGATGCAGGGGCTTTATATAGGTGAAAGGGCAGCGTCAGAAGGTCGAAGGGGCGACGACACCATAGGCTGGTGCGGCCAGGCCCAGTCACACCTATCATCCTGGGCCCATAGGGCCCTCCTCCGCTCTCGGGTGTTCTGGATGCTTCCGGGCAAAATAGGAACCTGGCGTTGATTTCGTCCACCCGAGAATATTTCTTACTAGGATTTCTGAAACCAAAGCAGAAAACAGGAACCGGCACTTCGGCATCTCGTCAATAGGTTAGTTCCGGAAAACGCATAATAATGACATATAATGTGTATCAAACATGTAGGTATCATCAATAAAGTAGCATGGAACATAAGAAATTATCGATACGTCGGAGACGTATCAGCATCCCCAAGCTTAGTTCTGCTCGTCCCGAGCAGGTAAAACGATAACAAAGATAATTTCTGAAGTGACATGCCATCATAATCTTGATCATACTATTTGTAAACATATGTAATGAATGCAGTGATCAAAACAATGGTAATGACATGAGTAAACAAGTGAATCATAAAGCAAAGACTTTTCATGAATAGTACTTCAAGACAAGCATCAATAAGTCTTGCATAAGAGTTAGCTCGTAAAGCAATAATTCAAAGTAGAGGTATTGAAGCAACACAATGGAAGATTAAGTTTCAGCGGTTGCTTTCAACTTGTAACATGTATATCTCATGGATAGTGTCAATGTAAAGTAATATAACAAGTGCAATATGCAAGTATGTAGGAATCAATGCACACACACAAGTGTTTGCTTCTTGAGGTGGAGAGAGATAGGTGAACCGACTCAACAATAAAAGTAAAAGAAAGGTCCTTCAAAGAGGAAAGCATCGATTGCTATATTTGTGCTAGAGCTTTTATTTTGAAAACATAAAGAGAGCATAAAAGTAAAGTTTTGAGAGGTGTTTGTTGTTGTCAACGAATGGTAGTGGGCACTCTAACCCCTTGCCAGACAAACCTTCAAAGAGCGGCTCCCATTTTATTTTTATTTTTGGGTGGCACTCCTTCCAACCTTTCTTTCACAAACCATGGCTAACCGAATCCTCGGGTGCCTGCCAACAATCTCATACCATGAAGGAGTGCCTTTTTATTTTAGTTTTATTATGATGACACTCCTCCCCACCTTTGCTTTCTCAAGCCATGGCTAACCGAATCCTTCGGGTGCCGTCCAACAATCACATACCATGGAGGAGTGTCTATTTTTGTTAATTAATTTGGGACTGGGAATCCCATTGCCAGCTCTTTTTGCAAAATTATTGGATAAGCGGATGAAGCCACTAGTCCATTGGTGAAAGTTGCCCAACATGATTGAAAGATAAACACCACATACTTCCTCATGAGCTATAAAACATTGACACAAATAAGAGGTAATAACTTTTGAATTGTTTAAAGGTAGCACTCAAGCAATTTACTTTGGAATGGCGGAGAAGTACCATGTAGTAGGTAAGTATGGTGGACACAAATGGCATAGTGGTTGGCTCAAGGATTTTGGATGCATGAGAAGTTCCCTCTCGATACAAGGCTTAGGCTAGCAAGGTTATTTGAAACAAACACAAGGATGAACCGGTGCAGCAAAACTCACATAAAAGACATATTGTAAACATTATAAGACTCTACACCGTCTTCCTTGTTGTTCAAAACTCAATACTAGAATTATCTAGACCTTAGAGAGACCAAATATGCAAACCAAATTTTAGCAAGCTCTATGTATTTCTTCATTAATAGGTGCAAAGTATATGATGCAAGAGCTTAAACATGAGCACAACAATTGCCAAGTATCACATTATCCAAGACATTTTACCAATTACTACATGTAGCATTTTCCAATTCCAACCATATAACAATTTAACGAAGAGGAAACTTCGCCATGAATATTATGAGCTAAGAACACATGTGTTCATACGAACCAGCGGAGCGTGTCTCTCTCCCACACAAGGATGAACTTATTCAGAGAACTAAGATAACAAAACAAAAATAAAAGCACACACAGACGCTCCAAGTAAAATACATAAGATGTGACCGAATAAAAATATAGTTTCAGGGAGGAACCTGATGATGTTGTCGATGAAGAAGGGGATGCCTTGGGCATCCCCAAGCTTAGACGCTTGAGTCTTATTAGAATATGCAGGGATGAACCACGGGGCATCCCCAAGCTTAGAGCTTCCTCCTCTTGATCATAGTATATCATACTCCTCTCTTGACCCTTGAAAACTTCCTTCACACCAAACTTCAAGCAAACTCATTAGAGGGTTAGTGCATAATCAAAAATTCACATGTTCAGAGGTGACACAATCATTCTTTGCACTTCTGGACATTGCATAAAGCTACTGGACATTAATGGATCAAAGAAATGAATCCAACATAGCAAAAGAGGCAATGCGAAATAAAAGGCAGAATCTGTCAAAAACAGAACAGTCCGTAAAGACGATTTTAAAATGGCACCAGACTTGCTCAAATGGAAAAACTCAAAACTAATGAAAGTTGCGTACATATCTGGGGATCACGCTAGTAAATTGGCAGATTTTTTCGAATTTTCTACAGAGACTTGTGCCAGAATTCGTGACAGACAGCAATGCTGTTTCTGCGCAGCGATCCCAAATATAACATCAACTTTAACATAGAAACTTTACTTGGCACAAAAACATGATAAGGAGAGGTTGCTACAGTAGTAAACAACTTCCAAGACTCAAATATAAAACAAAGTACTGTAGTAAAAAAAACACATGGGTTATCTCCCAAGAAGTTCTTTCTTTATAGCCATTAAGATGGGCTCAGCAGTTTAATGATGCACTCGCAAGAAATAGAAGTTGAAGCAAAAGAGAGCATCAAGAGGCAAATTCAAAACACATTTAAGTCTAACATGCTTCCTATGCATAGGAATCTTGTAAATAAACAAGTTCACGAAGAGCAAAGTAACAAGCATAGGAAGATAAAACAAGTGTAGCTTCAAAAATTTCAGCACATAGAGAGGTGTTTTAGTAACATGAAATTTTTTACAACCATATTTTCCTCTCTCATAATAACTTTCAGTAGCATCATGAGCAAACTCAACAATATAACTATCACATAAAGCATTCTTATCATGAGTCTCATGCATAAAATTATTACTACGCCCAACATAAGCATAGTCATTCTTATTAATTGTAGTGGGAGCAAATTCAACAAAGTAGCTATCAAATATAGGAGGTATATTGTAATCATAATAAAATTTATCCTCCATAACAGGTGGTAACAAAAGACTACTATCATTATAATCATCATAAATGGGAGGCAAAGTATCATCAAAGTAAATTTTCTCCTCAATGCTTGGGACTAAAAATATCATGCTCATCAAAACCAGCTTCCCCAAGCTTAGAATTTTCCATAGCATTAGCAACAATAGTGTTCAAAGCATTCATATTAATATGTTCCATGGGTTTTTTAATTTTCGCATCAAACCATCCATGTCTTAAATCAGGAAATAGAATAAAAAGGTCATTGTTGTCCATTATGCCTAACTAGTGTAAACAAGAAACCAAATGTCGCAATTGCAGAGTCTAAAGGAAATAGCTTCGAGCACACACACAATGGCGCCAGAAAAGTGTTACCTGGAACCGGAGTATGAGTGCCTTTTACCTTTCCCTCCCGGCAACGGCGCCGAAAAGTGCTTGATGTCTACGGGTGCTTCTATTCTTGTAGACAGTGTTGGGCCTCCAAGAGCAGAGGTTTGTAGAACAGGCAAGTTTCCCTTAAGTGGATTACCCAAGGTTTATCGAACTCAGGGAGGAAGAGGTCAAAGATATCCCTCTCATGCAACCCTGCAACCACAAAGCAAGAAGTCTCTTGTGTCCCCACACACCTAATAGGTGCACTAGTTCGGCGAAGAGATAGTGAAATACAAGTGGTATGAATGAATATGAGCAGTAGTACGGCGCCAGAAAATAGCTTACTGGCATGCAATTGATGGTAGTAATATTGTAGGAAGTAAACAAGCAGTAGTAACGCAGCAGTAGTAACGCAGCAGTAGTAACGCAGTAAAACAGTAAACTATTTAGGAACAAGGCCTAGGGATTAGACTTTCACTAGTGGACACTCTCAACATTGATCACATAACAGAATAGATAAATGCATACTCTACACTCTCTTGTTGGATGATGAACACATTGCGTAGGATTACACGAACCCTCAATGCCGGAGTTAACAAGCTCCACAATTCAATGTTTATATTTAAGTAACCTTAGAGTGTAAGATAGATCAATACGACTAAACCAAGTACTAGCGTAGCATGCACACTGTCACCTTCATGCTTATGTAGGAGGAATAATACACATCAATACTATCATAGCAATAGTTAACTCGCAATCTACAAGAGATCATGATCATAGCATAAACCAAGTACTAACACGGATGCACACACTGTCACCATTACATCGTGCAGGAGGAATAAACTACTTTAATAACATCACTAGAGTAGCACATAGATAGATTGTGATACAAAACACATTGCAATCATAAAGATATAAATAAGCACTTCATTATGCCATTCATAACAGTGAATAAGTATTCTGTGAAATATAGCCTAAGAGACCCACACGGTGCACACTGTCACCTTTACACACGTGGGACAAGGAGTCTCCGGAGATCACATAAGTAAAACTCACTTGACTAGCATAATGACATCTAGATTACAAGCATCATCATATGAATCTCAATCATGTAAGGCAGCTCATGAGATTATTGTATTGAACTACATAGGAGAGAGATGAACCACATAGCTATCGGTACAGCCCCGAGCCTCGATGGAGAACTACTCCCTCTTCATGGGAGCAGCAGCGTTGATGAAGATGGCGGTGGAGATGGCAGCGGTGTCGATGGAGAAGCCTTCCGGGGGCACTTCCCCGTCCGACGGGTGCCGGAAAGAGACTCCTGTCCCCAGATCTTGGCTTCGCGATGGCGGCGCTGCGGAAGGTTTCGCGCACCGTGGCTTCCTCCGTAGGGTTTTCGATGCAGGGGCTTTATATAGGTGAAAGGGCAGCGTTAGAAGGTCAGGGGCGACGACACCATAGCTGGCGGCCAGGGCCCAGGCCGCGCCACCCTATCATCTGGGCCCACAGGGCCCTCCTCCGCGCTCTCCTACGGATGCTTCCGGCAAAATAGGAACCTGGGCATTGATTTCGTCCAATTCCGAGAATATTTCCTTACTAGGATTTCTGAAACCAAAAACAGCAGAACAGGAACTGGCACTTCGGCATCTCGTCAATAGGTTAGTTCCGGAAAACGCATAATAATGACATATAATGTGTATAAAACATGTAGGTATCATCAATAAAGTAGCATGGAACATAAGAAATTATCGATACGTCGGAGACGTATCAAACCCCAAGAGGAAGGTATGATGCGCACAGTAGCAAGTTTTCCCTCAGAAAGAAACCAAGGTTTAATCGAACCAGAGGAGCCAAGAAGCACGTTGAAGGTTGATGGTGGCGAAATGTGATGCGGCAACAACGCGGCGCCAACGTGGAACCTGCACAACACAACCCAAGTACTTTGCCCCAACGAAACAGTGAGGTTGTCAATCTCACCGGCTTGCTGTAACAAAGGATTAACCGTATTGTGTGAAAGATGATTGTTTGCAAGAAAACAATAAAACAAGTATTGCAGTAGATTGTATGCTATGTAAAGAATAGGACCGGGGTCCACAGTTCACTAGAGTGTCTCTCCCATAAGATAAAGGCATGTTGGGTGAACAAATTACAGTCGGGCAATTGACAAATAGAGAAGGGCATAACAATGCATATACATGATATGATAAATATAGTGAGATTTAATCCGGGTACGACAAAGTACATAGACCGCCATCCAACCGCATCTATGCCTAAAAGTCCACCTTCAGTTATCATCCGAACCCCATTCAGTAAGTTGCAAAGCAACGACAATTGCATTAAGTATGGTGTGTAATGTAATCGACAACTACATCCTTAGACATAGAATCAATGTTTTATCCCTAGTGGCAACAGCACATCACAACCTTAGAACCTTCTGTCACTGTCCCAGGTGTCAATGAAGGCATGAACCCACTATCGAGCATAAATACCCCCTCTTGGAGTTAAGAGTAAAAACTTGGCCAGAGCCTCTACTAATAACGGAGAGCATGCAAGATCATAAACAACACATAAACAATAGATTGATAATCACCATAACATAGTATTCTCTATCCATCGGATCCCGACAAACACAACATATAGTATTACAGATAGATGATCTTGATCATGTTAGGCAGCTCACAAGATCCAACAATGAAGCACAATTAGGAGAAGACGACCATCTAGCTACTGCTATGGACCCATGGTCCAGGGGTGAACTACTCACTCATCACTCCGGAGGCGATCATGGCGATAAAGAGTCCTCTGGGAGATGAATCCCTCTCCGGCAGGTGCCGGAGGCGATCTCCTGAATCCCCCGAGATGGGATTCGGCGGCGGCGTCTCTGGAAGGTTTTCCGTATCGTGGCCTCTGACCGGGGTTTCGCGACGGAGGCTATAAGCAGGCGGGGTAGGTCGGGGGGCCGACGAGGGCCCACACCATAGGGCGGCGCGGGCCCCCTCCGGCCGCGCGGCCCTATGGTGGCGGCGCCTCGTCGCCCCACTCGTATCCCTTTCGTCTCCTGGAAGCTTCGTGGCAAAATAGGACCCGGGCGTTGATTTCGTCCATTCCGAGAATATTTCGTTACTAGGATTTCTGAAACCAAAAACAGCAGAAAACAAATGGCTCTTCGGCATCTTGTTAATAGGTTAGTTCCAGAAAATGCGTAAATACGACATATAATGTGCATAAAACATGTAGGTATGATCAATAAAGTAGCATGGAACATAAAAAATTATCGATACGTTGGAGACGTATCAGCGTGCCGTCAGATTCTGAGTTGAAACAAGTTATTCTGAAGGAAGCCCATGACACCTTGTATTCTATTCACCCCGGAGGTACCAAGATGTACCAGGACTTGAAGGAACAGTTTTGGTGGCATGGAATGAAGCGAGAAATCGGGAGCTACATCGCCAAGTGTGACATCTGTCAGAGAGTCAAGGCCGAGCATCAACGACCCGCAGGACTGCTACAGCCCCTGCAGATTCCCGAGTGGAAGTGGGATTCGGTAGGAATGGACTTCATCACCGGACTGCCCAAATCTAGCAAAGGAAATGATTCTATCTGGGTAGTGGTTGATAGATTGACCAAAGTCGCCCATTTCATCCCTGTCAAGACCACCTACCAAGGACCAAAGCTAGCTGAGTTATATATCTCACGGATAGTCAGCCTGCACGGAACCCCGAAGTCAATCGTGTCAGATAGAGGTTCGCAATTCACCTCAAGATTCTGGCAGAAAGTACATGAAGGACTAGGAACCCGTCTAAATTTCAGCACTGCATACCACCCGCAGACGGATGGACAGACTGAAAGAGTCAATCAAATCCTGGAAGATATGTTGAGAGCTTGTGTGCTAGAATATGGATCCAAATGGGAAGACTGTCTACCGTACGCAAAATTTTCGTACAACAACAGCTACCAAGCCAGCTTGCAAATGGCCCCCTTTGAAGCATTGTACGGAAGGAAGTGTCGTACCCCTCTGAACTGGTCGGAAGTCGGAGAGAGCCAAGTGTTTGGACCAGATATTCTCCGCGAAGCCGAAGAGAAGGTACACAAGATCCGCGAGTACCTCAAGACAGCCCAGTCAAGACAGAAGAGCTACGCCGACAAAAGACGCCGAGAGATGACCTTCGAGATCGGAGACTTTGTGTATCTCAAAGTGTCCCCTCTTAAAGGAATGCAGAGATTTCAGCTGAAAGGAAAGCTCGCACCCCGCTACATTGGACCATTCAAAGTCCTGAGTCGCCGAGGAGAAGTGTCTTATCAACTGGAATTACCGGAAGAAATGGCAGCGGTACACAATGTGTTTCACATCTCTCTACTCCGCAAATGCTTGGAAGTACCGGAGAAGACCGAAGTCTTCAAGAACATTGATCACAGATCTGTGGACATCAACTCAGACTTGACCTATCGCGAAGTGCCGATTCGCATCCTAGAAGAAGCTTTCAGAACCACTCGTACCAGGAGTATCAAGTTTCTGAAGATTCAATGGAGTAACCACACCGAAGAAGAAGCCACTTGGGAGAGAGAAGACCTTATGAAGACTGAGTACCCAAATCTCTTTAGTACCTAGTTTTCTTTAAGATCTCGGGACGAGATCTTTTGTAAGGGGGAAGGGTTTGTAACATCCCAAGTTTCAACAATAATAAATGAAGAAGAGGGACATCTCAATTACTCAAATTTCACAACAAACAAAAACTTTTCTCATGCATATAGTGCTACATATAGTTTTATGCATATGGTGAGTTTTCTTTTGTGCAATTGCCATGATGAGTGCTTAGTGTTGATCAAGTGTGCTTAAACCCTAACACAAGATCACCTAACCCTAATTTGAGGAGAATAAAAGAAATGGCAATTCCCTCTCACTCACATACAACTTTGCTCAAATATGCAAATCACCACCAAAGGCCACCATTGCTTGATCCCTTGTTTCTAAAACTCTTATATATCAAAAACAAACACAAATGCATAGAAGAAACCAAATTCAAATCAAAGAAAATTTCAAATTCAACATACATATGATAATGGTCATTTGACACATTTATAAAATCTTCACCACTTTGCACCCCTGCAATTGAATATTCTTAAACCAAACTTGGTCAACCCTTGACACCTCATCCAAGACCAAGTCAAGGTGAACAACTTCTCTGTTGACCATCACTGCTGAAGTTGACCAGGTTGACCAGGAACGCAAAGCCTCCTGGTCGCGCGCCGATGCGGGTCGCAAGGGCGTGACCTATACCTGGTCAGGAAGGTGTGGATGATGCCTCGCTTAGTTTCCTGCAGGGCACACACGTACACGTTAAAGCCTCGATCGGCTCTCAGGTTGTCCTGTGAATCGGCTCATGGAGCCGATCCACCCATGATTCGTCCAAGGTGGCCGAATATATGGTGGTCCTGCTTGATCAAGATAAAGCATATGAGATCTACGACGATCTAGGGTTTTCACCGCATAATCGGATCATCCTACTCACGATTGGGCCTCGCGCTCACGCACGGTAAACGTAAGCCAGCCCTAGACAAGGCCTAAAAACCAACACTAGGTTGATCCTCGGAACGTCCTGTCTAGGGGCAGCAAACTACACCCTGCATGCCGCTGGATCCTCCAACCCTTTGTAAGGCCTAACTATTGCAGATATTAAACTAATCCTTGATGAATCAAGGAGCGATCATAACGGATCAGATCTACTAAATAAAGATCAAGCGGGGTGCCGCCCCTGCACCCATGATGAGGCACAAGGACGGCTAGACGCGCAAGGGTTGCACTACGCGAGCATATGATGCTAAGAACGATGCTAACCCTAACGCGTCTACGATAACTACGTTGTTCGCCATCAAAAAGGCTTCAGTACGAGCAACGCATGAACAACTAGGCAGGCTTGTGCTGCCTAGATCGCGAGATGCGATCTAGGCAGCATGGTGCCGGAGGAACCCTCGAGACGAAGGAGTTGGCGATGCGCCGAGATTGGTTTGTGTTGAACGTTGGTTGTTGTTTATTCCATAAACCCTAGATACATATTTATAGTCCCGGGGACTTTCTAACGTGGGCGTGCACTAAATCGTGCACGAGATAGATTCTAACTTCTAAACTAACATGCAATCTAATATATTACAGATACGTGGGCAGTTTAGCCCAATTTGGTATAAAAGGCCGATTCACGTATTTCTCCCATGTATAATCTTCACATCCATCTTGATCGCGGCCCACCTCTGGCTTGGTCCTCTGGCTTGGTCAAATTCTGGTGATAACACATGCCCCCTGGTTTTGGAAATGATATTTCCAAAATCATTATGCTTTTCTCTCGTAGGGTCATGTCGTGGCAGAGCAGAACCGTCGCAATACTGTCTATTACCACTTCTTCCACATAACTTGACGATTCCAGCAATCTTTAAGCAATCGGCTCTTTTCTTCTACACGATCGGCTTCTAGTTAACTTAGCCGATAGTCAAAGTCAAACAAACCCCGAAAGAGCCGATGGCGTCGCACCGGCCCCTACCATATAACAAACAAGGGCAAACCTGGTTACCCCTCCAAACGGTCACCTGCAACCTCCGTCTGAGAAAGCAAACTCAGATCCCCAAAATCCGCCACCTACGCAATCTCGCGAGCTTCAGATCTCGACCACAGCGCTCCAAACTCCGCAGCGCACCGAATGGCGGAATCATCCAACGCCGACACCATGGTCTCCGGCTTGAAGGTAATACTCCACCGCTTCTCCTCCATTAGGGCCAATATAAGGATTGAATAGAGGAACACCTGACTTAATGTTCTACTCCGTCATTGATTTTAGGTCTCCGACATCCTATTGCCGCATCCTTCTCTCCCAAATTCCATGTGTCTTGGCCCCCGTTCTTCCGAGAGCCCTGCTCATTTAATCTCATGTGAAGCTAACAGAATCCCCTTCGTGAGTCAGCACCTAGATCTGACTTCCTGGGCCGACTGCCTGCGAGCCTGGCCTAACCCCCCTGAAGGTTGGGTGCCATGGTACAATAGAGTATCCAAAACCCATTACGCCACCTGGGAATCTATAGGGATAGCCGATGCCTTATCATTATCATTGTCTCCCCTTGAGAAGAATGAAAATATTCTGAAAACCATCGGCTACTTCTGGTCTGACGCGATGAACTGCTTCATATTCGGCCATGGCCCGATGACACCAACCCTGCTAGATGTAGCCATGATTACAGGCCTGGACATTGCGTCTCCAAGCCCTTCTGCTTTCAAACTGCCGAAAGTCCCTTTCACTCTTTCTTCTAAAAAGGAGTGTACCAGCTGGGGCGCCTACCTCGATCGCCATATGAAAACCAAAGGCCCTGTGACAGAGCGAGAACACACAGCCTTCCTAAACTTTTGGTTGGAACACTTCATATTCTGCGGCCCATCACTTGCCCCCACCAAGAATTACCTCTCCCTAGCCTATGAACTGGCCAAAGGCACCCATCTCGGCATCGGCAAACTGTTCCTTGGAGAGGTCTATCGATCTCTTCAACTGATGTCTGTCAAGCTGTTCTCTCAGAAGACAGTTAAAACTGGCGGTCCCTGGTGGTTTATTCAGCTATGGGCGCAGTTATACTTTCGGGATCAGATCCCAGACTTCCCACCTCTGACCTCCTGCACCTTCCCAGATGTTAACGGGAAGGATATTCGATGCACCAGCTATGGACAAGCCCTGTATGGTCTCCCAGGCAGCAGGCTGATCCCTAAGGAAGCAGCAGGGTGGTTCAAGATCTTCTTCCAAGGTCTGGACAACCCCCTGTTCTTTCCTTATACTGAAACGGAGGATTTTGAAAATCCAGTCTCCTTCCGATTGGGTAGCTTTGCCGATGACGATAGCACCCGGCATCTGTATTCTATCATGATTCGTCCTTGCTTTCTCCCTGTTGGAATGAGCACCTCAAACCGGATCATCAAACCCGGTTATGAGTGTTATCAACCGGTAGTGGTAGCCCGTCAGCTCGGCCTCGGGCAAGTGCCTCCGCACTTATTCTTACACCACCTGACCGCAAGCCGAGCCGAACTGCCTGACATCCTTACCAGCCATAGGTGCTACACCTTCTTTGATGCTTTGGCCCTCCCAATTCCTCACAACCTCCGTTTCTCCTCCACTACCGATGGCTTCGAGACTTGGTGGTCCATGTGGAAGACCCATGTTTTTAGGAGGGCGCTAGGACCGCAATTGAAACAACTTGACGCCACGCATGTCATCTCCGCCGACCAGGTACTGTTCCTTAAAATATTTCCCGCAACCCTTTAATGGTAACTTGCCTGCGAACTGACTTCACCTCTTGGCAGGAACAAGACGGCCCAGTTCCCCTGCAAGCCGATGGTTCTCCCTTCGAATTCCTCCCTCCGGCCCCAGTGGTCCTCTTCTGTCAGCGTTCGCCACCTCTGAAGAAAGTTATAATGGAAGGCCAACCGATTTCACCGAAATCGGCTCCCAAAAACAAAGCATCCTTGGAGCCGGTTGCCCCCCGAGCCTCGACCCGGGCGAGGACGGCGGTGAGGAAGGTGGCTGTCAGGAAAACCCTGACGCGCAGAACTCCTGCCCCAGCGAATTCGCAGGTAAGTTGTACCATATTTCGATCGATCGCACTTGCCTTCCCAACCCTTGTAAGATGGTCGTATTCCTTCTTTCAGACTTCCACCGAAGAGAACTCCAGTGAGGGAGAACAGTCCAGTCCCAGGGACTCCTACCCACGCGGTACGGACAGATCCACTACACAGAGCCAGACGGACTCGCCAACCCCGGCTTCTAGAAAACGGTCGACTCCCGAGCCTGCCGCTCTTCAGTCTTCAGTCCAAACGAGGTCGCGCATAAAGCGCCGATGTGTTCAAAGGGCTCGCACGGGCCCTGAAGCCTCTTCTCCTAGCCAGGAAGTTTCAAAGGTAACCCTCTTGATAGCTCGTGTTCCCTGTTGTCTTGTCACTAACTGGACCACTTTACCAATCCCCTTGCAGATCAATGAGACTTCTAGCGGGGTCGTTGAAGAGGTGCCGATGCCGTCTACTGCCCCTGGTCCCTCCAACTCGCCACGCGTGACGGACCAGTCGTCTGACCAGCATACTGCGAAGCCGATTGTTACCACCTCGGCTTCCCTTCCTTTCTTGGGAGAGGTACACTTTCCTCTCTCTCTACTTCCTTTATATCTGCCGCATGCCCATACCGTTCTTGCTCTTTTGCCAGGGGTGCGATCCTTCGAGCTTGCTGACATTCGACCCCGACTCCATCGAGCCAGCCGCCCCTAAAATAAGTGAAGAGCCGAATCTTGGTGCAGTCGACGGCCCGCTACAGCGTCTCCAAAGTCCTGCTCTCCTCCCCAGTTGACGCTCTGGTTGAGGACCCTGAGACGATCAGGGGCATCCTTGTGGACATCCAGCCTCGTCTCCCAGTGGTGCTGGTAGCTAAACTCTGGCCGACAGTGACTTTGTCAGTTTTCAAGTCAAGGGTGCAGTCGGCTCGTCAAAGGATTAATCTCCGCCGCGCCCAACTCCCGTTGAGAGCCGATATTGCAGAAAAATGCCAGCGGCTCAACGAGAAGAAGGCTGCTTTAGACGCAAAGACCGCCACTTCCACTCACAGTGCCAGACTTGAGACCCTACGCAAGGAGCTGGAGGACCTCGAAAGGAGGGCCAGGGAGACCAAACAACTCATCCAAGACGAGGAGTCCCTCATTGCTCGCTCCCAAGAGGAAGCGCAAGGCCTCACCGCTGATCTGAAGACCGACCTGGCTGAAATCCGTGCCCTAAGCAGCCAGCTGGTGATGGGGAGAGACGAGGATGACGAGGTCGAGATCGCTGAGGTTGATCGAATCCGTACCGATGCTCTCCACGCTCTTAATGCATTTCTTCAGTAGGGCTCTTAATGAACTGCCACTTGTAAACTTGTTTTCTGTTCTCTGTCAAGTCAACTGCCATGCATCGGCTCTGGTTGCATCCGAATTTTTTTTTATATTCGGCTACCAAATCTCCGCATATGTCCAACGGCGTCGCGCGCGCTCCCTGATTGGGTGCCCCCCGAGCCGATTCTGCCAGGTGACTGCTGAAATCGGCTCTATGTTTAGCTAAGGTATTGTAGTGCGAACGTCGGCTTTATTAGGACCAACGTGGATTCCTTCCAGCGCCATAGACGACGCATCCCATTGTTCATTAGATCGATGTTGAGCCCGGACCGGAACACGATTTTAGCTGACTCCTAAAATCGGCTCCTACGTTCGTAGGCCCACGAGAGTCTGGCGATGCTATGTTTAGTACGCCACCTTTTCGAGCTCGTCGGGTAGATTTTGCCTTTGTATTCGCCACGGCGGCATGCGAGCCCCGCCGTGCTGATGCCAAAGGAGAACTCTAGCTTCCCTCCGCAGTGGTTAAGATCTGCCATGTTGACACCAGGATGCGGGTGCGTGTCTCCGTTGCTTGATGCCGCGCAAACAGGTCTCCCTACAGAAGCCGACGAGTTTGGTTCCGATGACCCCCTTGACCCTGTCATGCTTCTTTTTTGAGCTCGCCAGTGAGCTCCTCGTAGGTGACCGGAGTTTCTTCCGCCATCTCTGATGTGGATGGCGAGGTGGTTGTTGAAGATTATCGTTGAAGATTGTCCCACCGGGCGTGCCAGAATGTGTTGACGTCGAAACCCACCGGCGGGCAGCGACCAACACGAGCCGGGAATGACTAGGGTTGCGGCTGGCCCCAGTCCCTCGGAGCGACGGCCCGCAAAGCCTCCTGGTCGCGCGCCGATGCGGGTCGCAGTGCGTGCACGACCTATACCAGTCGGGAAGGTGTGGATGATGCCTCGCTTAGTTTCCTGCAGGCACACACGTACACGTTAAATACGAGCCTCGATCGGCTCTCGTTGTCCTGTGAATCGGCTCATGGAGCCGATCCACCCATGATTCGTCCAAGGTGGCCGAATATATGGTGGTCCTGCTTGATCAAGATAAAGCATATGAGATCTACGACGATCTAGGGTTTTCACCGCATAATCGGATCATCCTACTCACGATTGGGCCTCGCGCTCACGCACGGTAAACGTAAGCCAGCCCTAGACAAGGCCTAAAAACCAACACTAGGTTGATCCTCGGAACGTCCTGTCTAGGGGCAGCAAACTACACCCCGCATGCCGCTGGATCCTCCAACCCTTTGTAAGGCCTAACTATTGCAGATATTAAACTAATCCTTGATGAATCAAGGAGCGACCATAACGGATCAGATCTACTAAATAAAGATCAAGCGGGGTGCCGCCCCCGCACCCATGATGAGGCACAAGGACGGCTAGACGCGCAAGGGTTGCACTACGCGAGCATATGATGCTAAGAACGATGCTAACCCTAACGCGTCTACGATAACTACGTTGCTCGCCATCAAAAAGGCTTCAGTACGAGCAACGCATGAACAACTAGGCAGGCTTGTGCTGCCTAGATCGCAGATGCGATCTAGGGCATGGTGCTTACCGGAGAACCCTCGAGACGAAGGAGTTGGCGATGCGCGAGATTGGTTTGTGTTGAACGTTGGTTGTTGTTTATTCCATAAACCCTAGATACATATTTATAGTCCCGGGGACTTTCTAACGTGGGCGTGCACTAAATCGTGCACGAGATAGATTCTAACTTCTAAACTAACATGCAATCTAATATATTACAGATACGTGGGCAGTTTAGCCCAATTTGGTATAAAAGGCCGATTCACGTATTTCTCCCATGTATAATCTTCACCATCTTTGCACCCCTGCTTGAATTTTCTTAAACCAAACTTGGTCAAACCTTGACACCTCATCCAAGACCAAGTCAAGGTGAACAACTTCTCTGTTGACCATCACTGCTGAAGTTGACCAGGTTGACCAGAAATGGATGGACAAGTGGAGACTTTGAAACAAAGAGAAGATGACCCCCAATTTGAATTCTTGCAAACCTTCACCAAAATGGACACCACCACCATCATTCCATCACATTAAATATAAGAATGAAGTGCACCAAAAAGATTTCCAAAATTCAAATATTTTGTTCTTGCGGCCATTGTGTCGAACACCTGGCAGGCAGCATCTTGTGTTACACCTCAATACACACTGGATTTTAGCCTAAACCTCTTTTAGCTTGTGATGATCACACTCCCCTGCAACCCCTGCATCAATGCCATGTACTTGCACCATCGTTTAAAGTGTGGAAAAGGACTTAAACTAAGCATGTCGTGCACCATGCCGGCCATTCTTGCCACTCATCTCCCTGGCTCTCTCCTCTCCCTTTTACCATGTCACAGAGCATCCCCAACACACAAGGACGACACCAGTACCAAGCCCTGGCTCACCCATGCACGGCATTGGCCAGGCGAGGCACGCCCAGACCATGCCAGTGCACGCTGATACTTCTCAAACGTATCTATAATTTCTTATGTTCCATGCTACTTTTATTACAATACTTGAATGTTTTATACATACTTTACAACATTATTATACATTTTCCGGCACTAACCTATTAACAAGATACCGAAGTGCCAGCTTGTTCTGCTGTTTTTGGTTTCAGAAATCCTAGTAAGGAAATATTCTCGGAATGGACGAAATCAACGCCCGGGGCCTATTTTTACACGAAGCCCGGAAGACCGAAAGGGAGACGAAGTGGGGCCACGAGGTGGCGACACACCAGCGGCGCGGCACGGGCCTTGGCCGCGCGGCCCTAGTGTGTGGGCCCCTGTGACGCCCCTGACCTACCCTTCCGCCTACTTAAAGCCTCCGTCGCGAAACCCCCGTGCGAGAGCCACGATACGAAAACCTTCCGAGATGCCGCCGCCGAATCCCATCTCGGGGATTCGGAGATCGCCTCCGGCACCACGCGGAAGGGGAATCATCACCGGAGGGGCTCTACATCATCATGCCCGCCTCCGGATTGATGCGTGAGTAGTTCATCCTTGGACTATGGGTCCATAGCAGTAGCTAGATGGTTGTCTTCTCCGCTTGTGCTTTCATTGTTATAGATCTTGTGAGCTGCCTAACATGATCAAGATCATCTATTTGTAATGCTACATGTTGTGTTTGGCGAGATCCGATGAATATAGAATACTATGTTAAGTTGATTATCAATCTATCATATATGTGTTGTTTATGTTCTTGCATGCTCTCCGTTGCTAGTAGAGGCTCTGGCCAAGTTGATACTTGTAACTCCTAGAGGAGTAATTATGCTCGATAGTGGGTTCATGCCTCCATTTAATCTGGGACAGTGAGAAAGTTCTAAGGTTGTGGATGTGCTGTTGCTACTAGGGATAAAACATTGATGCTTTGTCTAAGGATATTTGTGTTGATTACATTACGCACCATACTTAATGCAATTATCTGTTGTTTACAACTTAATACTGAAGGGGTTCGGATGATAACCTGAAGGTGGATTATTTAGGCATAGATGCATGCTGGATAGCGGTCTATGTACTTTGTCGTAATGCCCTGATTAAATCACATAGTAATCATCGTTGATATGTATTGAATCTTTATTTGTCAATTGCTCGCCTGTAATTTGTTCATCCAAAATGCTAGTTATCTTATTGGAGAGACACCTCTAGTGAACTGTGGACCCCGGTCCATTCCTTTACATCTGAATACATTCTACTGTTTTTACTGTTCTTTGCAAACAAACACCATATTCCACTCGATACGCTTAATCCTTTGTTTTCAGCAAGCCGGTGAGATTGACAACCTCACCGTTACGTTGGGGCAAAGTACTTTGATTGTGTTGTGCAGGTTCCACGTTGGCGCCGGTTTCGGTGTTGCGCCGCACTACATTCCTCCACCAACAACCTTCACGTGCTTCTTGGCTCCTACTGGTTCGATAACCTTGGTTTCTTTCTTTCTGTGCGCATCACACCTTCCTCTTGGGGTTCCCAACGGACGTGTACATCTACGCGCATCAAGATATTTTTTTCTGGCGCCGTTGCCGGGAGATCAAGACACGCTGCAAGGGGAGTCTCCACTTCCAATCTCTTTACTTTGTTTTTGTCTTGCTTTATTTTATTTACTACTTTGTTTGCTGCACTTAAACAAAACACACAAAAAATTAGTTGCTAGCTTTACTTTATTTACTATCTTGTTCTCTATATCAAAAACACAAAAAAATTAGTTACTTGTCTTTACTTTACTTGTTTAGTTTACTTTTTGTTTACTTCATCATGTTTCCTCCTAAGTACGCTCTAAAAGACATACCGGTAGGCCGAGGGTCTATAATTGGAAGAGATAATATAGAAGATTTTTTCACTCATGTTAGTATAGCTGAAGATTTTGAAGATAGACACTTGGTAGAACTTGCTCCTACTTATGAAATTGCTGTTGCTTCTCTAGTACACATGTTGGAAATTAAATTTGTTAATCTTAATCCTATAATTCAGCATATGTTTCTTACACTCTCCGATATGGAGGAAGGAGAAAAGAAAGATTTTGTCTTAGAAACTCTTCTAAAAGAATTTGGTGGTGTAGCAAGAGAGGCTAGAAAAGTCTTTACTAAATATAAAATGTTTGGTTCTTACACCAACTTTGCTAGTACCCTTAAAAAGATGGATATGGATAGAATTAAGTATACTAATAATGTTAATGATGGTAGAGAAATTAAGGCGCCAATACCTAGTAAGCTCCTAGGGATGTATGAAGCTTTGGAAAATAACTATGCTTGGCTTGTTCCTGAAAATTTGTTTGATGAGAATAGCAAACCTAAGAGTAATGAAAAGGGGGCCTCTGAAACTTACATAGATAAGATAACATGCATTGTGGAAGAAACTTCCAACACCCCTGGAGGTAATGTTGATGCTCCATCTCTTGATGTTACTTGATTTGCACTTTCTGCGCCTAGCTGAAAGGCGTTAAAGAAAAGCACTTCTTGGGAGATAACCCAAGTTTTATTTTATTTACTGTATTGTTGAGTCTTGGAAGTTGTTTACTACTGTAGCAACCTCTCCTTATCATGTTTTTGTGCCAAGTAAAGTTTTTATGCTAAAGTTGATGTTATATTTGGGATCGCTGCGCAGAAACAGCATTGCTGTCTGTCACGAATTCTCGCAGAAGTCTCTGTAAAAAAATCGAAAAAATCTGCAAATTTACGAGCATGATCCTCAGATACGTACGCAACTTTCATTAGTTTTGAGTTTTTCCATTTGAGCAAGTTAAGTGCCCCTGCCAGATGCATCTTTACGGACTGTTCTGTTTTTGACAGATTCTGTCTTTTATTTCGCATTGCCGCTTTTGCTATGTTGAATGAGTTTCTTTGTTCCATTAACTTTCAGAAGCTTTGTGCAATGTCCAGAAGTGTTAAGAATGATTGTGTCACCTCTGAATATGTGAATTTTTGTTTATGCACTAACCCTCTAATGAGTTTGCTTGGAGTTTGTGTGAAGGAAGTTTTCAAGGGTCAAGAGAAGAGGATGATATACTATGATCAAGAAGAGTGAAAGGTCTAAGCTTGGGGATGCCCGGTGGTTCATCCCTGCATATTTTAAGAAGACTCAGCACCTAAGCTTGGGGATGCCCAAGGCATCCCCTTCTTCATCGACAACATTATCAGTCACTTCTAGTGAAACTATATTTTTATTCCGTCACATTCTTATGTTCTTTACTTGGAGCGTCGGTTTGTTTTTATTTTTGTTTTGTTTTGAATAAAGTTGGATCCCGCCATTCTTATATTGGAGATATTACGCTCCGCTTTTTCATATGGAACACTTGTGTTCTTAATTGTGCTTTAATGTTCATGGCGAAAGCTTATTGCTTCGTTAAATTGCTATTTGGTTGGAATTGGAAAATGCTGCATATGGTTTGGTAACTTGGCAATTGTTTGAGCTCTCATAGATCATGTTTAAGCTCTTGCATCATGTAGTTTAATCTATTAATGAAGAACTACCGTAAAGCTTGTTTAATTTGGTTTGCATGATTGTTCTCTCTAAGTCTAGATATTTTCGGGTAAAGTGTTTGAACAACAAGGAAGACAGAGCCTTATAATGCTTGCAATATGTTCTTGTGTGAGTTTTGCTGTACCTGTTCATACTTGTGTTTGCTTCAAACAACCTTGCTAGCCCAAACCTTGTACCGAGAGGAAATGCTTCTCGTGCATCCAAACACCTTGAGCCCAAACCCATGCCATTTGTGTCCACCATATCTACCTACTATGTGGTATTTTTCTGCCATTCCAAAGTAAATTACTTGAGTGCTACCTTTAAAATTTCATTCCTTTACCTCTACAATATATAGCTCATGGGACAAATAGCTTAAAAACTATTGTGGTGATGAATATGTAGTTATGTGTCTTAATTCTTATAAGTTGCTTGTTGAGCGGTAACCATGTTTTCTGGGGACGCCATCAACTTTATCTTTGTTGGATATCATGTGATATGCTATGCATGTTCGTCTTGTCTGAAGTAAGTGGACTTCATGATCAAATGGTTTGAGTATGCATATGTTAGAGAAGAACATTGGGCCGCTAACTAAAGCCATGTATCATGGTGGAAGTTTTAGTTTGGACATACAACCTCAATCTCTTATGAGAATATTAACTGTTGTTGAATGCTTAAGCATTAAAAGAGGAGTCTATTATCTGTTGTCTATGTTGTCCCGGTATGGATGTCTAAGTTGGGAATAATCAAAACCGAGAAATCCAATGCATGCTTTCTCCTTAGACACTTGTACAGGCGGCATAGAGGTACCCCTTTGTGACACTTGGTTGAAACATATGTTATGCGATGAGAATCCGTGTTTCCGAGCTAAGTAGGACAAGGTGCGAGCACTATTAGTACTCTATGCATGAGACATGCAACTTGTAGGAAGTATTATGCATAGCACATATGAATTATTACTACCGTTGACAAAATTGTTTCTATGTTTTCAAAACAAAAGCTCTAGCACAAAATTGTAATCCATGCTTCCCTCTGTGAAGGGCCATTCTTTTACTTTATTGTTGAGTCAGTTTACCCACTTCTTTCTATCTTAGAAGCAAACACTTGTGTTAACTGTGTGCATTGATTCTTACATGTTTACTTATTGCACTTGTTATATTACTCTATGTTGACAAATATCCATGAGATATACATGTTACAAGTTGAAAGCATTTGCTGAAACTTAATCATCCTTTGTGTTGCTTCAATGCATTCTACTTTGAATTTATTGCTTATGAGTTAGCTCTTATGCAAGTCTTATTGATACTTGTCTTGAAAGTATTATTCATGAAAAGTTTTGCTATATGATTCATTTTCTTAGTCATTATCTTTGTTAGCAATCTTTTGTTCAGATCACTCCATTCATCTCATATGCTTTAAAATAATGTTGATCAAGATTATGTTGGTAGCATGTCACTTCAGAAATTATTTGTGTTATCGTTTACCTACTCGAGGACGAGTAGGAACTAAGCTTGGGGATGCTTGATACGTCTCAAACGTATCTATAATTTCTTATGTTCCATGCTACTTTTATTACAATACTTTAATGTTATACATACTTTACATCATTATTATACATTTTCCGGCACTAACCTATTAAAAAGATGCCGAAGTGCCAGTTTCTTTTCTCTTTTTGGTTTCAGAAACCTAGTAAGGAAATATTCTCGGAATTGGACGAAATCAACGCCCAGGGGCCTTTTTACACGAAGCTTCCAGAAGACCGAAAAGACGAAGTGGGGCCACGAGGTGGCGACACAGGGCGGCGCGGCCTGGCCTTGGCCGCGCGGCCCTAGTGTGTGGCCCCTGACGCCCGACCACCCTTCCGCCTGCTTAAAGCCCGTCGCGAAACCCCGTACCGAGAGCCACGATACGGAAAACCTTCCAGAGACGCCGCCACGCGAATCCCATCTCGGGATTCAGGAGATCGCCTCCGGCACCCTGCGAGAGGGGAATCATCACCGGAGGGGCTCTACATCATCATGCCCGCCTCCGGATTGATGCGTGAGTAGTTCATCCTTGGACTATGGGTCCATAGCAGTAGCTAGATGGTTGTCTTCTCCGCTTGTGCTTTCATTGTTATAGATCTTGTGAGTTGCCTAACATGATCAAGATCATCTATTTGTAATGCTACATGTTGTGTTTGGCGAGATCCGATGAATATAGAATACTATGTTAAGTTGATTATCAATCTATCATATATGTGTTGTTTATGTTCTTGCATGCTCTCCGTTGCTAGTAGAGGCTCTCGCCAAGTTGATACTTGTAACTCCAAGAGGAAGTAATTATGCTCGATAGTGGGTTCATGCCTCCATTTAATCTGGGACAGTGACAGAAAGTTCTAAGGTTGTGGATGTGTTGTTGCTACTAGGGATAAAACATTGATGCTTTGTCTAAGGATATTTGTGTTGATTACATTACGCACCATACTTAATGCAATTATCTGTTGTTTACAACTTAATACCGGAAGGGGTTCGGATGATAACCCGAAGGTGGATTATTTAGGCATAGATGCATGCTGGATAGCGGTCTATCTACTTTGTCGTAATGCCCTGATTAAATCACATAGTAATCATCGTTGATATGTATTGAATCTTTATTTGTCAATTGCTCGCCTGTAATTTGTTCACCCAGCATGCTAGTTATCTTATTGGAGAGACACCTCTAGTGAACTGTGGACCCCGGTCCATTCCTTTACATCTGAATACATTCTACTGCTTTTACTGTTCTTTGCAAACAAACACCATCTTCCACTCGATACGCTTAATCCTTTGTTTTCAGCAAGCCGGTGAGATTGACAACCTCACTGTTACGTTGGGGCAAAGTACTTTGATTGTGTTGTGCAGGTTCCACGTTGGCGCCGGTTTCACTGGTGTTGCGCCGCACTACATTCCTCCACCAACAACCTTCACGTGCTTCTTGGCTCCTACTGGTTCGATAACCTTGGTTTCTTTCTGAGGGAAAACTTACTGCTGTGCGCATCACACCTTCCTCTTGGGGTTCCCAACGGACGTGTACATCTACGCGCATCACATGCCAGCACGCGCGCTCACCGCGCTCTGGCCGCGCCAGTACGTCGCGCTCTCGAGCGACGTCATCCTCCTCTGCACCAGCTACGCCTGCGTCGAGCATCGCCGCAGCACCCCCTAGCCCGTAGACATTCTCAAATGCCCACGCCCACGCCGTCGCCGCCGTGCTCATCACCTCTCTGCCGCGCATGCCGTGGCAGACGCAGCGCCCGAGCCCTCCCGTCACCTTTTCTCTGCGCTCGCTGCACCTTGAGCATCGCCAGGACGCCGCCTACACATAGCCGTCCTTGCCTTGCCCTTTGGCACGCCAGAGACGCCGCGCCATGGACGCTCCTCCACAGCACCCACGGCACCCTCGCCCTCCTATAAAAGGAGCACCTCCTCGACCAAATCGTTCACACCATTCTGCTCCCCTCTCACCACTGAGTCTTCCAGCACCACTAGCTCATCCAATTAACGCCGGAGCTGCCCCAATTTCAAGATCGGAGCCGCCGGACGGGAGCTCGCCGTCGACAATTGGCGCCACCCCACGCCTCGCCGACGGTACCAGGAGCTTCCTCGTCCACGCCAACGACGACCAGCACCCAGCAGAGCCCCGCGGGAACCTCGGTACGCCCTCCGACCCCCTAGGCTCGCCGCGAGCTCATCGGAATCCCGTCGGAGACGACGACGATTCTCGACCACCCGATGGGTGTCTGATCCAACGGATCATATCCCGCGTACCGCTTCGCTTGTTTATGAGCCGCCGGGTGGCCCACTCGTCAGGCGGCCCACGCACACGGGATGCTTGCTGGGCCGTGTTGCTCTGTTTAATTCGTTTCGGCCCATTTTGTTTTCCCGCGTGGCCCAAAAATTCAAATATGATTTAATCTATTTAGTTCAAATCCAATACTGCTGCCCACTTCAAATTTGAATAGTTTGAAATCTACTACACCAAATTTAGCAAATTTTATATATTCAGAAAGCTAATGAAATTATCTACACAATGCCACTGGCCTCATGCCCAAATTCGTAATTAAATTTAAATGATAAAAATAACAAGGCAGGGCCTTTTCTAACTTCAAATAATTATTAAAAATGATTTACAAATAATTTTGAGTTGATTCCAACTCTCATAAATCACATTTGACATGCTCTAATTGATTATGCAAAAATATGGTATAGTTGTTTTGCATGATCATGAACTAGGCTTAAATAATGGCTATGGAACCATTCCTAGCCCATTTAACACATACACATAAATTTATTTAAATAGTATGAGAGCTACCCTCTCATTTAAATGGTGATCCTAAGTAATTCAAATAGAGGTACTGACCTTGGTCTAATAGGCCTCATGCTTGATTACTTAGAGACATTAAATCATTACCATGCTAGTATTAATATGCATGAGGTGTAGCACCTCATTTAAATTTCACTCTCAAATAATAGATATGAAGTGTTGACCTTGGTCAACTAATACTCATACCTTATTATTATTTGAAGAGATTAAATTCTAATAAGATTCAATGAGAGGAAATCATTTCCTCCAAAACATTAAAGAGCTATATTATTAATTTATAATGAGAGGAAATTATTTTTCTTTAACATAAACAAAGTAAATCACCATGCTAATAAGATGTGATGCTAGCATAGGCTTGTGTGCATCTTTGGTGTGTTTAGCTTAGCACTTAAGTTTGTGTGGTGATTGTATACCTCGTATTCGTGTATAGACGCTAGTAACGAGGAGTATCAAGAGGAGGAAGGCTACTCTCAAGAGGAGGAGGAAAACTTTGATTCCTATCCCAACCAAGGCAAGCTAACACTCTTGCAAGCCACTCTAATGCAAAGCTCTTCATGAGCAAGGCACCCTTACATTTTACTTATGCTTAAATAATCCTATCCTATGTTTTTACCTTGCAATTTATTTTGCTTTATATTTCAAAGCTTACTTTTGATTCATGATTCACTTGGTCTAGAATAGCACAAGAGTATCAAAGTTAGTCTAAGCAAATAAAACTAGATAGCACCCCCTCATGACTAGTTGCTATTGCTAAATAAATAAAATTGACTACTATAGATGGGAACAAGGTGAAATGAAATGACTTGGAAAGATTTTGACGGTGAATGTGACTTGAATGACTTGGTGAAATTTTGTGAAAACTGATGATTGGGTTCGGATGCGATACCCTTCCAATTATACAAGTACCCCCACAATACCTGATTATGGGTAGGGCGTAACTAGAAACTTATGTAGTTTAGTATGGGTTCCCTCTAAACAAGCATCATAGGGGTTATGCCGAGGCTGCCTCCGTTAAAAGTGATATGATGTGAATATGAGGTGAATGTACGACCCAAGCCCTGTGCAGTTCCCGGGTTGACAGTTGGTTTTCACCGGGAGGCCAAGCTCATGGGGAGAGGTGCCTATACTAGGTTATTTAAGTGAAAGGTTATGGTTGATGATCCGCGTCTGAGTTACGATGATTCGGGATATTCCCGACGGATGTAATCAAAAGTTGTGGCACAAGAGTACAACCTCTGCAGAGTGTTAAACCTATTCGAATAGCCGTGTCCACGGTTACGGATTTGGAAAGGCCATCTTGTTCCGTTGTCAGAATTTGTTTAAAAAGGAATGGTGAATGCGAAGGTGGTGACTTGGAACTTTGAAAACACAACTGATGTTGTGGGAATGACACTAATGTTCCCACCCGAGTTAGTCTAGCGATTCAAGCATCTTTACTAAATGTTTGTGAACTAAACTTGGCTTTACGCAAATAAACCTAGAGCTTAGCAAACCATTAAAATTGGTAAATACTTACATTAGTATTAGTTTGCGAGTACTTAAAGTACTCATGGCTGTGTCCCTGGCTATTCCAATGCCAGACTATGAAGAGGAGCAACACTATGAGGATGACGGTCAGCAGGACGTCTACCAGAACTAGGATGCTTCTAACGTCAAGCGTTGGCCTGTGGATAGATAGTTCCACCTACTACGACGCTTCCGCTACTTATTTCTGTTCGTTGATCATGTAGATCAACTATTTGTGTAATATTGGATCATGTGATCTATGGATGTAAGACTCTCCGTGTTGTAATAAATAATGACTCTATGATATTCAACTATTATGTCTCGCAACAACACTATTCCTGGGATTGCGATGTATGACATAATAGGCATCTGGACTTAGAAATCCGGGTGTTGACATTGACACAAAGGTAAATTCTCTAGATATGCAACTAAGTGAATTTACCTATATGACAAGGTTATCAACTAAGCAAGATATAGCTACGCAATATATATAGGAGAGAGAATAGGATAGAGGTAACCGAGAGTGGAGCACGCGATGACACGGAGATGATTCCCGTAGTTCCCTTCCTTTGCAAGAAGGTACGTCTACGTTTGGAGGAGTGTGGTTGCTACGCAAGCCAAACCAACAGCCATGAAGGCTTCACTCAGATCTCCTGTGAGCAACGCCACGAAGGCCTAGCCCACTTCCACTAAGGGATTTCCTCGAGCGGAGGAAACCGGGCCTTTACAAAGTTCTTGGGGCACACATCCACAACCGAATTGGAGGCTCCCAAATCTGTAACAACACAACAATCAACAACAATACATCAACACAAATCAACTAGGGATCCAAAGAGGAACACTAGCAAGGGGGCCCTCAAACAAATGAGGGGAAATGTAAATCGCTTCGGTGAGGATGTAGATCGGTGGCTTCTCCTTCGAATCTCCAAAGATCAAGAGCTTTGGTTGGGGGAGGAAGGAGATCTTGCAAATCTTGTGTTCTTGAGGTGGCTCTAATGGTGGTGAAGCTTGGCAGATTTTTCTTGCAATGATTGAGCAAAGGAGAAAGGAAGAAGAAGAGGGGTATAAATACCCCTCCCCAAAATCCAGCCGTTGGGGCTTCCGGGGGGCCGGATATTCCGGCTTATTCCGGACATCCGCCCCCCCGATAATCCGGCCTTAGGTACAAAACCGGGACAATGTCCGGCCAAATATCCGCCACACAACCAGACTTGCTTTCTTCAGGTCCTTAGCCATTTTCGAGGGGGCCGGATATTTCCGAAATGTCCGGCCCGGATAATCCGGCCTTGGGACAAAACCAGGACAATATCCGGCCAAATATCCGGCCTCTATCCAGAGGCATACTGAGCCGCAAATCCTCAAGTCCTTAGCCGAAAATCTGGGGGCCGGATATTTTGGAAATATCCGGCCCGGATTATCCGGCCTGATGATCTTTTTGCTGCATCTTTTTGACAGAACTGACCACATCCAACACATATAAAAATGTATCTATATAATCCCTGTACCACTTAAACAACCATTAGTGTATCACATTTATTGACATCAAACCCACGAGCAAAGTGGTTAAGCAAATACGAAGAGCCGGGAGGCTTCCACCCAGGGGGCCCTGGTCCCTCGATCGCGTCGTCCCGCAAATGTTCGGCACACGTCCCGGCGGTTGCAAGGCGTGCCACCTGACCTATACCTGGTCGGAAGGTGTTGATTGCTTCGATTAGTTTCTGCATGGCACACGTAAACATTAAATACGAGCCCTATCGGCTCTTAGGTTGCCCTGTGGATCGGCTCACAGAGCCGATCGCCCCATGGCTTACGTCGGGTTAACGATGACATGGGGCTCCTCTTGATCAATATAAAGTTAATCTAATCTACGACAGTTTAGGGTTTTCACCACATGATCGGAACATCCTGCGCGTAGTTGAGCCTAATAGACACGAAAGATAATGGAAAACTAACCCTAAAGAGGCCTAAAAACCAACGTTAAGTTAATTCCCGGAACATCCCTCTTAGGACTAACAAACCATACCTTACGTACTACCGGATCGTCCAACCCGTTTGCAAGGCCTAACCATACAAATATTAAACCAATCCTTGAAGAATCAAGGAGCAACTATAACAGATTGGATCTACTAAATAACGAACAAGCAAGGTGCTGCCCTTATACCTAGGTAGGTATAAGGGCAGCTAGATATCGAGGGGCAGCATAGCTAAGCAAGCATGTATAAGAAAAACATCCATGCAAGCCCCAAAACACCTATGATAAATAGTGCTACTCGCCATCAACAACGCTTCAGCACGAGCAACACAAGGTAAACGAATAAACGTGCTGCCTAGATCGCAAGATGCGATCTAGGCAGCATGATGCTTACCGGAAGAAACCCTCGAAGGAAGGGGTGGCGATGCGCCTGATTTGTGTTTGTTGTGAACGTGATTGTCCTTTTTTCTATAACCCTAGATACATATTTATAGTCCAAGGGACTTTCTAATTCGGGCGCACCTAACCGTGCACGGGTTAAACTCTATCTAAACTAAGATGCAATCTACTATATTTACAAGATACACGGGCAATCTAGCCCAAACTTCTTGCAAAGGCCGTTTCAAAGATGCTCCACGTGTATATCCTTCAAGCCCATCTTCACTTACGGCCCATCTCCCGATTTGGCCAAAATCCGTGATAACACATGCCCCCTGGTTTTGGTAATGATAATTTCAAACCACTCTTTTCCTTGAGGGTCATGTCGTGGCAGAGCAAACCGTCGCAGTATTCTTCATCATGACGCCTTGCCTTCTCAACTTCTCTGCACGATTTGACAGTTTTGGCACCACATCCTCGAAAACTGCTTGAGCATTAAATCTCCACTATATCTCCTTTTATTTAGCCGCATCGAACAGTTCACCTCTTCATCCCCCTGCTCCGAACCAGCCGTCGGCCAAAAAACCCTCTCCCTCTGTAGCCATGTCTTCCTCTTCCTCCTCCACTTCATCAGCTCTCTCCTCCCAATCCTCTTCCTCGAGTGAACTGGAGCCGGAGGTCAATCAGATGGCCATCTATGAGGCTCTCGCGCCCGAGTATTGGGACGCGAGAGAATGGGACTTCGCCATCGAGTCGGAGGACGACGAGCCCCGCACCATCGGGGAAGAAGACCTCCGGTTCCTCGTCGATGGGGAGCTGGAATCGGCGTGCGAGGACGACCTCCTCTCTTGGGAAGCGGACCCCTCCTCCGACGAGGAGGAAGAAGAGGCGGAAGAGCCTGAGGAGGAAGACTCCTCCTCCGCCGGGTACCCGCCGGCCAAGCGCCTCCGAGGCTGGGCCTGGTCAGATGACGACGACGACGACGACGAGGAGGATGAAGACGCTACTGGCGGCTTCATCAGCGACGAAGAACCCGCCGGTAGCAGCACCGACGGCGGCGACGACGAGGGCAGTGACGGCCCTTAGATTAGGGAGTAGTATAGGGCTAGTAGCAGTGCATTAGGCACTCAGATGACCCCTTTTGAGAGCAATTAGCTCTTCGTTGTAAAATCCCCCTTTGAATCAATGAAAATGTTCTTCCAATTTAACTTCCAATCATCCGATTTCACATCTTCTCATTTTCCGATTGTCAAAGGTGGTCAACGCCCCAAGAGCCGATAGCATCGTATCGGCTTTGTACCATCAGACGCCCATAAAGCTAATCTGATAACCAATTAGACAGGTTCAAGCAGACAATCCTCAGATTCAGACAATAACTTGACACCTGATCATGATACTTTGCACCTCTAAAGTCGATGACTGCGCATCGGCTGTTTTTATTCTAAAGTCATGTCTGTCAAATTTCCAAAATTTAAAAAATTTACTGGCTGATTTCGTGTATCGGCCTCCATATCTTACTGTCATCATCCCACATGCTTGGGAAGTACTTCTTGAGATGCTGGCCATTGGCGGTACTGGGAACTTCACACCATCCAATTGTTCTGAGCTGTATGCATTACCCTTTAAAACTTGATCAACTTTGTACGGGCCATGCCAATTTGGAGACTTTCCATACATTTTATCCTTAGTCCCCAATGGCAATACAGCTTCCCATACCAGATCACCAACTTGGAACTCCTTTGGCTTCACCTTCTTATTATACGCGCGAGCCACCTTGGCTTTATTCTCCTTGATTTTCTCAAGTGACCAAAGTCTAAGTTCCGTTGCATCCTCAATACTGTCACTCATCAGGCTGCATATTCTTCAGTAGTTAGATCATTCTGAAATGTAACCCTTCTCGACCCAGCCTTGATTTCCCAAGGTAACACAGCTTCTTGTCCATAGACCAGATGGTATGGCGAGGTTTTTATTGCTCCATGACATGACATGCGATAAGCCCACAAAGCTTCTGACAATACCTCGTGCCAACGTCTAGGATGCTCGTCGATCTTCCTCTTAATCAGCTTGATCAAACTTTTGTTGGACGCTTCAGCCTGTCCATTTGCTTGAGCATAGTATGGAGACGATCGTATCGACTTGATTCCCATATCCTCGCAGAACTTTCTAAACTCCTTAGACACGAAGACCGAACCTCCATCGGTCGTAATAGTCTGGGGAATCCCGAATCTGTGAATAACATGCTCCCTCACAAAATCGACAACATCTGACGCTGCCACTGCCTTCATAGGGACGGCCTCTACCCATTTAGTAAAATAATCTGTAATGGCCAGAACCCACACATGACCTTTGCTCGAAGGAGGATGTATCTTGCCGATCATATCCATGCCCCACCCTCGGAACGGCCACGGCTTGATGATGGGATTCATTGCTGATGCAGGCACCATCTGAATGCTTCCAAACTTCTGACATGCTTGACCCTTTATAATACTGGAAACAATCTTCAAGCATGGTGGGCCAATAAAATCCCGATCGCCTGATCAGCCACTTCATCTTATGAGCCGATTGGTGAGTTCCACAGGCACCCTCATGCACCTCATGCAAGAGCCGATTGGACTCGGCTGGTCCCAAACACTTGAGAAGTAACCCTTCCAAAGTCCTGTAGAACATATCGTCACCAATCAGGACGTACTTCATGGCCCGGTATCTTATCCGTTTAGGTGCCCCCCGAGCCGGATCTTTCAAGTAATTGAAGATATCGGCTCTCCAATCATCGGTTCCATGAGCTGCACCTGGAAATCGGCTCCATCTACCACGTCTTTGTATCCTGACGCTGTTTGCGCAAGGTCGTTCGCCTCGGAATTTTGCGACCTTGGGATCCAATGGAAGTTGATATACCTGAACTGTGTCATCAGCTCACGGCATTGCATCCATAATGGGAAGAGCAACTCGCTCTCACACTTATACTCCTCCGTGAGTTGAGAAATCACCAACTTGGAGTCCCCAAATATCTCAACTGCCTCTGCCCCAGCGTCCAATAGCAACTCCATTCCCTTGCACATCGCTTCATACTCAGCAACATTGTTGGTGCAAGGGGTAGACATCCATAGAGAAGGAATACGTTGGCCCCGGAGGCGACACGAGCTTAGAACTTTGCCGATGCCAGCAGCTGCATTGATCAACGTCTCTGCTACTGGCATCGGATATTCATCCTTGGGAGTGGCACTATTGAGATTCCGAAAATCTATGGCGACGCGCCATCGGCCATCCTTTTTCTCCACAGGTACGACATTGGAAATCCATTCAGCGTACCTGCATGGCCTGATGAACCCGGCGTCCAACATCTTCTGGATCTCTTTCTTGACTTCCACCAAGATTTCGGCCGACTGTCGTGCTCGTGCTGGAACGGCCGAAATCCTTTCTTCAGAGGGAGCCGATGCTCAATGATACTCCTGTCTAAACAGGCATCTCAGTGTAATCCCATGCGAAACAATCTGGGTACTCTTTCAACAGGGCTATCAACCGGCTCCTCGCTGTGGATCCAACTTTTTGCTGATAAATGTTGGTCGTGGCTTATCCCCAGGCCAATGATCTCTTCTAGTTCATCAGCTGATGTGAACCCATACCCCAGCTTTCCATCGCCTGCTAAATCAATGTTGAACACAGGCAGAAGGTATGTTGAGGCTAATTTTGGCCGGTTGCTAGAATCGGCCTCCTTTTTCATTGCAATGCTTAATGAGGGTTCACAACTTCTTGGTTCTCTGCTATAGCTACGTGACATGCTCAAGGTGAGATCTCGCTTTTTATTTTGGGGCCGATCGCATGTATCGGCTCCTCTTCATCTTTGCCACGGGAGGACTGCTTTCAGCTTATCTCGCTATGGTGATCTCCAAGGCTCGCTTATTTGATCCCAGAAAACCCGGCTCGCGTTTTATGCGATGACCGAGATCCACCATGTTGACGTTAGGAAACAGATTCGATCAACTCTCATGGCAAACTAATAAGAAGAGTAATCCTTGTTCTATCGCCATTTGAATCTCGCCAAGACTTTGCAAATTATGGTGGCATGGGTGAACGTGTGATGCCATTTGCAGTATGGTCTGTCGTTCATCTCTTGTACTGGGGATTTTGTGGCCTTCGGTAACTTCAGATGTTTTTCCTTCAAAAAGCAAAAATTTGCTCTTTTGCTTAAATCAAAGTCAAACCTTTTGCAGGCCCTGTTGTTTCACCGATTTGCAAGACACGGGCTTTGCCCCCGAGTCCATTCAACGGCGACTTCCTGATCTCCTTAATCTTCATCTTCTTCCATCTCTCAGGGCGACGCGCTTGAACTTGTCTGGTACAATTTCGTAAGCGCTGTTCATACGATGTCAATTTCTGAACCATATGCGCCAGTGAATTGTAGTCTGCTTGGAAGGTCACATCTTTGAGCGGCGCCGACAGGCCTACTATCGCCAGCTCGACTGCTTCCTTCTATAAACGAACCGAATAACATCGGTTCCCGACGGCCTGAAGCGCGGATGTATTCAAACACCGTCTTCCGCTGCCAAACCTGGGTCAGATCGGCAATGCCGCTTCAGTAGCTTCGAATGGTATTGTATGTGGAATTGTTCTCTCCACTGCTTCCACGTCCAACCGAATCGTGGGCAACGATGTGTACCACCCAAAGGCCGGACCCGTGAGAGATTGTGAGAAGAACCTCACACGTAGCTGGTCTGAAGCCGAGACCATGCCAAGCGTAAATATCGGCTCACGTGCTCAATTGAGCTAGATCCTTCTGATCCACTGAATTTTGTGAAGTCAGGGAGCCGATATTTAGGCGGTAGTGGGATTAGGTCATACTCGTTGGGATACGGCTTGGAATAGCCGATCATTCTCTTCTTCGGCAGGATACCGAACTGGTCTCTCAAGATTGCAGTAATCTGATCCACCGTAGGAGCTGCAGAGGTTGAGCTTTCATGACTTGTTCCGGTGGCATATTTGGCTAGCCACGCCTGTTTCTCAGCATCTGCTCCAGAACTGCCTCCTGCTGTGGTAATCCCTCCGGCTGTGGCAGTCCCTCCTGCTGTAACCTGGCTCATCCAGTTGTTGCAGTCCGGCACGTATGTGCACACGTATCCATGTGGATCTCCTTGGGCGGATCATACAAGAATTGGTAATCGCCTGGATCACCTCCAACCTTGTAGACGACGTACGCCGGTGAACCTTGTTGCTGTGTGCTGCTAACGTGTGTGCAGTGGTGGCCTAGTGTAGAGCGGCTTCCCTGTGAGTTCCTAGAGCAGGTCCTGACGGAGAATACTGATGCTTCATGATTTCTTGCACCACGTGAAGCGCAACACGCTCCAAAGTGTTCACCAGGCTCTCAGAATGCCGATGTAGAGAATGAGCAACGGCATAGTTAATTTCCTGTCGCAGGGCTCTGGTACGTTCCTCCGAAGGGAGAGATAGATCTAGTCCCTCTAACGCGCCTTCGGGTTGGAACCCTTTGAACTTGATGCCGTGCGAACGGGTCTTCTCAAAAGAGCCGATGAGATCGGCTTCGAAGATGGCCTTGAGATCATCATATTTCTTCTTGTGCTCCGCAGGCAGATCTTCGTACTTGATCGGTGCTTCCGCCATCTCGGATGTTGACGTGGTTGTTGCGGAAGATGGTCCCACCGGCCGTGAATGTGTTGTTTGCCAAAACCCACCACGAGCAGTTGGTTACAACACGAAGAGCCGGGAGGCTTCCAAGACTGCAGGGGGCCCTGGTCCTCGACGTCGTCCCGCAAATGTTCCGGCACACGTCTCGGCGGTTGCAAGGGCGTGCCACCTGACCTATACTGGTCAGGAAGGTGTTGGATTAGCTCGATTGTTTCCTGCATGGCAGACACGTAAACATTAAATACGAGCCCTATCGGCTCTCGGGTTGCCCTGTGGATCGGCTCAAAGAGCCGATCGCCCCATTTACGTCGGGTTAACGATGACATGGGGCTCCTGCTTGATCAATATAAAGTTAATCTAATCTACGACAGTTTAGGGTTTTCACCACATGATCGGAACATCCTCGCGCGTAGTTGAGCCTAATAGACACGAAAGATAATGGAAAACTAACCCTAAAAGAGGCCTAAAAACCAACGTTAAGTTAATTCCCGAAACATCCCTCTTAGGACTAACAAACCATACCTTACGTACTACCGGATCGTTCAACCCGTTTGCAAGGCCTAACCATACAAATATTAAACCAATCCTTGAAGAATCAAGGAGCAACTATAACAGATTGGATCTACTAAATAACGAACAAGCAAGGTGCTGCCCTTATACCTAGGTAGGTATAAGGGCAGCTAGATATCGAGGGGCAGCATAGCTAAGCAAGCATGTATAAGAAAAACATCCATGCAAGCCCCAAAACACCTATGATAAATAGTGCTACTCGCCATCAACAACGCTTCAGCACGAGCAACACAAGGTAAACGAATAAACTGTACTGCTAGATCGCAAGATGCGATCTAGGCAGCATGATGCTTACCCGGAAGAAACCCTCGAAGGAAGGGGTGGCGATGCGCCTAGATTTGTGTTTGTTGTGAACGTGATTGTCCTTTTTCTCGATAACCCTAGATACATATTTATAGTCCAAGGGACTTTCTATTCCAAGGCACCTAACCGTGCACGGGTTAAACTCTATCTAAACTAAGATGCAATCTACTATATTTACAGATACACGGGCAATCTAGCCCAAACTCTTCGTGCAAGGCCGCTTCAAAGATGCTCCACGCGTATATCCTTCAAGCCCATCTTCACTTACGACCCATCTCCTGATTTGGCCAAAATCCGGTGATAACACACATACACTGACATCAAACACACAAAACATAATATGAGAGATGTTCTTTCACTGAGTACTATACTTCTCAAACATCAAACGCCACCATCACTAGTTTGGGCGTTTGGCGCCTCAAGATGGATTCAAGAGCTTGTGCATATCGAGCCTTCGTCTCTTCCATGAGGCTTAGAGCATCTCCACCGGTGTGTCCTAAATAGTCGAGGGACGCCATATTGTCGTATGGAGGACGGTCCACAACATCCTCTATATGAGGCATGGGTGAAGTGTTTTTGGGATAGTCATGGTTGACTTCATGGAAACTTCCTTGAGACCGAAGCCCCACTAGGATTCCCACTAGTCAAGTTCTTAAGCATGGCACATCTCTGCCATTTGGCTTTGTAGTTCATCCTCCTTTTTCTTCTTCTCGGCATCATATGCCAAGAATCTAGATTTCATTTCTCTAACCGAAAGGTTAGAGTCTTCATCTAGACCCTCGAATAGTTTTTCCATCTCACTCTTAAGGCGGTGAAGCCCTTAATAAGAGTCCAGGCTCTGATACCAATTGAAAGTTCAGAGATGGTAAACCTAGAGGGGGTGAATAGGTTTCTACAGATTTTAATTCTTTCTTTGCAATATTAGGCTTTGCGGAATATAAAGGTGAGCCTAATGCAAACTAGGTGAAACAACCTATATGAGGATACAACTAACTCGAGCATGAAGGCTCTCACAGGCAGTTAAATCATAAGTAAAGAGTTCGGTTAGAGATAACCGATAGCACGTGGAGACGAGGATTTATTCCCGTGTTCCCTTCCTTTACAAGAAGGTATGTCACGTTTGGAGGAGTGGAGGTCCCACGAAGGATTCCCCGCGCCACGAAGGCTCACCCTATTCTCCGGAGCCTATCCCACGAAGGAATAGCTCTCTCACTTGTGGTAGACTTTGAGGTAGCCTCCAAACCTTCACAATCTTGTCAGGAGCAAATCCACAGCCCGGATGCTTCCGGACCACTCTTGCCCACCTAGGGTTTCCAAGGAACCCTAGAGAGCAAGCTTCTTGATGAATACAAGGGGGAATGAGATTTGGCTTGGTAGAACGGTAGATCGGGTCCTCCTCTATCGTTTCCCCGGAGGGATTTGAGGAGGGAGATCTGAGGCTTTTGGTGTTTCTAACAATGGAGTATGAGAGAGAGAGAGCTCAAGAGCAGCTTGTAGTGTAGTGCCTACCCTTTCAGAGGTAGGAGAAGGGCTATTTATAGTGTCACTTGAAATATGGCCGTTGCCCACTTGGCACATCAGCAGATTCCCCGAGAACCCGTCCACCGGATTGTGCTGACAGCCGCGCACGGCCGGCTGACGCTCGCGGGACTGGCCGGCTTCAACCGGAGCCGACCGGGTCTCGACCCGAGCAACTTCTTTGTCATCGGATCGCCGGTTGGCACAAGCGCGTAGGCCGGTGGGCGCCGGGCGGCCGGTCCTCCATCCCGTCCGACCGACTGCGCGACTGCCTCGCAAACCGGCTCGGACCGGACTGACCGACTGGCCTCAACCTTACTCGGATTCCTCCCGATTGGCACCACCCGCCGGTCGGCGCCGGTCGGTCGGTGCTGGGCCGGTCTGACGCCAGGGACCCGGCCATGCTCGAAAACCCTTGTTGATTTTTCATCGAAGTGGGGGGTCTCCCATTGCCTTCTTGTTCCATTGATACACCATTATACCTCTTTGGCTAATACCTGGGAATCATCTTGTAGACATGTATTAGTCCAAATACTCTAGCACGGTGTCATAGTTACCAAAATAATGGATAAGGATAAAATACCCTTACACTATGAGTCTTAGTTGTCCTTCCATGTTTTTAGTCCTTCAGTTTTTGGCCTTTTGATACCTTGTGTGTGTGATACTATGACTTTTTGTGAGTGTGCGGCTGTGTACATCTTGTTATGTAGAGGTTGGGTGTAATATTTAAAGTAATGAAAACGCCCTTATCGAAAAAAAATAGCCACGCTCTTACAAGTTTTTTTTAGGGGCACATGCTCTTTCTATGTCCCACATTAGAAAAGCCCAGCGGCCCATCCCGGCCACATTAATGACGTCATAATCACCCATGTGAGGAAATTTGTCTAATTTAGCTAGATTCCCCACCTCTGACCCCGAAACCCTAAATCCCAAATCACAGAATCAAATCCAGCGCCCGCGCCACTGAATCCCTCACCCCATCGTTCGGCATGGCGATCGCTCGCACCGGCGTGTACGTGGATGACTACTTGGAGTGTGAGATTGCTGGATTCGATTTTCTTCCTTTCTTCTCGTTCGATGGAGCCCGTAGACCTTTTGATCTTACTGGCTTCGTTTTGTTCCGCAGATTCGAGCACCCTAGCCGGCGACCTACAGAGGATTCTCTCCACCATGCACGAGCTCGACGAGAGGGCCGATGGTGATGATTTTGCTTTTTTTTTTTCCTTTGGAATTTTCATTTTGAGAATCTGCTAATAAAAGCATTGCGAGAATGAATGAATTTCCCATTCCAGTATGTTTCCTTGTCATGTAGTTAATTTTAATCGTTGATACTGATCTGTAATACTTCGTCAAATAGAAGTGGTCGGGGACTAGCCCACGGGTAGGACATCTGTTTTATTTGTTGATAGCTGTTTTCTATGATGGTGTTCTGGTCAATGTTGTTTCTCAGGTTTGTTTTATAATTCTGTATATTATGTTGTTTTGATGCAGGCATTTTGGGTCAGACAAAAAGGCAGATTAAGTACCTCTTGAGGCCGAACATGGTGGATGATGATGACGCTGCCTCGGATAGGGTGAAGAAGGATATTGAAAATAGTCAGGACAATGCGCTGAGTCTCTGCACCGAGAAAGTTTTGCTCGCACGCCAAGCTTATGACCTGGTTCTGCTTCCTTGTTTTTCCCCTTCTAAACAGTCGTGTAGCTTGAGGAATTGTGGATATGTGCTCTCCTTTCACAATAGGAAGCGTTTAAGTAGTTCAGATTTACATTTCATTTCATGTTTAATCGCTATGTTATTGTACAGATAGAAAGCCATGTCAAGCGTCTCGATGAAGACCTAGGCCAATTTGGTGAAGATTTAAAGCAAGGTATAATCAATTCATGGAAGATCTACTTATTATTTGGGAATATCGTCATGAAACAAATATTGAATGCCATCCTCAATCCTTCGTCAAACAGAATATTGATTGAATGTTTGTTCCGTGATTCTCTCTCACTTGTAGAAGGAAAAATACCTCCAGATGAACCGCATATCCTTCCTCCAATGCCAATGGGTGGCAGAGAAGAAAAACGGAGGCATGGTTTCAGTACTCCCCAAGCAAAGAAGTTCAGAGAGAGGGAATGGGAGAGGGAAGGGGTATGGACTTCGACTTAATGCCCCCTCCAGGCAGCAGCAAGAAAGCAGCTGTATCTATGGATGTGGAGCAAATGATTGATCCAAATGAACCGACATACTGTATATGCCACCAGGTAAGCTTGAAGCTTATACATGTTAATATTCTTGGAAATTCTTGTTTTGCATCAATATCTACATTGAACATATCTTCTCAAAGTTTTGCTGTTGATATTTCAGGTTTCATATGGTGATATGATTGCTTGTGACAATGAGAATGTAAGTCTCTATGGTGCTATATGTAATGATACTTATCATGTGACTTATTTGGAGGAGTTTAGCTTCTGTGTCCTGAATTACTAGTTTTTACATTTATCAGGCCTAATAAAAGCTTTAAAGCTTTCTAAACATATTCTGTTGCTTTTTTGAACAATGATGTTGTGATTGACTGGTGATTGGCCATCCCATGCTTGTAGTTTTTTCTACCTGTTATTATCCAGAACGAGGATTATGTGCACACTGCTTTACTCTTGTTACTAGGATATAACATCGGGTTCTACTATGTATGCGCTTGCTTGCGTACTCTAGCACTGTTCGGGATTTCCAGATGTTGTATAACATGTCAATTACAAGTTGGTTTTGTATTTTATAAAGTATACACCAACTGTTGAATGGAATTAGTGGTCAATGCGTTAGATTTTTCACTGAATACCACAGGTGCAGTTTAAGGGTAGTCCTTCATAGAATTTACGGTCGTAATGTAGAAGCCAGTCCTTTGGATAGTATATATATATATCCAAATTGCTTCATTTATTAATTAATATATATACTGTTGTGGTTTCCAAATCTTTAGTACTTCCGGTATCCTGTTATATTAGTTCATTGATTACTGTCAATATCTCCCGCGGCGACAAATAAATATTGGTTTTCAGTGCAGATTCTTCCCTGTTCTGTTAGTTATTAGTTTTATTCATTATCACCAATATCCCCCTCGTGGCCAAATAAATATATAGATAGAATATTGATTGAAATACAGCCCCCTCCCCCCTGGTCCTAAATGTTCTGGAACCATGTACTGCAATCCTCAAAACTGACACTGAAACCTATCCGGTGCATCCTCTCCTTTAATCGTATCAGTATATGACTGTCTACGTGTTACGTTTGCATGGTTGTGATGATGCACTGGATACTCCCTCCCATGGGAAGACACGGAATAATGAATTATCTTCGTAAAAAGACAAGGGAACTTACACAACCATCCAAGATTGAACTTAGAGAAACATTCTGTTAACAATTTGGTCGTAGATGAGGATTGATGCATCAGTCCTTGTGATCATGTGCAATGCACCATGCTAGAAATGACAATTACCAAAGAAAAGCATTAGATAAAGGGCACAGTTGTAATTTTATGCAGTAGTACCTTGTGATATCACGTCGTAAGTGGCAATGTTTGATATGTTATGATGAATTGATGTTGCGTTTTGGCTTTTTCATATGAAAAGTCATCCATCTCTGCCGAATGCTAACATTTAATATTTGCCCAACAGTGTGAAGGAGGTGAATGGTTCCACTACTCGTGTGTTGGTCTGACACCGAAACGAGATTCAAAGGGAAATGGTTTTGCCCAACTTGCAGGAATCTTCAATGAGGTTCTCCTAAATTGGTAAGAGGCGTACTACCAATCATTGTCAATCTCTAGAAATCTTAGTTTACCTTCCCAAACAAAATGCCGAAAAAGCTCTTCTTCATGTATAAATGTAAATATGTACAGATGTGTTCTAAGCAAGCAGTAATTCTACAAATTAATAGATTACTTTCAGTGCAAACTTTCCTCTTTTATCCTTCAAAATAACGCACTGTAGCAAATTTCAGATCTTTATACCTACATATGGAATGTGGGTGGTGTAGGATCGCCTTTTGATGTTGTTGTTGTTGTATGGAATGTGGGTAGTGTAGGAGTGCCAAAAGGCGATCCTGCCCTCCGCAGCAATAAATAAGCAAAGGCGAAGGCCAGCAGACCAAGCCGCCCAGTGTACAACTGGAATTAAGCATATCTAGATACATATGGACTAATCATGATTGTACACCAACATACATGGTATATTTTCCACCCACTGCAATCTCACTGGAAGTTACCAAACACGAGCTACTGAGAAACACTCACATGACATCTCATTACCACACCCATCAAATCTAATAGCTCACAACTGGAATTAAGTATATTACTCCGTAGTATTTTTTTTGAAACGGAAGTACATTAGTAATCAATCATCGCATGCTCATGTCTGGATTTTTCTTGGTATGTTAACCCGATAATTGGCTTCATCTCCTAATAATTGATTAATGTTTGCTCGACAGTGTTGAAGAGGCAAATGGTTCCACCAACTGGCCAGACGTTCGCCAACATGCAGGGCTCTTCAACATGATGTTCTCAGAAGTTTGCAGCATAGTATACCAAATGATTACATCTTTCCGATTTGAAAGGAGGCGTTACGAGTGACTTACACACATTGTGGCTACTTCCTTCATCTGAAATTACTCATCAGGTGTCTTATTTTGGTAATGTATATGCTGGAGAGAAGGGTACTGTCTGGAGAGGATGGAAACGCTTGCAGTTATGACATGTTCCGTTGTTGTTGCATCTTGTCGCTGTAAACAATGTCACAGTTTCGGATGTTGTAACCTGGTATCCAATTACTTTTATCGTGATGGCTACCAAGCGTTATTGCAATATTTCTGCTATGATTTCACTTTATTATCTCTGATTTGCAGCCCTATCATTTCCCTGTTTCATATGTATTCTCCTGCTCACGAGCAATATATATGTACAGACGTTGGTATGCCAAATCTAAACAGGTCATCATCATCATCTTCCAGCAGCAGCCTACGTTTACAGGTTTGGGTTGCGAATGCACTGAGCCCCTTGCCATGTAGCTCCCGGCGCCAGCACCACGGGCTTGAGCATCGCAGGCCCGATGCACACGTACGCGTACTTCCCGTACCACTCGTGCTTGGATCCTGGGCTGAAGACGTACAGCTCCTCGAACCCTCTCCTGCTCAAGCACACCGAGTTCCTCCTTCCCTGCAATACAAATGTTCCACAAGAATTCAGTTTGAATTCTTGCCTGCAATTGTTGTTTGAATCTTGCATCTTCGCAAGAATTGTGGTCTTACGTACCCTGTCGATGACGGTGAAATCTCTTGGCGCGTGGCTGTAAATCCGGCACATCTCGGCCGTCAGGTGCTTGAAGTCATCGTCCTCCTCCCCGTCCGGTTCCTGCGCCACCGCTGCCGCGCCTTCGCCGGAGAGGAACATGTCGACCCTCTTGGCCCAGTGCGGCTGCTGGAGCCGCGCGCTGTCCGGGAGCAGGATGCTGAACTCCGACAGGATCGGCTCCCTGCTGCGGTAGTCCGACCCCTGCAGCCCCACGGCGTAGGTGGCGTCCGGCGTGCTCACGCGGAGGTGGTTCGACACGGCGCCCGACAGCGCCACGGGCGACGAGGACGACGCGGCGTTCGTCACCGTGAGCTCCGACGCCAGCGCGTCCGGGCTCAGCGTCACCACGCACCTCGCCTCCGCCGCCCCGCTCCCCGGCGGCTCCACGGACACGAGCTCCACCTCGATGGAGCCCGTGGGTCCTCCCCTGACGTCGCGGAGCGACCACGCCCCGCCCGGCGACCACGTCGACGGAGGCGCGTCCCCGCTGACGCCGCGCGCGCAGCGGAGGTCCACGGAGACGCCGCCCCGGATTACGGGCATCCCGCCGGGCCCCTCGCCGACGGTGGTGTGGAGCACCTCCATGGAGGCGCCGTGCCACATGGCCGGCTTGTAGGACGTGACGAGCCCGCTCGGCAGCAGCAGGTGCGCCGCGCTGCCGTTCCGCACCAGCATCTTCACGACGCAGCTGTCGCCCACGGCCTCGAAGGTGACGCCGTGGCCGGAGAACTCGGCGGCCAGGTACTCCGCGTTCGGAGGAGGGAAGGGCGCCGGCGCCGACGTCGCCGGAGCCAGTGCGTGCACTGCGGTCGCTAGCCGTGCCCTCTGGCCACTGATGCCGCCACTTAGCTTGGACGAGCTGAATAAGGTGGTGCCGTGCTTCCATGATGAGCTCGTCGGAGGAGCCACAGTGGCGTGACCATGAGGAGCGGCGGCAGTTGGAGCGCCGAAAGCCATGGCTAACTCTGGCGAGTGGCACCGCACTGCACTAGCCTTATCTGTGCATCGCGACTTGTCTTTCTCTGATATTTTTTTGGGGGCCTCTTCAGGTTTTGGGATTTAATTTTCTTTATTTTGTAGAGAGCAAAACCAGGAAATATCTCTCGCTGGGAATTCTGTCCTTTTCGCCTTTTATTTATACATTTAAGCAACTTTGCTTACGCTGTTAGTTCAGTGCTCATGCCTACTGAACTTGACGTGCACCTGGAGCAGGCAAAGCTACAGGGCAATCGGCAACGTCCATCTTGTATCTGAACATTCTTACAAGTTGTAAATGTAACAAATTTAAGCACTAAGCAGTTTTTTGTCTGGAACCAATTCCACGATGTCGGAGCTCTTAGGGGCGTTAAGTACTTGTCGTGGAGGAGTTCTCTTTTGTTTAGAGAACCCGCAGAAGATCTATGCGTCATTTCACTAAGCTCGAAAATGAGAGAACATTTACAAGTCCGACATGATAGAAAAACCCACCACCACCAGGTGGCAGCTGAACGCTACTCATCTCACAAACCCACGCCTGCACTACAGCCAAAGGCCGCACTCCTGCACAATATCATCAAGTGTTCTATTGGCCGGGGTGGCGGTGTCGTTAAACACCCTGGCATTTCGCTCAAACCTGGATCAGTCCCCAAACACCGAAGAGGGTGCCACAGGAGAGGTGGTTGTGGCAGAGGCAGAGGAAGATCCTCTGGATTGCAATCCACTTGATATTGGACGGAGACCAAAGATCATCATCAATAGCAAGTATCAATCCATTTTATATGGGATGATTCAATCTTTTTTACATCTTCTAGCGGCACTGACGTAATATAAAAGGCTTTCACGTTGCCGCCATGCATTGGTTTGCAACCCTTGTCGTGTATTTTTTTTATAAAGATTGGATAATAGGCTCGAGGAGAGCCTGACTTTAAATTAATAAAGCTCCAACAACAGCGTACATAGGTTTTACAGAGACCTTACAACATCAAGCACCATAAACATCTTCCCGGTTTCATTTCATAGCAAATGAAACCATAGCGTCCAACATAGTCATGAAAAGATTCAAACATAAACTAAAAGAGAACAACCCCTCGGAGGCACAACACCGACCAAATCCAGCAGGATTACAAACCAGCACTAAGCAAAAGCCTTGCCAAAAGCCAACCATCTAAACTACTTAAAGTTTTTAACAGCTAAAGAACTACCAATAGCTCACACACCAGCTGGGGTGGGGGTGGGGGGCAAACATCATGAAATTTATTACAACACCACATGGACCGGCTCGTCCTCCTGAGGGTGCTCCTGCACGTATGTCAAGGAATCTCTTCCGTCATGTACCATTTTTGACGCAGGATGCTCCTTGTCGTCCATCCTGGCCTCTTGCTTCTGAAGCTTCTTCTAGCACCTTCTCGCTCTCTCTGCAATGACGTTTCTCCGGTTCTTAGGCTTGTGTTTCCTGCTCGAGTGTGGATTCAATGAAGAGGGAAGACTGTGGAAATAATCTGGCAACAGCAAACAAAAAGAAGCAACATGTAGCTGAATTCCGAGTGAGTTCCGCGGCTTCCGGCAAGTTTTTCGGAAAGGGTTTGTTGTGGCTTTCTCGCAAGATAAAATACATGAATAAACTGATCAATGAACGGTAAATCTAGAGGCTCTCATTCTTATCCTCTACCTTCTCTCACTTCTGAACAGTAACTGAGAGCTACCTTCTAAGGGTATATTGCCCCTATGTGTGGTTTTGGTAATTAATGACAACCCCTATGGACTAATGTTTTCATTGAGTTTATATGAAGGAATATTCCATAGGTACTACTTGTACTCCATGTGTTGGATTCAAGTATGGATGCCATGAAGATAAAGGTATACCTTGTGTATTGGCATCAAGATCATCGGTATGAAGATATATATGTGATATGATCAAGAAGAAGAAATGAAGATGGAGTTCTTATGTGGAACTCAACATTAGCCATGCTCTATCTTAAGTGAGTATGAGAAGATACAAGGTGGATTTGGGCAAGTTCAAGTTGAGCATCTTGAGTGGATCACATGCTTGAAGCTTGCCGTCCATTTGGTGATAATGGACATGTGAAGATGTGCATCAATGGAGCTTTCCCATCATAGTGTATGGGGGAGCATTTGTGAGTCTTCACAAAGCAACATTGATCAAGTGAGGCATTCCGGCTTGTGTAGAGCTTGAAGAGTTATCATCAAGATCAAGCGGGATGCGCAAGGCACAGGTATGACCTTGATAGGTTTTCCTTTTACCGGTCTCAAGGTGGTTGATGGGAGACCGGATTATAGGATAGATAGCCGCACTATTAAGAGGGGCTTTCGGTTGGGTAACTGAAAGAACATTTCCCGCCCTTTTGGGTTTTGCGTGTTTGATGTCAACACTAGTTATATTTTTATGTGTGTTGATGTAGACAGGTACAAGTTTTCGAGAAATATACTTGATCGGTGAAATGGTATGGCTGTTCGAAGTTCGAAGATCTTTTTATCTCTGGCGGAAGTTCCGGCCCCGACAGGCGGAAGTTCCGCCAAATGCTTCTGAGAGGCCCTTCATGTTACGATTGCAGGTTTTATCGCCGGAGTTCCGGTGAAGCTGGCCGGAAGTTCCGGTCAGCGGAACTTCCAACTTCCGGACAATTCCGAAATTCAGCGATTGAGGCTCGAAACATCCAGTATGGTTTTCGCACATTTCGGAACTTCCGGTCGCCGGAACTTCCGCACCGGAAGTTCCGCCCTAGTTCCGCCCCAATCTTTTCTGACAGGTTGCCTGACGAAGAATCTTCCTGGCGGAAGTTCCGGCTCTCCTGGCCGGTACTTCCGGTGCCGGCCGGAACTTCCGGCCCTCCTGGCCGGAACTTCCGGTGTTACGAGAAATAGTTCAAACGGTCAGATCTGAGAGCTCCAATCATATAAATAGCTCTCTTCTCCAAAGGGACAAGTTGCTCAATCATTGCAAGAAAAATCTGCCAAGCTTCACCACCATTAGAGCCACCTCAAGAACACAAGATTTGCAAGATCTCCTTCCTCCCCCAACCAAAGCTCTTGATCTTTGGAGATTCGAAGGAGAAGCCACCGATCTACATCCTCACCGAAGCGATTTACATTTCCCCCTCATTTGTTTGAGGGCCCCCTTGCTAGTGTTCCTCTTTGGATCCCTAGTTGATTTGTGTTGATGTATTGTTGTTGATTGTTGTGTTGTTACAGATTTGGGAGCCTCCAATTCGGTTGTGGATGTGTGCCCCAAGAACCTTGTAAAGGCCCGGTTTCCGCCTCGAGGAAATCCCTTAGTGGAAGTGGGCTAGGCCTTCGTGGCGTTGCTCACAGGAGATCTGAGTGAAGCCTTCGTGGCTGTTGGTTTGGCTTGCGTAGCAACCACACTCCTCCAAACGTAGACGTACCTTCTTGCAAAGGAAGGGAACTACGGGAATCATCTCCGTGTCATCGCGTGCTACACTCTCGGTTACCTCTATCCTATTCTATCTCCTATATATTGTGTAGCTATATCTTGCTTAGTGATAACCTTGTCATATAGGTAAATTCACTTAGTTGCATATCTAGAGAATTTACCTTTGTGTCAAGCCTAAATTGAAAAAGAACTAAAAATTGGTTAGCACCTATTCACCCCCCCTCTAGGTGCGGCATACGATCCTTTCAATTGGTATCAGAGCCTCGGCTCTTATTTCGGGCTTAACCGCCTAAGAGTATGCCGGACGATGGGCCTTCGGAAGAGGCCGGTAAGTTGGTCACCATGGAGGACATCAATTCGTTGAGAACCTCCATGGACGCTCAAATGGAAAGCATGAGAAAAATGATTTCCGAGCTTTTGACTCCGGTCCTTCCTAGGGCTCCCGTAGAGGTAAAGGACACGGGTGTGTTAGAAGAGGGAGGTGCTTCGGCATTACCCTCCTCTACCAAACCCGTGGAAGGTGATAACTTAAACACTATCAAATCTCCCATTGCATCTCCTAGGGAACTAGTGGAGGTGAGAGCTACAATCAAGTAGCTCCACCTTTTCTATCTCCCGATATACCGGTTCCCCATCCCCATTTGAACATTCGAGGCGACCCACCTAAGTTTTCCGTTGATAATTTCGATACTTGGCAATTTGAGTTTCGCTCTCATGTTTGCAGTGCCTCCAATGAACTTTGGAGAATCATCTTGGAAGGCTTCAAGCCCTACAACCCCAACAAGTTGACTAGAAGAGAAGCGGTTGATAGTCAACTCAACAACACCGCCTTGCACATGATTCAAACTAGTGTGGGGACAAAGGAGTTGTCTCGTGTTCGGAACTACACCACCGCCAAGGAAGCTTGGGATGGTTTGGCCGCTAGTTGCATTGGAAGTGAGAGCACGAGAAGGAACAAGTATAATGCTCTTCGGAATCAAGCCGAAGGATTCATGAGGCTACCGGATGAAGATCATCAAGTCATGTATGGAAGACTTCTCACCGTTGCCGATTCCTTCCGGCTTATTGGTGCCACCCACATCAATGACTCTTGGATCAAGGAGAAGTACATTGAATGCATGATGCCGTTTGTACCCATTGATGTCAAGACCCTTGTTGGGAGAGAATGCTATTCCTCTCTCTCGTCTCAAGAAGCCGTGCACGAGATGCAAGCCCTCAAGGTGCTCGAGCAAAACTCTCATGATTCTCGCAATCGTGCCATTGGTATGTCAAAAGGGAACAATCTTGCCTTGATGGTCAACCCCGTAGAAGAAGTGCACCCTCAAGAACAATATAGGGCATCTTGGAGTATGTCCTATCCGGAAGATTTGGAATGCCACTACCATGATCACATGGCCTTCCATGCAAAGTCCTTTTGGGTTGATCCCTCCAAGGCCAAGGAAGACAACATCAAGAGAAACCACAAAAGTGGGTTCACTAGCTTTGGTCCAAAGACAAGATCATGCTACAATTGTGATGACAAGCGCCACTTCATTGCCGAATGCCCCTATGAGAATAGAGAGCTTCATAATGGAAGGCTCATTCCCAAGGACAAGAGCAAAGACACAAAGGGCAAATATTCAAAAGCCCCCAACAAGAAATTCTACAACAACAAGACCAAGAAGGGCAAGAGGCCTTCAAGAGTTGTGCTAGTGACTAGGGAAGAATATTCTTCCGATGAAGTTGAAAGTTCTAGTGGTGATGAAGGAGAAGAAAGCTCAAAGGAAGTGGCCGCCATTGCCACTACCAACATTCCCTCTTCATCTCTCTTTGAATCCCCCAATGAGAATCCTCATATCAAGAATGCACATTGCTTCATGGCAAGGTCCTCCTTGGACACATCTATTGTGCTATCAACTCAAGAAGAATATACCTCCGGAGATGATGATGTTGATGATGAAGAAGATGCAACCTCTAATGGATTGGTCGCTCTTGCCTCCCTCTCCACTAACTCTTCATCACCAAGTGAATCCCCCAATGAGATCATTCATGTGGAGGAAGAAAGTTGTCTCATGGCCAAATCCTCCGAGGTATCATCTCCTAGCCCCTCTATGCCTAACATATCAAGTGATCTAGGGGTTGATGATGCTAGTCTAAAAGTGAAACAAGAAATGCTAGAGTTTGATGAATTCATTTTTAACCTACAAGGTAACAACAAAAAGCATGTTTCAAATCTCATGGCTCGTTTAGCTCAACAAAATGATACTCTTGAGAAAAAGGGTCAAATAGAGAGAGAAGACTCTCTTGAAATCCATGCTCTTAAAAATGCTCTTGAGGAAAGTCAAGAAACTATAGCTTCTCTTGAGGAGAGGCTAGAAAATCTTGAAGAGCCTCAAGATAAAATTAACAAGCTCACTAAAGCTAGAGATCTTGCTAGGGCTAAGACTAAATTGCTTAAAAAGGAAATGGCCCAATTTGGTGTTGATCATGAGAAACTTGTGAAGGATCTAGATGAACTAGACAAAGCTCACAAAGCTTTGAAGAGTGAATACACTCTCCTATCCAAGTCAAATGAGCAACTTCAAATTAGGCTTGCTTCATATGATGTGCCTAGTTCCTCTACCCCTTCATGTGATCATGCAAATATTATTGAGGAAAATGCTAGGTTGAAGGATGAACTTGCTAAGGCCTCCTCTCCCCAAAGTAAACTTTCTTTAGATGATCTTTTGAGTAAGCAAAGGTCAAACAATGGGAAGGAGGGCCTAGGTTTTAATGCCAAGGCAAAGAAGGCAAACAAGCAAAAGGCCAAGCCCGCACAAGAGAAGAAGAAAGCTATCACCAATGGTGAAGCCCCTAAGGGCAACACCATTAATGATGATGATGCGGGAAATGCTAACCCTCACTATGTTCTATTTAAAGATTATTATGGTGATGTTTATGCTAAATATGTTGGCCCATATGATGGTTATGTTGCTTGGTCTATTTGGGTCCCAAAGACCCTTGTTGCTAACAAAAGAGGACCCATTGAGAAATGGGTACCTAAATCCAAGAATTGATCTCATGTAGGACTATGCCGCCGGAGGTTCAAAATGGGTACTTGATAGTGGATGTACAAGTCATATGACCGGCGGCAAGAACCTCGTCAAGGAGTTGAGGCCCAATATAAATGATATCACCGTCTCCTTTGGCGATAATTCTACATCCGAGGTATTGGGTTTTGGCAAGGTTGTGGTTGCACACAACATAACACTTGTGGATGTCATGCTTGTCAAAACCCTTGGTTACAATTTGCTTTCCGTTTCCGCCCTTGGCAAGATGGGTTTCGCCGTCTTTATTGATAATGATATTGTGGTCCTCTTGTGGAGCAAGACTCTAAAAGTCGCTTTCGTTGGGTATCGCGAACATAACTTGTATGTGGTGGACTTTTCGGGGACCACCACTTCAAGTGCGATGTGCCTATTCGGAAAGGCGGATGTGGGTTGGTTGTGGCATCGCCGCTTAGCCCATGTCAACATGAGAACTTTGCAAAGTCTTCACAAGGGGAACCATATTGTGGGACTAATGGAAAATGTTTCTTTTGCCAAAGATCGTGTTTGTAGGGCTTGTGTTGAAGGCAAAATGCATGACTCTCCGCATCCAAGCAAGACTATCATCTCTTCCAAGAGGATCTTGGAGCTCCTTCATGTGGATCTCTTTGGTCCCGTTACTCATGCAAGTCTTGGTGCGAAGAAACATTGCTTGGTGATTGTTGATGATTACTCAAGATACACTTGGGTCTACTTTCTCAAGACGAAAGATGAGACTCAACAAATATTCATTGACTTTGCTACCGAGGTGCAACGCCAACACAACCTCCTCATTATGGCAATAAGAAGTGACAACGGCTCCGAGTTCAAGAACTATACACTCAATGATTTTCTTAGTGATGAGGGGATTCGTCATCAATATTCCGCTGCTTACACCCCTCAACAAAATGGTGTTGCGGAGAGGAAGAACCGGACTCTTATGGATATGGCAAGATCTATGATGGCGGAGTATAAATCCCGCTATAACTTTTGGGCCGAAGCCATCTCCACCGCTTGCCACTCTTCTAACCGGCTCTATCTCCGCAAGGGATTGAACAAGACTCCATATGAAATACTCACCGGCAACAAGCCTAATATCTCATACTTCAAGGTGTTCGGTTGTAAGTGTTTCTACAAAATCAAAGGAGTTCGTTTGTCTAAATTCGCTCCTAAAGCTTTGGAGGGTATATTTGTTGGTTACGGTGCCGAATCTCACACTTATAGAGTCTTTGATGTATCCTCCGGGATTATCATTGAATCTTGTAGTGTGAAGTTCGAAGAAAATGATGGCTCCCAAGTGGGGCAAGTTGATGTATGTGCAGGTGATGAAATACCTCAAGATGCCATAGTAAGAATGGGTGTGGGATTTTTCCGCCCCATTGAGGGACACGGTGTGGCGTCTCGGGAAGAACTATGCTCTACCACGGTGGAGCCCTCATCCTCTCAACATCAACAAACCCCATCTCTTGAAGCTAATGATGCACCAACCCAAGAACAAGAAGAAAACCCTCCCTCTCATGAACAAGATCAAGGACAAGATCAACCAAGAATTCATGATGGCTCCGATGAGTATCCATTTGATATTTGCTCCGCACCAAATGATGTCCAAGATCAAGCACATGAGGTTGAGCACTCTCAAGAAATTGAAGTTGCTCAAGTTGAAGGTCAAGACGGGGACCCAAATGATCAAGTTGATCAAGTGACACCTCCAAGGCCTAGAAAAACCAAGGAGGAGATCGAGGCCCGTCGTCTAGCAAGAAGAGAAAGGCAACTTGAGCGTCTTGAACACACACATGACAAGGTTCTTGGTGATGTAAGGGCAAAGGTTTCCACAAGAAGGCAATTGGCTAACTTTAGCAATCATCATGCTTATATCTCCTTAGTGGAACCCAAGAAAGTATTTGAAGCCCTTGAAGATTCGGATTGGTTGGAAGCTATGCACGAAGAACTCAACAACTTCAAGCGCAACAAAGTGTGGACCTTAGTAGAGAAGCCAAAGGAGTGCCGCAATGTTATAGGCACTAAATGGATATTCAAGAACAAGCAAGATGAGTTTGGAAATGTTGTGAGGAACAAGGCAAGATTGGTGGCTCAAGGTTTCTCTCAAGTTGAAGGAATTGACTTTGGAGAGACCTATGCTCCCGTGGCTCGCCTTGAGTCCATCCGTATCCTTCTTGCTTATGCATCGCATCATAACTTTAAGTTACAACAAATGGATGTGAAAAGTGCATTTCTTAATGGTCCTTTGCATGAAGAGGTTTATGTTAAGCAACCCCCGGGGTTTGAGGATCTCAACTTTCCTAACCATGTCTACAAGCTTGATAAAGCACTTTATGGTCTCAAACAAGCTCCTAGAGCTTGGTACGAGCACCTTAAAGAATTGTTGGTAGACCGTGGGTTTGATGTTGGGCTAATCGATCCCACTCTTTTTACTAAGAGGGTTAATGGGGAGCTTTTCGTTTGCCAATTATATGTTGATGATATTATCTTTGGCTCTACTAACCAAGCTTTCAATGATGAATTTTCAAAGCTTATGACCGATAGGTTTGAGATGTCTATGATGGGAGAGATGAAGTTCTTCCTTGGTTTTGAGATCAAGCAATTGAGAGAAGGAACCTTCATCAATCAAGCAAAATATCTCCAAGACATGCTCAAGAGGTTCAAGATGACCGAGTTGAAGGGTGTAGCCACTCCTATGGTTACCAAATGTCATCTTGCACTAGATCCCAATGGTAAAGAGGTGGATCAAAAGGTATATCGCTCCATGATTGGATCCTTGCTTTACCTTTGTGCATCTAGACCGGACATAGTGTTGAGTGTTGGTGTGTGTGCAAGGTATCAAGCTTCTCCTAAAGAGAGTCACATGATGGCTCTCAAAAGAATCTTTCGATATTTGGTTGATACCCCAAGATATGGTATTTGGTACCCCAAAGGCTCAAGTTTTATTCTCAATGGATACACCGATGCGGATTGGGCGGGGGACAAGGATGATAGGAAATCAACTTCCGGGGCTTGCCAATTTCTTGGTAGGTCCTTGGTGTGTTGGTCTTCTAAGAAGCAAAATTGTATATCTCTCTCCACCGCCGAAGCCGAATATGTTGCCGCCGCAAGTGGATGCACTCAATTGTTATGGATGAGGCAAACTTTAAAGGAATACAGTGTCATTTGTGACAAAGTGCCTCTATTATGTGACAATGAAAGTGCTATCAAGATTGCCTATAATCCGGTGCAACATTCAAGAACGAAGCATATTGAGATCCGGAATCATTTCATTAGGGATCATGTTGCCCGTGGTGATATTGAGCTTATCTATGTTCCTACCAAAGATCAACTTGCCGATATATTCACGAAGCCTCTTGATGAAGCAAGGTTCTCTTATTTGAGGAATGAGCTAAATATCATTGATTCAAGGAGTATAGCTTGACCATCTTGCAAACACACCTTTGTCTCAAAACTTTATTTGGTTTAGATGTGGGCATGGAGATAGGGGGAGTGCGGTTTAAACTATTGAGCTATCACTCCCCCCATAATGCCAACATTAAAAGAAATCATTCTCTTTATATCATATAATGATATGTGAGCTTCAATGATGAGTAGTGGTTTTGGGCCCAAGATATATCTTCGCGGTGCCATGCCATAACACTCATATATGGTGGCCTAGGCCACCACACTCTTCTTTGTGAAGAGTTGGAGTTATTTGGATCTTAATTGATTTTATTTGACATCTCCTTGTTTTTATGGGAAATCACTCATTTTTGGCCTTCATTTGCATTATTTGCAAAAATGAGTGATCATGTACCATTTCACAGTTTGGCGCATCTGTCCTAAGCCTATCTCATCTAAGACATATCCTCTTCCCTCTCCGAGTGCACCACCTTCCTGTCAAAATCTGTTTTTGGGCACAGTTTTCCGTTTCACCGGAACTTCCGGTCCTTTCAACCGGTACTTCCGGCTGGAATGTATCCCGGCCCGCTCTTCCGATCTGGTGTGGTTTCGGGACCGGAAGTTCCGGCTCCAACGAGCGGGACTTCCGCCTTACGATCCCACGTCTTATCGGTCGGAACGGGGAGCAGTTCCCGTCTCACTTCCCCCATCCAAGATCTGTTTGGAGCCTCCTCCCCTGTGGCGGCTGCTCCTCCTCCGGATCTCCCTTCTCCGGCGACCCCCGCCGGATCGGCTCCGTGGATCGGCATCCCCTCCCTCTTCTCCTCCATGGCTCCCCCCGGTTTGTGCCCTCTCCCTCTCTATGTGTGGGTAGACCTCACTAGATGAACTATAGGGCATACTCTAGGCAAAGCTATGGTAGAACTCTCTAGATGCCTTTCCTTTACTAGATCTTGCATAGGATGGTGTGGTATTGCGGTTAAACGAGCCATTGTCGCAGATCTGGTGAGAAACTGCTGTTGAAGTTCCGGCCCACGCCGGAACTTCCGCCCGGGCGGAACTTCCGCCGGTTCTCACCGGAACTTCCGGCCTGGCCTATTTTTCTGCTATTGCTCAATATCCTGTGCAGGCTCTAGTTCTTTGATCTCCTTGTCCTTGTGCACTCATGTTTCATACCTATCATCTGTCTCCATCCCAGGTTCTTCCAAGAAGAGGAACAAAGGTCACGTGGACGAGATTGAGGAAGAACTTGAGCAAACTAGGCCTTCCAAGCTCACCGCTCGTCAGCAATCTTCTCAAAGGCAAAAGACACCCGCTGTTCGTGGCAAGAATATCCATGTATCCGTGAAGAACATGCAATATCTTGAGTACAAGGAGATCCGTGACTTGAACCCTTACCTCACTCCTCGGAACAATCGGGTTACGGATAAGCGCTTCCACAACAAGACTCAAGAGGAGATCTTCTATGAGGTGTATGTGCCATTCAAGAAGGGGGTAGCCCCTCAACATGCTATTGACACCGGCAAGATGGCCGCTTCTAGGTACTTTGAAGAAGCCTATGCTATGTGTGGTGAGTTTGGGCTCTATCCCATTATGGAGCTCAACAAGGATTATGATGTCGGGTTGATCCACCAATTCTATGCCACCGTCCACTTTGATTCAGATGAAGCTAAAACCGATGAGGACACCTCACTACTACTCCTTGATGAACTGAAGTGAAGCTCAAGTCCAATGAAGTCAGGATTGGACCAATGACACGAGCTCGTGCGAAGCTACTTAAACAACAGGTGAACTTGTTCTTAAACGATACCTTGATTGATGAGAACTTTATACTACCTAAGTCCTATTACTTATGTATCATCAGGTATGAAGAGGAGACAAGCATCGCACGAGGAGAGGAGCAGCTGGACGTGAAGATGGACGTGAAGCTGGACATGGAGCTGGACATGAAGATATCTCATGGACGCGCGAGGGAGGAGCGGGAGGAATGCGCGAGAGGAGAAGAAGAAGATCAGGCCGGTCCAGCCCGGTCAGACCGGCCCCACGCCGGCCGCCCGGTTACAGCACCCGGTCGACCGGGCCCCTGACCGGCCCACCCGGTCCCTGGTCCGGTTGACGCTGCCTCGTACCGGGCGCCAACCGGACGATTTCTGCGACGTTTCCGGTTGCAGCACCCGGTCGACCGGACCACAGACCGGCCCGTCCGGTCACCAGCCCGGTTGACCGGATCCCAGACCGGACATGTCCGAGTCTGTCTCGACCAGATCTATTCTGGGTCGGTTTTACTTGTATTTTTCGACCAGAACTCGTCCCGGACGCCTATATAAGTGCCTTGGACGACCCCCTAGCTGTTTTAGACCACGTTTAAGATAAACCCTAGTTCTTAGTTGTTTGCTCTGCAAAACTATTGAATTCCCTACACCATATTGCTTGGATATTGTGTAGATCCTGTTTAAGTCTTGTGTGATCTGTTGTTCCATTGGGAATTAGACGGTTGCAACTTACCGCTTCGTGGTCGGCGGCTACGTGCGCAAGTGTGTGGAGTTGCGAATATCTTGCAGGGTTGAGAGCTGTTGCATTGGCGACAGGGACCAATCGAGAGATCTCGTTGCGTCATACAAGTTATCATCCACTTCATCGTCGTGTATCTCCGCTGCCATCACCCGTGATCATCATCACCACCATTGCTTACTGAGAAGATCGGGCCACCCCTTATCATCTTGGTATCAGATTTCCAGTTTTCCTCGGTAAGCCATCCACAATCCACCCCATAGTTGAGTTGTGAGTGTTTTCCTATCCAGAAAAAGCCAAAAAAATTAGGGTTAGGGTTTGCCATAGCCATAGCTTGCACTAATTTCGAGTTTTAGTTGCTTTTCGTAGTTGTTTTTGCGTACCTTTATCTTTCTTCTAGTAGAATTGTTAGGGTTTGTGTTTTCTCTATCATCTAGTTTATCTTCTAGTGTCAGTTTTGTTACTCCGAGTCCACATAGCGTACAGTGTGCTTGTTCCCAACCATAGACACAGCCTTTCGATATACGTGACTAGGAACTTCCCCAGAAGAGACTAGTTTTACCGCTCGACAGGCTGCTCATTAGGGTTTTGGTGCTTTGCATATCTTGTTGGCCGTGTTATCAAGGAGTTGAGTCATAAAATCAAAAAAAAAAGAGAAAATTGAAAAGAAGCAAAAAGAGCTACATAGCTGCGTTACAAAAAGAAAATACAAAAAGAAAAGTGTGTGCTAGTTGAAATCAAGTGAAAGGCCTAAGTTTTCTTTACTGCATCCGTAGTTGAGCAATCTTGTGCCTGTCTCGTTGAGCTTTGCTAGCGTCTCTCTTGTGCATTGCAACCTTTCCTCCATATAGTTGCATTGCCCCATTATATCGCCTTGTGTGAGTATCTTTGGTTGTCTACGGTCAGCGCTAGAGCTTGTTATTGGTGCAAATAGGTAGCCTACCTACAACCCCACATATACCCTGCTTTGTCGTGTGATTGTTCTTATACCCTTGATATTCGCTTCGCTACATCCGTGCACTAGTTGTTACTACAAGTGGTAAGCAACACTAATTTACTTTGGAACGGTAAGATTTCCTTTTCTTATCAGTTTTGAGTGAGTTGTGAGAGTACCACCATATATTTTTGATTTAGTGCACTAACCTACTAATCATGTCTGCTAGTGATAATAAGATTGTTAACCAGGAAAACAAGAATTCGGCAGATATCATCACATGGAGGGAGTATGAAGCTCTTCGTAATGAGATGCGACGTGAATTCCGCACTAAGGATGATGAGCTTAAGAGTACAGTTGACGAGATCAAACAAACGCTGGATGCTACTAATGTCACCGTCACGGGATTGTCTGATCAAATGACGGATATACAGCGCAATATTGCGGATATGCGTCTCGCTATTGAGAACTTGACTGTACAACAACAACAACAAGAAGATGATGAAGATCCTGAGCTTGAAGATGATGCACACAATGCTCGTGGTGCGCCTCGTGGTCATCGTCCTCGTGGCTGGGTTCCACTTGGCCGCAATGGTCGTGGACAAGATGAAGAAGATGGATTGGGTAAGCCTAAGTTTTCCATACCCAAGTTTGAAGGAGGAGCTGATGTTGAAGAATACCTCACTTGGGAGCTCAAGATTGAGAAATTATGGAGCCTACATCCACACTACTCTGAAGATAGGAAGATCAAGCTTGCGTCTTCTGAATTTGATGGTTATGCATTGCGTTGGTGGGATTCTTTGGTTCGTAACCTCGATGAAGATGGTGCACAACCTATCCGTACATGGCGTGCTATGAAAGAGGCAATGACTTCTCGTTTTGTGCCTACAAATTACATGCGGAATATATTTGATAAGCTAACACTATTGAGGCAAGGTGTGAAGACTGTTGATGAGTACTACATGGAGATGGAGATGCTTATGCAGCGTGGTCGTGTCCGTGAGTCTCTAGAGATGACAATGCAGCGTTTTCTCAATGGATTGAAGTATGATGTTAAAGGCATTGTTCGTCATTACACCTACACCAATATGAATCAATTGTTACATCATGCAAGAGAAGCTGAATCACAGTTGGCTGAAGAAGCAAAGGTTAAGGGACGTGCTACGGGAGCTGGGCGTTTTACACCCCGCGCGCCCTCTACAGCGCCGGCGCCTTCGACGCGCTCCGTTCCTTACTCTACTCCGCCTAGCAAACCGGTCTCCAATGTATCTAATGCAAAGAAGTCCGAATCTGCTGCAAGTACGAGTGGTTCTGGTGTGTCTACAACGCGCAACCGCGATATGCTTTGCCATACATGTGGTGGCAAGGGTCACTTCAAGAGAGATTGTCCTAACCGCAAAGTCATGTTTATCAATGAGGACAATGAGTATGAGACTGGAGATGATGTTGATCCAAATGCTCCAGACAATGATGACTATGACACTGATGGTGAAGATGCATATCCTTCTGATGCTCGCACCATTGTTGTGTCGCAGCGTGCTCTTAATGTGTTGCCTAGTGCATCTACTCAGCGCTGCAATTTGTTCCAAACCAAAGCTTTAGTTGGTCCTGACAAGGCTTGCAAGGTCATTATTGATGGCGGGAGTTGCCGCAATTTAGCAAGCAAGGAGTTATGTACCAAGCTGAAGTTGAAGTATCTACCGCACCCGCATCCATATTATATTCAGTGGTTGAGCGACAATGGTGAGATGAAGGTAAACCACATGGTGCGTGTTGAGTTTGCGATTGGACCGTATAAGGATTGCATTGACTTTGATGTGGTTCCTATGACGGTTTGTCACCTCTTATTGGGTCGGCCTTGGCTCTATGACCGTTCTGTGCAACACAATGGCCGTGCCAATACATATCACTTGGAGTACAAGGGCAAGAAAATTAACTTACAGCCTATGTCACCACAACAAATTGTCAATGAGTCTCGTCAGAAGATTGAAGTGAATTTGGAGGATGCACCTCTAGATAGGCGAGAGAATTGTAATGTCGTGAGTGATATAACGAAAAGTGAGAGAGTGAATTCCTTAGTCTCATTAGCCACCAAAGAAGACATGAGAGAATTTAGTGAGGATCCTACGGCCATGCCTCTTGTGCTTTTGTACAGGGGTACGGTTTTGGTTTCTAACGACATGACCCCTCTTCCTCTTGGTGTTTCTAATGTTTTGCAGGAATTTGGCGACGTGTTTCCGGAGGAGGTACCCGCAGGACTACCACCATTGCGAGGTATTGAGCATCAAATTGACTTGATTCCCGGAGCATCGCTGCCCAATAGGGCGCCATATCGCACTAATCCCGAAGAGACGAAGGAGATACAGAAGCAAGTACAAGCGCTACTCGACAAAGGTTATATCCGCATAAGCCTTAGTCCTTGTGCTGTTCCTGTTATTCTAGTTCCTAAGAAAGATGGTACTTGGCGTATGTGCGTAGATTGTAGAGCTATAAACAACATTACTATTCGATATCGTCATCCTATTCCCCGCTTAGAGGATATGCTAGATGAATTGAGTGGTGCTGCTGTGTTCTCTAAAATTGATTTGCGTAGTGGCTATCATCAAATTAGGATGAAAGAAGGGGATGAGTGGAAAACTGCCTTTAAAACAAAATTTGGTTTATATGAGTGGTTAGTAATGCCTTTTGGATTAACTAATGCACCTAGCACTTTCATGAGACTGATGAACCATGTTTTGCGTGAATTTATTGGCAAATTTGTGGTTGTGTATTTTGATGACATATTAATCTACAGCCGCAATGAATCTGATCATACTATACATATTCGACATGTTTTGCAAGTGTTGCGTGATAATCAACTTTATGGTAATCTTGAGAAGTGCACATTTTGCAAAGATAAGGTCATATTTCTGGGTTATGTTGTCTCTAAGCATGGAGTAGAAGTAGATGTGTCTAAAATTGAAGCTATTCAAAATTGGCCTACTCCCATGAATGTGAGTCAAGTAAGAAGTTTTCATGGTCTAGCTGGGTTTTATCGCAGATTTGTGCCCAACTTTAGTACTATTGCTGCACCTTTGAATGATTTGACTAAAAAGGGTGTTGTTTTTGAGTGGGGCGCAGCCCAAGATCATGCTTTTGATGAACTTAAGAGATTGTTAACTTCTGCACCATTGCTTGCACTTCCTGATTTCAATAAGCAATTTGAGATTGAATGTGATGCTAGTGGTATTGGAATTGGTGGTGTGTTGATGCAAGAGGGTCGCCCAATTGCATATTTTTCTGAGAAACTTTCTGGTGCTAAGTTGAACTATCCTATCTATGATAAAGAATTGTATGCTTTAATTAGAGTTCTTGAGGTTTGGCAACATTACTTGTGGCCAAAAGAATTTATCATACATTCTGATCATGAAGCTTTAAAATACCTGAAAGCCCAATCTACTTTGCATAAGCGTCTAGCTAAGTGGGTTGAGTTCATTGAGTCTTTTCCATACATTATTAAGCATAAGAAGGGAAAAGATAATATTGTTGCTGATGCTCTATCTAGGAAGAATATGCTATTAACTCAACTTGATGTTAAAATTCCTGGTTTAGAGATACTATGTGATTTGTATGCCACTGATCATGATTTTGCTGAACCATATCGCTTATGTGCTCTTGGTAAAGCATGGGAAAAATATCACATACATGATGGGTTCTTGTTTAGGGCTAACAAACTATGTGTTCCAGAATCGTCTGTGCGTTTGCTCTTATTGCAGGAATCACATGCTGGAGGTTTGATGGGTCACTTTGGGCGTGAGAAGACGCTACTCATGCTAGCTGACCACTTTTATTGGCCAAAGATGAGGCGGGACGTGGATAGATATGTGAGGAGATGCATTACTTGCAATAAGTCCAAGTCCAAGCTGAAGCCTCACGGTTTGTATACTCCTTTACCGGCACCTACTACACCATGGGAGGATATTAGTATGGATTTTGTGTTGGGTTTGCCGCGTACTAAGAGAGGCCATGATTCTATATTTGTGGTAGTGGATAGATTCTCTAAGATGTCCCACTTTATTGCCTGCCACAAGAGCGACGATGCGTCGCATATTGCTAACCTGTTTTTCAGGGAGATTGTACGTCTACATGGAGTCCCGAAGACTATTGTTTCTGATCGTGACGTGAAGTTTATGAGCTACTTCTGGAAGACGCTTTGGAGAAAGCTGGGGACGAAGCTGCTGTTCAGCACTACTTGTCATCCCCAAACTGATGGTCAAACTGAAGTGGTGAATAGAACATTGTCACAACTGTTGAGATCCATGATCAAGAAGAACCTGAAGGAGTGGGAAGAGTGTTTGCCGCATGTGGAGTTTGCTTACAACAGGGCGGTACATTCTACCACGGAGCTATGTCCTTTTGAGGTGGTGTATGGTTTCAAACCCATTACTCCACTTGACTTGTTGCCTTTGCCCATACATGAGAGAGTTAATATGGAGGCATCAAAGAGGGCAGATTATGTGAAGAAGATTCATGAGAAGACTAAAGAGTTGATTGAGAAGAAAGGCAAGAGCAATGCTGCAAGGATGAATAAGAAGCGCAAAGAGATGTTGTTCAAGCCTGGTGATTTGGTCTGGGTACATTTTCGCAAGGATAGGTTCCCGAAGCTGAGAAAGTCTAAGTTGAAGCCTCGTGGTGATGGTCCTTACAAAGTGCTTGCCAAGATCAATGATAATGCATACTCGATAGATCTTCCAGAGGATGAGTTTGGTGTCAGTAATTCTTTCAATGTTGCTGATTTGACACCATATGACGGAGAAGACCTTGGAGCGTCGGGGTCGACGCCTTTTGAAGGGGGGAGATGATGAGGACATCCCTACCTCACTACTACCTCCGTCATTACCAATTGAAGATGAACCTGCTGTGAAGCTCAAGTCCAATGAAGTCAGGATTGGACCAATGACACGAGCTCGTGCGAAGCTACTTAAACAACAGGTGAACTTGTTCTTAAACGATACCTTGATTGATGAGAACTTTATACTACCTAAGTCCTATTACTTATGTATCATCAGGTATGAAGAGGAGACAAGCATCGCACGAGGAGAGGAGCAGCTGGACGTGAAGATGGACGTGAAGCTGGACATGGAGCTGGACATGAAGATATCTCATGGACGCGCGAGGGAGGAGCGGGAGGAATGCGCGAGAGGAGAAGAAGAAGATCAGGCCGGTCCAGACCCGGTCAGACCGGCCACGCCGCCGCCGCCCGGCACCCGGTCGACCGGGCCCCGACCGGCCCACCCGGTCCCTGGTCCGGTTGACGCTGCCTCGTACCGGGCGCCAACCGGACGATTTCTGCGACGTTTCCGGTTGCAGCACCCGGTCGACCGGACCACAGACCGGCCCGTCCGGTCACCAGCCCGGTTGACCGGATCCCAGACCGGACATGTCCGAGTCTATCTCGACCAGATCTATTCTGGGTCGGTTTTACTTGTATTTTTCGACCAGAACTCGTCCCGGACGCCTATATAAGTGCCTTGGACGACCCCCTAGCTGTTTTAGACCACGTTTAAGATAAACCCTAGTTCTTAGTTGTTTGCTCTGCAAAACTATTGAATTCCCTACACCATATTGCTTGGATATTGTGTAGATCATGTTTAAGTCTTGTGTGATCTGCTGTTCCATTGGGAATTAGACGGTTGCAACTTACCGCTTCGTGGTCGGCGGCTACGTGCGCAAGTGTGTGGAGTTGCGAATATCTTGCAGGGTTGAGAGCTGTTGCATTGGCGACAGGGACCAATCGAGAGATCTCGTTGCGTCATACAAGTTATCATCCACTTCATCGTCGTGTATCTCCGCTGCCATCACCCGTGATCATCATCACCACCATTGCTTGCTGAGAAGATCGGGCCACCCCTTATCAAAAACTTTCCGGTGGATGTCTCATGAAAGGCTCCTTGAGTCTAACTTGGCAAAGTTCGGAAGTGCCCTTGGATACCCTCGCCTCCCGGGCGTTGATGAGAATGGTTGGAGGTGCCATGATAGCTCATTTTCTCAACCAAGGGAAGTCTTGGAGAACCTCTACATCAAAGGTTGGGGTGTCCCGGGCAAGAGTGCGGATCTTCTCCCTACTTGGGACATTATGCTTAGAGTCTACCGGGAAACCATTGGACCAAAGGGTGGCAACCTTGATGAGTTGCATTTATATGAAGTCGATCTTATGGCAAACTCCTTTGCTAAGAAGGGCACCGGTGAGAAGCTTGATGTGATGGACTACATCTACAATGAGATGTGGTCATGTGTGATGGAGAAGAAGCTTCCCTCGTTTGCTCCGTACATTATGAAGCTCATTGAGGACACTTGGATTGATTCTTGTCAGACTTCCCTCATTCACTCTATTCCTCTCAACATCACAATGCATGAAGTGAAGGTTCTGAGGACCAAGCGCCACAACTCCCCCATAGAAGATGTTCCCCCCATGGATGAGAAGCCACCTAGCTGGGCTTCTAAGCTTGCTCGCCGCATGAGACAGATTTTTTGCCTCACCTCTGCAGTCAACCACCGTCAGTATCAGCAGCATGCAGAAGCCAAGAAGTCTCGGGTTCGTCAGAAGAGCATCATGAGGGCTCTTGAGGTGGAAGTGTCTCCTCCCGGATCCGAGGAGAATATCACTCCGGAGGCTGAGTGGGTTTCTCAGCATGGTGTTCCTCTTCCTCCAGATGGGCTTGAGATCGAGTCTCCTCCTCACACTCCACCCTACCCCGGCGCTCCATCGGATCTTCCTCCCGGCTGGGCTAACGCCGACCCTTGGGGCGTGTAGTTTCTCCTATCCCTTTTTGGTGCCTTGGTGCCAAAGGGGGAGAGTGAGACCTTATTAGGTTGCTCTCCGTTGGGTATTTGCATGGGGAAGTCACAAGCTCGTGTTGGCTTTGATTTTTATCGCTTGTGACTTCATTTATCCTTGTGGTGTCGTCATTTATCTATGTGGTCGAACTATGTTCTTAGTTTATTTGGCTTGTAAACTCTATCTATGTGTTTGGAACCTTATCTATGTGGATGGTAAACTCCGTATGTGAGTCTTCCATGGTTATCTATGTGTGCATGATCTTATTATCCATATGCTTATCACTATGTTGTATTGCTAACCCATGGAAGACGGATGCAAGATTTAGGGGGAGCTTCGTATGTACCAATGCTCATATCTAGGGGGAGCTCCTCTATATCTTTCACATTGTTGGTTTACATTATTCATTCCTTGCAAATACTTGTGTTGTCATCAAACACCAAAAAGGGGGAGATTGAAAGAACATTTCCCGCCCTTTTGGGTTTTGCGTGTTTGATGTCAACACTAGTTATATTTTTATGTGTGTTGATGTAGACAGGTACAAGTTTTCGAGAAATATACTTGATCGGTGAAATGGTATGGCTGTTCTGAAGATCTTTTTATCTCTGGCGGAAGTTCCGGCCCCAGAGGCGGAAGTTCCGCCCGATGCTTCCGGCAGAGGCCCTTACTGTTCGATTGCAGGTTTTACTCTGCCGGAAGTTCCGGTGAGCCGGAAGTTCTGGCCACGAACTTCCTCCCAACTTCCGACAAGTTCCGAAATTCAGCGATTGAGGCTCAGTAACATCCAGTATGGTTTTCGCACATTTCGGAACTTGGTCGGAACTTGGCCGGAACTTCCGGTCACCGGAAGTTCCGCCCTAGTTCCGCCCTCACCTTTTCTGACAGGTTGCCTGACGAAGATTGTTCCTGGCGGAAGTTCCGGCTCTCTTAGCCGGTACTTCCGGTGCCGGCCGGAACTTCCGGCCCTCCTGGCCGGAACTTCCGGTGTTACGAGAAATGGTCCAAACGGTCAGATCTGAGAGCTCCAATCATATAAATAGCTCTCTTCTCCAAAGGGACAAGTTGCTCAATCATTGCAAGAAAAATCTGCCAAGCTTCACCACCATTAGAGCCACCTCAAGAACACAAGATTTGCAAGATCTCCTTCCTCCCCCAACCAAAGCTCTTGATCTTTGGAGATTCGAAGGAGAAGCCACCGATCTACATCCTCACCGAAGCGATTTACATTTCCCCCTCATTTGTTTGAGGGCCCCCTTGCTAGTGTTCCTCTTTGGATCCCTAGTTGATTTGTGTTGATGTATTGTTGTTGATTGTTGTGTTGTTACAGATTTGGGAGCCTCCAATTCGGTTGTGGATGTGTGCCCCAAGAACCTTGTAAAGGCCCGGTTTCCGCCTCGAGGAAATCCCTTAGTGGAAGTGGGCTAGGCCTTCGTGGCGTTGCTCACAGGAGATCTGAGTGAAGCCTTCGTGGCTGTTGGTTTGGCTTGCGTAGCAACCACACTCCTCCAAACGTAGACGTACCTTCTTGCAAAGGAAGGGAACTACGGGAATCATCTCCGTGTCATCGCGTGCTACACTCTCGGTTACCTCTATCCTATTCTATCTCCTATATATTGTGTAGCTATATCTTGCTTAGTGATAACCTTGCCATATAGGTAAATTCACTTAGTTGCATATCTAGAGAATTTACCTTTGTGTCAAGCCTAAATTGAAAAAGAACTAAAAATTTAGGTTAGCACCTATTCCCCCTCTAAGAGGGGCTTTCGGTTGGGTAACTTGATCACATCGTCTTAGGGAGCTCAACCCTTTGCATACTTTGCATATCCTTATTGCTTCTTGGTGTTTCTCTGTGTGAGGTTCTTGAGCTTGTTGCTAGCTTTACAACAAGCCCAAGTTCATCGAAAACGGAATCCGCATGCATCTTCTATTGCGTTTTCGAGTTTGGACGTCTTCACCGTTTCTTGACGGTGGGAGACTCCCTCTCTAAAAACATCTAAAAATATGTTATCTTTCCAACAAAATTGGTTTCATGTCATTCGGGGTTCGGGAGCAATAGTTATTAAAGAAAAAGGAAAGATGAGAAAAGAATAAAAAGGAAAAAGAGAAAAAGGGGAGGGAGCCGGCCGGCCGACCGGCCCAGCCACCGGCCCACCCGGTCCGCAACCGGGTCCGACGCTGGTGCCATCCGAACCGGCTCCAGGGGCCTTTTGGCCCAAGACCGGCCGCAGGCCCGGTCCGTGACCGGCCTGCCCGGCGCACCTTCCGGCCCGACCGACTGCCTCGCCGAGCCGTCTTTCCCCGCGCGGCCCACAGCCGGCTCCTCGCGCGGCTCGTTTATCCGTCGCACAGGCGGCTGCCCGCCTCGGGAGGCAGTCCGGGCGGATCCCAGACCGCCAGTCCGGCTCTCGCCTGGCCGGTCACCACCGATCGCTGTCGCTCGTTTTTCTTGTCTTTTTCCCCCAACAGTTATATTTGCTCCCTAGCTATAAATAGCCCTTTCTTCCACCTTGAGCAATTAGTTCTTCCTATTCTCTCTCCTCCATTGTTGCATTTGAAGAACTTGCTCTCCCCTTTGATTCCTCCCATAGTTCTTGCTAATTCTTGAGGGATCTAAGAGAGGAGATCTAGATCTACACTTCCACCAAACCATTTCTTCTCTAAGTGAGGGGAACTCTTTGGATCTAGATCTTGGAGTCTTTTGTTGACTTTCCCCATTGTTCTTCCTCTCCAATCTCATCCTAGCATTTGTTGTTTGGGTGGGATTTGAGTGTGAAGGACTTGAACACCTCTAGTGTTCTTGCTTTGCATCATTGCATAGTGTTGAGCTCTCCACCACGATTAGTTCGAGTGAGAGACCGTGAGCTTGTTACTCTTGGAGGGAAACCTCCTAGTTGGCTTGGCGGTTGGTGCTCCGGTGATCTCTTCAAGAAGATTGTGAAGAGGCCCGGGCTTCTCCTTCGTGGAGCTTGTGAAGTGGTTGTGGAGCTTGCCATCTCCGGAGCGGAGGAAAAGCTAACCATAAGGAAAGGGCCATTATCCTTCGTGGGTGTGGTTCGGAGAATAGGGTGAGCCTTCGTGGCGCGGGGAATCCTTCGTGGGACCTCCACTCCTCCAAACGTGACGTACCTTGTTGCAAAGCAAGGGAACACGGGAATACATCCTCGTCTCCGCGTGCCTCGGTTATTTCTATACCCGAGCTCTCTTTCCTTGTGATAGCCATCGTGCTTGAAGTACATATATCTTGCTATCACTTGTGCTACATATATCTTGTGCCTATCTTGCTTAGCTCTAGTTGCCATTGTTACACTTAGTTGAGCTTAGCATATTTAGGGTTTGTGCTTGTAAACTAAACATTAGTTTAATTCCGCATTCTTACAAGACAAATCCGCAAGAGTTTGTAATTGCCTATTCACCCCCCCCTCTAGGCGACTGATACGTCCAAAACGTATCTACTTTCCCGAACACTTTTGTTATTGTTTTGCCTCTAATTTGTGTATTTTGGATGCAACTAACACGGACTAACGCTGTTTTCAGCAGAATTGCTCTGGTGTCTCGTTTTTGTGCAGAAATCCAACTTTCAGGAAAATCCTCGGAATTTATGCGAAAGGTCCTATTTTCCCAGAATATTGACGGAGCCAGAAGGGCAAGGGTGGGGCCCGAGGCCCCCACACACCAGGCCGGCGCGGCCCAGGAGGGGGCGCCGCCTTGTTGTGTGGGCGCCTCGGCGGCCCCCCCGACGCTCTCCTTTGGACTACATATGCATTTCGACCTAAAAACGCCAGGGGGTTCGACCATATTTCCAGAGACCATCCAACGCCGCCGCCATCGCAAACTCCGCCTCGGGACCAGAAACTCCGTTCGGCACTCCGCCGGGACGGGGAATTGGAGGATCGTCACCGCCATCACCACCGACGCCTCTCCATCGACCAGCCATGTTTCCCCCATCCATGTGTGAGTACCCCGCTGTAGGCTGAAGGTGATGGTAGGGATTGGATGAGATTGATCATGTAATAGTCACAATATTGTTAGGGCATGGTGCCTAGTATCCGTAGATGTTACTTTTATGATATTGTTGCAACTTGTTATGCTTAATGCTTGTCACTAGGGCCCGAGTGCCATGATCTCAGATCTGAACATGTTATTGTTTCATCATGATATGCATTGTTTTATGATCTTACCTGCAAGTTGTATACACACGTTGTTGTCCGGAACCCGAGGCCCCAAAGTGACAAGAATTGGGACAACCGGAGGGGAAGGCGGTGATGTGAGGATCACATGTGTTCATGGAGTGTTAATGCTTTGCTCCGGTACTCTATTAAAAGGAGTACCTTAATTTCCAGTAGTTTCCCTAGAGGCCCGGCTGCCACCGGCTGGTAGGACAAAAGATGTTGTGCAAGTTTCTCATTGCGAGCACGTACGACTATATACGAAACACATGCCTATTGATTGATTAGTACTTGGATACCGCTTTATTATTACCTGCAAATGCCCTACCATGATTGTTATATGAATTCTCTCATCCATGCAACGCCCGTTCATCCGTCCCCGTGCCTACAGTATTTTAATCCTGCTGTTTACTATAATCACTACTGTTGTCTTCACCGCTGCTGTTATTTCACTATTCCTATCGCTATAAAACTGTTGCTACCGATAAACTCTTGCGAACAAGTCTGTTTCCGGTGCAACTGAATTGACAACTCCTGTTAAGGCTTACAAGTATTCTTTGTCTCCCTTGTGTCGAATCAATAAATTGGGTAATACTTCCCTCGAAGACTGTTGCGATCCCCTATACTTGAGGGTCATCAAGACTATTTTCTGGCGCCGCCGGGGAGCATAGCTTTATTTGCAAGTTCACTTGGATTGATATTGTTCGCTGCAAATTCTCCATCATGGGTAAACCTCGCGATGCTAAAGTCGCCATATTACCATCCACTACAAGAAAAGGTACAACTCTGAGTACCTCCGCTGCTCTTGATTCACCATCTGTGATAAGTCAACTTGTTTCACCACCACAAACTTCACGTGTTGGTATTTCTGCTGAATCTGAAAATTCCTCTGATAATTTTGATGATGCTTCTACTGTGCTTGATAATACTGGTTCATTAGGTCCTTTTCTAGATGCTACAATTGCTAGATCTAGACAAATTGAAAATACTGAAACTCCTAATGAAAATACTGTTACACCTGTTAATTCACCTGAGATTGATGATCTTGATGAAGATTATGTGGAACTTGATGATGATTTTATTGATAAATGCAATGCTACTACTAGTACAAGTAACCTTAAAAAGCTTATTGCACAACATGCTGTTAGATATAAACTGTCTCCTGATCCTAAATTTGCCACATCTCCTATAAACATTAAGGATAAAGATTATGACTTTTCTCTTGATTTATCTCATATATCTATTGTTGAGAAAACACCTTTTTGTGGTACTGAAAAAGAAAGTGCTGTAGAGCACATGAATGAGCTTTCTACTTTAAGTAGCTTGTTTTCTGATGATGTTAAGATGCGTACTTATTTTGTTGCTAAGATTTTCCCTTTCTCATTAAAGGATGATGCTAAGATTTGGTATAATAATTTGCCTCCTGATTCTATTAATAGTCCAAGTTGTTTGCTTGATGTTTTCTTTCGAAAATACTTTCCCGCTAGTGCTCAACATATTGCTCTGCAGAGAATTTATAGTTTTGATCAAGAAGATGGAGAGAAATTGCATGAAGCTTGGGCAAGATTTTGCTCTCTTATTAGAGCTCGGCCTGGACATGATTTGGAAAAGCATGATTTACTTGATATATTTTATAGTGGACTAACCATTGAGTCTAGGGCATACCTGGATAGTTGTGTTGATTGTGTTTTCAGGAAGAGAACTCCGGACGAAGCTGAAGAATTATTGGCTAAGATAAGCAAAAATCATGATGATTGGTCTACACCTGAACCAACTCCGACACCAATACTGAAGAAGAGGGGTATGATTGAATTAAATGATGAAGATATGAGGGAAGCCAAGAAATCTCTTATGGAGAAAGGTATTAAATCTGAAGATGTGAAGAATTTGCCTCCAATAGAAGACCTATGTAAGATAATTCCCCCTTCATCCACAATTGAGGTACATTCTCTTCAACGCTTTGATAGAGGAGATATTCCATATTCAAAACCTCCTGATCAATGTTTAGATGAATTTGATAATTATATTGTTAAGCAAAATAATTTTAATATGAGAGTAGAGAATCATCTAATGGAAAATTCTCAAGCTATTGGTAAATTGCATGATATTGTGGAGAGAACCTCCAATGATGTTAAGATGCTTGTTAAACATTTTAATCACTGTTCAAAAACTAGGTCGATTCAACGATTACTAGGCCGATTAATCGCTACTAGGGGCTTGACCGTGTCGATTACCATTAATCTCTTGTGTTAATCCTTTAGCCCGATTAATCAGTCCGAAAGTCCGATTACTAGGTATTTTCCCGATTAACTACCACACTTGGTCAAAAAATTACAATATTTTCAATGCATATCGCTAATACAGGCGCTACCCCTCCCCAATAAAGTAGATTTACAATATTTTTCTAGGATTTTAGGCTTTAGAGAAGTAGGGAGAGACATATAGAGGCTCATATACTATTATTATTATTATATAAATTGTTTTAAGTGCTAATTTGTGTAGGTTGCACCGATTAATAGCCGACCGATTAAATCAGTTAATCGTCCGAATTTCGATTAATCCCTACTCCCAAGCCGGCCGAGCAGTTAACGATTACCGATTTCCTTAACATTGATTTTAATATGATTCAAACTCAAATTGATCAACTTACTAAAGTGCAAAATGACTTGTTAAAAAATACTCATGAAGAGAAACATGCTTATGAAGTAACAACTAGAGGCGGTGTTTCTACCCAGGATCCTTTATATCCTGAAGGGCACCCCAAAAGAATTGAACAAGATTCTCAACGAACTAAAGAAACTATAGTCCTTCTAAGAAAAAGAAGAAGAAACATAAAGCTGTTGTAGAATCCTCTGAACCTATTAATGATCCTAATAGTATTTCTATTTCTGATGCTGAAACTGAAAGTGGTAATGAACATGATGAAGATAATGATAAGAATGATACTCCTGATAAAGAAGAAATTGAAAAAGAACCTGAAAAGCATGCTAAAAATAAAAAGTACACTAAAGAAGATTTTATTACAAAGAAACATGGTAATGAAAGAGAACCTTGGGTTCAAAAGCAAATGCCTTTTCCTGCTAAGAAACTGAAATCAAAGGAGGAGGAACATTATAATAAATTTTGTGATTGGATGAAACCTTTATTTTTGCAAATCCCTTTGACTGATGCTATTAAATTGCCTCCTTATTCAAAGTATATGAAAGATATTGTCTCTAACAAAAGGAAAATTCCCAATGAGGAGATTTCCACTATGCTCGCTAATTACTCCTTCAATGGTAAGGTTCCAAAGAAGCTGGGAGACCCAGGTATACCGACTATCCCTTGTTCCATCAAGAATAATTATGTTAGAACTGCTCTATGTGATTTGGGAGCAGGAGTTAGTGTGATGCCTTTTTCTCTTTACAAGAGACTTGATTTAGATAAGTTGATACCAACTGATATATCTTTGCAAATGGCTGATAAATCTACTGCTGTTCCTGTTGGTGTATGTGAAGATGTTCCTGTTCAAGTTACTCAAAATTGCTTGATATTAACTGATTTTGTTGTGTTGGAAATGCCTGAAGATGATAATATGTCTATTATTCTTGGGAGACCCTTTCTTAATACTGCAGGGGCTGTTATTGATTGCAATAAAGGAAAAGTTACTTTCAATGTTGATGACAAGGAACATACTGTCTATTTTCCCAAGAGGATTGATAAAGTATATGGAGTTAATACAATTTGTAATGTGAAAACTATCAAGGTGGGATCCATTGATTGTCCTATATATGAGCCTAAAGAAGAATATCGAACTCTTGTGATTGGATCCATATCAATTCAATATAAGGTAACATGATTGATTTGAGGTTTATTTCTTCTTATGTCATATAAAATTTATTTGGTAGCAAGACTTGATCAACCTTGTTAACAAGTATATTTTAATGCATAAGAGAGCTGATACGTCTCCAACGTATCGATAATTTCTTATGTTCCATGCTACTTTATTGATGATACCTACATGTTTTATGCACATTATATGTCGTATTTACGCATTTTCTGGAACTAACCTATTAACAAGATGCCGAAGAGCCAGTTGCTGTTTTCTGTTTTTGGTTTCAGAAATCCTAGTAAGGAAATATTCTCGAAATCAACGCCCAGGGTCCTATTTTTGCACGAAGCTTCGGAAGACCGAAGGAGTGGGGCCACGAGGTGGCGACACCACAGTGGCGCGCCCTGCCCCGGCCGCGCCGACCTATGGTGTGGGCCCTCGCGCGCCTCCCGACCTACCCTTTCGCCTACTTAAAGCCTCCGTCGCGAAACCCCAGATCGAGAGCCACGATACGGAAAACCTTGAGACGCCGCCGCCGCGAATCCCATCTCGGGGGATTCAGAGATCGCCTCCGGCACTGCCGAGAGGGGATTCATCTCCGGAGGACTCTACATCGCCATGATCGCCTCCGGAGTGATGAGTGAGTAGTTCACCCCTGGACTATGGGTCCATAGCAGTAGCTAGATGGTCGTCTTCTCCTAATTGTGCTTCATTGTTGGATCTTGTGAGCTGCCTAACATGATCAAGATCATCTATCTGTAATACTATATGTTGTGTTTGTCGGGATCCGATGGATAGAGAATACTATGTTATGGTGATTATCAATCTATTGTTTATGTGTTGTTTATGATCTTGCATGCTCTCCGTTATTAGTAGAGGCTCTGGCCAAGTTTTTGCTCTTAACTCCAAGAGGGAGTATTTATGCTCGATAGTGGGTTCATGCCTTCATTGACACCTGGGACAGTGACAGAAAGTTCTAAGGTTGTGATGTGCTGTTGCCACTAGGGATAAAACATTGATTCTATGTCTAAGGATGTAGTTGTCGATTACATTACGCACCATACTTAATGCAATTGTCTGTTGCTTTGCAACTTAATACTGAATGGGGTTCGGATGATAACCTGAAGGTGGACTTTTTAGGCATAGATGCAGTTGGATGGCGGTCTATGTACTTTGTCGTAATGCCCAATTAAATCTCACTATATTTATCATATCATGTATATGCATTGTTATGCCCTTTTCTATTTGTCAATTGCCCGACTGTAATTTGTTCACCCAACATGCTTTTATCTTATGGGAGAGACACCTCTAGTGAACTGTGGACCCCGGTCCTATTCTTTACATCGCATACAATCTTGCAATACTTGTTTTACTGTTTTCTTGCAAACAATCATCTTCCACACAATACGGTTAATCCTTTGTTACAGCAAGCCAGTGAGATTGACAACCTCACTGTTTCGTTGGGGCAAAGTACTTGGGTTGTGTTGTGTTCCACGCCGGAATCCCCGTTGTTGCGCCGCATCACATTTTGCCACCATCAACCTTCAACGTGCTTCTTGACTCCTACTGGTCCGATTAAACCTTGGTTTCTTACTGAGGGAAACTTGCCACTGTGCGCATCATACCTTCCTCTTGGGGTTCCCAACGGACGTGTACATCTACGCGCATCAAGCAAATTTCTGGCGCCGTTGCCGGGGAAATCAAGACACGCTGCAAGGGGAGTCTCCACTTCTCAATCTCTTTACTTTGTTTTTGTCTTGCTTTATTTTATTTACTACTTTGTTTGCTGCACCTAAACAAAACACACACAAAAAAATAGTTGCTAGTTTTACTTTATTTACTGTCTTGCTCTCTATATCAAAAACACAAAAAAATTAGTTACTTGCATTTACTTTATCTAGTTTGTTTTATTTACTGTTGCTAAAATGAATACCCCTGAAAATACTAAGTTGTGTGACTTCACAAACACAAATAATAATGATTTCCTATGCACACCTATTGCTCCACCTGCTACTACAGCAGAATTCTTTGAAATTAAACCTGCTTTACTGAACCTGGTTATGAGAGATCAATTTTCTGGTGCTAGTTCTGATGATGCTGCTGCCCATCTTAATAATTTTGTTGAACTTTGTGAAATGCAAAAGTATAAGGATGTAGATGGTGATATTATTAAATTGAAAGTGTTTCCTTTCTCATTAAGAGGAAGAGCTAAAGATTGGTTGCTATCTTTGCCTAAGAATAGTATTGATTCATGGACTAAATGTATATCTTTGAGAAGTAGCATAATGAATTTTAAGCAATTAGATACTAAACATGTTGCTCAAGCATGGGAGAGAATGAAAACTTTGGTAAAGAATTGCCCAACCCATGGACTGACTACTTGGATGATCATCCAAACCTTCTATGCAGGACTAAATTTTTCTTCGCGGAATTTATTGGATTCAGCTGCTGGAGGTACCTTTATGTCCATCACTTTGGGGGCGGCTACAAAACTTCTTGATGATATGATGGTGAATTACTCTGAATGGCACACGGAAAGAGCTCCACAAGGTAAGAAGGTAAATTCTGTTGAAGAAACCTCTTCCTTGAGTGATAAGATTGATGTAATTATGTCTATGCTTGTGAATGGTAGATCTAATGTTGATCCAAATAATGTTCCTTTAGCTTCATTGGTTGCTCAAGAAGAAAATGTTGATGTGAATTTCATTAAAAATAATAATTTCAACAACAATGCTTATAGGAACAACTCTGGTAATAACTATAGGCCATATCCTTCTGCTAATGGTAATGGTTATGGTAATTCTTATGGGAATTCTTACAACAATAATAGGAGTGTACCCTCTGGTCTTGAAGCTATGCTTAAAGAATTTATTAGTACACAAACCGCTTTTAACAAATCTGTTGAGGAAAAGCTTGATAAAATTGATATTATTGCTTCTAGAGTTGATAGACTTGCCTCTGATGTTGATCTATTAAAATTGAAAGTTATGCCTAATAATGATATTGATAATAAGATTACTACTACAGCAAATGCCATCCAAGTTAGAATTAATGAGAATATAAGATTAATGGCTGAATTGCGTGCTAGGTGGGATAGAGAAGAAAATGAAAAACTAGCTAAAGAGAATAATGTAGCTAAAGTTTGGACTATTACCACCACTAGTAATGTTAATCCTTCACATGTTGCTGCACCTCCTACTATCAATGGTAAAATAATTGGTGTTGGCAATGTTTCTACTCCTAGTGCAAAGCGTACAAAACTGCCTGAAATTGCTAAAACTGCTGAAACTGCTTGTGATAAAACTGCTGAAATTTTTTCCAACCTTGGGAACAATGATCCCATTGCTGTAGCTCATAATGATTTAGATTTTGATGATTGCCACATCTCTGAAGTTATAAAGTTCTTACAAAAGCTTGCTAAAAGTCCTAATGCTAGTGCTATAAATTTGGCCTTTACAAAACATATTACAAATGCTCTCATAAAAGCTAGAGAAGAGAAACTAAAACTTGAAACTTCTATTCCTAGAAAGTTAGAAGATGGTTGGGAGCCCATCATTAAAATAAAATTCAATGACTTTGAATGTAATGCTCTATGTGATCTTGGTGCAAGTATTTCTGTTATGCCTAAAAAGATTTATGATATGCTTGACTTGCCACCATTGAAAAATTGTTATTTGGATGTTAATCTTGCCGATAATGTTAAAAAGAAACCTTTGGGGAGGATTGATAATGTGCGCATTACGGTTAACAATAACCTTGTCCCCGTTGATTTTGTTGTCTTGGATATCGAATGCAATGCATCTTGTCCTATTGTGTTGGGAAGACCTTTTCTTCGAACCGTTGGTGCTGTTATTGATATGAGGGAAGGTAATATTAAATATCAATTTCCTCTCAAGAAAGGTATGGAACACTTCCCTAGAAAGAGAATGAAGTTGCCTTTTGATTCTATTATTAGAACAAATTATGATGTTGATGCTTCTACTCTCGATGTTACTTGATTTGCACTTTCTGCGCCTAGCTGAAAGGCGTTAAAGAAAAGCGCTTATGGGAGACAACCCATATTTTTACTACAGTACTTTGTTTTATATTTGAGTCTTGGAAGTTGTTTACTACTGTAGCAACCTCTCCTTATCATGTTTTTTTGCCAAGTAAAGTTTCTATGTCAAAGTTGATGTTATATTTGGGATCGCCGCAGAAACAGCATTGCTGTCTGTCACGAATCTGGGCACAAGTCTCTGTAGAAAATTCGAAAAAATCTGCCAATTTACGAGCGTGATCCTCAGATATGTACGCAACTTTCATTATTTTTGAGTTTTTCCATTTGAGCAAGTCTGGTGCCATTTTAAAATTCGTCTTTACGGACTGTTCTGTTTTTGACAGATTCTGCCTTTTATTTCGCATTGCCATATTTGCTATGTTGGATGAATTTCTTTGATCCATTAATGTCCAGTAGCTTTATGCAATGTCCAGAAGTGAAAATAATGTTTGTGTCACCTCTGAATATGTGAATTATTAATTGTGCACTAACCCTCTAATGAGTTTGCTTGAAGTTTGGTGTGAAGGAAGTTTTCAAGGGTCAAGAGAGGAGTATGATATACTATGATCAAGAGGAGTGAAAGCTCTAAGCTTGGGGATGCCCCCGTGGTTCATCCCTGCATATTTTAAGAAGACTCAAGCGTCTAAGCTTGGGGATGCCCAAGGCATCCCCTTCTTCATCGACAACATCATCAGGTTCCTCCCCTGAAACTATATTTTTATTCAATCACATCTTGTGTTCTTTACTTGGAGCGTCGGTTTGTTTTTGTTTTTGTTTTTGTTTGAATAAAATGGATCCTAGCATTCACTTTGTGGGAGAGAGACACGCTCCGCTGTTGCATATGGACAAATATGTCCTTAGGCTTTACTCATAATGTTCAAGGCGAAGTTTCTTCTTCGTTAAATTGTTATATGGTTGGAATTGGAAAATGCTACATGTAGTAATTCTAAAATGTCTTGGATAATGTGATACTTGGCAATTGTTGTGCTCATGTTTAAGCTCTTGCATCATATACTTTGCACCCATTAATGAAGAAATACATAGAGCTTGCTAAAATTTGATTTGCATATTTGGTCTCTCTAAGGTCTAGATAATTCTAGTATTGAGTTTTTGAACAACAAGGAAGACAGTGTAGAGTCTTATAATGTTTACAATATGTCTTTTATGTGAGTTTTGCTGCACCGGTTCATCCTTGAGTTTGCTTCAAATAACCTTGCTATCCTAAACCTTGTATCGAGAGGGAATACTTCTCATGCATCCAAATCCTTGAGCCAACCACTATGCCATTTGTGTCCACCATACCTACCTACTACATGGTATTTCTCCGCCATTCCAAAGTAAATTGCTTGAGTGCTACCTTTAAAATTCCATCATTCACCTTTGCAATATATAGCTCATGGGACAAAATAGCCTTAAAAACTATTGTAGTATTGAATATGTACTTATGCACTTTATCTCTTATTAAGTTGCTTGTTGTGCGATAACCATGCTTCTGGGGAACGCCATCAATTACTCTTTATTGAATATCATGTGAGTTGCTATGCATGTCCGTCTTGTCTAAAGGATTGATGACCCACAAGTATAGGGGATCGCAACAGTCTTCAAGGGAAGTAAAACCCAAATTTATTGATTCGACACAAGGGGAGGTAAAGAATACTTATAAGCCTTAACAACTGAGTTGTCAATTCAGCTGCACCTGGAAAAGCACTAGTAACAGGGGTGATGTGAAAGTAGCAGTTATGAGAGCAATAGTAAGTAACACATCAGCAGTAATAGCAATATGAGAGCAATGGTACCAGAAAATAGTTGACATGTAGAATGAGTATATGATGATGAAAGATGGACCGGGGTTCCCAGCTATCTACACTAGTGGTAACTCTCCAATAACAAGTGTTGGGTGAACAAATTACAGTCGGGCAATTGATAGGATTGTGATGCGCGTAGATGTACACGTCCGTTGGGAACCCCAAGAGGAAGGTATGATGCGCACAGTGGCAAGTTTTCCCTCAGTATGAAACCAAGGTTTAATCGAACCAGTAGGAGCCAAGAAGCACGTTGAAGGTTGATGGTCGCGAAATGTGATGCGGCGCAACACCAGGGATTCCGGCGCCAACTAGGAACCTGCACAACACAACCAAAGTACTTTGCCCCAACGAAATAGTGAGGTTGTCAATCTCACCGGCTTGTTGTAACAAAGGATTAAACGTATCGAGTGGAAGATGTTTGCAAAGAAAACAAAAACAAGTAGAATGTATGCTATGTAAAGAATAGGACCGGGGTCCACAGTTCACTAGAGGTGTCTCTCCCATAAGATAAAAGCATGTTGGGTGAACAAATTACAGTCGGGCAATTGACAAATAGAGAAAGGCATAATAATGCATATACATGACATGGTAAATATAGTGAGATTTAATTGGGCATTACGACAAAGTACATAGACCGCCATCCAACTGCATCTATGCCTAAAAAGTCCACCTTCAGGTTATCATCCGAACCCCCTCCAGTATTAAGTTGCAAAGCAACAGACAATTGCATTAAGTATTGTGCGTAATGTAATCAATAACTACATCCTTAGACATAGCATCAATGTTTTATCCCTAGTGGCAACAGCACATCACAACCTTAGAACTTTCTGTCACTGTCCCAGGTATCAATGAAGGCATGAACCCACTATCGAGCATAATTACTCCCTCTTGGAGTTAAGAGTAAAAACTTGGCCAGAGCCTCTACTAATAACGGAGAGCATGCAAGATCATAAACAACACATGAACAATAGATTGATAATCACCATAATCATAGTACTCTCTATCCATCGGATCCCGACAAACACAACATATAGAATTACATATAGATGATCTTGATCATGTTAGGCAGCTCACAAGATCCAACAATGAAGCACAACAAGGAGAAGACGACCATCTAGCTACTGCTATGGACCCATGGTCCAGGGGTGAACTACTCACTCATCACTCCGGAGGCGATCATGGCGATGAAGAGTCCTCCGGGAGATGAATCCCCTCTCCGGCAGGGCCGGAGATCTCCTGAATCCCCGAGATGGGATTGCGGCGGCGGCGTCTCTAAGGTTTTCCGTATCGTGGCTCTCGGACCGGGGGTTTCGCGACGGAGGCTTTAAGTAGGCGGAAGGTCAACGCGAGGCCACACGAGGGGCCCAGGGGCAGGTCGGCGCGGCCAGGCCTGGGCCGCGCCGGCCACCCCCTGGCCGCCTCGTGGCCCCACTTCGTTAGGTCTTCGGTCTTCGGAAGCTTCGTGCAAAAATAGGACCCGGGCGAAAGTTTCGTCCAATTCCGAGAATATTTCTTTACTAGGATTTCTGAAACCAAAACAGCAGAAAAAAGAACTTCTTCGCATCTTGTTAATAGGTTAGTTCCAGAAAATGCATAAATATGACATATAATGTGCATAAAACATGTAGGTATCATCAATAAAGTAGCATGGAACATAAGAAATTATCGATACGTTGGAGACGTATCAGCATCCCCAAGCTTAGTTCTGCTCGTCCCGAGCAGGTAAAACGATAACAAAGATAATTTCTGAAGTGACATGCCATCATAATCTTGATCATACTATTTGTAAACATATGTAATGAATGCAGCGATCAAAGCAAAGGTAATGACATGAGTAAACAACTGAATCATATAGCAAAGACTTTTCATGAATAGTACTTCAAGACAAGCATCAATAAGTCTTGCATAAGAGTTAACTCGTAAAGCAATAAATCAAAGTAAAGGTGTTGAAGCAACACATAAGAAGATTAAGTTTCAGCGGTTGCTTTCAACTTGTAACATGTATATCTCATGGATATTGTCAACATAAAGTAATATAATAAGTGCAATATGCAAGTATGTAGGAATCAATGCACAGTTCACACAAGTGTTTGCTTCTTAAGGTGGAAGGAGATAGGTAAACTGACTCAACAATAAAAGTAAAAGAATGGTCCTTCAAGAGGAAAGCATCGATTGCTGTATTTGTGCTAGAGCTTTTATTTTGAAAACATGAAACAATTTTGTCAACGGTAGTAATAAAGCATATGAGTTATGAAAATTATATCTTACAAGTTGCAAGCCTCACGCATAGTATACTAATAGTGCCCGCACCTCGTCCTACTTAACTTGGACTACCGGGTCTTCGCATGCCATGTTTCAACCAAGTGTCACAAAGGGGTACCTCCATGCCGCCTGTACAAAGGTCCAAGGAGAATGCTCGCATTTCGGATTTCTCGCTTTTGATTATTCTCAACTTAGACATCCATACCGGGACAACATGGACAACAGATAATGGACTCCTCTTTAATGCATAAGCATGTGGCAAAGTTATTATTCTCATATGAGATTGAGGATATATGTCCAAAACTGAAACTTCCACCATGATTCATGGCTTTAGTTAGCGGCCCAATGTTCTTCTCTAACAATTTTGCATGCTCCAACCACTAAAATGATAGACCTTCAGACAAGACGGACATGCATAGCAACTCACATGATATTCAACAATAGTTGATGGCGTTCCCCAGAAGCATGGTTATCGCACAACAGCAACTTAATAAAATATAAAGTGCATAAGTACATATTCAATACTACGATAGTTTTTAAGGCTATTTTGTCCCATGAGCTATATATTGCAAAGGTGAATGATGGAATTTTAAAGGTAGCACTCAAGCAATTTACTTTGGAATGGCGGAGAAATACCATGTAGTAGGTAGGTATGGTGGACACAAATGGCATAGTAGTTGGCTCAAGGATTTTGGATGCATGAGAAGTATTCCCTCTCGATACAAGGTTTAGGCTAGCAAGGTTATTTGAAGCAAACTCAAGGATGAACAAGTGCAGCAAGACTCACATAAAAGACATATTGTAAACATTATAAGACTCTACACCGTCTTCCTTGTTGTTCAAAACTCAATACTAGATATTATCTAGACCTTAGAGAAACCAAATATGCAAATCAAATTTTAGCAAGCTCTATGTATTTCTTCATTAATGGGTGCAAAGCATATGATGCAAGAGCTTAAACATGAGCACAACAATTGCCAAGTATCACATTATCCAAGACATTTTTAGAATTACTACATGTAGCATTTTCCAATTCCAACCATATAACAAATTAACGAAGAAGAAACTTCGCCTTGAACATTATGAGTAAAGCCTAAGGACACATGTGTCCATATGCAACAGCGGAGCGTGTCTCTCTCCCACAAAGTGAATGCTAGGATCCATCTTATTCAAACAAAAACAAAAACGAAAACAAACCGACGCTCCAAGTAAAGAACACCAGATGTGACTGAATAAAAATATAGTTTCAGGGGAGGAACCTGATGATGTTGTCGATGAAGAAGGGGATGCCTTGGGCATCCCCAAGCTTAGACGCTTGAGTCTTCTTAAAATATGCAGGGATGAACCACGGGGGCATCCCCAAGCTTAGAGCTTTCACTCCTCTTGATCTTAGTATATCATTCTCCTCTCTTGACCCTTGAAAACTTCCTTCACACCAAACTTCAAGCAAACTCATTAGAGGGTTAGTGCATCATTAATAATTCACACATTCAGAGGTGACACAATCATTCTTTTCACTTCTGGACATTGCATAATGCTACTGGACATTAATGGATCAAAGAAATAAATCCAACATAGCAAAAGAGGCAATGCGAAATAAAAGGCAGAATCTGTCAAAAACAGAACAGTCCGTAAAGACGAATTTATAAATGGCACCAGACTTGCTCAAATGGAAAAACTCAAAACTAATGAAAGTTGCGTATATATCTGAGGATCACGCTCGTAAATTGGCAGATTTTTTCGAATTTTCTACAGGGAATTATGCCCAGATTCGTGACAGACAGCAATGCTGTTTCTGTGCAGCGATCCCAAATATAACATCAACTTTGACATAGAAACTTTACTTGGCACAAAAACATGATAAGGAGAGGTTGCTACAGTAGTAAACAACTTCCAAGACTCAATAAAACAAAAAATTGCTGTAGGTAAAAACATGGGTTGTCTCCCATAAGCGCTTTTCTTTAACGCCTTTCAGCTAGGCGCAGAAAGTGCAAATCAAGTAACATCGAGAGTAGAAGCATCAACATCATAGCTTGTTCTAATAATAGAATCAAAAGGCAACTTCATTCTCTTTCTAGGGAAGTGTTCCATACCTTTCTTAAGAGGAAATTGATATTTAATATTACCTTCCCTCATATCAATAACAGCACCAACAGTTCGAAGAAAAGGTCTTCCCAACACAATTGGACAAGATGCATTGCATTCGATATCCAAGACAACAAAATCAACGGGGACAAGGTTATTGTTAACCGTAATATGCACATTATCAATCCTCCCCAAAGGTTTCTTTTTAACATTATCGGCGAGATTAACATCCAAATAACAATTCTTTAATGGTGGCAAGTCAAGCATATCATAAATCTTTTTAGGCATAACAGAAATACTTGCACCAAGATCACATAAGGCATTACATTCAAAGTCATTGAATTTCATTTTAATGATGGGCTCCCAACCATCTTCTAACTTTCTAGGAATAGAAGTTTCAAGTTTTAGTTTCTCTTCTCTAGCTTTTATGAGAGCATTTGTAATATGTTTTGTAAAGGCTAAATTTATAGCACTAGCATTGGGACTTTTAGCAAGTTTTTGCAAGAACTTTATAACTTCAGAGATGTGGCAATCATCAAAATCTAAATCATTATGAGCTACAGCAATGGGATCATTGTCCCCAAGGTTGGAAAAAATTTCAGCAGTTTTATCACAAGCAGTTTCAGCAGTTTTAGCAATTTCAGGCAGCTTTGTACGCTTTGCACTAGGAGTAGAAACATTGCCAACACCAATTATTTTACCATTGATAGTAGGAGGTGCAGCAACATGTGAAGAATTAGCATTACTAGTGGTGGTAATAGTCCAAACTTTAGCTACATTATTCTCTTTAGCTAGTTTTTCATTTTCTTCTCTATCCCACCTAGCACGCAGTTCAGCCATTAATCTTATATTCTCATTAATTCTAACTTGGATGGCATTTGCTGTAGTAGTAATCTTATTATCAAGATCATTATTAGGCATAACTTTCAACTTTAAAAGATTAACATCAGAGGCAAGCCTATCAACTCTAGAAGCGATAGTATCAATTTTATCAAGCTTTTCCTCAACAGATTTGTTAAAAGCAGTTTGTGTACTAATAAATTCTTTAAGCATGGCTTCAAGACCAGAGGGTACACTTCTATTATTGTTGTAAGAATTCCCATAAGAATTACCATAACCATTACCATTAGTAGAAGGATATGGCCTATAGTTATTACCAGAGTTGTTCCTATAAGCATTGTTGTTGAAATTATTATTTTTAATGAAATTCACATCAACATTTTCTTCTTGAGCAACCAATGAAGCTAAAGGAACATTATTTGGATCAACATTAGATCTACCATTCACAAGCATAGACATAATCACATCAATCTTATCACTCAAGGAAGAGGTTTCCTCAACAGAATTTACCTTCTTACCTTGTGGAGCTCTTTCCGTGTGCCATTCAGAGTAATTTATCATCATATCATCAAGAAGTTTTGTAGCCGCCCCCAATGTGATGGACATAAAAGTACCTCCAGCAGCTGAATCCAATAAATTCCGCGAAGAAAAATTTAGTCCTGCATAGAAGGTTTGGATGTAGTCAGTCCATGGGTTGGGCAATTCTTTACCAAAGTTTTCATTCTCTCCCAAGCTTGAGCAACATGTTCAGTATCTAATTGTTTAAAATTCATTATGCTACTTCTCAAAGAAATAATTTTAGCGGGAGGATAATATCTACCAATAAAAGCATCCTTGCATTTAGTCCATGAATCAATACTATTCTTAGGCAAAGATAGCAACCAATCTTTAGCTCTTCCTCTTAATGAGAAAGGAAACACTTTCAATTTAATAATATCACCATCTACATCTTTATACTTTTGCATTTCACAAAGTTCAACAAAATTATTGAGATGGGCAGCAGCATCATCAGAACTAGCACCAGAAAATTGTTCTCTCATAACCAAATTCAGTAAAGCAGGTTTAATTTCAAAGAATTCTGTTGTAGTAGCAGGTGGAGCAATAGGTGTGCATAGGAAATCATTATTATTTGCATTTGTGAAGTCACACAACTTAGTATTTTCATGGTTGGCCATTTTAGCAACGGTAAATAAAGCAAACTAGATAAAGTAAATGCGAGTAACTAATTTTTTTGTGTTTTTGATATAGCAAACAAGATAGCAAATAAAGTAAAACTAGCAACTAATTTTTTGTATTTTGATTTAGTGCAGCAAACAAAGTAGTAAATAAAATAAAGCAAGACAAAAACAAAGTAAAGAGATTGAGAAGTGGAGACTCCCCTTGCAGCGTGTCTTGATCTCCCCGGCAACGGCGCCAGAAAAAGTGCTTGATGCGCGTAGATGTACACGTCCGTTGGGAACCCCAAGAGGAAGGTATGATGCGCACAGTGGCAAGTTTTCCCTCAGTATGAAACCAAGGTTTAATCGAACCAGTAGGAGCCAAGAAGCACGTTGAAGGTTGATGGTCGCGAAATGTGATGCGGCGCAACACCAGGGATTCCGGCGCCAACTAGGAACCTGCACAACACAACCAAAGTACTTTGCCCCAACGAAACAGTGAGGTTGTCAATCTCACCGGCTTGCTGTAACAAAGGATTAAACGTATCGAGTGGAAGATGTTTGCAAAGAAAACAGTAAAACAAGTAGAATGTATGCTATGTAAAGAATAGGACCGGGGTCCACAGTTCACTAGAGGTGTCTCTCCCATAAGATAAAAGCATGTTGGGTGAACAAATTACAGTCGGGCAATTGACAAATAGAGAAAGGCATAATAATGCATATACATGACATGGTAAATATAGTGAGATTTAATTGGGCATTACGACAAAGTACATAGACCGCCATCCAACTGCATCTATGCCTAAAAAGTCCACCTTTAGGTTATCATCCGAACCCCCTCCAGTATTAAGTTGCAAAGCAACAGACAATTGCATTAAGTATTGTGCGTAATGTAATCAATAACTACATCCTTAGACATAGCATCAATGTTTTATCCCTAGTGGCAACAGCACATCACAACCTTAGAACTTTCTGTCACTGTCCCAGGTATCAATGAAGGCATGAACCCACTATCGAGCATAATTACTCCCTCTTGGAGTTAAGAGTAAAAACTTGGCCAGAGCCTCTACTAATAACGGAGAGCATGCAAGATCATAAACAACACATGAACAATAGATTGATAATCACCATAATCATAGTACTCTCTATCCATCGGATCCCGACAAACACAACATATAGAATTACATATAGATGATCTTGATCATGTTAGGCAGCTCACAAGATCCAACAATGAAGCACAACAAGGAGAAGACGACCATCTAGCTACTGCTATGGACCCATGGTCCAGGGGTGAACTACTCACTCATCACTCCGGAGGCGATCATGGCGATGAAGAGTCCTCCGGGAGATGAATCCCCTCGGAGGCGATCTCCTGAATCCCCCGAGATGGGATTCGCGGCGGCGCGTCTCTGTAAGGTTTTCCGTATCGTGGCTCTCGTGCGGGGTTTCGCGACGGAGGCTTTAAGTAGGCGGAAGGTCAACGCGAGGGGCCACACGAGGGGCCCAGGGGGCAGGTCGGCGCGGCCGGGGCCTGGGCCGCGCGGCCACCCTCTGGCCGCCTCGTGGCCCCACTCGTTAGGTCTTCGGTCTTCCGGAAGCTTCGTGCAAAAATAGGACCTGGGCGAAAGTTTCGTCCAATTCCGAGAATATTTCTTTACTAGGATTTCTGAAACCAAAAACAGCAGAAAACAGAACGCTCTTCGGCATCTTGTTAATAGGTTAGTTCCAAATGCATAAATATGACATATAATGTGCATAAAACATGTAGGTATCATCAATAAAGTAGCATGGAACATAAGAAATTATCGATACGTTGGAGACGTATTGAAATAGCATTAAGACAGAATATCAAGTCTATTAATCATGTAGGCATGTTTCCCATATATAGTCATACGTGCTCGCAATGAGAAACTTGTACAACATCTTTTGTCCTACCAGCCGGTGGCAGCCGGGCCTCAAGGGAATCTACTGGATATTAAGGTACTCCTTTTAATAGAGCACCGGAGCAAAGCATTAACACTCCGTGAAAACATGTGTCCCTCACATCACCGATTACATCAGATGAATCTCAATCATGTAAGGCAGCTCATGAGATCATTGTATTGAAGTACATGGGGGAGAGAATACCAACTAGCTACAGCTAGAACCCGTAGTCCATGGGGGAACTACTCACGGAGCATGATGGAGGCGATGGCGTTGATGGAGATGGCTTCCGGGGGCACTTCCCCGTCCCGGCAGGGTGCCGGGACAGAGACTTCTGTCCCCCGAATTGGAGTTTCGCGATGGTGGCGGCGCCCCTGGAGTCTTTCTGGAGTTTCGTCAAGTGGTACGGTGTTTTTAGGTCGAAAGGGATTTTATAGGCGAAGAGGCGGCGCAGGGGGGCACCTGGGGGCGCCACGCCGCCATGTGGTGTGGTGGCCCCCTGGCCCCTCTCCGACTCTTCTTCGGTGTTCTGGAGCCTTCCGGGAAAAATAGGAGGTTTGGCGTTGATTTCGTCCAATTCCGAGAATATTGCCCGAACAGCCTTTCTGGAACCAAAAACAGCAGAAAACAGGAACTGGCACTGTGGCATCTCGTTAATAGGTTAGTTCCGGAAAACGCATAAAAACATCATAAAGTGCAAGCAAAACATGTAAGTATTGTCATAAAACAAGCATGGAACATCAGAAATTATAGGTACGTTGGAGACGTATCAAGCATCCCCAAGCTTAGTTCCTGCTCGTCCTCGAGTAGGTAAACGATAAAAAGAGTAATTTCTGTAGTGACATGCTACTTACATAACCTTGATCATACTATTACAAAGCATATGAAATGAATGAAGTGACTCAAGGCAATGATCTATAGTTGCTAACAAGTAGATAACATATAGCAAAACTTTTCATGGAGAGTACTTTCAAGACAAGCATCAAAAGTCTTGCACAAGAGTTAACTCATAAAGCAATAAGTTCATAGTAAAGGCATCGAAGCAACACAAAGGAGGATATAAGTTTCAGCGGTTGCTTTCAACTTTCAACATGCATATCTCATGGATAATTGTCAACACAAAGTAATATGATGAATGCAAATAAGCAAGTATGTAAGAATCAATGCACAGTTGACACAAGTGTTTGCTTCTAAGATGGAAGGAAGTAGGTAAACTGACTCAACATAAAGTAAAAGAGTGGCCCTTCAAAGAGGAAAGCATCGATTGCTATATTTGTGCTAGAGCTTTGGTTTTGAAAACATAAAGAGAGCATAAAAGTAAAGTTTTGAGAGGTGTTTGTTGTTGTCAACGAATGGTAGTGGGCACTCTAACCCCCTTGCTAGACAAACCTTCAAGAGCGGCTCCCATGAATTATTTTTATTTTTGGGTGGCACTCCTTCCAACCTTTCTTTCACAAACCATGGCTAACCGAATCCTCGGGTGCCTGCCAACAATCTCATACCATGAAGGAGTGCCTTTTTATTTTAATTTTATTATGATGACACTCCTCCCCACCTTTGCTTTCTCAAGCCATGGCTAACCGAATCCTCGGGTGCCGTCCAACAATCACATACCATGGAGGAGTGTCTATTTTTGTTAATTAATTTGGGACTGGGAATCCCATTGCCAGCTCTTTTTGCAAAATTATTGGATAAGCGGATGAAGCCACTAGTCCATTGGTGAAAGTTGCCCAACAAGATTGAAAGATAAACACCACATACTTCCTCATGAGCTATAAAACATTGACACAAATCAGAGGTAATAAATTTTGAATTGTTTAAAGGTAGCACTCAAGCAATTTACTTTGGAATGGCAGAAAATACCACATAGTAGGTAGGTATGGTGGACACAGATGGCATAGGTTTTGGCTCAAGGTTTTGGATGCACGAGAAGTATTCCCTCTCGATACAAGGCTTAGGCTAGCAAGGTTGTTTGAAGCAAACACAAGTATGAACTGGTACAGCAAAACTTACATAAGAACATATCGCAAGCATTATAATACTCTACACTGTCTTCCTTGTTGCTCAAACACTTTTACCAGAAAATATCTAGACCTTAAGAGAGATCAATTATGCAAACCAATTTTAACAAGCTTTACGGTAGTTCTCCACTAATAGGTTTAAACTACATGCAAAAACTTATGATCTACTTGAGAGCTCAAAACAATTGCCAAGTATCAAATTATCCAAGACATATGAGGCATTTTCTTTTCCCAACCAAATAAAGATAAATATTGTAGCTTCCAACTTTTATTCATTGAACATTAAAAGTAAAACGAAGAACAAGTGTTCATATGAAAAAGCGGAGCGTGTCTCTCTCCCAAACAAGGATTGCTAGGATCCATCTTTATTCAAACACAAACAAAAATAAAAACACACAGACGCTCCAAGTAAAGCACATATGATGTGACCGAATAAAAATATAGTTTCAATAGAAGAAACCTGATAAGTTGATGAAGAAGGGGATGCCTTGGGCATCCCCAAGCTTAGACGCTTGAGTCTTCTTGAAATATGCAGGGATGAACCACGGGGGCATCCCCAAGCTTAGACTTTTCACTCTTCTTGATCATATATCATCCTCCTCTCTTGACCCTTGAAAACTTCCTTCACAACAAACTTCTCATAAACTTCATTAGAGGGGTTAGTACTCAAAAAATTTGAATCCACCTTGGTCCTGTAGTGGCACATTGCAAGAACTCAATAAAACATTAGCTACAGCTCTCTATGTCTAGAAAAGCTCGCTTAAAGTCCACAAGAGACAATGCAAAAAACAGAGACAGAATCTGCCAAAACAGAACAGCCAGTAAAGACGAATTTTAATAAAATACTTCCGTTGCTCAAATCAGAAAACTCAAAACTAATGAAAGTTGCGTACATATCTGAGGAACACGCACGTAAATTGGCATATTTTTATGATTTTTCTACAGAGAAAACAGCCCAGATTCGTGACAGATAGAAATCTGTTTCTGCGCAGAAATCCAAATCTAGCATCAACCTTCGATTAGAGGCTTCACTTGGTACAACAAAACACAAAACTAAGATAAGGAGAGGTTGCTACAGTAGTAAACAACTTCCAAGACACAAATATAAAACAAATTACTGAAGCAAAATAACACATGGGTTATCTCCCAAGAAGTTCTTTTCTTTATAGCCATTAAGATGGGCTCAGCAGTTTTAAATGATGCACTCGCAAGAAATAGTATTTGAAGCAAAAGAGAGCATCAAAAAGCAAATTCAAAACACATTTAAGTCTAACCCACTTCCTATGCATAGGAATCTTGTACACAAATAAATTCATGAAGAACAAAGTGATAAGCATAAGAAGATAAAACAAGAGTAACTTCAAAATTTTAAGCATATAGAGAGGTGTTTTAGCACCATGAAAATTTCTACAACCATATTTTCCTCTCTCATAATAATTTTCAGTAGCTTCATGAACAAACTCAACAATATAACTATCACATGCAGCATACTTTTCATGATTTCCAAACACATAATTTTTATCAAGTTCAAGAATAGTGGAATTAAAACTTTCAAACTTACTTTTATTAATAATATAACAAGGTAGGTGATCAATCTCAATAGATATGGGACTCATAGAATAAGTCAAGAACTCTCCAATCCCATTTTCATTAGTAGTACAATTAATATTATCAAGTAACATAGGACCATCATCTAGAGCTTTATCATAAACATTTGCCAAGCAAAATTCTTTAGTACCATGCATTTCGACATCAGGCACAAACAAAGCATTATCATAAGATTTATCAAAGTAGCATGGATTATCATATATAACAGCAGCATAATTATTCTCACAAGTTTTACTTATAGGAAATATTTCAAGAGAATCCACAGGAACATAACATTCAACCTCTTTCGGTAAGCATGGAGGACAATCAAATAGTGTAAGAGATAAAGAGTTACTCTCATTAGAAGGTTGGCATGGGTAGCTAATCCATTCTTCCTCCTTTTGTTCGTCGCTCTCCTCTTCTTTTTCATCCAATGAGCTTTCAGGTTCATCAATTTCCTCCTCTTTTTCATCCAATGAGCTTTCAGGTTCATCAATTTCTTCTTCCACCGGTTCCTGCAAATTGTGAGTGCATTCTTGTGCATTAATGTGTCTCTCTTTATAATCAAGGATATAAGGATTCCTACTGTAGCATTCTATGCATGAATTAAGGATAGTAGAGACATAATCTTTAAGGTCCTTACAAATAGCACAAGTTTCATAATTCTCAACCATGAAGGATTCTATCTCGGAGGCTCCCATAAATAAGACAAATTGTTCTACCTCTTCGAACCCATAATGAATATAGCAATTCCGATTATAGTTCTTAATTAAAAATTCCTCACTAAAGCCACATTGAAATTTAAGATGTTTAGTATCCTGTTGAGAGCAACAGTTTATATCATGGCGTCTAAGCAAGATTCTAGCCATTGTATTCAATTTTTCTATCATAGCACTCATTATTTTACCAGTTCTTGATTCTCTATAATTATTATAACATTCTATAAGATCCAAGTAGGTTGTAGGTTCTCCCATAACAGCAGTTTTTAATTTTTTGGTTTTTCAAATTTTTATGGATTTTTGGGTATATGAGACAAATAAAACAAGACAAAAATAAACTAAGCAAAAGTAAACTACGCAAACTAATACTAGACAGAAATAAACTAAGCACAAATAAACTAGACAGAAGTAAACTAAGCAAAACAAAATAAAATAAAACAGAGAGAGAGGTAGAGTGTACTCCCCAGGTGAACTTATGAGTAGAGCTATGCCTCCCCGGCAACGGCGCCAGAAAATAGTCTTGATGACCCACAAGTATAGGGGATCGCAACAGTCTTCGAGGGAAGTAAAACCCAAATTTATTGATTCGACACAAGGGGAGGTAAAGAATACTTATAAGCCTTAACAACTGAGTTGTCAATTCAGCTGCACCTGGAAAAGCACTAGTAACAGGGGTGATGTGAAAGTAGCAGTAATATGAGAGAAATAACATTAACACAGAGTAATAGCAATATGAGAGCAATGGTACCAGAAAATAGTTGACATGTAGAATGAGTATATGATGATGAAAGATGGACCGGGGTTCCCAGCTATCTACACTAGTGGTAACTCTCCAATAACAAGTGTTGGGTGAACAAATTACAGTTGGGCAATTGATAGGATTGAAATAGCATTAAGACAGAATATCAAGTCTATTAATCATGTAGGCATGTTTCCCATATATAGTCATACGTGCTCGCAATGAGAAACTTGTACAACATCTTTTGTCCTACCAGCCGGTGGCAGCCGGGCCTCAAGGGAATCTACTGGATATTAAGGTACTCCTTTTAATAGAGCAGAGCAAAGCATTAACACTCCGGTCCCAACAAACACAACACCGATTACATCAGATGAATCTCAATCATGTAAGGCAGCTCATGAGATCATTGTATTGAAGTACATGGGGGAGAGAATACCGACTAGCTACAGCTAGAACCCGTAGTCCATGGGGGAACTACTCACGGAGCATGATGGAGGCGATGGCGTTGATGGAGATGGCTTCCGAGGGCACTTCCCCGTCCCGGCAGGTGCCGGGCAGACTTTCCCCCGAATTGGAGTTTGCGATGGTGGCGGCGCCCCAGTCTTTCTGAGTTTCGTCAAGTGGTACGGTGTTTTTAGGTCGAAAGGGATTTTATAGGCGAAGAGGCGGCGCAGGGGGGCACTGGGGGCGCCACACCCTAGGCCGGCGCGGCCAGGGTGGCCCGCGCCGCCATGTGGTGTGGTGGCCCCCTGGCCCCTCTTCGGTGTTCTTTAGGCCTGGAAAAATAGGAGGTTTGGCGTTGATTTCGTCCAATTCGAGAATATTGCCCGAACAGCCTTCTGGAACCAAAAACAGCGACAGGAACTGCACTGGCATCTCGTTAATAGGTTAGTTCCGGAAAACGCATAAAAACATCATAAAGTGCAAGCAAAACATGTAAGTATTGTCATAAAACAAGCATGGAACATCAGAAATTATAGGTACGTTGGAGACGTATCAGGATCTGCCACCTTAATGATTGGAGCATGCATATTGTTAGAGAAGAACATTGGGCCGCTAACTAAAGCCATGAATCATGGTTGAAGTTTCAGTTTTGGACATATATCCTCAATCTCATATGAGAATAATAATTATTGCTACATGCTTATGCATTTAAGAGGAGTCCATTATCTGTTGTCCATGTTGTCCCGGTATGGATGTCTAAGTTGAGAATAATCAAAAGCGAGAAATCCAAAATGCGAGCTTTCTCCTTAGACCTTTGTACAGGCGGCATGGAGGTACCCCTTTGTGACACTTGGTTGAAACATGGCATTGCGAAGATCCGGTAGTCCAAGCTAAGTAGGACAAGGTGCGGGCACTATTAGTATACTATGCATGAGGCTTGCAACTTGTAAAATATAATTTACATAACTCATATGCTTTATTACTACCGTTGACAAAATTGTTTCATGTTTTCAAAATAAAAGCTCTAGCACAAATACAACAATCGATGCTTTCCTCTTTGAAGGACCATTCTTTTACTTTTATTGTTGAGTCAGTTTACCTATCTCCCTCCACCTTAAGAAGCAAACACTTGTGTGAACTGTGCATTGATTCCTACATACTTGCATATTGCACTTGTTATATTACTTTATGTTGACAATATCCATGAGATATACATGTTATAAGTTGAAAGCAACCGCTGAAACTTAATCTTCCTTTGTGTTGTTTCAATACCTTTACTTTGATTTATTGCTTTATGAGTTAACTCTTATGCAAGACTTATTTATGCTTGTCTTGAAGTACTATTCATGAAAAGTCTTTGCTTTATGATTCAGTTGTTTACTCATGTCATTACCATTGTTTTGATCGCTGCATTCATTACATATGTTTACAAATAGTATGATCAAGATTATGATGGCATGTCACTTCAGAAATTATCTTTGTTATCGTTTTACCTGCTCGGGACGAGCAGAACTAAACTTGGGGATGCGATACGTCTCCAACGTATCGATAATTTCTTATGTTCCATGCTACTTTATTGATGATACCTACATGTTTTATGCACATTATATGTCGTATTTACGCATTTTCGGAACTAACCTATTAACAAGATGAAGAGCGTTCTTTGTTTCTGCTGTTTTTGGTTTGAAATCCTAGTAAGGAAATATTCTCGGATTGGACGAAATCAACGCCCAGGGTCCTTTTTGCACAAGCTTCCCGAAGACTGAAGGGGAGTCGGTGGGGCCACGAGGTGGCGACACCACGGCGGCGCGGCCAGGCCCCGGCCGCGCCGACCTATGGTGTGGGCCCCTCGCGTCGCCTCTGACCTACCCTTTTGCCTACTTAAAGCCTCCGTCGCGAAAAGTCGAGAGCCACGATACGGAAAACCTTCCAGAGACGCCGCGAATCCCATCTCGGGGGATTCAGGAGATCGCCTCCGACACTGCCGGAGGGGATTCATCTCCCGGAGGACTCTACATCGCCATGATCGCCTCGGAGTGATGAGTGAGTAGTTCCCCTGGACTATGGGTCCATAGCGGTAGCTAGATCGTCTTCTCCTAATTGTGCTTCATTGTTGGATCTTGTGAGCTGCCTAACATGATCAAGATCATCTATCTGTAATACTATATGTTGTGTTTGTCGGGATCCGATGGATAGAGAATACTATGTTATGGTGATTATCAATCTATTGTTTATGTGTTGTTTATGATCTTGCATGCTCTCCGTTATTAGTAGAGGCTCTGGCCAAGTTTTGCTCTTAACTCCAAGAGGGAGTATTTATGCTCGATAGTGGGTTCATGCCTTCATTGACACCTGGGACAGTGACAGAAAGTTCTAAGGTTGTGATGTGCTGTTGCCACTAGGGATAAAACATTGATTCTATGTCTAAGGATGTAGTTGTCGATTACATTACGCACCATACTTAATGCAATTGTCTGTTGCTTTGCAACTTAATACTGAATGGGGTTCGGATGATAACCTGAAGGTGGACTTTTTAGGCATAGATGCAGTTGGATGGCGGTCTATGTACTTTGTCGTAATGCCCAATTAAATCTCACTATATTTATCATATCATGTATATGCATTGTTATGCCCTTTTCTATTTGTCAATTGCCCGACTGTAATTTGTTCACCCAACATGCTTTTATCTTATGGGAGAGACACCTCTAGTGAACTGTGGACCCCGGTCCTATTCTTTACATCGCATACAATCTACTGCAATACTTGTTTTATTGTTTTCTTGCAAACAATCATCTTCCACACAATACGGTTAATCCTTTGTTACAGCAAGCCGGTGAGATTGACAACCTCCTGTTTCGTTGGGGCAAAGTACTTGGGTTGTGTTGTGCAGGTTCCACGTTGGCGCCGGAATCCTGTTGTTGCGCCGCATCACATTTCGCCACCATCAACCTTCAACGTGCTTCTTGACTCCTCTGGTCCGATTAAACCTTGGTTTCTTACTGAGGGAAACTTGCCACTGTGCGCATCATACCTTCCTCTTGGGGTTCCCAACGGACGTGTACATCTACGCGCATCAGAGCTAAACAACATTTCTTTCTTTCTTTCTCTCTCCACTTGTTTTACTTGCTGTAGCACCTTTTGTTTTGCAATATGCTTTAGTTGTTTAAGATTTTGGAAATCATTTTCCTACGCAGTAATAATTACTTTAACACCCAGAAATGTGCATTTTTCGAAGTTCTCAAAAATTTACAAAAATTATACTGGTAGTCTTATTTTTCGAAGGGGCACCTGGGAGCACCTGGGGATGACCAGTGGGGCACCCTAGGGTGGCACCCCACACGCGCGGCAAGGGGCGCGCCACCTGGTGTGTGGGCCCCTCCTTGCCCCACTTCATCATCTCTTTCACTCATTGCACTCTCTCTCCCGAAAAAACTCGTACTCACTTTCTCTCACTCGCGTTTCTGCTCAAGAACTCGAGATTTCTCGATCTCTTTGCTCAGCCCAGATTTCTGTCTGAAATTTGGCACATTTGCTCTCCGGTATGTGACTCCTTTGATTATCCAATTAGAATTTTGTTTGGTTGAGTATATCTTGAATATTTTGCTGCTGTAGGTAACATGTTTAGTGAGCTTGCATGCTTGTTCTAAGTGGTAGAAACTAGTTTTGATGCATGTTTAGTACTCTAGCAAGTTCCTATAGTAGTTTTCCTCAATTATATACCTTGAAATCAAATTTTATAATGATTGTTGAAAAATTTCAGAAAAGGAAAATGAACAACTACAACTTTGGAGAGGTGTTCGAAGGAGAGACGACGAGCACGGGGAGGCCCTCAAGGGCATCCACTCGGATTAGACGATCCTATAATGAGGACGTGATTGCACCAAGCTTCGATGAGGACAATGGAGCCCCTAATGCTTCACCTTTTCCATGTTATAACTTTTTGAGCAATGCAGGGTTGCTGGATGATTTCTTGACTCTCGTCAGAAAGGCGGGTTTAACCGCCTATATGGAGGATGAGAGGAAGCAATACTACATGCTTACTAAAATCTTTGTGGAGAGCTTCAAGTTCAACAACAAGCACTTCCACCCGTCGGTTGCATTCAAGATCTATGGTAATCCTGTTACTATGAAGTTGAAGGATTTTTGTGCTGCATTGGATATTGCCCCTGCAGGTACAGCAAGGAAGATCGAGGACAACCCCAGGGTTTTGCTGGAGCTCTATCGAGAAATTACAAATGACGATTGCCGCACCATTCAGCGTGGCAAGATAAGAAACATTCAACTCCCCGCCATTAAGTATTTTGCTTATTACCTTGCTACTAGCATTCTTGGTAGGGAGAACACTAGTAATATTTCTAGTTATCATCTTGCTTTCTTAATTGCTGCACTCACTGGAGAGACACCTTATCATCTTGGTGCTCTTGTTGCTCGCCGTTTGTCTAACAAGGGGCCTATTTATGGGGGAATAATTGCATCGCGTATTTTGGCACGTCTAGATCTTCCTCTTGATCCTACTGATGTAGAAATACCACCTGTTAGGTTAGATATTGCTGCTATGAAGAGTCACCAATTTGTTACAGCTGACTCTAGTATGGATAATATTGTTTATAGAATGTTATTTGCTGACGGGGATGAGAGGGAAGTCCTCTTGCCCCAAACAGATTTGTTCAGTGTTGGCAGGAAACCATGGTCGCGCTCTAAGGAGGAGGTGGATGAGCAACTGAAGATACAAGGCTTCCACCAGCAACATGACTCCGAGGACGCCGAGCCCTCCTACGACTACACCGTCACGTACCCTGTTGCTTCTTCCAGCACATACCTAGAACCGGGTCGTTCTTCGTCATACTACGGAGACACCACTTCATGGGGACCGTGGGAATGAACTCCACTTAGGCCAAAAGCCTAAGCTTGGGGGGAGGTATACCGGCATCACTCATTCTTTGCATATTATGGTTGCTGGATACTTGTACATACTTGTTTAGTTTCTTAGAGTAGTTTTCTAATGAGAGGGAGATGATATTTGGGGAAGTGCTGTCCAAAAACAGATTCTGGGCTGTTACCAAAAAAATTCGTACGCACAGCCAGAACGTTATTTTGAGTTGAAATTTTTTGAGCATGTGCCCCAGGTTGTTATCTAACTTTCATTAGTTAAACACTTTTTGAGCTGAGCAACGGAAGATTTTTGTTAAATTCGATTTCTGTACTGCTGTCAGGTTTTGGCAGATTTCTGTCGTCCTGCTTTTCTGTGTTTCTGTTAGTTTGCATTCTCTTGTTTTCGCTTTGTTTCTTTCCTAAAACACAAAAAGACCAAAAATATTTCTGTTGTTTCTCTTCACCATTTGTTTATTTGGTTCTTTGCTCTTATTTTACTTTATTTGCTATCGTTGGTTTGCTATGAGAAAACCCAAAAAGATTTTGCTTTGTTTGCTTGTTTCGTTTTGTTCTTGTTTCTAACCCGAAAATACCAAAAATATTTGTGGTTCTTCTTTGGTTTTGTAAATTTCATTAGGGAGTTCAGAGGTCTCCGGTGGTTGAAGCTTGGTTTCATTTCATATTATTATTCAAGCTGCACAAGTGAAAGGCAATAATGACGATCTACGACAACTTGACTGTGGTGAGAGGCTGGTATGAACTCTATTTGTTTTCATTTTTTTACATATACTCATCCATGTGAGCATGCTTAGTTGGTTCATGTGAGGTATATGTCATTTAATGAAAGTCTAGTAGTTTATGATCTCTCATGATTAGTTCCAATCTATTAATAATGAGTAGCATGTCATGAATATTCGCTTGCATTGTTTTATTCATAGATCGGTATGACATTGTGGTATCCTCCTCTGAATAATTCACTTGAATCGACTTGGCACATGCTCACGCATGCATATGACTGAACAAAAGTCAATTAAGCCTCGATGATCTACTTTGCTTCAGAGTTCTTGTATCACTTTTATGCCTCCGTTAATTTTATTTTGTCGCAAGCATGATTATGATAGTTATTGCTCTCTTGATTGTCGCTTCCCAGTCTATTGCTAGCCTCCACTTGTACTGAGCGGGAACGCTGCTCGTGCTTCCAAATACCTTAAAACCAAGTTGTTCCAAAGTGTCCACCATAAATACCTATGCATGGCATTTCAAACCATTCCAAGTAAATTCTCATGTGCTACCTTTAAACCTTCAAACTACTTCTCAATTTGTGTTAATGTTTTATAGCTCATGAGGAAATATGTGGTGTTTTATCTTTCAACCTTGTCATTTACTCCGGACAGACTTTCACCAATGGACTAGTGGCACATCCGCTTATCCAATAATTTTGCAAAAAGAGCAACGGGGTTCCCAGCCCCAATTAATCAACCTTCATTAATAATTCTCTTCACGTGTTTTGCTCTGATTCATCAGTAAGCAACTTAACCTGCAAATAGACACTTCCCCATGGTATGTGAATGTTGGAAGGCACCCGAGGATTCGGTTATGGCTTGTGTAAGCAAATAGGTTGGGGGGAGTGTCATCCATAATGAAACTAAAATGCATGTGTAAACAAAAGAGAAGAGGGATGATCTACCTTGTTGGTAGAGATAACGTCCTTCATGGGAGCCGCTCTTGAGAGTCTGGTTGGTGAGGTAGTTAGAGTACCCACTATCATTCGTTGACAACAACAAACACCTCTCAAAATAATTTTATTTCTGTTTTTGAAAAATGAAAAGCTCTAGCACATGTTAATCCCTGCTTCCCTCTGCGAAGGGTCAATCTTTTACTTTTATGTTGAGTCATCATCCTTTCTTTGAGCACCTTCTTGAGAGCATAACTGTCATTCTTAGTATAATATGCTTGTCCCAAAATATGATCAGCTGTGGTATAACTTTGATGCTTTTATCTTTGACAATTTTACTTCTAGTCTTTCTATGAACTTCAGAGGTGCCTGGGCATTTATGTTTTGCTACAAATACAGGCAAGCGAGATACCACTTTATCATATCCTTCTATGAACATTGCAATCCTGCTTATTGAAGTGTTTCATGATGCTTGTTATTAGTTTGTTGGTATCTCTTTTATGATTGACACAGTTACTAGATGACTTTATTTGCATGTACCTTATTATGAATTGCTTAAGCACCTGCCATATCATGAGAATATTTACATCATATGAACAAATGTGTTCGTGAAAGTTCTTTTATCGCACTCAGTTGTTAACTGAATTGCTTGAGGACAAGCAATAAGCTAATCTTGGGGGGAGTTGATACGTCCAAAACGTATCTACTTTCCCGAACACTTTGCTATTGTTTTGCCTCTAATTTGTGTATTTTGGATGCAACTAACACGGACTAACGCTGTTTTCAGCAGAATTGCTCTGGTGTCTCGTTTTTGTGCAGAAATCTAACTTTCGGGAAAATCCTCGGAATTTATGCGAAAGGTCCTATTTTCCCAGACTATTGACGGAGCCAGAAGGGCAAGCCAGGTGGGGGCCCGAGGCCCCCACACACTAGGCCGGCGCGGCCCAGGAGGGGGGCGCGCGGCCTTGTTGTGTGGGCGCCTCGGCGGCCCCCCGACGCTCTCCTTTGGACTACATATGCCTTTCGACCTAAAAACGCCAGGGTTTTCGACCATATTTCCAGAGACCATCCGCCGCCGCCATCGCGAACTCCGCCTCGGGACCGAAACTCCGTTCGGCACTCCGCCGGGACGGGGAATTGGAGGGATCGTCACCGCCATCACCACGCCTCTCCATCGACCAGCCATGTTTCCCCCATCCATGTGTGAGTAATTCCCCCGCTGTAGGCTGAAGGGGATGGTAGGGATTGGATGAGATTGATCATGTAATAGTCACAAGATTGTTAGGGCATGGTGCCTAGTATCCGTAGATGTTACTTTTATGATATTGTTGCAACTTGTTATGCTTAATGCTTGTCACTAAGGCCCGAGTGCCATGATCTCAGATCTGAACATGTTATTGTTTCATCATGATATGCATTATTTTATGATCTTACCTGCAAGTTGTATACACACGTTGCTGTCCGGAACCCGAGGCCCCAAAGTGACAAGAATTGGGACAACGGAGGGAAGGCGGTGATGTGAGGATCACATGTGTTCACGGAGTGTTAATGCTTTCTCGGTACTCTATTAAAGGAGTACCTTAATTTCCAGTAGTTTCCCTAGAGGCCCGGCTGCCACCGGCTGGTAGGACAAAAGATGTTGTGCAAGTTTCTCATTGCGAGCACATACGACTATATACGGAACACATGCCTATTGATTGATTAGTACTTGGATACCGCTTTATTATTACCTGCAAATGCCCTACCATGATTGTTATATGAATTCTCTCATCCATGCAACGCCCGTTCATCCGTCCCTGTGCCTACAATATTAATCCTGTGTTTACTATAATCACTACTGCTGTCTTTATTTCATCGTCGTTATTTCACTATTCCTACTGCTATAAACCGTTGCTGATAAACTCTTGCGAGCAAGTCTGTTTCAGGTGCAGCTGAATTGACAACTCGGCTGTTAAGGCTTACAAGTATTCTTTGTCTCCCCTTGTGTCGAATCAATAAATTGGGTAATACTTCCCTCGAAGACTGTTGCGATCCCCTATACTTGAGGGTCATCAGCGACATCTCGATCTTTCATACCTTCTTGGACTCGGACCAAACTAAGGTCCTTCCCGGCGGCGATGCCGCTTGGGGATGGCCGAGGGGAGGCTCCGGCTCTAGTTTTGTACATCGTAGTATTAGGTCTAGGTGTAGTTGGTCCTATATGGCGCCTGGGAGTAGTGCTCCAAGTTTGTTTGGCCGGATCTGGAGCGTCCTGTGCAAGTTCCTCGTCGCTGCAGTTTGCTGCTGTGCGCTTTGGCAGGCGAGGGAGGTGACACGCATGTCCCCCAATAAGGCATGTATCATGAGCTGTCCCATCCTGGTGCTCTAGCGCTGCACTGGGAGGCTGCTCCTCGAACACTCTGTCCCGCTACCATGGAGGATGTGGGGTGGACTTCGTTCGGGGGCGAGCTCCAGAAATAAGCGTTGCCATCTCTTGAGGTGCGGTCGCGCAGCTCTGCTCTTCCTCTTGGCCGTTCGTGGCTGCGAGGGAGAGGGGAGTGGTGTTGCTAGTGCTGTGACGTCCTGAAGATGGGGGATTGGAGACGTTGATGTTGCGTCTGCTAGGAGCGACATATCGATGGGAGCCGCTCCTTGTGCCTGGGAGTTCTTCTTCGACAGCTCCTCGACGGCTCCTCGACGGCTTGAGGTCGTCCAGCTGCCAAGCTTCAAGGCTGTAGGGCATCCACTCCCTCCTTACTTGCCGCCAGGTCAGCGAAAGGTGATATTCCTCCAAGCATGGATGCCGATATGGAGGTTCTTCTGCTCCAAGGCGATGCGCTCCCGTTGCTCCATCCCAAGTGGCTTAGTCCCCGGTGGTAAAGCAGCTGGCCGTGCTTGGTTGCGTCGTTGTTGCCGTGGAGATGGAGCTAGACGAAGCCCTGTCCTTGATTGCTTTCGCAATCTTAGTTTCAGGGTCTTCCATGCAGTTAGTCTGGGCCGTGTTGTAATTTTATTCTCACTCGAGGTCCTTCTATGGATGCTTGTATTAAGGCTTGGCACTGGATATTGGGGCGTTCCCAGCTCGAATACCTCAATTGAAGCTGTTTAGGTGTGCTAGGCATTGGGGCTACCAAACTATAGGGTTCAGTTTTTTTTTTTGAGGGATCTATAGGGTTCAGATATGAAGTATAGGGCTCAGATTCGTGGGTCCAAACGGCCGACCCAGCCCAGCCCAGCCCAGTCCCGCCGCTATGAATCCTGCCACCCGGTGGCGGCTGTCGTTAGCTTTTCGTCCGTCCCAAGTCTCTCTCTCGCATCGCAAAAATAAAAACAAAAATAAAATCCCTTTCTCCAGCGCCGGAATACCACCGAAACCATCGGCGCGGTGGCCACACCTCCTCCTCCGCCGCCGCCGCCCGCCGCCGCCCGCCGCCGCCCACCGTTGCCCCTATCCGTGGGCTGGCCCGGAGCCAAGATCCATCCGGTCCGGACGCGGCTGCCTTCCCTTCCGTTGGTGAGGATGCCCTAGCTCGCTCCTTGAATTTGTCGATGCTTGAATTATTGTGTGTTGGCTATGGTCGTTCGTCGGGTCTTCTCTTGGATGCGTAACAACCTAATCCCACCGGATCTTTCTCCTCCAAGATCTACCCCCTTGCAATTGGCGAGGTGCTGCTGCATCCGCCCCTGGGGACATTTTTGGTGGGAGGGAGGGAGGTCAGCTGCCCACGCCTTGAGTTCGTAGGTTTGAGATTGTCAGACGTTGTTTTCCATTCCGTTCAGGAAGCCATCAGTTCGTATCTACGGGGATGAGTATTTTAGGGTTTTGCCTCTTAACCCTGTTGGGGAATGTTATTTTTTTGTTTGCTGCTATGTATGTATGTATGTTTTCATGCTGTGCAATGGATACACGAGAGAAGCACATCACACATTCATTTCTCTGGAAATGTTGAATGCTCCGTTTTGGGGTGGTATCTCTGTTAATTCCATTCCTGAGACGCTGATTGGATATAATATGGTATAGTATCTTAGGCGTGGAATTCTCTTGATTTTACTTGATGATTGGTGTCGTGAGCCGCCAATTTTCTTATGTTCAACCCAACCTGAGATGCTAGGCGTCAGAACACTAACCGGAGCACATAGATCGGGCGGTGGCAAAGCCGTCAGAACGCTAATTGTACGATTTCTTGGTCCGCAAGTTGTTGTATGGGAAGTAATTATATTTGTCCAAGGCCCTGGTAACGTCGAAACGCCATGCAGTTTTAGTAATTAGAAATATTACGAGCAACTTTCTCGATCTGGATTTTATTGGATGGTTGGTGTTGTGAGCCGCCTATTTTCTTATGTTCAACCCAACCTGAGACGCGCACACTGCTGCTAGGCGTCAGAACACTAACCGGAGCACATAGATCGGGCAGTGGCAAAGCTGCCAGGATGCTAATTGTATGATTTCTTGGTCTGCACGTTGTTGTATGGGAAGTAATTATTATTGTCCAAGGCCTTGGTGACGTCGAAACGCCATGCAGTTTTAGTAATTAGAAATATTACGAGGAACTTTCTTGATCTGGATTTTATTGGATGATTGGTTTTGTGAGCCGCCTATTTTCTTATGTTCAACCGAACCTGAGACGTGCACGCTGCTAGGTGTCGGAAAGCTAGTCGGAGCGCATACATCGGGTGGTGGAAAACCTGTCATCGCGCTCGTATGTATCTCTCCCTGAGGAGGGGAACCTACAGATACGATTTCTTGGTCCACAAGTTGTCGTATGGGAAGTAATAATTATTGTCTAAGGCCTTGGTGACGTCGAAACGCCATACAGTTTTAGCAATTAAAAATATTACGAGTAACTTTCTCGATCTGGGTATTGTCTCTATCCGAATGGTAACGGTTGTATTTCCTTCTGGATTTAGTGTGACTTGTGTGTAGGGTGTGGGGACGTGGTAGCACCTCGTGGGGTGAGTACACCTGGTATGTTTTCATACGGAGATGTGTATTTTTTTTTGGGTTTGGTTTGGATGGTTGCGTGCTGTACAGTTGCCAATATTACACAATTCTTTCTGCATGCTACTTCGCGGTGTACAATTAATACACAAGAAATAAGGCAGTTTTTCATTCAAATGCTTGCAAGCTTTGTTGCTTTGTGATACCGTTTGTGTTAGTTCCAATTTGCCTGACCTGTTTCACTTGCCACATTGATATCACACGCATACACGCTTTGGTATCTTTAACGCAGATAAGTTTTTACCTGCCAGAGATGATTGTTGTGCAAGAAATTACTCTAATTGAACTTTCGTATATTGTTACTAACAAAAATGTTTGCATTAAGTGTTTTCTGCCTGTAAAGCCTTCTTACAATAACACAGAAAGCATTTAGCACCTACCCTTGCACTCTTTATACTGTATGAATAGATGTGTCACGCCTTAGAGGCTGGAGCTAAGCAATCAACTATTGTCCTGTTTTATTCCTATGTGAAAGAGCATACTTGGTTTTGGTCCTTCAGTATATGTATCTTGGTTTTCCTTTTTGGTCTCAAATACCTCAAATCCAAGTACCTTCTGCAAATTAGATGCAACTTATTCGAATAAATTCTTGACTTGTGTATTTTATATGATAGGCACTCATTCATTAGCTCATACAGGATCATTCTCTACCGCTGTGAGGTCAATATGAAGGGAGACCTGTAAATTGTGTACCATAGTAGGTTTAGTTTTCGTTTTCTCCATCTGTTCTGGCCCATGGCATCGCCACAAGAATCCAAACCCTTGTGCTTAAAGCGCAAGCTCGACGACTGCCTGTCAAAAGAGTGCAAGTCTCGCCGAGTCAAAGTTGACAATGGACCCCATGATCCATCTGCCAAACTGTGCAAGTGTTGTTGCACACGACCTAATCTTGCCAGTGATTGTGTCAATTTCCTGAAAAGTGGAGTTCCTAGCCGTATCGTGTTTTACAAACAAGGTTCTTGGCACAATTTTCCCGAGTTAAAAATGAAGTCCCTGATGGAAGAATTTAAAGGTGGCAAATCTAGTGTTGTGACTGTGATGGATGATGAGGCTGTTCTTGTTGATTTCTTGTCAATGACTCTGGTCAACCTAAAAACCAGAAAACAGCGATCTGTTGCATGGTATGATGATACAGGAAAGGGCTTTTTTCCTTCTCTGTTCTTTGACGAGCAAGCTGATGAAATGACCAATGTTGACTCTGGTAAAGTTGATGACAGTGCACCGGGAATAATGTCTGATAAGGTTGTAAATTCTCCACCAGAAGTGGTGAAGCAAGTTGTTCTTGAATCTAGCCCCCCGGATCCACAGAAGCCTTCCACTGCAGATGTATTACGCAAAAAGATCACATCTGTGGAAAGAGGGAGTGATGACTTTTTAGTTGTCCAGGATCTTTTCCTCTCTGGTATGGGTCCATTTGCAACACCACATAATATACTTCATATACACCGCTACGCTCCGAATGATATCACTGCTCAGTGTCGACTTCAAGCTTTTGAAAGACAAATGAGCTGCACGAAAGAAGATCGTGGCGATTCAAATGTAAGATATGGATGGCTGGGATCTACTAAGAGTGACATAGTTAGGATTCTCATTAATGGGTTTGGTAGCACTGGAAAACCTGCCGAGAAGGCATGCTTGAGTGCTGGTGTTTATCTCTCCCCAGAAGATCGAGCCTTTACCAGGTGGGTTATCTTAACAAGTAATTATGGCTATTCCATTTATTAGTTAATATTTGACCATATTTCATTGTTTGGCAGTGTCGGTCTTTGCGATGTTGACGAAAAAGCGGTGCAGTATATGTTATTGTGCCGAGTGATATTGGGCAACATGGAAGCTATCACGCCTGGATCACAAGATTCATTTCCAAGCAGCGAGATATATGATTCTGGCGTTGATGATTGCTCCAACCCAAAGTGCTACGTTATGTGGCCATCCCATGTTAATACCCACATTCGTTTAGAATATCTTGTTAGTTTCAGGCTTCCCTCAAAAGTTCGAAGTAAGATGGTTAATAAGTGTTAAGACCTTTATTATGTCATATCAAGATTATTGGAGCGAGTCTTCGTCTTTCTGATGCATTTATTTTCAGATTATTTACTTGGCTTGAAGGGTTTATGGTTTCACCCATCACCAAAGGAAGTTGCTATGGATATTTCTACTCTTCAACCTGTGAGGCACCTTAATTCTTGCCGCTTGTTGTTTTCTTGGCATGCTTGATCTTGTAGAAGTCCAGCTATGCTGCTCAACATTTTAGAACCTCCGCTTCTTGAAACAATTAACAGTTTTAATTTTGGTTCGAACTACTCAACTTATGCAACCAGACCTATCTGCATGCAGATAATGGGTGAAACTGGTGAAGCACCAACATCTCCATGGATATCCTTCAGAGTTCTGTTTGCGATGATTCAAGAGAATATATCATCTGTAGCCAGGGAATTGCTCTTCCATCATTATGAAGAGCTGAAGGTACTATCGGGTCAACAAGTTATCTTCTCTATTAGCTTGCATTTGTGGTTGGTATGACAGACCATTGAACATTTCATTTTCTTTTATTTGACAGGAAAACGAAATAACTCGTGAAGAGATGGTGAAGAAAATGATAATAATTGTTGGAGAAAAGTTACTTCTGGAAACCTTAAAGAAACTTCATTACTGTGTAAGTCTCCTGTAGTGTTTTCTTCCGCAAAAAGCCTCTAGTGATATGCACGTTTCACCGTGTCTCTCCACACTAAAACCTGTTAAGGCTCATAGTGCCTGTAAATGGACACACACACACACACCCGTAGATAAAATTGTATCTGAAGTATACGCTGACATATGAAGTTTGTGCATTTTTTATATGTTGTATTGTTAGCTGTTACTACTTGATGTACACAGTTTGCAATATATGTTCGTACATGTATGCTACATAAAATCAACAGTTTGTGATGGCGCAACATGAATGCATGACATACATTACTTTTCCAAACACCAACCTGAGTATCTATCCAGAAGGGAAGGTATTAGATATCATATGCAACTCCAGTATCTAGGAATTTTGATTTGCTATCTCAAGTGGTGATTGTGATAGTGCACAATTTAGAATATTTAACTCCACTAGCATGATCATCAATTTTTATTTTATGATTTGTAAGCACATAACTTCTCAAATGAGGCACGCATGATCCTATGGAAAGGAAAACTGGAAAAAACTCCAAAAAGATTCCCACGTGCTAAATAATTATTTACTATATTTGATGTTTGGAATTTTCACGATTCATTGTTACAAAATTCCTTATTTCACCCTTCTCAAACACTGGATCGTGTTTTCTACACTAGTTATATGTACATTATTTCTTCCTGAACGACCATACCTACAGCTATTACACGTTACTATGCTGTTAATTACCTTCTTTTTCTGGTATGGTTTGTGACTTTGTGTTTAGCATCACTTTGTTCTTGGATCTGTTGCAGCCATCATTATGGTATAAATCTTCTGTCGAAGTGGTGTCCAGTGATCCTGCAAGGATAGCAGCAGAGGATTCTTCAAGGACAACAGAGGAACACATATCCTTGGACAAAGCAACCGGGAATTGTGCACTAACTCTCGGTAACCTTGGAGATTCCTATGCACCAAATACATCTCCTGAGAGTTCTGCAGCTCTTAGCTCCAAAGCGTGTGATACTCTTGCAGTAGGTTTCACACCAAATGGTGTGCCTGAGACGTCTACTTCTGGTTCCAGATGCCGGGCTTCCCCAAGTGTGGAACCCAAAGCTAGGGATTCTACTATACAAATCATGTCACCTGAGAACTCTGCAAACCATGGTGCCAAAAATCAGGATCCTTTTGCAGCCAGAATTGCACCTATAGTTCATGATGGCCTTCTGAGGACGTCTTCTGGAAAATCTGCATCTCTTGGCGCAGAAGGCTACAATTGTGTTGCACCAAGCATGAGACTTTCTAGTTATCCTTCTGTAGCACCAGCTAATGTCCCAAGAATGCGTGGGTCTGTTGCTCCACGTCTCGGTCCTAAGGGCTCTGAATCTCCTGGACCAAGTTTAGCACTGGGAAATTCCAAATGTGTAGGCGTGAAAAGACCGAGTTCTGTGCCAAGAATGAAAACTGAAGGCCAGGAATTTCTTTCATTGAGTATTGCGCCACAAAGCTCAGTAATTTATTCAAGCAAGGGCCCTAGTGATTTGACTTCTTGTGCCGCACCTCCTGCTCATGTGCCAGGTAAACCTCTATAGTAACTGTGGAACATGTGTAGGCTGATTCTTTCTTACCAAATGTGAATCATCAAGGCTGTCTGTTATCAATCAGGACATGGAAATTCTTCAGCTTTGAGCACTGAAGCCTGTGATTCTCTGGCGCTGAGTATTGCATCAAAACGCCATGATCCCCCAGCACCAAGTAATAACGAGCCAAAACGCCATGTGACTCAAACATCGCCTACAGTGTCAGAAAGCCAGCACTGTCAGGCGCAGAGTGCAGCCACCAAGGGTTATACTGCTCCCACACCTAGTACGGTTGTTGTAAACTCAGTTTCTACAGAATATCGTTGCCAACATTCATATCAGTTTTATCTAACATCAATACTTCTTTATGTACTGCAGCAGCAACAGTGGAGTTGGAGAACCAGGCTGTACAATTCGGACCCCTGAATAAGCCACCTGTGCCAGCCATCACTGAGCCAGGCAGCAACGTCGCCCAGGCGGCTGATATCCTCGTTGCCCTGTCAACTCCGCGAGAGAAGGGCAAGTAGAAGAGGGGAACACAGCCGTTTGCGCCGATGATGGTCCCGTTTTGAATCTCTTTTGCATGTACATGTAATGTTCACCCGTTCCATGTGCTGGAGCTGAGGGTGACGGGTTGCCGTTGTTGTACAGGCGGGTGTACTCCTGTAGGTCAGGTGTAAAAACCAGTGGGATCTGCTGTCTAGTTTTGCTTAATCTGTAGGAGGGTACATATCGGTCACCCTGTCGACTCTGAACATAAATAGCCTATGATCTGTCGAATTTAACAACTTATTATCTCCTGTGTTTCCAGTGCATGCGGCCATAGTGGTTGGTTTTATTCTCTATGGTAAGTTTGCCTGTTTGACAAGTGTTGAACCTAGGCCAGAATTATGTGGACCTTATGCTGTGCTGGAACTTCAAGTACAGCTGCACTGAAGCATCTCACTCTACACTCGTCTCTTGATGATCGTGGCTGGATGCCTGGATCTCTGTACTCCTGTCTTCCAGATTCGAGCATGTGGGCACATTGGTATGTGTTTCCTATCCAGCTGCCTTCTGCTCTCGTTAGAAATTACTTCCTCCATGCATCAATATAAGATGTTTTAGGTGCTTTTAAACTAGACTAGATATAAGTGAGTGAATCTACATACTCCCTCTGAGTCGGAAAAAGAGTCGGATAACACATTTTGCAAAAAACTCCTCAGAATTCTTTTGTATCAACCCAAGCTCCACATTCTTCCTCACGGCCTCGTCCGCTCGCTTCCTCCCCGCGTCGCTCTCTGCTGCGCGCTCTCTCTCTGCTCCTCCACTGTGCTTCCCTCTTCTTGCCGCCGCGCGTCACTCGCCTCGCCGCTGGAACTGTTAGAAACTGTTATTAGCGTTAGTATCAGGCTAATTAGGCAGTTATAATTGTATAGGAATATTCTATGGAATATTCTGCCTAGCAGTTAGAATCTCGTGTTGTCCAAACGCTGTCTATAGCGAACTGTCGCTGTGACTCTTCCGAAGCGACGGAAAGATGTAAACCGACATATGTACCACGTCTGTTCGGCTAGTATATATAGCCTGCAGTCACAATCAATAAAGCATCCATTTTCACTTCACACTCTTTCGCTTTCTAGTTTCTTCACACGTTATCATGCACTTGTCTCTGCCAAAGCAATAGGCAACAGTAGAAGAACAGAGAAAGGTGAGTAAAGATGGCTTCCCTGCCGCAACTTGCTTTTTCCTTCGCTCAATTTGTGGCTAGGGAACACCGTCGCTCCGGCTATCCCCGCCGGACTTTCACTCGTGGTGCCGCTCGCCGTTGGAACTCCGACCGTCGCCATCAGCGTCGCCCGGAGTGGAACGGTGGCCTCCGCCGCCACCACCACGGCAACCGCTGGGCGTCCCGTCGCCGCTTCGGCCCTGGCGGTGGCCTCCGCCGCCGCGTTCGTGGCAACCGCTGGGCGCCCCAGCAGCACAACCGTCATGACAACCGCTCGCTGCAGCGCCACCGCTCCCCTGGAGCACCGGGGCCAAGCACCACGGCTGTTGTGCGCCGGGAACAAACCCCGGTGGCCGCTGCAGAGCCGGCCGTCGTCGCAGCGCCGAAGGTCGCCGCGGAAGAAGTGGTGGACGCAGTGTATGAAGACGAGGCCTCAGCCTCAAATATCAGAGCGGACGCCGACGAACTGATTCCGGTGCCGCCGGAGTTCGCCGTCCCGCCCATGGAGTGGCTGCTGGGCGGACCAAGCGCCGGTTGGCTCGTGGACGACCCCGAGCGCGACTTCGGCGACGAGGAACTCCTGGCACCACCGCCACCACCGGCATCGCCTCCGACGATGTACTATTGCATGCGCCACGGCTTCGGACCGTGCCTCCCGTCCCCGACGCCATCTGACGAGGACATGCAGCACTTCGCTCCGCCGGGCTATGAACCAGTGCCTGTGCTGGATTTCTCCTCGTCGTCGGCTGCGGCTCTCGTGGACGCGCATCCGCCACTGGTGAAGAAGGAGGAGATAGTCGCCGCGGCTCCCGCACGCGCCCCTCGGGCTCTCCCCGACCTCGACCTCCCCGCACCGGTGATGGAGGAGGAGAAGAACGAAGACGAGGCGCCATCCCTCGCACTCCTGACGCCCTCGTCAGAAGCCCGCGTGCTCCTCCGCCGCCTCGCATCGACCATGGCGGCCCGCCCAAATGGCATCCGCGCGGGCACTTGGGCACCAGAGGCCCTCGGCCTCACCGGCGCCGTGGAGTTCCGCCTCGACGAGGCCACCACTAGGCGCCCCTCTTCTTCCATGGAGGGGCCGGCCGCCGCTGATGGCACTGCCCGTGGGCACCGGCATGGAGCAGGGGAGCAGTGGTAGGAGGAGACGCTCGAACTGATTCGTTATCCACTCCTCACGAGTCACGATCCCCTTTGACCTGCTGGTCCAAGACTCCAAGCGGTGCTGACACAGGCTTGTGGGGCAAAAGGCCTTACGTGTCATGCTAATATTAAATAAATAACATGTTATTGGTTAGGCGTTTTAGCAGTAGCCTGTATATTTGTAGGAAGCTGCAGATCTGCCACTGTATCTGTATCCGTGTGCAATACTTTAGGAACCTCAGTTCGTCTATCGTACTGCAAATTTATATTCTAGACCTCATGTCTACTCGAATAAGAAATATGACATGTTATTTATATATGTGCCTGCAGCATATTCTAACATGTCTATTTGGTACAATAATTTTATTTTTGCATTTGAAATTTAAATTTCGTGCAAATTTCTCATTAAGAGATAAAAATGTGACTATCTCGAATCATATTTGCGAATCACAAGGTAATGGTATCTACTGTACAAATACAGATTATCCATTACTGTGAGGTATATTCATTTGTCGTTACAATGAATGATTATCTCCAAAGTGCTCTTCCAAATATATTACAGTCAAAGTATAACACAGGGTGCTAGATGGGCGTCTACTGACATACGTCAGATTATGCTTCCTAGTACTGAGAGATGTACTCCATAAAATGGAGATTATCTACAATGTGTTAACTTCAAATTCGAAGATCTACACATATTTGGTTTGAAAAGCATCAGCTTAAAATTGTTCCTCTAGAACAAAATTTTTGTTTACCAAAATAATTTTACTATCAAGTAAAATTAATAAAATGCATGATTATACATGCAGGAAAAATGGCTGGCATCAATAAGAAAGAATTCGAAGAACTACAAGTTGATGGAAGTAACTATCTATCATGGGCCATGGATATGAAAATAAATTTGACTGGACGTAACCTTGGCCCTTGCATTGCCACACCCCCTGAAAATGCTCCAGAAATACCACAAGTGGTAAAGTATGTGGCATTGCATTTCATAAGGCACCACCTCCATCCTGATTTAAAAACTGAATATCTGATGGAAGAGGACCCACTAGCTTTATGGAACTCCCTAAAGGAGAGATATGATCAACAAAGAGCAGTAATGTTACCAGAAGCCCAGAGAGAATGGTCTCTCATAAGGTTCCAGGACTTTAAATCTGTGGCTGCATACAATTCTGCAGTGCATAAGATTAATTCCAAACTGAGATTTTGCAATAAGCAAGTTTCAGACGAGGACTTAATGGAGAAAACCTTATGCACTTTCCACCCCTCGATGAGGATATTGCAACAGCAGTATCGTCAACAGAAATACACAAAGTATTCTGAGCTTATATACACATTACTTCAGGCTGAGAAGCATGATGAACTTCTCATGAAAAATCACAATGCTCGCCCAACGGGCGCCATGCCAATCCCTGAAGCACATGCTAATGCTCATTTTACTAGTAAATTTGGAAACCATAAAAGGAACTTCCGAAAATTTAAGGGAAAGTGGAAACTGAACAATGGTCAAAAGACCAACGGTCCATCTAAGGGGAATGGTAATTTCAATAAAAATAACCAAAATGACAACTCTCAAACTTGTCAAAGGTGTGGATGTACGAATCATCGTACTAATGAATGCAGTATGCCCGAACACCTCGTGGAACTATACATGAAGTATGGCAAAGAAGTCAAACAAGTTCATGGAAACAAAGCTGAAGCTCACTTCAACGACATACAAGACAACTCTCAAGTTGGTCCATCTCAAAGTTCTATTGAAGAATTTGAGCCAAAGGACGATATCATCCTCGATGAAGACATGCTTGTGGACTACACCCAAGATGTTTTTGGAGACCTCAATTAAACTCCATAAACACTTGATGTCATTTAGCCATTAAATTACTACAAAATGTTATATTGTATAACAAGAATAAAGTCTATCAGACTATGTAAAAAGTCTATCAGACTATGTATATTGTATTATGTGAATCAGACATAATACTGTAATGTATTTATATTTGATATTTGTAACATAAATACTATGTTGGTGAATATGAATAAATATATATTCTATACATTCTATTTTATTTACGGGTAACAATCCGATGAAAAAAAATCCTATTTAAGTGAGTGGTACCACCACTACTATCATTTTTAAGGGAAACAAAACATTTCCAAACTCTTACTAAGAGTAAGGACGATGTTATGACCGTAAATAGGCATAACAGAACAATTATTGGTTCCTAAAGAACCATATTCATACTCCCTATATGTACTATTATTGTAGTTCAGAATGCACTCTTGTGTTCTGATTATACCTTTATTCGGATTATGTTATACATACATAAAACCCGTACCTTATGTTACAAGATAATTTTCAAAACCTTGATAAATTCTAGACTTGGCAAGATTGCCTTGATCATCCTGGAATAGGTATGATAAGAAAATTATTAACAATTATGTTGGTCACAACTTAAAAGTTGCAAATCTCATGTCATCAGACTTTATGTGCACCACATGTGCCATGAGAAAAATAATTTTAAAGCTCTCTCACCTTAAAATTACAATGACCACTTATACATATTCTTAATATACCAACATCTTGTTGTAGACCTGCGGTCTTACATGCGCAGATCTATTCTAGATCATTCCAACTGCATATCATACTGCTTCCCCTTGCAGTAAGTACGTGGAAATGAAACAAGTATTTCCTATCTGCGATATTTTGGTTCTTACCAATATCACCACTCCAGCGTATAGGATCTATGTGAGATATTATTATTATCCGTCAATCATGAATATCTCAAGCTCCTATCAGGAGAATAGCTTATAACCCGTACGCTGATTACACTTAATATAAGGACATTTTCGGCATTAGGGGGAGATTCGTACCACAAAGAATGCCGATAAATTACAAATGCCATCAGACATTCAGTCCTCATATTCACGTACTTAAAAACTGAACATAAAAGTTCAATATATTTGCAACACATTGCAAATTTGCCACATACATTTACTTATGACAAAGACGTCATGAAATTACATTATGCATGCATGCAATGTGCCATAAAATAGTGGAAGTATCTCGTACCACCACTATTCTCCCCAAATGAGAGCATTAGGGGGAGAAACATGGTCACATGAGAAATGAGTTCTCATATGTATCCGCGGAAATAGAGGAAATTATCTCCTCAACTAGTAAATGTAGTTCAACCTCAAGTCGAATAAAACATAACGGATGCTCATCATCCAAACCCAACATAAATGTGCACACTAAAGTGTTGGGAAATCGAAACACCTTGACTCCATTGTTATGGGAAATCACAAGGAGTTAAAAAGATGAAAATTTTATTTCCACAATTTTCGTTGATTCAACAGAAACGTATAATATAAAGACTACATTTGTCGACAAATATTTATTCTTGAATTGCTAAACCTTTAGGGCCCTGAACCAAAATCCATGGTAGAGTGCCTCATGTACTCATATATTGGTTCAACTAGAAGGAGGCAATTAAATAAGAATAGCACTCGCTCAACAAACGAGAGGTATTTACCACAGTAATAGACTCTCCTCGTAATCATCTTCCCTCTTGGAAGACAAGTGACTTTTCGTTCACAACGAAAACAATGAGGTGGTGAAAAAGCGAGGCTTGTAGCACAAAGGGTTCACGCAGAGACCCAACATCGATTATGATGTAACATACCCTCTTGGTATAAGTGGAATTATGTTTCGATATTAATATTATTGGCAGTACAAATAACTATCTATGCAGTTCATAAACGCGGTGATTTCATACTCATATGCATCACTCATTTCGGATATCTATATGAATGTCCAAAACTTATCACAACATATATTGTGTAAAACATCAAAAGTCACTCCATGACTTACTAAAGTCGAAAATTGTGTGGTACAATCGACTATGAGAGTTCTTTATTCAAAGGATACTCCGATAAAGATTGCTTACATGTAGTTATTAAACAAAATCCCTCCCTGGATTCTACATGACCTATGTGTATGACGATGATTTTATCATCATAGTCTATACAACACTTTTTCAAGTGTTCGCAATCATATCAAGACGGATATTATGTTGTTAAGATTTAACAGAATCATCTACCATTATCTATCAAGATAATACCATTTGCATTTTCTCAAATGGATCTGATTTATATACAAAACAATATTGCAAAATGAATGCAAAGTTTAGGGGGAGAAAACTCATAGAACTAAATTTATTAATTATCATCTGATAAATAAATATTGTATTCTCTTCCTTATGAGTTTTCCAACGGATTTCTCATATAGGTTTTAATGAGAGAATAATATACCCACGGTATATCAAAATTTCTATATTTTCCTCTTATATTTTTCCACAGGATTTAGAAAGATATAAGACTATACAAGATCAATGATTCTCAAGATTTCAAGATCAAAGAAGGATTTTGCAACACTCAAGACATATAAAGATTCTTAAGACAATGAAGCTTGGAATACAACGTTTGTCCAAGGGGGAGTGTTAGAAACTGTTATTAGCGTTAGTATCAGGCTAATTAGGCAGTTATAATTGTATAGGAATATTCTATGGAATATTCTGCCTAGCAGTTAGAATCTCGTGTTGTCCAAACGCTGTCTATAGCGAACTGTCGCTGTGACTCTTCCGAAGCGACGGAAAGATGTAAACCGACATATGTACCACGTCTGTTCGGCTAGTATATATAGCCTGCAGTCACAATCAATAAAGCATCCATTTTCACTTCACACTCTTTCGCTTTCTAGTTTCTTCACAAGAACCACCGCCCCGGCACAAGCTCCTCCCCCTCTACCGATTCCAAGGCACAAGACCCTGAAACGCCACCCTCACGGCAAGATTTACTTGCCAATGAAGCATACTCCAAAAATATTAGTTTCCAAAAAATCCTAGCATTAGTTTTCTAAAGAGTCCAAACTGAAGCAAATAATAACAAGGACTCCACGTAATTGGCGACAGAAATTAGATCTGGCGTGGCGTGATATATGCGCAACTAATTAGGAAACAACACAAATCGTATCCGGATGGAGTACCTGTTTTAGTAGGAAATCGTACGTTTCAGAGTTGAGATAGAACCGATCCTGCGATGCTAGAGTCCCGATAGGAAACAAAATATCTGCAGCCGATTACTAGTCTTTTTTTGTTTCTGAAGGAAAAATCCTTCTACTTAAGCCATCAGACCCGGGTCCTTTGCCTTCAGAAATCAAGAAGTCTCTCTCGTCCGCAGCCGCCTCGCTAGGGTTTCCTCTGCAGCTCTGCTCCCAAATCGCCCCAAATCCCCGACCGATCCCCAACCCACCCATGGCGGCCGAGGACAAGAAGATGATCACGCTCAAGTCGTCGGACAACGAGGTGTTCGAGGTGGAGGAGGCGGTGGCGATGGAGTCGCAGACAATCCGCCACATGATCGAGGACGACTGCGCCGACAACGGGATCCCGCTCCCCAACGTCAACGCCAAGATCCTCTCCAAGGTCATAGAGTACTGCAGCAAGCACGTCCAGGCGGCCAATCCCGCCGCGGCGGACGGCGGCCCGGCCCCCGCCGAGGACCTCAAGAACTGGGACGCCGAGTTCGTCAAGGTCGACCAGGCCACCCTCTTCGACCTCATCCTCGCCGCCAACTACCTCAACATCAAGGGCCTGCTCGACCTCACCTGCCAGACCGTCGCCGACATGATCAAGGGCAAGACCCCCGAGGAGATCCGCAAGACGTTCAATATCAAGAACGACTTCACCGCCGAGGAGGAGGAGGAGATCCGCAGGGAGAACCAGTGGGCCTTCGAGTAAATCTGCACCCTGCCGCGTTTGCTCGTCGTTTCAACGCTACTTTTATCTCCACATTGCCCCAGTGAAGCTGTAAAGTTATATATCTAATTCGCTAGTTAGTTGGATCGAAAGAGTTGTAAAGTGACATCAATTTTGATCGATGGTGGTTGATAGTGCAATCATTTTGTCAGCACCTTCATTCGTTTTGGTTTGTTTTAATCTTATGTTGCCTATTCTTGATTCTTTTAGAATGGCACTATATCATTTAAGAAATCGGTTTTGATGGAAATCAGGCGCCTGATTTTAATATGTCTCAGTCACCAAATTAAACTATATTAATTGGATTTATATTTGTAAAATCTAGCTACTGTGGTTTCACGAGCATGCAGGCTGCAGGCTTCACGCCAATTGTTGGTCTGCTTTTTGATGGACTGTTGCTGGGTTGCTTCCTTTGCCTCTTGGCCTTTGTAGCATGTGTCATTTTTTTGGATTTTGTTTTTTGTGTGCTTAGTTGTTGTCCTTTGCAAAAAAGGAAAACACCACACCGAGGTTGCAACCGTTGAAAAATATTTTTCCCATTAGATTGCGTTTTATTTGTGCTAGCCTAGCAAGTTACACATTGGTTGCAACTAAAAATTTTGTTGTTACACGTAGGTTGCAATTGAGATTTCCCGGTTGCATGTGGGTTGTAACTGAGAAAAATTGGGATTTTTCAGTTGCACATGGGTTGCGACTGAGATTTTCCCGATTGCATGTGGCGTGTAACGGAGATTTTTTCTAGTTGCATGTCGGTTGAAACTGAGATTTTTTTAGTTGCACGTGGGTTACAACTGAGATCTTTCCAGTTATATGTATGTTGCAATTAAAGTTTTTTCAGTAACGTGTAAGTTGCAACTGAGCCTTTTCCGGTTGCACCTTGGTTGCAACTCAGATTTTCTTAGTGTTATTCATGGTTGCAACATTTTCTTCTAATGAAATATGCAAGTACAAAGTATTGTTTATTTTTTTTCCTATACACCGACCGACGTGACCGAAAGAATCACACGTTGCGTAGACATCAGAGTAACACACAAGTAATATCTGGTCAGACATAGGCTGTCGCGACTACTAATTTCAGCGACTAAGCAAACAATCCACATGGTTGAATAAAGTGCTGACCTCAGCGACTTAGACTTATTAAGTCTCATTCGACTGTTTTCTAGATGCTCCCTTAAGAAATTGCATACACGTATGACCTTGATCAGCATGGTGCTAACCACAGATTTTAGAAGATATTTTGCTCCCCGAGGTTTGGTATGTGAAATTGCATATACATATGACCTTTGATTTTAATGTTTGCTATGCTACGACCTCCTCAATTCCTGCTAGCTAGGAGAAATTCCTGCCAATTATCTAAATAAGTTAATGGCGTTGCCATACCTGGCTTCTCAGCGTATAACAGAGGCGTTGAGCACTGGCTTAGGCCTTTTCGCCAGACCCGCTTTCCCGCAGGCCGCACAACCCAATCCTTCTCTCTGCTTTCTCCCGAGTCTAGGGTTCACCTTGGGTGCCTCAACTCCTCCCGCTCCGGCAGCTCCCTCCGTAAGGTCGCCGCCGGGGCCCGCGTTTTTGCTGTCCTCATGAATCCTGGTGTCTTCGCTTAATGCGACGGACGTCAAGGAGAAGGAGGAGGGGATTAGGTCTCCGCACTCGATAGTGCTCACAGTTCCGGGCCAGTGGCCGGGCCATGGAGCTGCCGTAAGGGCTCATGCTGGGCTCCTACACCACGGTCGCCGCGAGCTCCGCACCCTGAGCGGGACCTTAAGATCATACTGGTCAAGGAGGGGGACGAGCCGGTCATGATCTCGCAGTTTATGATGGAGCTGCAGGAGATTCAAGTAGGTTCTGCACGCAGCTGCAGATGTGGAGGATTTTGGTTTTCAAAGGGCTTATGTGTAAAATGTATTTGTATGACCGGCCTGATAATTTTTCTGAATCAAAGGGAGTACCTACAAACTAAAGTGGATGAATCAAAGAAAGTGTTTAACCGTTTTACATATACAAACGGAAGTAGTAGAATTACACGCACGTGAGTACTCCGTAGTTTCAATTTGCCGCCGACAAAAACAGCGACGATTCATAAGTGCAGCTGGTGCACCAACACCCCCATCGCCAGGACACTAATTTCGCCATAGTGCCTAACCTTCCTGCCATGGCACACCTGTCACTGACACGGTGGTAGGCCTGATGTCCGATACGGATTAGAAAGGGACGTTTCCGCTTTTTATTTTCCTACAATTCTAAACAAACATAAGTTGGAATATGAATATAGTCATAATTACTGTATTTCGTACAAGAATCGGGGTGATGTTCGAGTATAGGGTGTCTACTCACTTTTCGGCGGATACGAACATCATAGTACGGAGTACTCTTTAGGGAATGTGAGCCAAAAAAGAACTTCACTGAAAGAAATTTGGTGGTCCTGACGCTCGCCGTTGCCGTGGTATCACCCAAGGTACTGCTATGCTATCCCATATAATCTGGATAATTTCTACATAAGAGCATCTCCAGTCGCGTCACAGCGTCACACGAAGGGATTTGGTATGTGGACCAACGTTCCGTAGCGTCACGTGCATTTTGTCGGCGCGGCCGATCGGTGTCGGCGCCCCGAGCCCGTCCGTCCCACAGGGGACGCAGGACGCGGACACAACGAGCCAAGCGCGGGCCCGGCCGTCGGCGCAATTTTAACCTAACCGTCGCCTACCTCGCGACGGAAGTTATTCGCGCGCGCGGCATCTTTGCCTTAATGGCGACGGAGGGGGCGGCGAGACGTCTCGTCGGTGCGCGACCTCCACGCGTCGCCGGCGTTCGCACGCCACCGCCCGTTCCCGCGCGAACTTCCCGCCTCTTCTCGTCTGTTCCCGCGCTTTCTTCCCGACGCCGCGTCTATAAAAGGTCTCCCGGCTCATCAATGGTAGCCACCACACCCCGCCGGCAACAAACACAGCCCTCGTCGCTCCACGCCGTCTCCTCCATCACCAGTGGCAATGGCGAACCGCCCCGGCGATGGCCACTTCCTCCACCGCCGTCTCCTCCATTGAGGAGCCGGCAGCGCGTGCGGCACTCGAGGAGGCACTCGAGGAGGAGGCCCGCGAGCGGCGTGAGGCGCAGCGGCGGCGGATCTAGCGGCGTTCTCCGCCCCGCTCACGCGGGCGAGGAGCGGCGCGGCAGCCGGCGGCGAGAAGCATGCGACCGTTGGGGCGTTCGACGCCTCGACGGGCAAGAGCGCGGCGGCGCCGGTGGGGAGGAGTGGAGCAGCGCGATGGGCGAGGAGCGCCGGCGCCCAGCGATGAGCGGCGGCTGTTCCGTGAACGGCGTGACTCGATCGCGCCCGGCGGCGTGAGTCGATCGAGCTGCAGCGCGAGCGACGGAGGAGGCGTCGGCGCGGAGGCCGCGGGCTATGGGGAGGCGGGCGGAGAGCGGTTGGCGGCGGCCGACGCGTTTGCGGCGATGATGGAGGAGCGCGCCGATGTGAGGAGGCGCCAATGGAGGGGAGGAGGGGAGAGGCGGCGGAGACCGAGGTGGAGGACGACGACAACGGCAGTTCGGCTGGTCCGACGACGGCGCCGCACCCGGACGAGACGGCCGATCACAACGCGCCTCGTCGAGTCCTTCGAGTCGGAGAAGAAGCTCCAGGACGACGCCCGTGCCCTCAAGAGCGCATATTCGTCGCGCCATCGAGCTCTCTCCAGCGGCGCACGGGGACGGAGGAGGACGCGCGGCGAGGGCGGCAGTCGGCCACCGCCGAACGCAAGGAGAGAGAGGCGCGCGCAGGAGGAGGCTGCGGCGTGGAGGCGGCGACGGGCGGGGGCGTCGAACGCACCGCGGGGCGGTCGTGGTCTAGGTTTAGATGAAATCTAGCCGTTTTCATTCAAACTTTGTAATATATAATCAAAATTGAATGAAAATCTTTATTTTCGTGCACAAATATTCATTTGGGGCGGCGACGCGGCTGGGGAGCGACGTCCCCCAAACGCGGCACGAACAAAACACGTCCCCAAACGCTCAATCCGGCGCGGTTTGGGGGACGGTTTGGGGGATGCGACTGGAGATGCTCTAAGCACGTTTCCATTTCCATGCAAATACTAATTTTGCACACAGTACCGTATTTGCGTTTTGCCGCATACTATTTTCCATGCACGGAGAACTACTCATAAGTTTTTTTCTAAAAAGAAACTTACTTGTACCTAAGTATTTTATTTTTTGAACGTCACCACATTTTTGTAAGTGTTAAATTTAGACTCTTAAGAAAGTGGAGTTTAGCCTCATACGCAACACAATACAAAATATTACACATGTTCGAAATCAAGCACGCCCTTTCTTTTTTTTTGGCTTTGCTAATCTTAGGTCCTCGAGATCCATTTATTATATAAGTAATATTTTCAACACAATAATGTTAGGGATCACGTCTCCTGATCCTCCCCTCACTGTTGTAGAGCGTGGGGGGCAGGGGTTGGGGTCCCACTAAGCGTGTTATCTCCTCCGGACCTTCTCCTCTACCCACTCCTTTTGTCTATTTGTTTCTCCTTCCTTCTTACATCTCACGCATAGGAGGTTCGATCCGCCATGGATCTCTCGACAGAGCCCATGCGTGACGGTTGTCACCATATTAGCAATTCTCCTTCTCCCTCCGAATTCTCCACCCATCTCGCCCAAAGCCCTAACCACACTTACATTCCTCCTCCGCCGCCCATGGAGCCTACCCCACCAAGCGCCCCAAGCTGGAGCTCGAGGCCACCGCTGCACCCTAATTCGAGCAGGCTGACAAAGACTACATGTCGAGCAACATGATGGAGATCGAGATCTGCAACTACATGACATATAAACACATCGTTTGCCAACCCGCCACACGCCTCAACCTTGTCGCCTACCCCAACGACGAAGGTGCTTCTATGGGTCGGCGTTGCTAGTGGCGACTAACACAACTACTAGCCATAGGGTAGTGGTGCACCACTGCTGCGAGCAGATAGTCGGAGGACGCAGTTGAAGGGGGCCACAGTGTTGCTTGCGGTGGCCGGTGTTGCTGCGATCGGTTGGTGGTGCTGCCATCAGTAGTCTACAAGCGGTGGTCGAGGTGCTACTTGCGGAAGTCGGCGATGCTGGTAGCCTTGGGCGGCAGTGCTACCAGCCGGAGTCAACATTCTGCGAGCGGCGATCATGGTGCTGCCACCCGTGAACAATGGTGCTACCAACTAGAGAAAAGATGCTAGAAGCGGTGGTTGGCGGCACTACCAATGGCTATAGGCGATGATGCGAGCCTGCCAGGTCTCCCCTCTCTCGCCGGAGCTTTAATCGACGAGGTGGGATGCCCGCTATACTTCAAAAATAGATTTAGGTATAATGTAATCAGTTTTAATATATACAGATCTATTTTTTCCCCACGGAGCATATACCCCCTCTGTTTCATTTTAATTGATTCTGATGGAGTATATTAGTTAATCTGTCCTCTCAAAATACAGTAATGCTAGTATGTCAGGGACTAATCGAGTCGTCCCGCACCCGCAGATAATAATAAAAACGGCGGTCGAGTCGCCAGAGGCAGCAGCGGAGCGAGACGGACCAGCGCCACCGCCGCCTCCCACCAGAAAAGCGGCGCCAAGGAAACCCTAGTCCCCGCGCGCTCCCAGATCCGGCGATGGCCGAGGCTCCGGCGGCGAGCCGCAGGGCGGAGGAGGCGGGGAGCCGGCGCCGCGCGGAGGAGGAGGCGGAGGCGGAGGCGGCGGCCGAGAGGGACGGGGACAGCAGCGACTACTCGTCCGAGGACGAGGGCACCGAGGACTACCGCCGCGGCGGCTACCACGCCGTCCGCCCCGGCGACACCTTCAAGCACGGCGCCTACGTCGTGCAGTCCAAGCTCGGCTGGGGCCACTTCTCCACCGTCTGGCTCGCCTGGGACACCGCCCACTCCGTACGTGCTATAACCCCCTCATCCAAATCCCCCGTCGAATCGCTCTGCTGCCTTCTAGGATTCGCGATGGTATGCGAGAAAAAATATCGATCTGGATGGAGCGGTGTCTCTGCCCACCAACTGTTCGTTCTTTTGCCTTGGATGGAGCATGCGCAGAAATGCGAAATCCGTTTCTCATAGTTACATGCCCGCCCATCAATCCTATCATCCTGCACGAGATATTTAGATTATTTTTTTACTACTCTTGCGGTTGCGTAGAGGTTCATTTTCCCCTGAATTTCCTTGTCTGTACGTGCAGAGGTATGTGGCCCTGAAGGTGCAGAAGAGCGCGCAGCACTACACAGAGGCTGCGCTGGACGAGATCAAGATCTTGAGGCAGATTGCCGATGGCGACCCTGATGACTCCCACTGCGTTGTCAAGCTTCTTGACCACTTCAAGCACTCGGGCCCGAACGGCAGCCATGTGTGCATGGTGTTTGAGTTCCTCGGTGATAACTTGCTCACCCTGATAAAGTACACGGACTACCGTGGGATTCCGCTTCCAATGGTCAAGGAGATATGCCGGCATGTGCTCATTGGCCTCGACTACCTCCACCGCGAGCTTTCCATCATCCACACCGACCTTAAGCCCGAGAACATATTGCTCGTGTCCACCATTGACCCTTCGAAGGATCCCCGGAAGTCGGGTGTACCGCTGGTGCCGCCTACTGCAAAGACCGATGCGCCGGTTCCAAAGGCAACTGCACCATCAGCGAGCAGTGGCCTCACTAAGAACCAAAAGAAGAAGATCCGGAAGAAAGCCAAGCGTGTAGCTGCTTCGACTTCAGAAGGCAATGGGACTGTGGCGTCTGCTGACACGGACGAGTCAGATGATAGGGGAGATCTGGGCACAGCGAATGAGGGCAGCAGTCCTAGCCAGGATGGTGACCGGAAGAGAGGAGGAGGACGTAGGCGGGGTAGCAAAGGGGCTAGGAAGAGGATGGCGATGCAGGCTGACCTAAGCTGCAAGCTGGTGGACTTTGGAAATGCATGTTGGACATACAAACAGTTCACAGGTGATATCCAAACAAGGCAGTACAGATGTCCTGAGGTGCTTCTGGGCTCCAAGTATTCAACATCTGCCGATCTGTGGTCCTTTGCATGCATATGCTTTGAACTTGCCTCAGGGGATGTTCTCTTTGACCCACATAGTGGAGAAAACTTTGACAGGGATGAGGTATTTCTATTCATTTCCTCACTCTGGTTTGAACTAAGAACATACTTTCAACACTATGTATTTACCTTATTTATCACCTGGTAAATGCTGTCCCGATATTAACTTAAAAAGAAAGCTAGTTGCATAAACAACTGACTTGATGATACCTTCATTCCAATACACTAGTTTTTTCCCCATACCTTTCGTTTACTTATCTAAACTGTACTTGAAAAGAAGTGTCTAAACTCGCATTGCTATTGCCATACCATTTGTATTTCTTTTGGGTTTAGTTAAGCATAGTATCATCCATGTTTTAATGATTGCTGGTCCTGGGGCTTTAAAGATGTACATGCAGTTTTGGCTGCTGCTGGGAGTGCACAAGTCATGGCCTGGTTCTTTACTTAGCAATTTTGGTTTCTTAGTTTTTGAAGACAAGGCTATTTTTATTCCAGCTACAGTTTATGAATTTAATACTAATAGATACTGAATACTAGCACATGCTACAGTATCATACCATTATTTTTCATATATCACATAATTATACTGTAACATCCATCTGCTTATGAAGCCCCTCACAATTACCAAGTCAATTCTTTGTCGCAATTTCTAGAAACAATGATGTACTACCTCTGTCCCGGTTTATAGGTCCTGCGCGTATTTCTAGGTCATAAATTTGACCAACGTCATATAAGGTATATATTGCAAAATGTATATCATTGGAAAGTTCATATGTTCTACTTTCTAATGATACAATTTTTGTGGTAAATAGTTTATATTATGTTACTCAAAGTAAGCATCTAGGGACGCGTAGGCCCTTTAAACCGGGACAGAGGGAGTATCTTAGTATTGCTTCTTGACTTTGTGCTAATGTTGCACACCGTATGCTGAACTGGGATTTTGATATTTCACCTAAGGCATTTTCAACATGCTTAATGAAGTCAACCGTGACTTCTGTCTGTTGTGACATATTGTATTAGAAGATGAAAACTATATTTGTCTTGAGTTGAGCTGAAACCAATCCTTCATGCTGCTTGTTCTAGTTGATTGACCTCTGCACACTTTGGTGCTCAATTGCTGGGTTCCACTGCATATCTTGTTCAGACTCTTGCAATTTCAACTAGAAAGATTTCCTTGAAAAATATGCTGAGTAATCTATATATGATGCCAACAATGAGAATTAAATGGAAACACAATACGAAAAGAAGGGGTCTACTGATAGGATCTGAGATCCTACCAGGCCGGTTACGTAGATTGTAGGGGTGGAAGTGTGCTGAACGAGGGAGAGGAAGCGGCGCAGCGCTGCAGGCGAGGTTTGAAGCGGCGCAAGGAAGGAGCGGCGGCTAGGGCAGGAAGACCGACTCCTCAAGGAGTCGGCAATAACGATCTATAAGATCTGTTTATTGCTTGATCGATATGGTCTATTACAACTTGTATTTATAAGAGAATTGCGAAACCCTAATCTGCTAACTTGGGCTAAGCCCCTAACTTAGGCCTGGCCGGTTGGGCCACCAGGCCGGTCATAACATCTCTCCCCGCCTTCTCAAACAGCTCGTCCTCGAGCTGGATAGCTGGAAACTGCTGGTGGAACTCATCCCGGAACGGTGTCGGCCTAGGGAGACGGCCGCGTCAGCCAGCCCAGCTGCGACGACATCAGCCGCAATGTCGTCTACGGTCTCCAAGTAGAACAGGCGTGGACAAACGTGGCCCGGTACATAGAGCTCGTCGCAGTTGAAGCACAACCCTTTACGACGGCGCTCGAGCTGTTCGGCCGTGGTCAGCCGACGGAAAGGCCGCGTCGCGGCTGGATCGGAGTGCCCGCATGAGTCATGGCCGTGAGCGCCAGCCTGGTGGTGTCGGGGAGGGCGGTCGGCTGGCCGAACGTCGCTGGCCGGGAAGGCCTGCATGGCCGCTGCTCGAAGGCGCGGCGTAGTACATGGCCGATGCACGGGATCCCGCATCTCCACGTCGACGCGAATGTGGTCCGGCAGTCCGCCAATGAAGAGCTCGGCGCGCTGCTGCCCCGTCACCCCGGGCGCATGGCATGCGAGGGCCTGGAAGCGGTCGGCGAAGTCCTGCACCGTGGTGGTGAACGCCAAACGCCCAAGTTCCGCCAAGCGGCGCCGCGAATCGGGGGACCGAAGCGTAGAAGGCAGAGCTCGCGGAAGCGGTCCCATGGGGGCATGCCTCCCTCGTCCTGCTCGAGGGAGTAATACCATGTCGGGCGGCGCCGCGGAGGTGGTACGAGGCGAGCCAAGTCCGGTCCGAGGCGAGGGTGCGCTGCCCTCGGAAGAACTGCTCGCATTGGTTGAGCCAGTTGAGGGGGTCCTCGACGCCGTCGTACGTGGCGAAGTCGAGCTTGGCGTAGCGTGGGGGGAAGGCTCCGCCAAGCTCTGATACCAAATTGATAGGATCTGAGATCCTACCAGGCCGGTTACGTAGATTGTAGGGGTGGAAGTGTGCTGAACGAGGGAGAGGAAGGCGGCGCCGGCGGCTGGCCGCCGTCGCGAGGTTGGAGGAAGGCGGCGCAAGGGAAGGAGCGGCGGCTAGGGCAGGGAAGACCGACTCCTCAAGGAGTCGGCAACAACGATCTATAAGATCTGTTTATTGCTTGATCGATATGGTCTATTACAACTTGTATTTATAAGAGAATTGCGAAACCCTAATCTGCTAACTTGGGCTAAGCCCCTAACTTAGGCCTGGCCGGTTGGGCCACCAGGCCGGTCATAACATCTACTCTCTGAAATGTTATTTTTGTGCCAGGGTCTGATTTACTCTATTTTCAACATATTTAATGAAGTCAACGTGACTACTGTGTGTTGTTATATATTGTGCCATGATATGGACAACTATAGAAGATGAAAACTATATTTATTGCTGTAACCAAATCCTCTGTGCTGTTTGTTCTAGTCGATTGGCCTCTGCATATTTTGGTGCTCAATCCCTGAGTTCTAGTCCATATATTGTTCATACTCTTTGGCAATTTCAATTAGACAGATTTCGTTGATAAGTATGGTGAGTAACCTCTATATGATGCCAACCGCGAGACTTAAATGGAAACACGATACGAAACAAAGGGGTCTAGACTATGACATGTTATTTGTGTGAAAGAGTCTGATTTACTCTCCTTGGGGAGTTAATTCTGAGCAATTCCCTCTTGAAGCAGGATCATCTTGCGCTGATGATGGAGCTACTTGGGATGATGCCTCGAAAGGTAAAGGGAGCAGCATTTTCATTTTAAGCAAATGCTATTATTGTTCTTAATTCGTGATATATGACAAGTTGAACTTCTATTTCTTAGATTGCCTTGGGTGGTCGACATTCACGTGAGTACTTCAACCGTTATGGGGACCTGAGGCACATCCGGCGCTTGAAGTTCTGGCCTCTCAGCAAGGTGCTCGTTGAGAAGTACGAGTTCAGCACCATAGATGCCACTGCTATGGCAGACTTTCTTGTCCCAATACTTGAGTTTGTTCCTGAGAAGCGTCCTACAGCTGCTCAGTTGCTTCAGCATCCATGGTTTGATGCTGGGCCTCTTCGACGGCAGCCCAAAGCACTTCCAGACTCGACAGAGAATCCAGTTGATGCTGCTCTAGAGAACCATGGGAAAGAGAATGATGATGAAGGAGATGCAATGACAACGGAGCTGGGGAACATTGCCATAGATGGCGCTTCTTCATCCAGGACAGTGAAGGATCCCCAAGCAAGCTCGAAGCAAAAGGCAAATGGTACTCCTAAGAAGTGAGATGCAATCAATTTTACAAGCCGAATTCAAGGCTCGGTTTTCGGTTGGGATCGCACCATGAGCTGGAAATGATCGTTCGTTAGGTTTGAGATGTGTTAGCATAGCTTCCGGGCGAGAAGTGTAGGCCAGACATTTGTTGTATGAGGTTGGTCGGACAAAGTTAGATTTGTTGGGGTTGAAGAGGCCCCGAACCCTTTTACCGGACATATTCTTTTGTACAATCAGAATCTCCAAATTTTTGAATTTCTTTAGGACTGAACGACGGCGGACCATCCTGTACCTTGTTTTTCTGTGAACCAACTGAAAGTTGCTGCCGCTTGTGAGGCTGTCCTTGAGCACGTCTGAGATATTTTAACTACCAACTTGGAGTAATTAATCTCTAGCGGATCCCCTAGGAGTAAAATTTTGGTTAAACTATACTCTAAACTGCCCGTAGCCAGGCCACCCCTATATAGCTATACGGTTTAGAGGAGTATATACTCATCAAAATTATACTCATTGGCTGCTCGGTATCTTATATTTAGTTACTCCTTAACCAAGTGATCTACTACCGTGAAAGAGAAACTTCCCAGATACTAGCTTATCATAAAGGGCTTCGACAAGGGTTTTTTTTTGTTCTTTGAGCAAAAAGATAAAGATCGGATAGATTCGAACCGCAATTACAAGTAGTAAAAAAATCCTCTCTCTCTCCCTGCGCCTCAAAACTCCCTCCCTCGCTTGCATCGTGTCGTCTTTGGCATCGCCTCCACCGACAACATGTACCTCGCTTGCCGGAGGTTGCCTTGCCGGAATCGAGCTGCCAAGTTGTTGCTGAAAACTGCAAGGCGACCTCCGAGTCGGCTATGTCGACGACCGGTCGTCTCGCAGCCCCTCCTCCCCCGGCCGAATCGATGACGTGTGGCCTAGGGTTGTCGCCGCCCAGTCCGCCGTCGCCCGATCCATCGTTGCCGAGTCTAGCGCATCCATGGAGATGGAGGAGGCTGAGCCGGTTTGATTGCAAGCTCTCGTCATCGTTGGAGTGCCAGATCCAACGACAACGACGTCCATCCCTTCTCATCGTGAGGCTGCATCTATGGAATTCGGCACAATGCCTAGAACGTATTGTTTGCCTTTTTCTTCTTGTGGATGAGCTAGGAGATATATACCGGTGTGTTTCCACAATTTCATTTGAAATTTGTAGTTCTATGAAGAAGTGCAAAAGGAGAGAGCTCAAATGGACCTCGGATGAGGACAATGCATTATACTCCCTCCGCACCACCAAAAGTGTCTCAACTTTGTTAAAATTTGGATGTATCTAGATACATCCAAATTTTAACAAAGTTGAGACACTTTTGGTGGGATGGAGGGAGTATTTCGTATGGGATCTTCTCTAGAAGGCATTGCACGGGAAAAGCGGAAAGCAACCGTTAGAGGAATTTTGGCAACAAATTCAAGAGCTTTTCAAGTCCAACCGAAATGGAGAAGCTAAATCACTAGCATCACTCTCAGATAGGTGGTACATTCTTGTTATGCATCCCAATGACAGTTCAAAGCACTATGATCTATGCCATTGTATTATGATCTATGACCTATGCAATATTATACTATGTTATTAATTGGTATGACTATGCCGTGGATTTTATGACTATGCTCTAGACTGTTATTGATTTGTATGCTGATTTTTTGAAGCAGTAAGTTTAAGGGATCGGCTAGAAACCAGTTTTCTTTAGAGAAGGAGATATAATAGTTAAACGATACTTGGCTAGATAAATGGCTAAATTATAAGGGATTTGGCTGGAGATGCCCTACATTTGGCATGCGTCTTCCTTACTTTGTTTGCTAGGAGAGGATCATGTCATGGGTCTTTTTATACTGTATTTTATATAGGCAGTCGCCATGCAAATCAACATTTTCCCTCTAATTTGTCATGAACTGTCCATGTATTTCGAGAGAAGGCTATGAACTGAAGTAAACGGAATTGTCGAACTCATTGGCAATGCTGTTTTCTACTACTGCAGCACAGAGCCGTCAGCTACATGGTACTGAAACGAGATCAACTGGCATCCGCTCCGTGCACCATCCTCTTGACCAGCGTGGCCATGTACTTGCCCTGGTGCTCGGCGAGGGCCAGCTCGATCTCGCTGGGCGGCCTGGTGCCGTCGCCGGCGAAGACACCCGCGCCGTACGGCGAACCCCCGCGGAGCTCCTCCATCTCGAACATCCCCTCCCCGAAGGTGTAGCCGATTGGCACGAACAGCATGCCGTGGTGCGCCAGCTGCGTGATCGCCGTCCACCTTCAGAGATACGAATAATGTCACTGGTAAGGTTGGTTCGTGGCGAAATACGCGATCTCGCGGGCGCGACAGAGAGGCAGACGGACTTACGCGGTGGTTTCTTGGCCGCCGCACTGGGTGCCGGTGCTGACGAAGAAGCCGGCGGGCTTGCCGGCGAGGCGCTGGTGGCGGCAGAGCGGCGCGGTGGATTCGAAGAAGGCCTGCATCTGCGCGGCCATGGCGCCGTAGCGCGCGGGGAAGCCGAAGAGGAACCCGTCGGCGTCGGGGAGGCCGGCGGGGTCCGCCACGGGGATCTCGTCCATCTCCGCGGCGGCCTTGAGCGCGCCCATCCGGGCGAGCACGGCGCGGGGTAGGGTCTCCGGGACGCGGAGCAGGATGCCGAGGGCGCCCGGGACGGAGCCCACCCCGCGCTGCACGGCGCGCGCGAGGAGCCGGACGTGGCCGTACATGGAGTAGAAGACGACGTAGATGCGGACCGGGCGGCGCGGTGGCTGTGGCGCGGCGGGGGGCGGGATGTAGGTGCGGTCGCGCCGGTGCCGGGGCTGGGGGAGCGGGACGCGTTGGCTCTTGCTGGGCAGGCAGCCGCCGCCCTTGCCCATCGCCGGTCACTGGCTCACTCACAGGCAGCACGAGCGATCGCGGCGAACGAATCGGCAATCGTAGCGATGCGGGAGCGGGACGAGGACCCATGCATGCGGCTCTAGTTGCCCATCTGATGCCCCGATGTTTATCTGGGCCGCACGCGGTGCTACGCAGATTGAAGTGAAAATGTGCGGATTGTTAAAAGGGCCATACACCTTCAATCCAGCATAGATTAAAACATTAGCTTTCATATTTTGGTGTCTGATAAAAGATGAAATGTTTTTCAGTTGGAGACGATGTTTTCACCGATAGTGAGATGCTTACGGTAACTTCGTCAATTTTAAGATCAGCGGAATCAATTTCTTGGATTCAGTTTCTCGAATGTGCTCATAGAGAAAATGTGTGCGTGCGTGTATTCATATAAATAAGTGTATATACGCATTTATGAGTGCCTATGTTTATATTGTATTTCGTAAAAAAAAAACAGAAATGTACATGGACGGTGCACCGGGTGTAATGTCCCCCAACGCATACTATTGCAAAGAAACCACATTCCAGTAACAAATGTCACATCAAAATTCAACTCGTGGCCCTGAAAAACAGAGGGAGTGTCTAAGGGTGTGTTTGGTTGAGGTCACGAAGTGGAATGTAATGGAATGACTCCACACTTATAGTCCGTTCGAGTGTTTTGTTGAAAAAATGAAATGGAACGAGGTGGTTCCTCAAAAGAGAATATATCATCTAGATCTGAAATGCACTCATACCTCCAAATTGGTGGAATCTCTCTATTCTTCAATGCTAAAGCCACCCATGCTCACCCACCACCTCTTTTCTCTTACAACTTATTTTTTGCTAAATGCACCCTATGCATGCTCATATATTCTATTCCTAGAATCTATCCCATTCCAGTCTCCAACCAAAGACAAGAGTGGAATCAACCCATTATATTTTTCATTTCAAACCGAACACGAGGATGAAATCAACCTGTTCCTCTGAAATGGAACCATGACATTACATTCTACTTGGTTCCCAAACAAATTAACCAAACACACCCTAAGTGTTTGTCGTCTAAGAGTTCACTAGGTATTGATCGTGTTTTTTACAAAGTTGTTTATATATTTACAAAAAAAATGTTCATGGTGATGTAATATTTTGTTCACATAGTGCAAAGAAAAATGTACCTTCTGTTCTCACAGTTCAAAATAATGTGAACTCTTGCACGGTTGTTAATATCGGGTCATCAATTCTTGCTGACTTAGATTTAATCTTTTTTGGTTGTAGGGTTAGCAAAACCGAAAAACAAACATAAGCGTAAAAAACATAAAGGAAAAAAACCGCACCATCAGTTGCATCTGAGTGGATCCATAACCACCTTAAGAAAAAAACGGTGGGCGAACAGGTCGAATAACTTGCCCTTGGGTACCCTTGAATGGCAGAAACTTTACTTTGGAATATAACTTGGAAACTCCAACTTTTGAGAAATTAGATAGAGTAGTAATCTGTCCAGATTGGGAATGTAACTACCTTTTGAATTTCGTTTCTTCTATTGAAATAGAATTATGAGATCACACTCCTTTCATTATTGACACTGGCATTCCTAGTAGAAAACCACATATTTTCAGATTTGAAATTGTTTGGCTTGATCGAAAGAAATGATGGTCTGGAAAGATATTGTACAAACGAATTGCAATGATTCAAAGATTTTTGGATCTAATATGGCAGAAAAAATTGAGCAAACTTACGATTTTTTTGAAATGATGGGCTAGAAATGAGGATGCCTTGTATAAAAAATTTAAAAAGGGAATTCTTCAGAAATTAGATGTTGTTGACAAAGATAGTGATATTTTAGGATAAACTGTTTTCATGAGACAAGAGAAAAAATATCCAAGAGCTATACTTTGTAGATTGTTGAAACGAGAAGAGTTGAAATGGAGACAGAGATGTAATGATAAGGAAATTATGGAAGGAGATGGAAATACTAGACATTTTTCATGCAAAAGCAAATGGGATACATAGAAAAAATAAGATTATTAATTTGAAACAAGACGAAGGGTTGATAGAAGGAGAGAAAAATTTGGAGAAAAACATGTTACCAATTATTGTTAAAAAACTGTTTGGGCGCCCTGATGTGTCCAACATTAATGTGGATATTAATAACACATCTAGAATTAGCCTAAAATAGGCCGATGAACTGATAAAGCCTTCTTTTCTAAGGAAGAAATTAAAATGGTTGTTTTTTAAATGGAGCATAACGAAGTCCCTGGTTTCGATGGATTTCCTGCAGATTTCTACCATCATTTCTAAGACTTAACTAAAAATGATTTGAAAGTTTTGTTTGATGATTTACATGCTAGCGGAATTAATATTGTTAGACTGAATTATGGTATCATTACTTTTGTGCCTAAATTGTTTGACTTGATGTTAGATGAATAGATTAGTTTGTTCGGTACTAAATGTTATATCACCACGCGGTTCCAGACCCACCTTCAGCTTCCCCTCTTCCTTGTCCTGCTTGACGGAACCGGCGTTCGCCGATGATCGAGTATCAGACATGGTCACACCACGAAAAACCTCAAACCCTAGCTGCCACAGGGGTTCTAATCGGGTGAGAAAACCTGCCGTTCCCCTTAAAGCCGGAGATGAGAGCACCTCGCGCTAGAAGTAGGAGACGGGAACGGAGACGGAGACAGGGAACGATCGTGGGGGATCGGAATTCTAGATCAACAGGGACTCGCCGCCTTTTCGCCAGCGGGAGGACATAACCCTATACGGGTATTGACTTAACCGTCCACTCCTCTGATGATCCCACTCTCTTGTAGGTGATGAAACTCAAAGTGATGCTTCAGAATTTGGAGTCCTTGAAAGCCGATCTGCATCAGCCAATAGATACGAAGGTCAGGCCATTTGTCCATCTGGCATCGCTTGTCTAGCTATATCGGGAGAAAAAGCCGCAAATCCCTCTAATCATGCTATCTCCTAGACAAAACTGCACCTTCGGAGCGCCCCTCTTGCACATCCCTCCGCTAACTGCATCGCGCCGCCGAGAACAGGACGCCACCGTTCCTTTTCCTCATGTCCCTACCCTCCTCAACTCCAAACGGGCAGAACGCCTTCTAGCATTATTACTTGGCACTTGCCAGTTTATTTGAGCTCGGGAATCGAACGAGAGACCGCTCGGGTCGTCTCCTCCAGGGCGACTCGGGGCGAAAACCCTATCCCTCCCCCCCCCCCGCCGCATTCCCCACCCCCTCCCCCCTCCTCGCCGTCCCTGAGGCTGCCGCCGGCGAAGCCTGGCGCGACCGGTGATGGGGGCGGAGGGGATCCGCGCGCGGTCCCCTGGTGCGGCGGTATGGACGCACGCCTTCGCGCCGGGGGGATGGCCCCGGCACCTGGCGGCGCGGCACTCTTCTCCCTTCCCCGCCTCGGTCTCACCGGGCTTTGGTGGCGGCGGGGTGCTGCTCCTCGTCCAGGTCGGGGACCACGGTACCAAGGGCGACGACCCTGGATGGCGGAGACGGCGTCGACCTGGTGGCGGGTGGCGGACGTCCGGTGGTGCTGACTGCGGTACCGTGGTGGTGGACTTCTCTTTCGCCGGAGGAGATCGGCTAGTTGTGTGGCTAGCCTTGGCGGATCTCGCGATCCGTCATCTAGCTCCCGATGGCGAGGCGCATCTGGCGGTGAAAGCCGGCCCGGACTTTGGTCATGGCGGATGATGGCGGCGCCTGTTCGTCGTTACCTTGTTGAAGGCATTGTCTGCTGCGTTCTTCGCCTGGGCTGCTCCAGGGGAAACCCTAGACCCGGTCTCCCGGACCGGACGATGGCGGCGCGCAACGCCGTTCTACCTGTTGGGGCATCGTTTTTGGAGCAGACAACGGATGGTGGTGGTGCTCAATGGAGCGGTGTGCTTTTGCTGTGTCGGCGTCGTCGAGTCGCCGCGGCATGGTGCAGTGGTGTCTCGGAGACGGATGCAGTGTGATGGACGCGCGCAGGATGGTGGAGTCATCTGGCGCCGTGGTGGCATCGATGGCAGGCCTGGCATGGTCAATGCGATGATCTCTCTTGAAGATGGAGTCGAGGAAGACGGCGGTAGCAACTTCTATGGTGTGTGCGTTGGCATGCTGAGATGTGCTTCTCATCTGCTATTGGGCGGCCTGGGAAGGCATTTGGTTTTTTTGGATGATGTGAGTTGGTGAATTGTCACCCCCTTCATCCCTCTGTAGGTTTAGCGAGGTGGCTTCGAGTTTGATCTTTTGTATTGCTCTTGTAAGGTGTTGTGAATAATCTAATAAAAAAACCGTGTGCATCTCTTGGATGCGAGACCGAAGTAATATCTCCCCCATTTCGAAAAAAAAACTTGCAGTTAATTTTCACACGTGACTATCCGCAAAAAACAAAAAACGATCACATGTGACAATGCGACGCCCACGTGAAAGCCCAGAGTGAGCACCTCGCCACTTGAAACGGCACTTTGTTTTTCAGGTGAAGCAAACAACGAATTAGAGCATCTCTAGTCGCGTCCCCAAGCCGTCCCCCAAAGTGATTTGGGCGCGCCGGACATAAAATGCGTTCCAGCCGCGTCCCCCAAAGCCCATTTTTGTCGGCGCGCCCAGATACGGTGTCCGGCGCCCCGAGCCGTCCCGTCCCCGGGGACGCTCGGGCATGCCGGACACAACAGCGAGGCGAACCGACGCGGGCCGACCGTCGCGGCACGGGAAAATTCGTCTCACACTCCCGCCAAATCCCGCCTCTCCCGCCAAATCGCGCCTATCCCGCCGCGCCAACTTGCAAAAGGCACCTTCATCTCTCAAGAAAAGTATGTGAAGGACATGCTCAAGAAATTCAACATGACCAATGCAAGCCCAATGAAGACACCCATGCCCGTAAAGGGGCAACTTGGCTCATGTGACGGTGAGAAGGATGTGGATATAAAGGTATACCGCTCCATGATAGGATCCTTGCTCTACCTTTGTGCCTCTAGGCCGGATATCATGCTAAGTGTAGGGATGTGTGCTCGTTTTCAATCCGCTCCTAAGGAGAGCCATTTGATGGCGGTCAAACGGATTCTAAGATACCTTGTTCTCACTCCTACTCTCGGGCTATGGTATCCAAAGGGGTCAACCTTTGAACTCATTGGCTACTCGGACTCCGATTGGGCCGGTGATAAGGTTGACCGGAAGTCTACCTCCGGGGCTTGCCAATTTATTGGCCGGTCATTGGTGAGTTGGTCATCCAAGAAACAAAACTCCACCGCTTTATCCACCGCCGAAGCCGAATACATATCCGCGGCATCTTGTTGCACTCAATTGTTATGGATGAAGCAAACCTTGAAAGACTATGGTGTGTCTCTTGGTACGGTGCCTCTTCTATGTGACAATGAAAGTGCAATAAAGATCGCCAATAACCCGGTTCAACATTGTCGCACCAAACATATTGACATTCGCCATCACTTCCTACGTGACCATGTTGCCAATAAGGACATTGATCTCACTCATGTGGGAACAACCTACCAATTGGCGGATATTTTCACTAAGCCTTTGGATGAAGCCCGGTTTGTAAACTTGAGAGGAGAACTTGGTATTCTTGATCCTAAAAACTTGGATTGAATCAACTTCTTGCACTATATTCTTGCATTTATCTAACTATCTAGCTTAGAGGCATAGCACATATGGGGATAGTCATCTTACCATGTCTTGGTATGATGCATACCCATGTGTGCAACATAAATAGACCCAATGTCATTATATGGACCCAAGCACGTCTCTTCGAGGTCACATGACATTTGCGCTTTCACATAGGGGGAGTAATCCCCCGCCCCTCATTTAGTCTCAATTGCAACTTGATTTGGCTATACAAGGCTAAATGATCTTATTGCAAAAATCACTTCAAAATGACTTATGACTCTTGATTTATATTTCGAATCATGCCCATTGTTGCTATTTACATCTTGTTTGGATTTTCACTCCAATGGGTATGCCTAGAGAATTTTGTGTTCCCAACCCCATGTCTATGCTCATCTCATCATCCTCTATCTATCTATATGTACATGTCATCATCATATGAGCATTCATACACACTTACACAAAGAATAGGGGCAAAACGAGGCAAAAAGAGACACAACTGTGTGGCCGGTCTCTGGCCCGGTTGGACCGGCCCTGGGCCGGCTCAGCCGGCGCCAGGTCCGGTCGACCGGACGCCCGACCGGCCGGGCGACTGTTATGTTTTGAAGAAGGATACCCCTTGGGGGCTTCTTCCCCATTATCCCCCATGGCCGCCGCCCCCACCAGCTCCACCACCCCTAGGCCCTTCCCACCACTAGTTTCTCCCCAAACTACACTCAACCATAGATCGGGATCCCTCAAGCCTCTTCACCAAAGGATTTGGTCCCTCCCAAGCTATTTTGGGAGATCTTGGGGATTTGGTCCTCAAGCCCTCTTCACGTGTTCCTCCTGCTCACTTGGGCAAAGAGGACAATGTCTTCGGGTAACTCTTTCTCTCTATCCCTCTCCCTCTTGCTTTTCCTCTCCCATTGCCAAATTTTGAGGAACTTTGAGAAAAATTAGGGTTAGGGTTAGGGTTAGTAAGTCCTCATGCCAACTAGAGTGTCTCACATGCCTATGCACATTGTTCACTCTCCTAGTATAGTCTATGTTCAAGTTTGTGAGTTTTTGCATGATTTTGTGTCGAATTTCTGGGCAAACATCACAACTCAGCATAACCCGGTTTACAGCCCGGTCGACCGGCCTCTCAACCGGCCGGTCCGGCGCCCTGTCCGGTCAACCGGATGGACAACCGGCTGGTCCGGTCCACCGTCCGGTCTGACCGGCCTGCGCCGGCCAGTCTAGCTTTTTCGCATAATTTCGTCGAGACACTTGGATATAGGCTATGCTTTTGGCTTCCTCATATATACTGATGACATGTACACTTATCCCCCTGCTCCCTCTTGTTCTATTTTGCTGATTCACAGGAAGTTGGAGCGGTGAGGATCGTGGCACTACCGCCAAGAGAGGAAGGCTTGCAACGGCTCCACCACGCCGTGCTAGTGGCCGTGCAGCTCAGCCCACTGGTGGCAGCTCAGCTAGGGGACGCAACAAGACATCTGCCAATAAAAGGAAAGATAAACATGTAGCACAAGACGGTGATGAGGTATTGCCAGATTGCCATGTTGGTGATGTACATGTTGGGGCATGGAGAAGACTCAGAGAGTCCAACCCCTATCGGTTTGAGGAACCTACTTACCAAGGGGGAGATAAGTTTTTCTGGACCAAGACACAGAAAGTCATGTGGGACGACTACTATAACTCCCAAGAGCACATGAAGACTGGCACCATTGTTATGCCCAAGGCCATCAAGGATGTCATTGGAATGTATGAAACCACCAAGTTTCGCTTTGTGGTTGAGACCTTGAGGCGGATGGGGTTGTATGACCTTATGTGTTTGACACCTTCTGATGGATGCTACTGTCCAATCTTGGTGAGACAGTTTCATTGCACAGTCTTTTTCCATGATGATGCAGCTCGGACTATGACTTGGATGACTGGCAAACAGAAATACACTTGCAACTATCTTGATCTCTGTGAAGCCTTGGGGTTTGGTGGAGGCCGTGCTCGTGGTTTCAAGATATATTCTCAGCAGACGTTCACCAGAGGGGACATTGCCTTTTGCTATCCTCCGGATCCCGCACCTGGACCTCCCAGCATCTCTGGCATGTACTACTCATACCTTATCATTGCCAAGCTATTCCGAGAGAGTCTCATTAGCAAGATTGGCGACACAAGTGAATGTCGTGCATACCATCTGAACTTGATGTACTATTGCCATCCTGAGCACCAGCAACTTATTGACGGCTGTGATCTCATCTACTGTGAGTTACGACGCTGTGTTCGTGAACGGTTGACTCCTAATCTTGCCCAGTATGTTCAGCTGCTCATCAACAGGGTTGTGCCAGCACCTCTCAATACGCAAGGTGAACGGGTCAGGATGGCAGCCTTCAGGGTACCTGCCCAAGGTGATAGACCGGAAGTCGCTGCCATGATGCCTTCTGAGCGCCGGTCCAAGGAACGCCATGACCATGCTAGCTCCAGCTACTCTAGGCGCCCACAGCATGGTGTCTCACGGTTCTTCTCTAGCCTATGGCAGATGTGCAAGAACACCAATGATGTTGCACATCAAAGTCTTTCTTTGAACCAAGAGACGAGGCGGCGCCAAAATGAGTTCATGGCTACTAGGAATGCACCTGTTCCTCCTCCTGGCCCTGAGTTGGAGCCTGTCCATGCACCAAACTGGGAGATGCCTCTCCTCTCTGATGAGATGTTCCAGAACTTTGATCCTTCCTTGTACTTTGGTGGTCCTCCTCCTAGACCTGCCCGTGCACCTACTGCTGATGCTGATGATGAAGAGGATGAAGGTGATGAGGATGACAATGGTGAGGATGATGATGAAGAAGATGACGATGAGGATGGTGATGGCAGCTCTCCATCCGCGGGGCACGAGTTCTATTGATGGGACGCTAGCATCTCTCCTCTTTTCTTCGCCTTTTTGGTGTTCCGATGCCAAAGGGGGAGAAGAGAGTAGAGTCTAGGATCACGGGGTTCTTTGATTGTCACAAGCCATGGGAGTTGCTTTATTTGGATTTTATATGGCTTGTGCGTATTTGCTTTGATTTCTCAAGAACCATTTGCTACTTCGAATAATTCATGTATGGACGACTATTATGTGTGCTACTCTATGTTAGGATAATCATGCTTTATGCTTATATATCTTGATATACTTGTCCATACCATGCTTGTTTCCTAAAGATATTGGGGGAGCTTCTCATATTCCACAAATGGTGCACTTTGCATTCAAACGCAAATTCTCCAAGTGCACACATTATGGGGGAGCTGTCGTAATATCTTATATGGAATCAAGGTTTAGAGCTTATCATAATATCTATATGTGACTCTAGCTCGGTTTGTCATCGTATACCAAAAAGGGGGAGATTGTAAGGGTATTTTACCCTTATCCATTATTTTGGTAACTATGACACCGTGCTAGAGTATTTGGACTAATACATGTCTACAAGATAATTCACAGGTATTAGCCAAAGAGGTATAATGGTGTATCGATGGAACAAGAAGGCAACGGGAGACCCCCCAATTCGATGAAGAATCAGCAAGGTTTCCAGAGACTGGCCGGTCCCAGATCCGGTCGGACCGGCCCTGGATACGTCCAATTTGCATCACTATTTTGTATCATAATTTGCTGTTATTCATTGATATATTTCATATTGGGACACAATACTTATGTTATTTCTTCTATTTTGCATGTTTCATCATCATTGGAGGATCAAGCACCGGAGCCAGGATTCTGCTGGAAAAAGCACCGTCAGAACGCAATATTTCGGAAGATCAACTGTGGAAGGGAATTTCACGAAAATTCCTATTTTTCCAGATGACGGAGGGAGCCGAAGGGGAAGAAGAGAGGGGCCACTGTGGGCCAGACCATAGGGCGGCGCGGCCCAGGCCCTGGCCGCGCCACCCTATGCTCTGGGGCCCACGACCCTTTCGCCTCCTTTTCTTCGCGTACTCCTTCGTCCCGAAAACCTAAGCCACGAGGGATCCTCACGAAGGGTTACAGCCGCCTCTGCGGGGCGGAGAACACCAGAGAGAAAAGAGCTCTCCGGCGGGCAGGAATCCGCCGGGAAATTCCCGGGGGAAATCGACGCCATCGCCATCGTCATCGAGCGGGACATCATCTCCATCATCATCATCATCATCTCCACCATCTACACCGCCATCACCACCGCTGCACCTCGTCATCGCTGTAGCAATTCGGGTTAAATCTTGATTGTTTGATAGGGGAAACTCTCCCGGTGTTATTCTATACTTGTTGTAGATGCTATTGAGTGAAACCATTGAACCAAGGTTTATGTTCAGATTGCTATTCATCATCATATCACCTCTGATTGTATTCCATATGATGTCTCGTGAGTAGTTCGTTTAGTTCTTGAGGACATGGGTGAAGTCTAAATGCTAGTAGTGAATTATGGTTGAGTAATATTCAATGTTATGATATTTAAGTTGTGGTGTCATTCTTCTAGTGGTGTCGTGTGAACGTCGACTACACGACACTTCACCATTTATGGGCCTAGGGGAGTGCATCTTGTATTCGGTTGCTAATTGCGGGGTTGCCGGAGTGACAGAAACCTAAGCCCCCGTTAGTATATCGATGCAGGAGGGATCGCAGGATCTCAGAGTTTAAGGCTGTGGTTAGATTTATCTTAATTACTTTCTTGTAGTTGCGGATGCTTGCAAGGGGTATAATCACAAGTATGTATTAGTCCTAGGAAGGGCGGTGCATTAGCATAGGTTCACCCACACAACACTTATCAAAACAATGAAGATTAATCAGTGTATGTAGCGAAAGCACTAGACTAAAATCCCCGTGTGTCCTCGGGAACGTTTGGTCATTATAAGTAATCAAACCGGCTTGTCCTTTGTGCTAAAAAGGATTGGGCCACTCGCTGCAATTATTTCTCTCGCATTTTATTTACTTGTACTTTATTTATCTGCAATATCAAAACCCCTGAATACTTGTCTGTGAGCATTTACAGTGAAACCTTCATCGAAACCTTGTCAACATGCTCCTCGTTGGGTTCGACACTCTTATTTATCGAAAGTACTACGATACACCCCCTATACTTGTGGGTCATCAAGACTATTTTCTGGCGCCGTGGGGAGTGAAGCGCTATTGGTAAGTGGAATTGGTAAGGAAATTTACTGTTTGTGCTGATTTTATTTCTGCCTGCTGCTATAAATCATTATGGAGAGATCTTCTCTTCAATTTCTATTTGGGAAATCTACTACTACTGCAACGGTAGTGGATGAAGCGCCAGGTGAGGAAGTAGTACCATATAAAATACCTATGAAAATTATTGAACGTGTTATGGATAACCGCTATGAAGGGGATGGAACTGTCCATCCTGGTGATCATTTACTGTTTTTGCATGAATTATGCGGTTTATTCAAATGTGCAGGTATTTCTATGAATGAAGTTAGGAAGAAACTATTCACTATATCGCTGTCTGGTAAAGCGGCGCACTGGTATAAATTGCTGAAGAATGGTGATTCTATTGATTGGGAGGACATTGTGCCTTTATTCTATTCCAAATTCTATCCTCCAAGTGAAATTCACAAAGATCGGAACCGCATATATAATTTTTGGCCTCATGATGGAGAGAGTATTGCCCAAGCTTGGGGGAGATTGAAGTCTTTAATGCTCAAATGCCCCATTCATGAGCTTCCTGGTAATGTTATTATTGATAATTTCTATGCAAGACTTTCTTTTCAAGACAAGACCTTGCTGGATACTTCTTGTTCTGGATCATTTACACGCAACAAAGAAGAGTTTAAAAGGGACCTTCTTGATCGGATCCAAGAAAATACTGAAGGATGGGAGAACGACAAAGATAGAGAATCAGGTATAATTTATGATTATAAATGCATTGAAGCTTTTATGGATACTGATAAATTTCGTAATATGAGTGCTACATATGGTCTTGATTCCCAAGTTGTTGCAAATCTTTATAGAGCTTTTGCCTCTCATTATGAACTGCCTAAGAAGAATTTTGATAAGTATCATGAACCGTATAAAGATAAAGTTGATTCATCTGTAAACAAATGTGTAGTGGTTGAAACTGTTGATAATGTTATTCCTGAAGCTTATATTGAAAAAACTCCTTTCCCTGCTAAAATGAAGGAGTACTCTGTCATATCTAGTGCGGTTAATAAAAGTGAAAAGAAACCTAAAGAACCTGAAGAACAAATTAAAATTGAACCTGCTGTTGCTATAGTTAAAGATCTTGTGACTGAAAATGTGGAGGATGGTCATATTATTTTCTGTGAAGATGCTTCTAATATTGTTTCACATCCTAATAAATCCAAACAAGTTAGTGTTCCTATGCTATCTGTTAGAATTGGTGATCATTGCTATTATGGTTTATGTGATATTGGTGCAAGTGTTAGTGCTATTCCTTATGAACTTTACACGGAGATTATGCACGAAATTGGTTCTTGTGAACTTGAAGATATTGATGTGGTTATTCATCTGGCTAATAGAGAAACTATTTCTCCAATTGGTATTGTTCGAGATGTGGAAGTTTTATGTGGTAAGATTAAATATCCTGCTGACTTTTTGGTACTTGGTTCTGCTGCTAGTAATCATTGTCCTATCATTTTTGGTAGACCTTTTCTAAATACTTGTGGAGCTATTATAGATTGTAAGAAAGAGAAAATTTTGACTAGATTTGCTGGTGAACCTTATGAATTTAACTTTTCTAAATTTACCAAAACTCCTTATAAAGCTGACTTGCCTAGTAATGATTTTAAAATGGAGCAGTGTGCATCTATTGTTCTTGTTCCTAATAATCCTTTGCAGCAACATTTGGAGAATGTGAGAAGTGAAGCTTATGAAAATGCTAAACTCTTTAAAGAAAAAGTTAAGAAATGGCATGATAGGAGGATCATCAAAAGAGAATTTAATGTTGGAGATCAAGTTCTATTGTATCGGTCTCGTCTCAGATTCTTTGCAGGGAAATTACTCTCGAAGTGGGAAGGACCATATGTTGTTGAGGAGGTGTATCGTTCAGGAGCAATTAAAATTAGCTCTCTCCAAGGCAATGCCACACAAGTGGTGAATGGACAAAGACTCAAGCATTATATCTCGGGCGATTCTTATAATGTTGATGTTGATATTATTCAAGTGGAAACACCGGAGGCTTTCATCAAAGGACAAATTGACAGTCCGCCAGAACTGGACTTTGAATAGGTAACAGTATAGGTAATAAAAAGTCCGCGTTTACCTTTCCGAACATTATTTCTGCTGTTTTTAGAAAATATGAAAAATTATGAGTTCGAAACGGAGTGGAAAGGACGCACGAGGGCGTGCCACCATAGGCCGGCGCGGGCCCCACCCTGGCCGCGCCGACCTATGGTCTGGCCGCCTCGTTGCCCCTTTCCGACTCGTTTTCGACCTGGAACCTTCCTTTTGTCGTGAAAATTTTTGCTATATAATTCCCCGGACCCCTGGAGGTCCGTAATATCGTTTTCTCGTCGTGTTTTGTTTCGAGCTGTTTTCTGCCAGATTTGTTTTGATCTAGAAGCACCATGGTCTCCAACAACAAAGACAAGGGGCCTTGGAGGGAAGAGATAGATGAAAGGATCAATAAGGAGAAGGAGAAGATAGCGTCAGCAAAAGGAGAGTGGGAAACTACGAGGAGTAAGCCAATTTTGGTGGGATCAGTTAATACTGGGCGCTCTTTTTCTCATAACTTGCAGGGAGCTCTCCCGCCTGCTCTGGACCTCGATTCTTTCCCTTGTGTGGAGGAAGCAATACGGGTTGCTGATGAGTTTTGTGATCAATATCGTGCTCTAAGGAGGGAAGTGGAGATACTTCAGGAGGAGAACCAGCGACTTCGCAGAATGCTGGAATATTACTCAAATCCCAGCACAAGGCCGTCACCGCCACACTCGGGTAACAATGAGTCTTTTCAGGTTTTGGTGCAGAATTGCAAAATTGAGAAGCTGAAGCTGAAGGAGATCCTTATGAAGCGCGAGAAGAATCCATCACCACCATCGCCGAAGGAGTAATTCATCATTGGTATTGGCATCCCCTTGGTTTGTTCCAAGCTTGGGGGAGTGCCGCGGTATCACATCACCACCACCTTTATCTTTTACTATCAAGTAGTGTCATATCATGAGTAGGGAAGTTATTATATGGAATAGTATGCAATGTGGAAGTATCTCTCTTAGTTAGTTATCTATGTATCCGTTGGTGTGAGTTATCGTTATGGAATATTAATGAGAAGTCTTATCATTTACTTTTTGCACACCTTATTTTAGTTTGCAATCTCCATTATATGATTACTCTTGACATGAGTATTGATATCACTTTGGGAGCATCAAGTAAATCTATTTGGTTTTGGCAAACTTAGCATTGGTCAATAGCAACAACATCTTGATGTTTAATGAAGGAGAGAAATACACTTAGATACATTATTCTATTATCTCTATGCTTAGTATTCTAGAGTTAAAATTGCTTGTGCTTATGAGAAAGATGCATGATTGTTTCTATCATATGTATATTTGTTTGTTTCCCTCAACCTTTATGCTTGCTATCAAACCTTGCTAGCCAAAGACCTGTATTGAGAGGGAATGCTTCTCATACATCCATAACCTTAGACCAAACCTATGCCATTTGTGTCCACCATACCTACCTACTACATGGTATTTTCTGCCATTCCAAGTAAATACTTCATGTGCTACCTTTAAATTATTCAAATTACTACTCCTTATTTGTGTCAATGTTTTATAGCTCATGAGGAAGTATGTGGTGTTTCATCTTTCAATCTTGTTGGGCGGACTTTCACCAATGGACTAGCGGCACATCCGCTTATCCAATAATTTTGCAATAAGAGCAACGGGGTTCCCAGCCCCAATTAATAACTTTCATTAATAATTCTCTTCACATGTTTTGCTCTGAGTTATCAGTAAGCAACTTAATTTTGCAATAGACACTCCTCCATGGTATGTGAATGTTGGAAGGCACCCGAGGATTCGGTTAGCCATGGATTGAGAAAGCCAAGGTTGGGGGGAGTGTCACCCATAATAAAACTAAAATACATGTGTAAACAAAAGAGAAGGGGGATGATCTACCTTGCTGGTAGAGATGCCGTCCCTCATGGGAGCCGCTCTTTGAAGGTTCGTTTGGCAAGGGGGTTAGAGTACCCGCTACCATTCGTTGACAACAACAAACACCGCTCAAAATCTTACTTTTATGCTCTTTATATGATTTCAAAACTTGAAAAGCTCTAGCACATGATTTAATCCCTGCTTCCCTCTGCGAAGGGCCTGTCTTTTACTTTTATGTTGAGTCAGTAAACCTATTTCCCTCTATCTCAAGCAAGCAATTGAGTTGTTGTGAACCAATCATTTATGCTATGATTCAGTTGATCATGTCTTTTATACTTTCTTGTTTAGTACCAATTTTATCCGAATGAATATGACTTTGAAGTTATCAATGATTATGAAGAGATTGTTATGCTTAAATATGAAGGCTCAGCTATAAATTCTAATATGAAAGCTTTGCTTAGAAGTACAATCCGTTAGCAGTTCTCTGACCAAGAACAAAGTTTGCCATCACCAATTATGATTTCTTATGCACCTTTACATGTGATCTCTCTTTACTTATTTCAAGATGAGTTATATGAGGAAGTTGTTTACTAGAATGTCTTGTGTGAATGAATATGATGCTTCTTGTTCGTATTTTATTTATCGACTCTTCACTCCATAAACATGTGGTCTTGTTTATCGAGCTCAGTTTCGCTTGGGGACAAGCGAGGTCTAAGCTTGGGGGAGTTGATACGTCCAATTTGCATCACTATTTTGTATCATAATTTGCTGTTATTCATTGATATATTTCATATTGGGACACAATACTTATGTTATTTCATCTATTTTGCATGTTTCATCATCATTGGAGGATCAAGCACCGGGATTCTGCTGGAAAAAGCACCGTCAGAACGCAATATTTCGGAAGATCAACTGTGGAAGGGAATTTCACGAAAATTCCTATTTTTCCAGATGACGGAGGGAGCCAGAAGGGGAAGAAGAGAGGGGCCACTGTGGGCCCAGACCATAGGGCGGCGCGGCCCAGGCCCTGGCCGCGCCACCCTATGCGCTGGGGGGCCCACGACCCTTTTCGCCTCCTTTTCTTCGCGTACTCCTTCGTCCCGAAAACCTAAGCCACAGAGGGATCCTCACGAAGGGTTACAGCCGCCTCTGCGGGGCGGAGAACACCAGAGAGAAAAGAGCTCCGGCGGGCAGGAATCCGCCGGGGAAATTCCCTCCCGGAGGGGGAAATCGACGCCATCGCCATCGTCATCGAGCGGGACATCATCTCCATCATCATCATCATCATCTCCACCATCTACACCGCCATCACCACCGCTGCACCTCGTCATCGCTGTAGCAATTCGGGTTAAATCTTGATTGTTTGATAGGGGAAACTCTCCCGGTGTTATTCTATACTTGTTGTAGATGCTATTGAGTGAAACCATTGAACCAAGGTTTATGTTCAGATTGCTATTCATCATCATATCACCTCTGATTGTATTCCATATGATGTCTCGTGAGTAGTTCGTTTAGTTCTTGAGGACATGGGTGAAGTCTAAATGCTAGTAGTGAATTATGGTTGAGTAATATTCAATGTTATGATATTTAAGTTGTGGTGTCATTCTTCTAGTGGTGTCGTGTGAACGTCGACTACACGACACTTCACCATTTATGGGCCTAGGGGAGTGCATCTTGTATTCGGTTGCTAATTGCGGGGTTGCCGGAGTGACAGAAACCTAAGCCCCCGTTAGTATATCGATGCAGGAGGGATCGCAGGATCTCAGAGTTTAAGGCTGTGGTTAGATTTATCTTAATTACTTTCTTGTAGTTGCGGATGCTTGCAAGGGGTATAATCACAAGTATGTATTAGTCCTAGGAAGGGCGGTGCATTAGCATAGGTTCACCCACACAACACTTATCAAAACAATGAAGATTAATCAGCTGTAGCGAAAGCACTAGACTAAAATCCCCGTGTGTCCTCAGGAACGTTTGGTCATTATAAGTAATCAAACCGGCTTGTCCTTTGTGCTAAAAAGGATTGGGCCACTCGCTGCAATTATTTCTCTCGCATTTTATTTACTTGTACTTTATTTATCTGCAATATCAAAACCCCCGAATACTTGTCTGTGAGCATTTACAGTGAAACCTTCATCGAAACGCTTGTCAACACCTTCTGCTCCTCGTTGGGTTCGACACTCTTATTTATCGAAAGTACTACCCCCTATACTTGTGGGTCATCACCTGGCGCCGGACCACCCGGTCACCAACCGGACCAAGAACCGGTGCCATCCGGACAAGATCCAGTAAAGAATGAAGAATTGTCCGGTCAGTGTCCGGTCGCCAGCCCGGTTTGAACCGGCTGCTCCGGTTCCTGGCCCGGTCGGACCGGGCTCCAGACCGGGCGTCCCGGTCTGCAACCGGCCTTTGCGCCTGTGCCATCCGGGCACTATCCAGTAAAGAATGGCGCCTGCCCGGTCAAGACCCGGTCCCAGCTCCGGTTGGAAACCGGCCGGTCCGGTCAGTGGCCCGGTCGGACCGGGCTGTGGACCGGCCTGTCCGGCGCCAGATCCGGTCGACCGGGCTCCTCGAGGAATCTGCTGATGTGGCAAGTGACCAACGGCCATATTTCGAAGAACACTATAAATAGGCCTTCTTCTACCTCTGAACAGTTAGGCACTACACTACAAGCTGTTCTTGAGCTCCTTCTCTCATACTCCATTGTTAGAAACACCAAAAGCCTCAGATCTCCCTCCTCCTCCACCCAAACTCAAATCCCTCCGGGGAAACGATAGAGGAGGACCCGATCTACCGTTCTACCAAGCCAAATCTTATTCCCCCTTGTATTCATCAAGAAGCTTGCTTCCTAGGGTTCCTTGGAAACCCTAGGTGGGCAAGAGGAGTCCGGAAGCATCCGGGCTGTGGATCTGCTCCGGGCAAGATTGTGAAGGTTTGGAGGCTACCTCAAAGTCTACCACAAGTGAGAGAGCTATTCCTTCGTGGGATAGGCTCCGGAGAATAGGGTGAGCCTTCGTGGCGCGGGGAATCCTTCGTGGGACCTCCACTCCTCCAAACGTGACGTACCTTGTTGCAAAGCAAGGGAACACGGGAATACATCCTCGTCTCCGCGTGCTATCGGTTATCTCTAACCGAACTCCTTACTTGTGATTTAACTGCCTGTGAGAGCCTTCGTGCTCGAGTTAGTTGTATCCTCATATAGGTTGCTTCACCTAGTTTGCATTAGGCTCACCTTTATATTCCGCAAAGCCTAATATTGCAAAGAAAGAATTAAAATCTGTAGAAACCTATTCACCCCCCTCTAGGTTTACCATCTCTATACTTTCAATTGGTATCAGAGCCTGGACTCTTTTTAAGGGCTTCACCGCCTTAAGAGTGAGATGGAAAAACTATTCGAGGGTCTAGATGATGACTCTAACCTTTCGGTTAAAGAAATGAAATCTAGATTCTTGGCATATGAGGCCGAGAAGAAGAAAAAGGAGGATGAACTACAAAGCCAAATGGCAGAAATGTCTGTCATGCTTAAGAACCTAACTGCTAGTGGAGCTCCTAGTGGGACTTCGGGCTCTAAGGAAACTTACAATGAAGTTAACCATGACTATCCCAGAAACACTTCACCCATGCCTCATATAAACCATAGTGGGACCGTTCCCCATTTTGATGGAACTCACTTTCCACATTGGAAATCTTCTATGGAATCTCATATTCGCAGCTGCAGTGTGGAGCTATGGGAGATCATTCTTCATGGATACCGGGAGCCACAAGATCCCATTCGGTTGACCTCCACCGAGTTCTACAACCGTCAACTCAATGCCTCCGCACGTGACAAGATTAGAAGTGGCATCAATCGCAAGCTCCTTGATCAAGTCAATGACATCGGCTCCGCTAAAGAGTTGTGGGATCGAATCGTAGTACTCCAAGAGGGAACCGATTTGATCCAATCATCTCTTTATGAGACCGCAAAGCAAGAAGCTCACCGGTTCATGATTCGAGAAGGAGAATCCATAGCCGATGCCTATGCAAGGCTTGGTGCTCTTAGAGTAAGGATCAAGGGACTTGGTGCTGAGAAGTATGATGACGGCTTTGAGATGAATGAAGGATTCATAAAGTCCAAGGTCATTGCTATGATTGCTGTCAAGCAAGAAGATACCAACCTTGCACTCAACTTGCAAATCATGACCAAGAGTGCCGATCTGAACTCCGATGATCTAGTCTCCTATGTGGCCGCCAATGAAAACATGGCCAAGGCAGGAAAAATGCTCATGGCAATGAACCGTGTTGATGAAGCCTCACACAACCATGAAGCGTCACACAACCTTGCTCTCAAGGCTAGAGCTGACCATGGAGGAGAAGAAGAATATGAAATTGAAGAAGATGAGGAGATGACCTCAACTAGTGACATCGCTACCGACTTTGCCTTCTTTGCCAAGAAGTACAAGGGAAAGTTGCCAATGCTCCTCAATGACAAGAAGAAGAAGAGAACTTGCTACAATTGTGATGAAGAGAGCCACTTTGCAAATGAGTGCCCTTATGAGAAAAGGGTAGACAAGCCAAAGTTCATCAAAGGGGTCAAGCCAAGATTGAAGCCAAACCCAATCAACGACCGATACAAGAGGAACAAGGGAAGAGCCTTTGTTGGGGCCGAGTACTTGTCCGATGAAGAAGAGGAAGATGAGGAGAAGGAGGCCGGAGTGGCCGGCTTGGCTTTCTCTAAGCCCGGGTCACTCTTCACATATGACTACTCCAAGGATTACTCCACGGAGAATGATGTTGGTTCTTCCTTCATGGCAAGAATAACTCAAGATGATGACTCCGACGACTCTTCCTCATCTACAACCGTTGGCTCTTGTCTTATGGCAAGAGAAACCAAGGTAATGGAACCCCCACCTTCTTTGTCTAGTGTCCTTGATGATGAAGCTGAAAATCAAAAGGAATTAACTGTGCTTAAGGAACTTTACAATGTTAGATGCACCCTTCGTGGTGAAGCTCTTGTCAAATTTGATTTCTTGATGGACTCTCTCAAAGAAAAGGATGAGTCCATTGAGGAATTAGAATATCATTTGAATGATAAGGAAAGGAGATTCAATCTCCTAAGACAAGAGCTAAAAACCGAAAGGTGCATATCACAAGGTCTTAAGCAACAAATTGAAACTTATGAACTAGATAAAGTTAAGGATCTTGAAACTATTGAAAGGGCTCAATCATTGACTCAAGAGCTTAATGCTTCAAAGGAGGAGCTTGAAGTTGCTCATGCTTCTCTCACTAGGGATCTTGACCACCTTGAAAGAGCTAACAAGCTTGTCAAGGATGAGCTCAAGAAACTTGGAGAGAACCATGACCTACTCCAAGAAACCTACTCAAAGGCTCTTGAATCAATGAATGATCCTATTATTGATAAAGATGTTGCTAGTTCCTCCACCACCTTTACTAGTGAGCATGCTAAGCTTGTTGCGGAACATGTTCGTTTACAAGAGGAACTATCTTTGCATGTTGAGACCAATACATATCTTGAATCTTTGGTAACCAAATATGGTCTCAACTATTATCCTAATGAATCGGCTTGTGAGCAAGCAACTACTCTTGAGGAAAATGTTAGGTTGAAGAAAGAACTTGCCAAGTTCACCACAACCAAGAGTAAGATGGGATTGGATGACCTCTTGAGTAAGCAAAGGTCAAACAATCAAAAGTATGGACTTGGATATGTTCCCAAGCCCTACAAGAAGAACAACTACAAGAAAGAGAAGCCCGCTCAAGAAAAGAACAAGAAGGTCACTAATGATGGCAAAGCCCCAAAGGGCAAAGCCACTAGTGGTGATCGCACGGGGCCAAACAATCACTATGCTTTATTTGTTGATTATTATGGTGATGTTTATGCTAACTATGTTGGTCCTCGTAATGGCTATGCTTATAGAGGGTACTCGATTTGGGTACCAAAAGATCTTGTTGCCATGACTAGGGAACCCATTAATCAATGGGTTCCTAAATCCTCTACTTGATTTTGTAGGGGTATTCCTCCGGTGGTCCAAAATGGGTGTTTGATAGTGGATGCACCAATCATATGACCGGAGGAAGAGGTGTGCTTGACCAATTCATTGAAGATATTAACAAGAAGTCAAGCATTACCTTTGGTGACAACTCAAAGGGAAAGGTACTTGGGTATGGCAAGGTGGCAATCTCTAAGGACTTGTGCCTTGAGACGGTCATGCTTGTTGAACACCTTGGTTATAACTTGCTTTCTATATATCATCTTGCCGATGCCGGTTACAATTCATATTTTACTAAGTATTATGTGCAAGTCTTTAGGAGTGACAATCTCAAATTGGTCCTTGTTGGATATGTGGAGAACAACCTTTACGTGGTTGACCTCTCGAAAGAGAGCCCATCTCCCTCCACATGTCTAATGGCGGCCAAGCATGACGAAGGTTGGTTGTGGCATCGCCGCCTTGGTCATGTTAACATGAGGAATCTTAAACAACTCCTAAAGGGTGAGCACATTGTTGGACTAACCGGCATTTCTTTTGAGAAAGATCGTGTATGCAGTGCATGTGTAGCGGGAAAACAACTCAAGAAGAAACATCCTATCAAGAGTATCGTCACCACATCTAGGCCTTTGGAGCTCCTTCATTTGGATCTCTTTGGGCCATCACATTATGATACTCTTGGTGGGAGCAAGTATGGACTTGTCATTGTTGATGATTACTCAAGATACTCTTGGGTCTTTCTCCTTAAGTCTAAGGATGAGACCCATAGGGAGTTCATCACCTTCGCCAAGAAAGCTCAACGTACATATGAATCCGAGATCAAGGCGATTAGGACCGACAATGGCACCGAGTTCAAGAACTACACTATGCAAGAGTTTGTTGATGATGAGGGCATCAAGCATGAGTTTTCAGCTCCATATACCCCTCAACAAAATGGTGTTGTTGAAAGGAAGAACCGGACTATCATTGAGATGGCAAGAACCATGTTGAGTGAATTCAACTCACCCCACAACTTTTGGGGAGAAGCCATCTCTACAGCTGTCCACTACTCCAACCGGCTCTTCCTCCGCCCCCTCCACAACAAAACTCCATATGAGCTTCTCACAGGTAACAAGCCTAATGTCATGTACATTCGTGTCTTTGGATGCAAATGTCTTGTTAAGAACAATAAAGGGAAGCTTGGTAAATTTGAAACTAGAACTATAGAGGGCATTTTTGTTGGATATGCGGAGAACTCTCACGCCTATAGATACTACAACCGGTCCACTGGGACTATTGAAGTATCTTGTGACGTGGTGTTCTTGGAGGATAATGGCTCCCAAGTGGAGCAAGTTGTTCCATGTGTTGCAGGTAATGATGATGATCCATCTAGTGCCATCAAGCATATGGGCATTGGACACATCCGGCCCATGGAAGTGCATAGTGATGATCAAGGTGATGGAATAGAAGTATCAAGCTCACCTCAAGTTGAGCCTAGCTCAACTCAAGTTGAACCATCAAGTGCAACCCAAGATGTATCCTCCACTCAAGATGAGCCACATCCCGAAGAACAAGAAGAAAGCCCTCAACCCACTGAGCAAGATCATGATGATGATCAAGAAACATCTTCAACTCATGTTCAAGCTCAAGTTGTCCCTCATGATCAAGTATTAGCAAGAGATGAATTCATTGATCATGAAGGAACCATTCGGAAGATCAAGGCGGCTACAAGGGCAAGTGACATGAAAGTGGATCTTGTCCTTGGTAGCATCTCAAAAGGAGTGGTAACTCGTAGACACCATGCATTACTTATGACTTATTGTCAACATCATGCTTTTGTGTCTAGTTTTGAGCCACTCAAGGTACATGAAGCCTTGGTTGATCCGGATTGGGTCATTGCCATGCAAGAAGAATTGGAGTGTTTCACTCGCAATGAAGTATGGTCTCTAGTTGAGAGACCCAAGGATCATCGCATCAATGTCATTGGGACCAAATGGGTGTTCAAGAACAAGCAAGATGAGGATGGTATTGTTATTAGAAATAAAGCAAGGTTAGTGGCGCAAGGGTTTGCCCAAATAGAAGGTATGGACTTTGAGGATACCTTTGCGCCGGTAGCCCGTCTTGAAGCTATTCGTCTTTTGCTTGCATTTGCATCTTTCCACAATTTCAAACTATACCAAATGGATGTGAAAAGTGCATTTTTGAATGGTCCTCTAAAAGAAACCGCATATGTAGCTCAACCCCCGGGTTTCGAAGACCCATGCCGACCCAACCATGTGTATTTACTCCATAAGGCACTCTACGGTCTCAAGCAAGCTCCACGTGCTTGGTATGAGTTCCTTAGGGATTTTCTACTACAAGATGGGTTTTGCATGGGTACGGTCGATTCCACCCTTTTCACCAAGCGGGTTAAAGGGGGTGGCTTGTTTATATGTCAAATATATGTTGATGATATTATATTTGGTGGAACTAACCCCAATCATAACAAAGCTTTTGAGCTATTGATGACTAGGAAATTTGAGATGTCCATGATGGGGGAGTTGAAGTTTTTCCTAGGCTTCCAAGTGAGGCAACTTGCAAAAGGCACCTTCATCTCTCAAGAAAAGTATGTGAAGGACATGCTCAAGAAATTCAACATGACCAATGCAAGCCCAATGAAGACACCCATGCCCGTAAAGGGGCAACTTGGCTCATGTGACGGTGAGAAGGATGTGGATATAAAGGTATACCGCTCCATGATAGGATCCTTGCTCTACCTTTGTGCCTCTAGGCCGGATATCATGCTAAGTGTAGGGATGTGTGCTCGTTTTCAATCCGCTCCTAAGGAGAGCCATTTGATGGCGGTCAAACGGATTCTAAGATACCTTGTTCTCACTCCTACTCTCGGGCTATGGTATCCAAAGGGGTCAACCTTTGAACTCATTGGCTACTCGGACTCCGATTGGGCCGGTGATAAGGTTGACCGGAAGTCTACCTCCGGGGCTTGCCAATTTATTGGCCGGTCATTGGTGAGTTGGTCATCCAAGAAACAAAACTCCACCGCTTTATCCACCGCCGAAGCCGAATACATATCCGCGGCATCTTGTTGCACTCAATTGTTATGGATGAAGCAAACCTTGAAAGACTATGGTGTGTCTCTTGGTACGGTGCCTCTTCTATGTGACAATGAAAGTGCAATAAAGATCGCCAATAACCCGGTTCAACATTGTCGCACCAAACATATTGACATTCGCCATCACTTCCTACGTGACCATGTTGCCAATAAGGACATTGATCTCACTCATGTGGGAACAACCTACCAATTGGCGGATATTTTCACTAAGCCTTTGGATGAAGCCCGGTTTGTAAACTTGAGAGGAGAACTTGGTATTCTTGATCCTAAAAACTTGGATTGAATCAACTTCTTGCACTATATTCTTGCATTTATCTAACTATCTAGCTTAGAGGCATAGCACATATGGGGATAGTCATCTTACCATGTCTTAGTATGATGCATGATACGTCTCCAACGTATCGATAATTTCTTATGTTCCATGCTACTTTATTGATGATACCTACATGTTTTATGCACATTATATGTCATATTTATGCATTTTATGGAACTAACCTATTAACAAGATGCCGAAGAAGCTGTGTTTTTGGTTTCAGAAATCCTAGTAAGGAAATATTCTCGGAATTGGACGAAATCTTCGCCTGGGTCCTATTTTTGCGGAGCTTCCAGAAGACCGAAGAGGGAAGGAAGTGGGGCCACGAGGCGCCGACACCATAGGGCGGCGCGGCCCAGGCCCTGGCCGCGCCGACCTAGGGTGTGGGGCCCTCGTGGCCCCTTGCCCCTTCCGCCTACTTAAAGCCTCCGTCGCGAAAATACCGAGAGCCACGATACGGAAAACCTTCCAGAGACGCCGCCGCAATCCCATCTCGGGATTCGAGATCGCCTCCGGCACCCGGAGAGGGGATTCATCTCCCGGAGGACTCTTCATCGCCATGATCGCCTCCGGAGTGATGAGTGAGTAGTTCACCCCTGGACCATGGGTCCATAGCAGTAGCTAGATGGTCGTCTTCTCCTTGTTGTGCTTCATTGTTGGATCTTGTGAGCTGCCTAACATGATCAAGATCATCTATATGTAATTCTATATGTTGTGTTTGTCGGGATCCGATGGATAGAGAATACTATGATTATGGTGATTATCAATCTATTGTTTATGTGTTGTTTATGATCTTGCATGCTCTCCGTTATTAGTAGAGGCTCTGGCCAAGTTTTTGCTCTTAACTCCAAGAGGGAGTATTTATGCTCGATAGTGGGTTCATGCCTCCATTAAATCTGGGACAGTGACAGAAAGTTCTAAGGTTGTGGATGTGTTGCCACTAGGGATAAAACATTGATTCTATGTCTAAGGATGTAGTTGTCGATTACATTACGCACCATACTTAATGCAATTGTCTGTTGCTTAGCAACTTAATACTGAATGGGGTTCGGATGATAACCGAAGGTGGACTTTTTAGGCATAGATGCAGTTGGATGGCGGTCTATGTATTTTGTCGTAATGCCCAATTAAATCTCACTATATTTATCATATCATGTATATGCATTGTTATGCCCTTCTCTATTTGTCAATTGCCCGACTGTAATTTGTTCACCCAACATGCTTTTATCTTATGGGAGAGACACCTCTAGTGAACTGTGGACCCCGGTCCTATTCTTTACATAGCATACAATCTACTGCAATTGTGTTTTACTATTTTCTTTGCAAACATCTTCCACTCGATACGCTTAATCCTTTGTTACAGCAAGCCGGTGAGATTGACAACCTCACTGTTTCGTTGGGACAAAGTACTTGGGTTGTGTTGCGCAGGTTCCACGTTGGCGCCGGAATCCCTGTTGTTGCGCCGCATCACATTTCGCCAACATCAACCTTCAACGTGCTTCTTGGCTCCTACTGGTTCGATTAAACCTTGGTTTCTTTCTGAGGAAAACTTGCTACCGTGCGCATCATACCTTCCTCTTGGGGTTCCCAACGAACGTGTGAGTTACACGCCATCAAGCTCTTTTTCTGGCGCCGTTGCCGGGGAGATCAAGACAAGGGGAGTCTCCACTTCTCAATCTCTTTACTTTGTTTTTGTCTTGCATTATTTTATTTACTACTTTGTTTGCTGCACTAAATCAAAATACAAAAAAATTAGTTGCTAGTTTTACTTTATTTACTGTCTTGCTCTCTATATCAAAAACACAAAAAATTAGTTACTTGTCTTTACTTTATTTGCCTAGTTTACTTTATTGCTGTTATCATGAGTAATCCTGAAGTTGAAGTTCGTTCTTTTAAGCAACAAGGTGGAGAAAGTTTTAAAGATGCTTGGTATAGAATTAGTAATGCTCATCATAGGTGCATTAAGAAACACTCCACCACTATCCTTCTTAGGAACTTTTATGTTGGTTTATCTAGTTGGAATAGGTATGTTCTTGATACTCTTTCGGGAGGCAATTTCCTAGGTACTCCCGCTTTAGAAGCTAGTTGCATCATTGAGAGTCTAGTTGGAATACCACCTGTTAATGAAGTTAAAATTGAAATCTCTCTTGAAGATGTTATGAAAAAATTGGAAAGAAAAAAATTTTTCAAGTGTTGAAACTAAATTGGGAATGTTATTTGACAAAACTTATGAACTTGATAAATCCTTAGGAGGAATTGATGAAAGAATTAGTGTCCTAGGAACTTGTGTTGTCCATGATAATCAAACTAATAGGATTGATGAACTTGAAAAAGCTATGGGAACCTTGGGTTCAACCTTTTCTTCTCTCAAGTATAATGAGAAAGCTTATGTGGGTAAAGAGCAAAAATTCATGTACGCCTCTAAAGTGCCTAAACAAAAGAATTACTATAGGCCTAAAATTGCTAAAACCCCTAGCACCACCATAGAAAATTTAGATAATGGAGCACCTAAAGTACCCTCTGCAACAAGTTGTGTTTGCATGAAAAATAATAATGTTGATGCTTCTACTCTCGATGTTACTTGATTTGCACTTTCTGCGCCTAGCTGAAAGGCGTTAAAGAAAGCGCTTATGGGAGACAACCCATGTTTTTACTACAGTACTTTGTTTTATATTTGAGTCTTGGAAGTTGTTTACTACTGTAGCAACCTCTCCTTATCATGTTTTTGTGCCAACTAAAGTTTCTATGTCAAAGTTGATGTTATATTTGGGATCGCTGCACAGAAACAGCATTGCTGTCTGTCACGAATCTGGGCACAGTTCTCTGTAGAAAATTCGAAAAAATCTGCCAATTTACGAGCGTGATCCTCAGATATGTACGCAACTTTCATTAGTTTTGAGTTTTTCCATTTGAGCAAGTCTGGTGCCAGATTTAAATTCGTCTTTACGGACTGTTCTGTTTTTGACAGATTCTGCCTTTTATTTCGCATTGCCTCTTTTGCTATGTTGGATTTATTTCTTTGATCCATTAATGTCCAGTAGCTTTATGCAATGTCCAGAAGTGTAAAGAATGTTTGTGTCACCTCTGAATGTGTGAATTATTAATTGTGCACTAACCCTCTAATGAGTTTGCTTGAAGTTTGGTGTGAAGGAAGTTTTCAAGGGTCAAGAGAGGAGAATGATATACTATGATCAAGAGGAGTGAAAGCTCTAAGCTTGGGGATGCCCCCGTGGTTCACCCCTGCATATTTTAAGAAGACTCAAGCGTCTAAGCTTGGGGATGCCCAAGGCATCCCTTCTTCATCGACAACATCATCAGGTTCCTCCCCTGAAACTATATTTTTATTCAATCACATCTTGTGTTCTTTACTTGGAGCGTCGGTTTGTTTTTGTTTTGTTTTTTTGTTTGAATAAAATGGATCCTAGCATTCACTTTGTGGGAGAGAGACACGCTCCGCTGTTGCATATGGACACATATGTCCTTAGGCTTTACTCATAATGTTCAAGGCGAAGTTTCTTCTTCGTTAAATTGTTATATGGTTGGAATTGGAAAATGCTACATGTAGTAATTCTAAAATGTCTTGGATAATGTGATACTTGGCAATTGTTGTGCTCATGTTTAAGCTCTTGCATCATATGCTTTGCACCCATTAATGAAGAAATACATAGAGCTTGCTAAAATTTGATTTGCATATTTGGTCTCTCTAAGGTCTAGATAATATCTAGTATTGAGTTTTGAACAACAAGGAAGACGGTGTAGAGTCTTATAATGTTTACAATATGTCTTTTATGTGAGTTTTGCTGCACCGGTTCATCCTTGAGTTTGCTTCAAATAACCTTGCTAGCCTAAACCTTGTATCGAGAGGGAATACTTCTCATGCATCCAAAATCCTTGAGCCAACTACTATGCCATTTGTGTCCACCATACCTACCTACTACATGGTATTTCTCCGCCATTCCAAAGTAAATTGCTTGAGTGCTACCTTTAAAATTCCATCATTCACCTTTACAATATATAGCTCATGGGACAAAATAGCCTTAAAAACTATCGTAGTATTGAATATGTACTTATGCACTTTATCTTTTATTAAGTTGCTTGTTGTGCGATAACCATGCTTCTGGGGAACGCCATCAACTATTGTTGAATATCATGTGAGTTGCTATGCATGTCCGTCTTGTCTGAAGGATCTATCATTTTAGTGGTTGGAGCATGCAAAATTGTTAGAGAAGAACATTGGGCCGCTAACTAAAGCCATGAATCATGGTGGAAGTTTCAGTTTTGGACATATATCCTCAATCTCATATGAGAATAATAATCATTGCTACATGCTTATGCATTTAAGAGGAGTCCATTATCTGTTGTCCATGTTGTCCCGGTATGGATGTCTAAGTTGAGAATAATCAAAAGCGAGAAATCCAAAATGCGAGCTTTCTCCTTAGACCTTTGTACAGGCGGCATGGAGGTACCCCTTTGTGACACTTGGTTGAAACATGGCATGCGAAGATCCGGTAGTCCAAGCTAAGTAGGACGAGGTGCGGGCACTATTAGTATACTATGCATGAGGCTTGCAACTTGTAAGATATAATTTACATAACTCATATGCTTTACTACTACCGTTGACAAAATTGTTTCATGTTTTCAAAATAAAAGCTCTAGCACAAATACAGCAATCGATGCTTTCCTCTTTGAAGGACCATTCTTTTACTTTTATTGTTGAGTCAGTTTACCTATCTCCCTCCACCTTAAGAAGCAAACACTTGTGTGAACAGTGCATTGATTCCTACATACTTGCATATTGCACTTGTTACATTACTTTATATTGACAATATCCATGAGATATACATGTTATAAGTTGAAAGCAACCGCTGAAACTTAATCTTCCTTTGTGTTGCTTCAATACCTTTACTTTGATTTATTGCTTTATGAGTTAACTCTATGCAAGACTTATTGATGCTTGTCTTGAAGTACTATTCATGAAAAGTCTTTTATATGATTCACTTGTTTACTCATGTTATTACCTTTGTTTTGATCGCTGCATTCATTACATATGTTTACAAATAGTATGATCAAGATTATGATGGCATGTCACTTCAGAAATTATCTTTGTTATCGTTTTACCTGCTCGGGACGAGCAGAACTAAGCTTGGGGATGCTGATACGTCTCCAACGTATCGATAATTTCTTATGTTCCATGCTACTTTATTGATGATACCTACATGTTTTATGCACATTATATGTCATATTTATGCATTTTCTGGAACTAACCTATTAACAAGATGCCGAAGAGCCTGCTGTTTTCTGCTGTTTTTGGTTTCAGAAATCCTAGTAAGGAAATATTCGGAATTGGACGAAATCTTCGCCCAGGGTCCTTTTTGCACGGAGCTTCCAGAAGACCGAAGAGGGAAGGAAGTGGGACGAGGCGCCGACACCATAGGGCGGCGCAGCCGTGCCCTGGCCGCGCCGACCTAGGGTGTGGGGCCCTCGTGTGGCCCCCCGCGTTGCCGCCTACTTAAAGCCTCCGTCGCGAAAACCCGTACCGAGAGCCACGATACGGAAAACCTTCCAGAGACGCCGCCGCGCGAATCCCATCTCGGGGGATTCAGGAGATCGCCTCCGGCGCCCTGCGGGAGGATTCATCTCCCGGAGGACTCTTCATCGCCATGATCGCCTCCGGAGTGATGAGTGAGTAGTTCACCCCTGGACCATGGGTCCATAGCAGTAGCTAGATGGTCGTCTTCTCCTTGTTGTGCTTCATTGTTGGATCTTGTGAGCTGCCTAACATGGTCAAGATCATCTATATGTAATTCTATATGTTGTGTTTGTCGGGATCCGATGGATAGAGAATACTATGATTATGGTGATTATCAATCTATTGTTTATGTGTTGTTTATGATCTTGCATGCTCTCCGTTATTAGTAGAGGCTCTGGCCAAGTTTTTGCTCTTAACTCCAAGAGGGAGTATTTATGCTCGATAGTGGGTTCATGCCTCCATTAAATCTGGGACAGTGATAGAAAGTTCTAAGGTTGTGGATGTGCTGTTGCCACTAGGGATAAAACATTGATTCTATGTCTAAGGATGTAGTTGTCGATTACATTACGCACCATACTTAATGCAATTGTGTTGCTTAGCAACTTAATACTGAATGGGGTTCGGATGATAACCTGAAGGTGGACTTTTTAGGCATAGATGCAGTTGGATGGCGGTCTATGTACTTTGTCGTAATGCCCAATTAAATCTCACTATATTTATCATATCATGTATATGCATTGTTATGCCCTTCTCTATTTGTCAATTGCCCGACTGTAATTTGTTCACCCAACATGCTTTTATCTTATGGGAGAGACACTCTAGTGAACTGTGGACCCCGGTCCTATTCTTTACATAGCATACAATCTACTGCAATTGTGTTTTACTATTTTCTTTGCAAACATCTTCCACTCGATACGCTTAATCCTTTGTTACAGCAAGCCGGTGAGATTGACAACCTCACTGTTTCGTTGGGACAAAAGGGTTGTGTTGTGCGGTTCCACGTTGGCCCGGAATCGTTGTTGCGCCGCATCACATTTCGCCACCATCAACCTTCAACGTGCTTCTTGGCTCCCTACTGGTTCGATTAAACCTTGGTTTCTTATGAGGAAACTTACTACTGTGCGCATCATAGTCTTGGGGTTCCCAACGAACGTGTGAGTTACACGCCATCAATGCATACCCATGTGTGCAACATAAATAGACCCAATGTCATTATATGGACCCAAGCACGTCTCTTCGAGGTCACATGACATTTGCGCTTTCACATAGGGGGAGTAATCCCCCGCCCCTCATTTAGTCTCAATTGCAACTTGATTTGACTATACAAGGCTAAATGATCTTATTGCAAAAATCACTTCAAAATGACTTATGACTCTTGATTTATATTTCGAATCATGCCCATTGTTGCTATTTACATCTTGTTTGGATTTTCACTCCAATGGGTATGCCTAGAGAATTTTGTGTTCCCAACCCCATGTCTATGCTCATCTCATCATCCTCTATCTATCTATATGTACATGTCATCATCATATGAGCATTCATACACACTTACACAAAGAATAGGGGCAAAACGAGGCAAAAACGAGACACCACTGTGGCCGGCCACTGGCCCGGTTGGACCGGCCCCTGGACCGGCTCAGCCGGCGCCAGGTCCGGCCGACCGGACGCCCGACCGGCCGGGCGGCTGTTATGTTTTGAAGAAGGATACCCCTTGGGGGCTTCTTCCTCATTATCCCCCAACCTCCAAACACTCCATGGCCGCCGCCCGCACCAGCTCCACCACACCCTAGGCCCTTCCCACCACTAGTTTCTCCCCAAACTACACTCAACCATAGATCGGGATCCCTCAAGCCTCTTCACCAAAGGATTTGGTCCCTCCCAAGCTATTTTGGGAGATCTTGGGGATTTGGTCCTCAAGCCCTCTTCACGTGTTCCTCCTGCTCACTTGGGCAAAGAGGACAATGTCTTCGGGTAACTCTTTCTCTCTATCCCTCTCCCTCTTGCTTTTCCTCTCCCATTGCCAAATTTTGAGGAACTTTGAGAAAAATTAGGGTTAGGGTTAGGGTTAGTAAGTCCTCATGCCAACTAGAGTGTCTCACATGCCTATGCACATTGTTCACTCTCCTAGTATAGTCTATGTTCAAGTTTGTGAGTTTTTGCATGATTTTGTGTCGAATTTCTGGGCAAACATCACAACTCAGCATAACCCGGTTTACAGCCCGGTCGACCGGCCTCTCAACCGGCCGGTCCGGCGCCCTGTCCGGTCAACCGGATGGACAACCGGCTGGTCCGGTCCACCGTCCGGTCTGACCGGCCCCTGCGCCGGCCAGCCCAGCTTTTTCGCATAATTTCGTCGAGACACTTGGATATAGGCTATGCTTTTGGCTTCCTCATATATACTGATGACATGTACACTTATCCCCTGATGTCTACGGGTGCTTCTATTCTTGTAGACAGTGTTGGGCCTCCAAGTGCAGAGGTTTGTAGAACAGCAGCAAGTTTCCCTTAAGTGGATTACCCAAGGTTTATCGAACTCAGGGAGGAGGTCAAAGATATCCCTCTCAAGCAACCCTGCAACCACAAAGCAAGAAGTCTCTTGTGTCCCCAACACACCTAATAGGTGCACTAGTTCGGCGAAGAGATAGTGAAATACAGGTGGTATGAATAAGTATGAGCAGTAGTACGGCACCAGAAAAGTGCTTGGCGCGTAGTTGACGATAGTAATATTGTAGGAAGTAAACATGCAGTAGTAACGCAGCAGTAGTAACGCAGTAAAACAGTAACAAGCAGTGATAGCAGTATTTAGGAACAAGGCCTAGGGAATAGACTTTCACTAGTGGACACTCTCAACATTGATCACATAACAGAATAGATAAATGCATACTCTACACTCTTGTTGGATGATGAACACATTGCGTAGGATTACACGAACCCTCAATGCCGGAGTTAACAAGCTCCACAATAATGCTCATATTCTAGTAACCTTTAGTGTAAGATAGATCAACATAACCAAATAGATCACATCAATACCATCATAGTAATAGTTAACTTCACAATCTACAAGAGATCATGATCATAGCCTACGACAAGAACCACACGGGGCACACACTAGTCACCTTTACACACGTGCAGGAGGAATAGAACTACTTTAATAACATCACTAGAGTAGCACATAGATGAATTGTGATACAAAACTCATATGAATCTCAATCATGTAAAGCAGCTCATGAGATCATTGTATTGAAGTACATGGAGAGATTAACCACATAGCTACCGGTACGGCCAGAGCCTCGATGGAGAACTACTCCCTCCTCATGGGAGCAGCAGCGGTGATGAAGATGGCGGTGAAGATGGCAGCGGTGTCGATGGAGAAGCCTTCCGGGGCACTTCCCCGCTCCGGCAGGGTGCCGGGCAGAGACTCTGTCCCCGGATCTTGGCTTCGCGATGGTGGCGGCTCGGAAGGTTTCGCGTACCGTGGCTTCTTCGTAAGGGTTTCGATGCGGGGCTTTATATAGGCGAAGAGGCGGCGCGGAGGGTCGAAGGGGCGACCACACCATAGGGTGGCGCGGGCCCAGCCCGGCCGCCACCCTATCATCTGGGCCCACCAGGGCCCTCCTGCGTGGCTCTCGGGTGTTACGGATGCTTCGGGCAAAATAGGAACCTGGCCGTTGATTTCGTCCAATTCGAGAATATTTCGTTACTAGGATTTCTGAAACCAAAAACTCGGCATCTTGTTAATAGGTTAGTTCCAGAAAATGCACGAATATGACATAAAGTGTGCATAAAACATGTAGATATCATCAATAATGTGGCATGGAACATAAGAAATTATCGATACGTCGGAGACGTATCAGCATCCCCAAGCTTAGTTCTGCTCGTCCCGAGCAGGTAAAACGATAACAAAGATAATTTCTGAAGTGACATGCCATCATAACCTTGATCATACTATTGTAAAGCACATGAGATAAATGCAGAAATTCGAAGCAATGATGAAGATAATGAGTAAACAAATGAATCATATAACAAAGACTTTTCATGAATAATACTTTCAAGACAAGCATCAATGAGTCTTGCATAAGAGTTAACTCATAAGCAATAAATTCTTAGTAGAAAGCTTTGAAACAACACAAAGGAAGATATAAGTTTCAGCGGTTGCTTTCAACTTTAACATGTATATCTCATGGATAATTGTCAACACAAAGTAATATAACAAGTGCAATAGGTAAACATGTAAGAATCAATGCACACAATTTACACAAGTGTTTGCTTCTAAGATAGAAAGAATAGGTAAACTGACTCAACAATAAAGTAAAAGAATGGTCCTTCAAAGAGGAAAGCATCGATTGCTATATTTGTGCTAGAGCTTTTATTTTGAAAACATCAAGAGAGTATAAAAGTAAAGTTTTGAGAGGTGTTTGTTGTTGTCAACGAATGGTAGCGGGCACTCTAACCCCTTGCCAGACAAACCTTCAAAGAGCGGCTCCCATTTTATTTTGTTTTTGGGTGGCACTCCTTCCAACCTTTCTTTCACAAACCATGGCTAACCGAATCCTCGGGTGCCTGCCAACAATCTCATACCATGAAGGAGTGCCTTTTTATTTTAGTTTTATTATGATGACACTCCTCCCCACCTTTGCTTTCTCAAGCCATGGCTAACCGAATCCTTTGGGTGCCGTCCAACAATCACATACCATGGAGGAGTGTCTATTTTTGTTAATTAATTTGGGACTGGGAATCCCATTGCCAGCTCTTTTTGCAAAATTATTGGATAAGCGGATGAAGCCACTAGTCCATTGGTGAAAGTTGCCCAACAAGATTGAAAGATAAACACCACATACTTCATCATGAGCTATAAAACATTGACACAAATAAGAGGTAATAACTTTTGAATTTGTTTAAAGGTAGCACTCAAGCAATTTACTTTGGAATGGCGGAGAAATACCATGTAGTAGGTAGGTATGGTGGACACAAATGGCATGAATATTGGCTCAAGTATTTGGATGCATGAGAAGTATTCCCTCTCGATACAAGGTTTAGGCTAGCAAGGTTATTTGAAGCAAACTCAAGTATGAAATGGTGCAGCAAGACTCACATATAAACATATTGTAAGCATTATAAGACTTTACATCGTCTCCTTGTTGTTCAAACACCTCAACCAGAAAATATCTAGACTTAGAGAGACCAATCATGCAAACCAAATTTTAACAAGCTCTATGTAATTATTCATTAATGGGTACAAGGTACATGATGCAAGAGCTTAAACAAGATCTATATGAGCACAACAATTGCCAAGTTTCACATTATTCAAGACATTATACCAATTACTACATGTAGCATTTCCCGTTTCCAACCATATAACAATTAACGAAGCAGTTTCAATCGCCATGAAAATTAAAAGCTAAGAACACATGTGTTCATACGAACCAGCGGAGCGTGTCTCTCTCCCACACAAGGATGAACTTATTCAGAGAACTAAGATAACAAAACAAAAACAAAAATAAAAGCACACAGACGCTCCAAGTAAAGAACATAAGATGTGACCGAATAAAAATATAGTTTCACTAGAAGAAACCTGATAAGTTGTCGATGAAGAAGGGGATGCCTTGGGCATCCCCAAGCTTAGATGCTTGAGTCTTCTTGAAATATGCAGGGTGAACCACCGGGGCATCCCCAAGCTTAGACCTTTCACTCTTCTCGATCACATTATATCACCCTCTTCTATTGACCCTTGAAAACTTCCTTCACACCAAACTTCAAGCAAACTCATTAGAGGGTTAGTGCATAATCAAAAATTCACATGTTCAGAGGTGACACAATCATTCTTAACACTTCTGGACATTGCACAAAACTTCTGAAAGTTAATGGAACAAAGAAACTCATTCAACTTAACAAAAGCGGCAATGCGAAATAAAAGGCAGAATCTGTCAAAAACAGGACAGTCCGTAAAGACGAATTTTAAAATGGCACCAGACTTGCTCAAATGGAACAACTCAAAACTAATGAAAGTTGCGTACATATCTGAGGATCACGCTCGTAAATTGGCAGATTTTTCGAATTTTCTACAGAGAACTGTGCCCAAATTCGTGACAGACAGCAATGCTGTTTCTGCGCAGCGATCCCAAATATAACATCAACTTTGACATAGAAACTTTACTTGGCACAAAAACATGATAAGGAGAGGTTGCTACAGTAGTAAACAACTTCCAAGATACAAATATAAAACAAATTACTGTAGCAAAATAACACATGGGTTATCTCCCAAGAAGTTCTTTCTTTATAGCCATTAAGATGGGCTCAGCAGTTTTAATGATGCACTCGCAAGAAATAGTATTTGAAGCAAAAGAGAGCATCAAAAAGCAAATTCAAAACACATTTAAGTCTAACCCACTTCCTATGCATAGGAATCTTGTAAATAAACAAGTTCATGAAGAGCAAAGTAACAAGCATACGAAGATAAAACAAGTGTAGCTTCAAAAATTTCACATAGAGAGGTGTTTTAGTAACATGAAAATTTTACAACCATATTTTCCTCTCTCATAATAACTTTCAGTAGCAACATGAGCAAACTCAACAATATAACTATCACATAAAGCATTCTTATCATGAGTCTCATGCATAAAATAATTACTACTCCCAACATAGGCATAGTCATTCTTATTAATTGTAGTGGGAGCAAATTCAACAAAGTAGCTATCAAATATAGGAGGTATATTGTAATCATAATCAAATTTATCCTCCATAACAGGTGGTAACAAAAGACTACTATCATTATAATCATCATAAATGGGAGGCAAAGTATCATCAAAGTAAATTTTCTCCTCATGCTTGGGGGACTAAAAATATCATGCTCATCAAAGCCAGCTTCCCCAAGCTTAGAATTTTCCATAGCATTAGCAACAATAGTGTTCAAAGCATTCATATTAATATGTTCCATGGGTTTTTTAATTTCGCATCAAACCATCCATGTCTTAAATCAGGAAAAATAAAAAGGTCATTGTTGTCCATTATGCCTAACTAGTGTAAACAAGAAACCAAATGTCGCAATTAGGAGTCTAAAGGAAATAGCTTCGAGCACACACACAATGGCGCCAGAAAGCTGTTACCTGGAACCGAAGTATGAGTGCCTTTACCTTTCCTCCCCGGCAACGGCGCCAGAAAAGTGCTTGGCGTGTAGTTGACGAGGGAGGAAAAGTGCTTAGTTGCCGGGCTTGCCAATGTGTGAGTGCCGTTTACCTTCCTCCCCCGGCAACGGCGCGGAAAAGTGCTTGATGTCTACGGGTGCTTCTATTCTTGTAGGCGGTGTTGGGCCTCCAAGTGCAGAGGTTTGTAGAACAGCAGCAAGTTTCCCTTAAGTGGATTACCCAGGTTTATCGAACTCAGGGAGGAAGAGGTCAAAGATATCCCTCTCAAGCAACCCTGCAACCACAAAGCAAGAAGTCTCTTGTGTCCCCAACACACCTAATAGGTGCACTAGTTCGAAGAGATAGTGAAATACGGGTGGTATGAATAAGTATGAGCAGTAGTACGGCGCCAGAAAAGTGCTTGGCGCGTAGTTGACGATAGTAATATTGTAGGAAGTAAACATGCGGTAATGCTTGTGTATGCTGTGATAAAACAGTAACAAACGATGATAGCGTATTTAGGAACAAGGCCTAGGGAATAGACTTTCACTAGTGGACACTCTCAACATTGATCACATAACAGAATAGATAAATGCATACTCTACACTCTTGTTGGATGATGAACACATTGCGTAGGATTACACGAACCCTCAATGCCGGAGTTAACAAGCTCCACAATAATGCTCATATTCTAGTAACCTTTAGTGTAAGATAGATCAACATAACCAAATAGATCACATCAATACCATCATAGTAATAGTTAACTTCACAATCTACAAGAGATCATGATCATAGCCTACGACAAGAACCACACGGGGCACACACTAGTCACCTTTACACACGTGCAGGAGGAATAGAACTACTTTAATAACATCACTAGAGTAGCACATAGATGAATTGTGATACAAAACTCATATGAATCTCAATCATGTAAAGCAGCTCATGAGATCATTGTATTGAAGTACATGGAGAGAGATTAACCACATAGCTACCGGTACGGCCCGAGCCTCGATGGAGAACTACTCCCTCCTCATGGGCAGCGGCGGTGATGAAGATGGCGGTGAAGATGGCAGCGGTGTCGATGGAGAAGCCTTCCGGGCACTTCCCGCTCCGGCAGGGTGCCGGACAGAGACTCCTGTCCCCCGGATCTTGGCTCGCGATGGTGGCGGCTCGGAAGGTTTCGCGTCCGTGGCTTCTTCCGTAAGGGTTTTCGATGCGGGGGCTTTATATAGGCGAAGAGGCGGCGCGGGAGGGTCGAAGGGGCGACCACACCAGGGTGGCGGGCCCAGCCTGGCCGCGCCACCCTATCATGGGCCACCGGGGCCCTCCTCTGGTGGCTCTCGGGTGTTCTGGATGCTTCGGGCAAAATAGGAACCTGGCCGTTGATTTCGTCCAATTCCGAGAATATTTCGTTACTAGGATTTCTGAAACCAAAAACAGAAAAGGAAGGCACGCCGGCATCTTGTTAATAGGTTAGTTCCAGAAAATGCACGAATATGACATAAAAGTGTGCATAAAACATGTAGATATCATCAATAATGTGGCATGGAACATAAGAAATTATCGATACGTCGGAGACGTATCACCCCCTGCTCCCTCTTGTTCTATTTTGCTGATTCACAGGAAGTTGGAGCGGTGAGGATCGTGGCACTACCGCCAAGAGAGGAAGGCTTGCAACGGCTCCACCACGCCGTGCTAGTGGCCGTGCAGCTCCGACCACTGGTGGCAGCTCAGCTAGGGGACGCAACAAGACATCTGCCAATAAAAGGAAAGATAAACATGTAGCACAAGACGGTGATGAGGTATTGCCAGATTGCCATGTTGGTGATGTACATGTTGGGGCATGGAGAAGACTCAGAGAGTCCAACCCCTATCGGTTTGAGGAACCTACTTACCAAGGGGGAGATAAGTTTTTCTGGACCAAGACACAGAAAGTCATGTGGGACGACTACTATAACTCCCAAGAGCACATGAAGACTGGCACCATTGTTATGCCCAAGGCCATCAAGGATGTCATTGGAATGTATGAAACCACCAAGTTTCGCTTTGTGGTTGAGACCTTGAGGCGGATGGGGTTGTATGACCTTATGTGTTTGACACCTTCTGATGGATGCTACTGTCCAATCTTGGTGAGACAGTTTCATTGCACAGTCTTTTTCCATGATGATGCAGCTCGGACTATGACTTGGATGACTGGCAAACAGAAATACACTTGCAACTATCTTGATCTCTGTGAAGCCTTGGGGTTTGGTGGAGGCCGTGCTCGTGGTTTCAAGATATATTCTCAGCAGACGTTCACCAGAGGGGACATTGCCTTTTGCTATCCTCCGGATCCCGCACCTGGACCTCCCAGCATCTCTGGCATGTACTACTCATACCTTATCATTGCCAAGCTATTCCGAGAGAGTCTCATTAGCAAGATTGGCGACACAAGTGAATGTCGTGCATACCATCTGAACTTGATGTACTATTGCCATCCTGAGCACCAGCAACTTATTGACGGCTGTGATCTCATCTACTGTGAGTTACGACGCTGTGTTCGTGAACGGTTGACTCCTAATCTTGCCCAGTATGTTCAGCTGCTCATCAACAAGGTTGTGCCAGCACCTCTCAATACGCAAGGTGAACGGGTCAGGTTGGCAGCCTTCAGGGTACCTGCCCAAGGTGATAGACCGGAAGTCGCTGCCATGATGCCTTCTGAGCGCCGGTCCAAGGAACGCCATGACCATGCTAGCTCCAGCTACTCTAGGCGCCCACAGCATGGTGTCTCACGGTTCTTCTCTAGCCTATGGCAGATGTGCAAGAACACCAATGATGTTGCACATCAAAGTCTTTCTTTGAACCAAGAGACGAGGCGGCGCCAAAATGAGTTCATGGCTACTAGGAATGCACCTGTTCCTCCTCCTGGCCCTGAGTTGGAGCCTGTCCATGCACCAAACTGGGAGATGCCTCTCCTCTCTGATGAGATGTTCCAGAACTTTGATCCTTCCTTGTACTTTGGTGGTCCTCCTCCTAGACCTGCCCGTGCACCTACTGCTGATGCTGATGATGAAGAGGATGAAGGTGATGAGGATGACAATGGTGAGGATGATGATGAAGAAGATGACGATGAGGATGGTGATGGCAGCTCTCCATCCGCGGGGCACGAGTTCTATTGATGGGACGCTAGCATCTCTCCTCTTTTCTTCGCCTTTTTGGTGTTCCGATGCCAAAGGGGGAGAAGAGAGTAGAGTCTAGAATCACGGGGTTCTTTGATTGTCACAAGCCATGGGAGTTGCTTTATTTGGATTTTATATGGCTTGTGCGTATTTGCTTTGATTTCTCAAGAACCATTTGCTACTTCGAATAATTCATGTATGGACGACTATTATGTGTGCTACTCTATGTTAGGATAATCATGCTTTATGCTTATATATCTTGATATACTTGTCCATACCATGCTTGTTTCCTAAAGATATTGGGGGAGCTTCTCATATTCCACAAATGGTGCACTTTGCATTCAAACGCAAATTCTCCAAGTGCACACATTATGGGGGAGCTGTCGTAATATCTTATATGGAATCAAGGTTTAGAGCTTATCATAATATCTATATGTGACTCTAGCTCGGTTTGTCATCGTATACCAAAAAGGGGGAGATTGTAAGGGTATTTTACCCTTATCCATTATTTTGGTAACTATGACACCGTGCTAGAGTATTTGGACTAATACATGTCTACAAGATAATTCACAGTATTAGCCAAAGAGGTATAATGGTGTATCGATGGAACAAGAAGGCAACGGAGACCCCCCAATTCGATGAAGAATCAGCAAGGTTTCCAGAGTCGGCCGGTCCCGATCCGGTCGGACCGGCCCGGCGCCGGACCACCCGGTCACCAACCGGACCAAGGACCGGTGCCATCCGGACAAGATCCAGTAAAGAATGAAGAATTGTCCGGTCAGTGTCCGGTCGCCAGCCCGGTTTGATGGCCCGGTCGGACCAGGCTCCAGACCGGGCGTCCCGGTCTGCAACCGGCCTTTGCGCCTGTGCCATCCGGGCACTATCCAGTAAAGAATGGCGCCTGCCCGGTCAAGACCCGGTCCCAGCTCCGGTTGGAAACCGGCCGGTCCGGTCAGTGGCCCGGTCGGACCGGGCTGTGGACCGGCCTGTCCGGCGCCAGATCCGGTCGACCGGGCTCCTCGAGGAATCTGCTGATGTGGCAAGTGACCAACGGCCATATTTGGAAGTACACTATAAATAGGCCTTCTTCTACCTCTGAAACAGGCACTACACTACAAGCTGTTCTTGAGCTCCTTCTCTCATACTCCATTGTTAGAAACACCAAAAGCCTCAGATCTCCCTCCTCCTCCACCCAACTCAAATCCCACCGGGGAAACGATAGAGGAGGACCCGATCTACCGTTCTACCAAGCCAAATCTTATTCCCCCTTGTATTCATCAAGAAGCTTGCTTCCTAGGGTTCCTTGGAAACCCTAGGTGGGCAAGGAGTCCGGAAGCATCCGGGCTGTGGATCTGCTCCGGGCAAGATTGTGAAGGTTTGGAGGCTACCTCAAAGTCTACCACAAGTGAGAGAGCTATTCCTTCGTGGGATAGGCTCCGGAGAATAGGGTGAGCCTTCGTGGCGCGGGGAATCCTTCGTGGGACCTCCACTCCTCCAAACGTGACGTACCTTGTTGCAAAGCAAGGGAACACGGGAATACATCCTCGTCTCCGCGTGCTATCGGTTATCTCTAACCGAACTCCTTACTTGTGATTTAACTGCTGTGAGAGCCTTCGTGCTCGAGTTAGTTGTATCCTCATATAGGTTGCTTCACCTAGTTTGCATTAGGCTCACCTTTATATTCCGCAAAGCCTAATATTGCAAAGAAAGAATTAAAATCTGTAGAAACCTATTCACCCCCTCTAGGTTTACCATCTCTATACTTTCTTTCTCCCTCCCGCCGTCCACCCGCCACCGCTACCCTCTCCCACACGCCGCCGACAGCCCCCAAAAAGATAGAAGCGGCCAAGCCGCCGGGCAATGGGACGAAAGGGGCGAAAGCGCCGTTCGCGAAGCCGCGGAAGGCGCCGGCTGCAAAGAAGAAGCCTGGAGGATGGACCGACGATCAATGGCAGCAAGATTGTCTGCGCCGGAACCTATCGACGGCGGAGCGGAAAGGACGGAGGGCGGCGGAGCTAGAGAAGAAGGCTCAGGCGCGCGCAAGCACCATAATGGCCGTCCGCCACCAACGCGAGCCCATGGAGTACGTCCCTGCCGGTGTACGTTCCGGGAGTGATCTCTCCGTCGCAAGCCGCCTTCTACAACGACGGCCCCTCTGCCCTCCCGGGTGCGTGACCCTAACTTGTCGCCGTACTACCGGGATGCGCTGCCGCACTGAGGCTTCACCCCAACAACCTCTACTCCCGGGCGTACGAGCGCGCGAGCAGGACCGGTCCGGACGCGACCCTTTCACCGCGCAGGGGTCGCTCGAATCGACGCCGCCGCTGCGGGGAAGGAGAGGTTGAGAAGGAAGGCGAGGAAGGGCGGGGTGGAGGACGAGCGGCAGGGAGCAGCGAGAGGGCGAAGAGGCGGCGAGAAGAAGGGCAACGAAGTGCGGTGCCGGTGACGATGATCTCGTGGAGGTAGACGCGGACGGCGTGAGGACGAAGAAGAAGAAGAAGAAGAAGGCGTTGGGCACACGAGGCCCGAAGTGGACGGTTCTGGAAGATCTTTGTCTGTGCGAGTCGTGGGCGACGGTGAGCCATGACTCCATCACCGGCGCCAACCAAAAAAGTATTGGGCGAGGATCAAGGCCGAGTTCGATGAGCGCAAGCTGATCAACAACGACTACAACAAAGTGACAATGAAGAGGAGCCAAAAGGCAATGTCGACGTGATGGGCCATCATCCAGGCGTCGGTGAACTCCTTCCATGGGTACCATCAGGACTTAGAGACCAGAGGCGACAGCGGCGCCGACGTCGCCCAACTGGTACGACTCTTTCTTCCATAATCCGTAGCGCCTACATTGTGTTCGATGAAATGACTCTGCTTCCTTTGGTTAGTTTGATAGGGCCATGGATTTGTACTCGAGGAACTCGGAAGGTCACAAGTCTTTCGTGCTCATGCATTGCTATGCCAAGCTCAAAATGAATGAGAAATGGCGGTTGACGCGCTTGTCGCTGTGTCCGACTCCTCGACCTTTATCTCCCGCGACAAGAAGGCCGACCAAAGGTGGGCCGAGCTGCTCAAGAGGCAAGAGGAGAAGCTGGAGCTCAAGAAACGCAGGGACGACATGTCCCTGCTGAGAACGTCGACAGAGGGAATGTCTCCCCGGACGCGAGCGGCGCACAACTTCTTCAAAGGCCAGATCCTCGACGACATCGAAGCCAAAATGGCGGCGGCGGACGCGGCGGCCCTGGCAGCGGCATCGGCGGCAGCGGCAGCGCAGCAAGAGCAGGCTGACGCGTCTTCTACTGCTACACCTGCGTCGGCCTCTGCGTCGGCGACGGAGCAGACGCACCATGCACAGCAACGGGCAGATCGCGACGAGGTCATCGTGCTCGACGGGCCTGCGTCGACTCAGGATACGACGCCGTCGCCCAACCCCTTCTTCTAATTTGCATGCACCACCGGTCTGTAATATGATCGCCGCTACTCTGATCGCGACGAATCGGCGGGAACGATCTCTTTTGAATGCATCTATTTGAATTTCTGTTTGGGGGCGGCGTTTGGGGACGCGGCTGGGAGCGACGTCCCCAAACGCGGCACGAACAAAACACGTCCCCCAAACGCTCGATCCGGCGCGGTTTGGGGATGGTTTGGGGACTGGAGATGCTCTTACAGCATCAAGCTGGCACAAGTACTTGTTTTAGTTTTACAACCAGGAATACAGTAGTTTTTTGTACACGGAACCAGGAATAAAATATGAAATTCAGAAGTGAAAGCAGCACCCTTCCAGTAAAGCATGCTTTGTAGGAGAACTTGGAACAAATAGAATTGACCAGACGCACTAGAGTCAAGTACAATTGTGGAATTCTCTGTAGCTCAGCGAATCACACCCCATATACAAATACATAAAAACAACATAAGCCAACCAATATCATAGTACATCTCTTTTTTCACGCTGAGCAAATAATCTTTAGTAAAAGCCCAGATGGGTAGAATTGACCAGATGCGGTAGACTAGACGCAATTATGGAATTCCCTGAAAACTCCACTACAAAATCACATCACCCAAACAAATACTGCACAATACCATACGCCAAACTTTGAAGCTAGTTCCACACCTGATGAACAGCCTCAACAAGTTTCTCCTTTTGTATTGGCTTAGTCAGGTGGAGATCCATCCCTGCTTGGATGGTCTTCTGCAGGTCCTCCTCCTCCGAGTGCGCGGTCAAAGCGATGATTGGGGTGCGGATCCCGTAACGGCTCTCTTCCTCACGGATGCGCTTTGTCGCTTCGTACCCGTCCATCACCGGCATCTGGAAACAAATAAGATCGAGTAGTGTCAAAACCGTTATCAGAAACAAAAGATTGAATTGACTTGCTTGGCATCGACAAATGGAAAATGGAAATGTACCTGGCAATCCATGAATATCAAGTCGTAGGGCAAGGCCACCCGTTCCTCTGAAGACGCACCACCACTTGAAATCTCAAGAGCATTGGTAAACGTTGCCACAGCCTCGGATCCATCCGTTGCTACGACAACAGTTGCACCCAGCATGCTCAATATTTTCTTTTGGATAAGCTGCAGCACCCTCGTGTCCTCCACCAGCAGGACGCGCTTCCCTTCCAGAGGCTTATCATCTTCAAGCTTGGGCGGCTCCTGGGGCACTGCCGCCGCAGACGTGGTTTCAGACGATGTTGCAGTGGCCTCCAGAGGCTTGTCGTCTCCATGCCTGGGCGGCTCCTGGGGCACTGTAGCCACATCCTGGGGCACTGCCGCCGCAGATGTGATTTCAGACAACACTGCAGTGGCCTGATCCGCCGCCGGCAGCTCATTGATGGTGATCCCGACTTGATGTGAATGTTGTTGCGGAAACGGAGAGGCCTGGAGCTCTCTCATGACCTGGAGGAGCTTGCTCAGCCGGGAGCCGTGGATCGGCTTGCGCAGGTCCATGTCGCAGCTCGCCGCCTCCTTGAGCCTCCTCAAATCCTCGGAGGAGGTCTTGAGGTCAGTAATGCATGCCACCTTGCACGGAACTTGGTGCTTGATCCTCGCGAGGCTCGGCGCCTCCTGGATGATCTCGTTGAGCCTCCCACCGGAGACGTCGACGATGACGAGCAAGCCGAACGGGTGGAGGTGCCCTGCATGGTTGCCGCTGCTGTTCCGCAGGACCTGTGTGACCATCTCTTTGGAGCTGAAGCACCGGTCAGCTACACCGTCCAAGTCATCACCGCCGCCCTGCGACGAAGAGATCGACGCTGGCCTGGATGGCGAGGCGCCCACGGCGCGCGTGCCTTCTCCATTGTCGGGGCGAGGAGCTCGGCACACGGGACGGGCCAGACCTTCATCCCGACGTTCTCCATCCATGTCTGGAGGATCCGCCGGGTCTCGTCCGTGGACTAGGAGGACGCACTGACCACCCTTGAAGCAGCCAGGCTCCCTGAACAGGGACAGCGCCGCCCTCCGGTGCTCGATGTCCTCTTCAGCGTCGCTGATCTTGAGGAAGACGTTGAATCCGAAGCACGTTCCCGCTTCTTCTGGCTCTTTGTCCTTGATGCTTATTTCGCCACCCATCAAACGTACCTTATCAAAACAAGAACAACAAATAAGTAACACATTATAAGAAATACAAAGTAAAAAAACATCATAGCCTGCAAAGTTATACATAGTCTGCAAACCAAAAAGTACACTAATACACAATACCTTGTGCAGTCGTGTTATTAACAAAAGCAACATAAGTGTTATGTCTAGTTTTTAAACCTAATGAAAAAAATAGCTTTTGGATCAATATGTAGCCATCCTAATTCAAAAAGCAAAAAAAATAAACCGTTATTTTTACTAAAGTTTCAAAAGGAAAAAGAGTATAAATTTTACTACTCTATAATTTATGCATCCGTCGTACAACTATTTGATTGGATCACAGTAAAAAGCAAAGTATTTTCAGGACTCTAAAACACAATATTGCAATTTAATGCTAATTTGAATCCTATGGGATTTTTATTTCTTTGATTGTATCACCGAAAAAACAAAGGGCATTCTAAAGAAATCAAAGGATTATTTTCAAGAGGGTTGAGTGGATATAAAATTCATCATCGATATAGTGCAAATGAATCGTTAGAAAATAAAATCCTTATGTTATTAAGTCCTGCGATCAATCAACAAATATAGAAAATTTTCTATGAATTGCAATCCTCCAATTTTTTTATGAAAATCCTTTTAACAAAATAGAGCATTAGAATCACTGTTCTAATTGTGGTAGTTTAACATGAGTAAAATAATATAAGAACGAAAGCCACTTACAAAGGATTGTACAATGCCTAAGCCTAGGCCGGTGCCACCATGCCCTTCCTTTACCTGAACGTAGTTTTCAAATACAGATTCTCTTTTCTCCTTCGAATCCCAACACCTGTATCTATTACCTCAAAGTAAAACTCAATGGCGTTAGGATCATTCTGAAGAAGTAATCGGCGAGCATTCTGCTCGGCACCTTCTTCCCTTTTTCCTAGCAGCCACCGACAGAACACGCTTGCACGCAGCGCGGAGGCGAACCTAGATGGGGTGCTGATGATGGAAGTCCTTGCGATAGGGCGGTTGGCCCACGCGCGGACACGACATGGCCGTCGTGCGTGAACTTGATGGCATTTCCAAGAAGGTTGTCGAGGATCTGTTTGGAAGCGCTTGCAGTCACCGATGATCGCATCGCATCGAAGAACAGAGAAGTCACATGGGTCCCAAACCACCTCAACGCCTCTAGACATGCCGACGACGTTCGCCATGTCCATGGATTCTTCAAGGACGTCGGCCATGCTGAACTGCACCTCCTCCAATTGCATCTTCCCGGACTCCACCTTGCTCATGTCTAGTATGGTGTTAAGTATATCTGCAACAAAACATGAATGCGACCATCTATGTAAAATTGTGAACTACTCAAAACATTATATACATTTTTTTTTGGAATTAAATGAGTCTTAACTCGTCAAAAAACAGAACTGCACACTGTAGAAATTGTGGACTACATTTTTTCTACTGGAAAAAGGTAGAACTGAACTGTTGCACACTTTACAAAAAAAATTGTGAAATCATTATTTGTGCAACCTCACTTTATATGACGAGCAAATCTGTAGTGATGTAATTACATTAATTAGCTAAATTACCATGGACGGATCAGATCTTCCAAAAAAAGTAGCAAGTATACATGGCATGCATGGTACGTAGGGAGATATATGGATGTATGGAACTAACCAAGGAGCTTCTTAGTGCCAATCTCCATCTGGTCGAGGTAATAGGTGAGGTTGGGGTTTGCCCGCGCCTCCGTCCGGGAGACATCGATAAGTCCGGCGACGGCAGCGAGCGAGGAGCGGATGTCGTGGCTGGCGGACGCGAATGCGTTGCTTTTATTCATGCTCTTGCGCTCTGCCTGCTGGAGCGCTTCCTTCTGCCTCATGAGGTCATCCTGGAGCGCCGCCTCCCGCGACCCCGACCGCCACAGCGCCCGTGCCATGAAGAAGCACGCCACAGCCGCTATGGCCGCGAGCAAGCACACGACAGAGACCACGGCAACCCCTATCTCGTGGAACATGGCCTCCTTTTGCCACACCAGCCGGAGTCCCTGAAGAAGGACATGATTATCTCTGTAGATGTTAGTACTATGTTGTTGCACCGGTGATCAATCCAAAATTTTCAAGCATACTGCGTTCGTGCTAGCTGATAGTACGACTAAGGCAGTGGGGGCGCTAGGTTTCAGTTGCTAGGTATTCATTGCAAAACAATTTTTTTTTATCTCAATGCGACATACTGTCTGATTTAGAAGCTTGCTTCCAGAAAATTAGGTCTGCTAAGCTAATCTTCTATGCGCATGCGGCTCAAGACGTGAAAAGTACCTACCGCTGGACACTTTGCTCTACGCTTTGCCGTCGACCGGTCGCCGTCGCCTGCCGCGCCTCCACAGCTCTGCTGGCCGCTGCTCCCGTCGTCGTCTCCTGTGGCATGCTCTGCCTCAGCTGAGGCAGTACTGGCCGCTGCTCCGTTAGCCGCCGGGCACTGGTTCGCCAATTGCTAGAGCTCCGCGCAGCCTGCGTGCGTGGGCGATGTGTTGGCCAAGATGTGTGATATGGAAACAAATCTGTTTTCCATCACTTCCCCCTCATGGAAAGTTTCTAGTTTTTACCTACGCATGCACCTTATCATCCTGGATAGTTAATGACATTTGTTTTGTAAAGATTTCGCAGATTCTGAGTTCTTAATACGTGCTACGGTATAATTACCTAATTATTAAAATCTTAATTTGGTAGTGCTGTGTTTTCAAAGGGAGAAAGATGGGCCGTCCATATGTCTATAGTTAGGAAAATTTGCTCCCACTCGAGATCACGTTTCTACTACCATTAGATTTGCATTCAACGGTAAAGATTTGCTCATCTATCCTTATATCTCCCAACGACATCTTTATCGGCCCTATGTTGATTCATACTACAGTGATGCCCTGCTGATGCGCGCGCTGCGAGATACGGCGGTTGATCAGGTAAGAGTACTTTCCTAGCGCAATAGGATTGACTGGCTTAGACCCATCTGAGCGAAGCAAGATTTTATATTGGATATGCAAAGTCACATAATAAACTAGGGAAAATAACTAGTATTAGTCATTTTTTTGCAAGACGGATCATTTTGTTGGGCCGGGCTCAAAGCTAAATGATTCTTTCTATCAAAATGTTTCTCCGCAGACATAGTATGGTACGGGTCTCCACCCTTCCACCGTGCTAGATCCGTCCCTGTTAGATATGCTGTATACGAAGTACGTGTGTGTATCCCCTAAAACAAGAGTATGTAGGGATGCTGCATGCTCCCCTAATAAAAAAAAAGATGCTCATGCACACGTACCAGGTGTACTTCTCCGGAGAGGTCGAAGTTCGTGCACGCGACTGTGTACTCCCTCTGGTGGGACCCGATCTGAACGTCGTGGAGCTCTAGCTTGGGAGCGTCAACGGCGAACTTGGTGCATTTGATCTCTGAGAACAGATCCTCCATCTTCTTCTTCTTCTTCTTCGTGTCAGAACCAACGACCAAAGGTTTATAGTCTGTGGATGCGTTGTGCTTAGTGTCGGTGATCGAGTAGTATGCGTCCACGGCGCCGAAGCCTACAGCCGCCCGATCGGCGATCGGTAGGACGTCCATAATGGGGACGGAGGCGGAGACCACGCCGGCGTCGCCGACTAGCGCGGAGAAGACCACCATCTGGATGCTGGGGCGGGCCAACCCGGCACTGACGGCCACCAGTGAGCCGCTCTTGGCATCCGCTAGGGCCTGTGCAGCGTTGGGCAGGCGTTTTGGCGGCGGCGCTACCGCAACAGGTCCAACGGGGCCGCCGGTTGCCGGATCAGCGGCCTGCTTGTACCACTTGCCGCGGTGGCTGACGAACATCTTTCTGGGCCGGCCATCCTTGCCGCGGTAGTAGGTGAAGGCGGAGCCGTCGACGCCGGCGTATGACATCTCGGCCACGTGCGGCTGCATTGCGAATGCCATAAACAAGTTTTGTTCCGCCTGACATGTCAACACGTACCAGAATATACATGAGTAATTCAGAGTACAATAGACTTGAACTAATTTAGCCGTACATACATGTTTACATCTTGATTTGGGCGTGTTCATAATTATCAAATTAACATGGTATGAAGAGGTTAGGAGGCCATATTTTTCCAGCTAATAAAATATTTTTGCATACACACAAAATAATTACTCAATATTTCAAAATATCTTCATAAATGCCCAAATTTATCATAGTATTTTTTCTTTGCCACCTAACATGTCAACATGCACCAGAATATACATGAGAAATTCATGAGAGTACAGTACAATTGAACTAACTTAGCTGTTGGACGTATTCATAATTATCAAATTAACATTTTATGAAGAGGTCATATTTTTCCATGTAAGAAAATATTTATGCATACACACATAATAACTACTCAATATTTCAAAATATCTTCATAAATGCCCAAATTTATCACAGTATATTACATTGTACAATACATTGATTAGTATGTATTACGTTTCCATCTAAAGATTGTGTTTGGAAAGGAAAGTGCATAAAAATTACTAATTAGTCGTGCATGCATTGCAAAATATTTTTACCACTAAGAAAACATGGTTTGCGTACACATATAATTAATCAATATTACAAAATATATTCTTCAATGCTCAAATTTATATCACTGTATATCAAAACATATACTGAAGTGATTAATACATTTTTTTTTAAAGTTTTAAATGATTGTGTTCGGAAAGGAAACTGCATCAACATTAGTCATGCATGCATTGCCAAAAAAAGCATAACAAAATCAAGGCAGTTACGTGAGATAAGTGATTCATGTTGCTCGTAGCCGCTAGGTAGTCTGCAACTATGAAGGCGGAATGGTTGGCTGCCAGGATAGCCTGCATGCCGGCGGCAACGTGGTCCAGCGACGCGTACATGTTGCTCGACACAGCAGCACTAGTGACTTCTTTTACATGACTAGAGGCGTAAATGTACGCCAGAGCTACCACGAGAACAGTCGCTCCACTGGCAACCTGCATATGCATACACAGTTGGAGCCTCTTAATATAAACATCAAATATCAATGCATGTATATATAATTAAGTGTTTCCAACGGACAGTATCCAAAAGCAATGTTCATACTAAATAATTTATCAATATCATCGCCAAACCTAAACATACTTTACCAACGTTGCGTCAGGGCTGTGTTGTGTTACCCTGCTAATTCGTGGAGATATTGTGCTTACAATTTTTGTTTTGATGTACCGTATCTACTGAGCCATTCGTGGATATATTATGCTTACTTTTTTTTTGTTTTGCTTCAAGTGTATTGTGTTACCCTGCTAATTCGTGGAAAATGATGCCATGACATTCCAAGTCTCAAGATTCAAGTGTTTTCACTCATCTAACGGAGATGTCGTGATATTCCATCAGTAAGTGTGTAAGTACATAAAAGTGAAGTTCAAAATGATGACAGGTTACATTGTTATTTTGATGGACCGAATCTACTCAAGCATATGTTTATTTTGTTTTTTTAGAATATGCAAAATACTTGCATGTCATTTCCTTTAAGATCGGGAGAAGTTATATATACAAGGATTGAAGCCAAAATTAAAAACAAGGTAGATCCAGAATCGGAACTACTGAGAAAGGAAGAAAAACTATAATCTAAGCCATTAATACTTAAAATATTGAAAAATTAATATGGAGAAAGTGACATCCTTTCTCATATATATTGATTCAAATATTAATGTCACTAGTGTATATTTTGATACATGAGTGGAAACGGTTATTTTCTCGTCTCATTAATGTATATAATATCAAAATCTTTATCAAATATTTAAAAGATTGCGCAATCATAATTTTTTTCGGTTCACGGGGATGTGACAAGGGATGTTGCCACGTGTCTCCACTCATCCAATTGTAACATTTTTCATGAGTTATGATTTGTAGTTGCAAGTAGTAAGGCAGGACACCAAGTGTTTCTACTCGTCCAACGGTAATTTTTGTCGCGACATTCGATAGAAGATGCAAGTATTAAGTTTAGATTTTGAGCGCTCTACTCATCAAGAGGTATCATTTGCAGTGACATTCGAAGTCAAGATTCAATTGTATCCACTCATCTAACACTTTTATTTGTCGCGACACTCCACCGGTGAGTGCAAGTACGTAAAATATAAAGTTCAAAGTACGGACTATCTTGGCATCCCATCAATAGGTGTGATACACCACATATAAAGAAAACATTAGTAGAGTATACGACAAAGTGTGTTCCCCTACTTGCGACAAGCGCGGGCTAGCTCGCCACCGCCTCACGAACTTACAAAATGGCCTTGAGATATAGATCTAGACTACATAGTTTTTAGCTGAAAAATAAGCCATTAGCCATGACTTTCGGGAGGATATAATGGACCAGATCATAAAAAATGTGAAAAAAATATGCATATACTTTCGGCTGAAAAATAAGCCATTAGCCATGACTTTCATAAACTAAAAAGAAAACTATGGGACAGATAGACCCGTGTGCTCTACATACCAGAGGGATAAAGGCTAGGAAGTGCTTGAAGCGGCTACCACACTTTCGAATCTCTTCAGCCATCCCGCTGGGTGTCGCAAATTGTAAACTACTGTATAGAAATTGATCTCTCCTAGTTTTCGTATTTCTTAGAATACATGCCCTCCTTTTATAATGTCTGGAAGGAAACCTAGACACCAGGGTATTTCAAACCGTGGCCTCGAAACTACCATACACTCAGCCGCTTGTTTTGAATTAAACCATGTATGTGTATAGCTCTATTTATTTTCCTTTAATTTGCTTTTATTTTTTCCTTCTATATCGATTCTTGATAGTAATAGTGGAGAAAAGATACCGTACGTAATCTACAAGATCCTCTCCCGTGTTAGATTTTTTTCTGAAAGATCATGGTAGATTACTATCAGCCACGTGATGGCAATAACACACTATCATTCTCTTGTGGAAGCTAGTGATATAATAGAGCAATATAATAGAGAAAATCTTCCAAATAGGGATAATTAATTCACTACAATTATTTTGTTATCTTGACGCTATTTCTTTGCGAAAAGGACACTGTTGACTAAACCAACAGTGCACACCATGAAAAGTAAACAAAATACATTGTGGTCCTTATGGGTGAAGGCATTCTTCCTCATGAACGAGTTGATAGTGTGCCGCCGCCCCTGCTCCTCCATCATAGACACAGCCCACCATTGTTGATTGTGTATGGGAAGTCATCAAGGTGATGACCTTGCATAAACAATGCTTGGAGAAGATATTGTCGAAGTCATGCTGTCGAAAGATCCAAATATTCAAGATCTTAATATCCAAAAATATCCATACGCCTCATGCTAGCACCGGAGGCCGCACTAACAAGGCGGAGAGGATGGAGGAAAAAATACAAAGGGAATCCTCCGCCTCAGTGCCGAAAAACATTGCAAACCCTAACCTCAACGACAAGAGAGGCTGACGGGAATCTAGGCCAATAAGCCATCAACATCGTCGCAGCCGACACTGTCGAGATCGAGAAGCTCAGGGAAAATTTATTCGCCATCTCGGCACCGTCGCCGCCATCAACGAAGTGTCGACCGAGATCCCTACTAAAAGCCTCAAAGCAGGGAAAAACCATGACTCTAGCCATTAGATCAGGGCCTCCCCACACTCCCACATCGGTCGAGCCAGCGGAGGAGGAGGGGCAACGATCTATTGACGAGGGAGGAGTGGTGGCGTGGAACGCCCACAAGATCACCTCTCTAGGGTTTTCTCTACCTCACGCGTGGGGGGGGGGGGTCCTATGTTGATGCTATATATAGTGTGTGTATTCGTCCCGGTGTCTCACATTGAGCTATCTCAGGTATTAAACAACAAATCAGGTTTTTTCCCTCATTAAAAACTCCATCAAAAAGTTGCGTGCCTATCTAATTTGATTCATTATTAGATTAAAAAAATATCGAATTAAGCATGGAATTTGGAAAATTCCATTTGTTGATGTTTATTGTCAAACTTGGGATTAGAATATAAGACTAAGCTGGTATCTGGATCGAACATATTGTGCAGAAGGAGTTGGTCATACATGTTTACAACTTTACATGTTATTTTGGGCGTGTTCATAACTATCGGCTTTGTATGAAATGTGTCATATTTCTACTATCAAGTACTCCCTCCGTAGCATCAAAAGTGTCTCAACTTTATCAAAATTTAGATGTATCTACCTACTAGATAGTGTATAGATACATTTAAATTATGACAAAATTGCGACACTTTTGGTGGGACGGGGGCGGTACAAGCGTTTAATATATGCCAAAATTTGGTTGTATACATATACAAATGCTTAGCTTTTCAAACAATCTTTATAAATGCTCATACTTCTATAACGCAGATCAAAACAAATCAAAGTAATTAAAGATTCTAGTTTAAAAGTTGGAAAAATGTTATTGTTTGTAAGGAAAGTATATGGTGGAGAAATTGTACGAAAACCTGGCCCAATTATTAGTCAAAATTTTCCTGTAAAAAAAAGTGGCCTGCAACATAATAAATATACTTATGCCCATGGACTGACGCTCCCTTCTTTCTTGTCTTGCTCTGTCCACCCTTACTTGGACTGCTGTGTCTCTTGCTCCACTTGTTCTTGGGGGGTCTTGAACTGCTGTGTTGGGTCGTGGACTGTTTCGCCTAGGATTTTCTTCGGGAGGCGTTGTTGCAAACGCTGTTCCCATTACTCCTACTCCAGCCATCGCCATATTGAACAATGGTTCTCTCGGGTCCCCGGGAGGTGGTCTAGACGCAAGGATGTAAGCTTGTGTTGCCATGTAACCTGCTTCTGGAGTTTTTGGGATGATATTTCCTCTTTCATCAATCGACATAAAGGACATGTCGAGATTTTGGATTATGCTTCCTCTTTCGGCTTCAGGTATGTTTTGGAGCCGAGACATCGCTCTCCTCCGAGCTTCTCTGTGACTATCTCCCGAAGTTCCTGAAAGGCGACTTAACTCCGCTCCGCGATGCGGAAGCTGCTTCTTTCCTCCTATTCAGGGATGTTGTCTGTTTTTCCAACTCTCTGCTTACTCGAGCAAGTCTATATTGATATGCCTGTAACTCTTGTACGGTAGCAGTAGTATTCATTGGTTCTGATCCATCCATGGCTCTCGCAGCCCTATCCCACGCAGCTTGCGGGAGTTGGACTTTTGCGCGAGTTGAAGATCCGGCATATTTAGTGCCTAGACCTGTCCTGAGATCAGCGGGATCGACGTATGGATTTCCCAAATCGTCGAAAGCCTCTGAAGTTTGTGGTTCTGATGTTCCTGCTTCTTCTATCGCACAGATCTGGTGGTACTTTGTGTATTGATTTTTCTCAAGGTTGGTGACACCATCGTATAGAGTGGTGAAGACCTTTCCGATGGCGACATTTGTCGATGAAGTTGAAGCTGTCGACGCTTTCGGAGTCGCTGCTTATAAAGGAGTCCGCAGACGACTCGAAGGATGTGTTGCTGAAGATCTTGGCGAGCTTTCCGCTTGTCTTGCTGTCGACGAAGCGTGGCGACGAAAACTCCTCGTCACTCGACGAAAAGTTAGAATCGACCGCTGAAAATTCCGACGAGATCGGAACTTCGAGACGGTAGGATCCTTCATTGTTGACGCCAAATCGGAATTCTCCGAACGTCATGGTGATGGGCTCTTCCAGATAGGCACATGCATCCATACGGGAGGGCGGGTGAGAATAAAATTGAATAGATCAGTTTTCCCTTGTTACCTCGATCCATCGCGTTACTTGTCGACGAAGTTGAAGATCTTGAACGTGCCATCGAGATCAGCTCCTTGCAACCTCTAATTCCCACAGACGGCGCCAATTGACAAAGGTCAATGCCTACAAATTGTAGACTAGGGTTTTGCTAGAAGTAGAGGGCAAGTAGATCTCGAAGGTTTAGGCGAAAAGTACTCGGCGATTATGAAAACTAGGGTTATGTTGACAGTAGATTCGATCCTTTCTTTGTCCCTCGACTCCCCTTATATAGGAGGTGGAGTCGAGGGTTTCGTTACACAAGTTACAGAGTCGGGACGGTTTCTAACTCATCCCGCCAGATTACAAATAACACTTCCTATTACAACTCTAACTTTCCTTAATATATCTTGAGCTCCGAATCTTCTTATTCTTCGGATAGTGGGCCTTCAGTAAACCCGGGTACTATCTTCGGCAGGCCCATTTGGGATGCCTATGTCAGCCAGCTCTTTCCGGTCCGCGAGCACAGATGGTTACTCTGCATAAGCTGAATAGAACGACAACGATATGATCAGACACCACCACCTTATGAATGGTCTTTGGTGACTTTTTCCAAGGGGCGTCGGGATGGATGTGTTGCAGGGTCATTTGCCCGGAGGAAGGGTCCATTAGAGAGCACAACGACATGCCCTCATACTCATAGTGGAGGGAGAAGATCATATTGCCGGTGGAGACATGGTGTGCGACGTTGTAGGGGAAGGATAAGCGGTCGACCCTGCCGTCGGGAAGGCCAAGGAGCGACCCGTAGCGGAAGATGATCCACGGGAGCGGCGGAGGCAGCGGCCGCTGGAGGCGTGCGCCGGAGCGCCAGGATCGGCAGACGGCGCGCATGCGGATGCAATCGGCGTGAGACGGCATGCGCAAGACCACAAGCCCCAATAACTCTGGCAGGAGGTCTGCCATGAGCAGCTGCCGGAAGGGCAGGACTCCCGCTGCGGCTGCGCACTTTCGCTTGGTCCGATCGTTGGAAGCGCCGCCATGGACTCTTCTTCTGCTACAAGTAATCAAACTTGCCCATGTACTGATTGTGGTTGGCTGATTGGTTGCTATATATGCTTAGGTTGTGTCGAGTCCATGTCGAAACGATCGTTTGTTCCGTGAGTCCTAGTACCTGTTGGCTCCTAATCTTGTTCTGTTAGTAGTTACCTGCACCCAAGTGTCAATAAGTTCAGTTAGCGTCAGGGTGTAGGGTTTTAGCTGTCGAGTCGTTTTTCTTCAGTTTCGTCAGTCTAGCACTCGAGCCTGTTCAGTGCTAAGTCAATAGCTGTAGCAGGTTAGCTCGGCGCCACGATCGGATCATGGGATGGCATGGTCAGCACGCTCGTGGCGACGCTTGTGGGTTGTTCGCAGAGGGTCGTGGGATGGCACAATCACATCTCAGTCAGCACCGCGTTTTCCTCCTTTTCATGTTTGTAGGATCAGAGACAATAAAAGGGAAACAGAAAAGCTGCAAGGTTGTTGCATGCAGCACAAATCAGTGTGTGTTCTTTCTTCTTCGTTCTAACCTCCACACGCGAGAGTTGAGAGAGAGAGAGAACAACATTCTGCAACGTCAAGTGGTATCAGAGACATGTTGAAATCGCCGATGGTGTCGGAGAAGGAGAAGGTGACCCAGGTTGAGGGGAGCGGCTCGAAGCCGCCGGCTGAAAGACGCCGTCCCTCCTGGTCTCCAGGGGCTCGTCGTGGCCGCAGCCCCGTCCGTCGCGGCGGTGGCGATATCGTCGTGCGCGAACGAGTCGTGCGCGAGGGTTCTGGCTCAGTCCAGTACCCAACCCTAACCCGCTCAAACTACGCGGAATGGGCGATGGTGATGCGCGTCCAGCTACAGGCGGCGCACATGTGGGACGTGATCGAATATGGTGCTGATGACGATCAAGATGATCGTGCGGCACAGGCGGCGCTGCTCCGTGCGGTGCCGCCCGAACTTGTGCACGTACTGGGCGCCAAGGACTGCGCTAGATCAGCGTGGGAAACCCTGAAGACCATGCGCCTCGGGTGCGAGCGCATCCGGGAGGCCAAGGCGCAGACGGGGCGGCGTGAGTTCGAGGAGCTGCGCTTCCGCGCCGGTGAGTCCGTCGAGGATTTCGCAATTCGCCTGACCTCCATCGTCGGCGATCTCGAGCTCCTCGGTAATCCCGTTGATGAGTACAAGGCCGTGCTGAAGTACCTCCGCGTCGTGCCGAAGAAATATCGGCCCATGGTCATGGCAATTGAGCAGACAGAGAAACTTCGAGAGCTCACGATCGAGGACCTCACTCATCGCCTGATCGTTGCCGAGGAGGGGTACGACCTCGACGATTCCGCTGATGGCGTCAAGAAGCTCCTCCTGACGGAGGAAGAGTGGGCAGCAAGGCAACACCCATGCGCGCCAGGATCGTCTTCTGGTGGAGAGAAGGGCGCCAAGCCTGCCGGCAAGCCTAAACTACAGAACGCCAACGGCGCCAGTGGATCGGGCGAACGGCGCAAGGGCGCCTATCGGTACTGCGGCAAGGATGGCCATTGGGCCAAGGAGTGCCGCAAGGCCAAGCATGATCGCGAGCAGCGCGGCGAGGTCACGAACTTGGCACAAGGCGTGGAGGAGGAGGCATCGTTGCTGCTTCTGACCCAGCTGTGTGCGCTGGGCGAGATCAACATCGACGTGCCACATGCGGTGTACCTGAACGAGGAGAGGGTGATACCCGTACCCTCAGTCGACGGGTTGTGGTACCTGGACACGGGCGCCTCTAGTCACATGATCGGTGAGCGCGGCATGTTCTCCTCGCTGGACGACACTGTGCGTGGAAAGGTGAGGTTTGGCGATGGATCCGTTGTCGAGATCTGCGGCCGTGGCACCGTCATGTTCCAGTGCCTGACGGGTGATCAGCGCGCGTTGAGAGATGTCTACTACGTCCCTAGCTTGCGCAGCAACATCATCTCCCTTGGGCAACTCGACGAGAATGAGTGCAAGATCACCATCTGCGATGGCGTGATGTGCATCCTCGATCGACCCCGGAAGGTGCTCGCATGGGTGAACAGGACGTCGAATCGCTTGTACACCGTGCGCCTACATCGCGCCTCGCCGGTGAGCCTCTTGGCCAAGCACGATGACGAGGCATGGCTGTGTCATGGACGCTACGGTCACCTGCACTTCCGCACGCTGCAGTCTCTGTCGCGCAAGGACATGGTCCGCGGCATGCCGCTAATCTAACACGTCGACGAGTTCTGCAATGGGTGCGTGCTTGGGAAGAAGCACCGCACGCCGTTCCCGCAGGCCACGACCTACCGAGCAAGCCGCACACTGGAGCTGGTCCATGGAGACCTGTGCGGGCCGATTAGGCTGCCAACAGCGGGCGGTAAGAAATATTTCCTTTTGATCGTCGATGATTACACTCGCTTCATGTGGCTCGAGGTACTCCGATCGAAGGACGAGGCCCTGCAGTTCTTCAAGAAGGTGAAGGCACACGCCGAAGCCGAGCGCAGCTGCAAGTTGCTCGCGTTCCGATCTGATCGGGGCGGCGAGTTTAACTCTACGGACTTCACTGAATTCTGCGACGGCAATGGTGTCAAGCACAACACCACCGCGCCGTATTCTCCACAGCAGAATGACGTGGTTGAAAGGCGCAACCAGACGGTCGTCGAGATGGCCAGGTGCTTGCTCAAATCCGTGAGCATGCCGGGGCCGTTCTGGGGCGAGGCGGTGAAGACTGCGGTCTATCTGTTGAACCGTGCGCCGTCGCGAAGCTTGAACGACACCACTCCATACGAGGCTTGGCACGGGAGAACGCCGAACGTGCGCCACCTCAAGATCTTCGGGTGCGTCGCTCACGTCAAGCGGCTGGGCCCCGGAATCAACAAGCTCGCCGATCGCTCCATCATGGGAGTGTTCGTGGGCTACGAGGACGGCTCCAAGGCTTACAGGGTGTACGACCCTTAGAGCAAGCGTCTCTACATCAGTCGTGACGTTGCCTTCGAGGAGAGCCGTGCATGGGACTGGAGCTCTACGAGCGGCAACGTACAGATCGCCGGCACACCCACGTTCACGGTGGAGTACATGGTGGAGGCTGGCCACATCACTGCAGTTGTGGGAGAAAACCATGCTGAAAGCTCGGCAGGGAATTCAGGAGGAAGTCCTGTCGCTGCAGGGGCGTCTGCCAGCCCATGGTCGCCGAGTGGTGCAGGTGCCTCGCCGGCACCTGTGGATCAGCAAACCCCACCACCACAGTCCATACAGTATGCAACACCTCCAACCCATGACTCCAACCTTGACACTGACGGTGATGGACCACACCGCTATCGAAAGCTTGAGGATCTGTAGGATCCTGTGCCGATTCAGTTCGAAGAGCAGGAGGTCGAGTCTTGCCTCCTTTCTGCAGAAGAGCCATCAAGCGTCGACGACGCACTCGAGAGCGAGCATTGGCGAGAGGTCATGCGCGAAGAGCTGCGATCCATCCTTGACAACAACACCTGGCAACTCACGGCCCTCCCTGGCGGTCACCGCGCTATTGGGCTCAAGTGGGTTTTCAAGGTCAAGAAAAACCCCTCCGGCGAGATCATCAAGTACAAGGCGAGACTCGTTGCAAAGGGGTATGCTCAGAAACAGGGGTGGACTTCGAGGAAGTATTTGCTCCCGTTGCTCGGATGGAGACGATCCATGCCCTACTGGCCCTGGGTGCGCACAATGGCTGGAGTGTCCACCACATGGACGTGAAATCAGCGTTTCTCAACGGCGAGCTGGCTGAGGAAGTCTATGTGTCTCAGCCTCCCGGATTCATCGATAGCAAGCAGCCAAGGAAGGTGTTGAAACTGGACAAGGCACTCTACGAGCTTCGTCAAGCACCTCGTGCGTGGTATGCCAAGTTGGATGCATCCCTTGCAACCCTTGGCTTCTCTCGCAGTCCCCTGGAACATGTAGTATACAGGAGAACTGGCGAGAATGGCGTGCTGCTGGTGGGAGTATACGTGGATGATCTGGTTATCACATGCACGAGTGAGACAGATATCCAAGCCTTCAAGGGTGAGATGCATCATCTGTTCAAAATGAGTGACCTCGGATTGCTCTCCTATTACCTCGGGATCGAGGTGAAGCAAGAAAATGGAAAAGTCACACTGAGCCAGAGGAGCTATGCAGCAAAGATTCTGGAGCAGACCAAGATGAGTGACTGTAATCCATGTCACACGCCCATGGAATGTCGCCTGAAGATGTCGAAACAGGATGGTACTGACCCTGTGGATGCAACCATGTACCGCAGTGTGATTGGGAGTCTCCCTTACCTGGTGAACACAAGACCCGACATTGCTCATGCCGTGGGGATTGCGAGCAGGTACATGGAGGCGCCGAGCAGCCTACATTGGGCTACAGTCAAGCAAATACTGAGGTACCTGAAGGGCACGCTCAACTATGGCTGCCGATACAGGAGCGGAGGTGAGGCAAGGCTCACTGGTTTCAGCGACAGTGACTTTGCCGGGGATGTTGATGACAGAAGAAGCACCATAGGCGTCGTCTTCTTCCTCGGAAACAACCTGATCACCTGGTCCTCGCAGAAGCAAAAGACAGTGGCGCTGTCATCTTGCGAGGCGGAGTACGTCGCAGCGTCCGCTGCGGCATGTCAAGGTGTCTGGATGAAGCGCCACCTAGGTGATCTGTCCGGGCACCCACAACCAAAATTCAATCTGAAGATTGACAACAAATCTGCCATTGCTCTTTGCAAGAATCCGGTGCAGCATGGAAGAAGCAAGCACATTCATCCCAAGTTTCATCATACTCGGGAATGCATCGAGAAAGGGGAGCTGGACGTCGATCATGTGGGCACCAATGATCAGCTCGCTGACATGCTTACGAAGGCGCTTGGAAGGACCAAGTTCATTGAGATGCGTCTGAGGCTGGGCGTGCAAGAGATTGGTGCAGAAGACCAAGATTAAGGGGGTGATTTGTTGGCTCCTAATCTTGTTCTGTCAGTAGTTACCTGCACCCAAGTGTCAATAAGTTCAGTTAGCGTCAGGGTGTAGGGTTTTAGCTGTCGAGTCGTTTTTCTTCAGTTTCGTCAGTTTAGCACTCGAGCATGTTCAGTGCTAAGTCAATAGTTGTAGCAGATTAGGTCGGCGCCACGATCGGATAATGGAATGGCATGGTCAGCACGCTCGTGGCGGCTCTCGTGGGCTGTTCGCAGAGGGTCGTGGGATGGCACGATCACATCTCTGTCAGCACCGCGTTTTCCTACTTTTCTGTTTAGCTGATCCATGTTTGTAGGATCAGAAACAAATAAAAGGGAAACAGAAAAGCTGCAAAGTTGTTGCACGCACCACAAATCAGTGTGTGTTCTTTCTTCTTCGTTCTAACCCTCCACATGCGAGAGTTGAGAGAGAGAACAACGTTCTGCAATGTCAGTACATGTAGGATTTAAAGGCCGCATTTAACATCAAAGTGTATTTTACGTGTAGGCAATGTGGATTTAAAGACAAGCCAGATCAGTTTTTTCTAGACTGAGAGCATCTCTAGCAGATCCCATATAGGCCTGGAAACGCAACTTCGGCCGATATGGAGGTTTTGGCCGTTTTTTGGGCAAGATCAGACCCCGCATCGGTGGTCTGACATGGAAAATGGAACCAGACCGCAGCCCAAACCCCCAAAAGCCGTCACATATAGCGGTCGGCGAGGCGGATGGGAGCCAAACCCCATCCGCTCCTCCGCCTCTCTATCTCCCGCCGACGTCAAATCGACGCCCCACCGGCGAGCAATCGACCAGGCCGCGCGTAGATCGAGCATCCCCACCTCCCGCCGGCGATGATGGTGGTGGGGCATGGGCGCGGGGGCGGCCAGATAGGCCGCGGAAGCTCCACCGAGCGGTGTGGAAGCTCCACCGCTCGTCCCGCCGGCGAGAAGACGGAGGCGGACAAGATCAAGTCCGACGCGGCGCGCATCCACGGTAGCTACCGCCGCCGCCGCGCCTCCTCCCCTTCTGCGTCGTCCTCGTCGTCGAGCTCCCGCCAGCGCCCGTCGACGGTGTTGGTGGTGAAGATTAAGGAAGACGCCAAACCGCAGCGCCTCCCGCAGCCGTAGTTCGCACCCGGCGACTACCTCGACGACGCCGAGCTGGAGCGCCTCCTCCCGCAGCTCAGCGTGAACGTGGAGCTCGCGCCAGGAGACTTCGTCGAGGAGCGCAACCTCGACACCGTGGTCGGCCTCGTCTCGCGCTCGAACCAGCGCAAAGCGGACAAGGCAGACGAATGGCGGCGCAACGCGGAGGAGCAGGGCAGGGTCTTTGTCGACTTCGGCAGCGACACGGAGTGACGAGGCCGCTCCGACGCGCAGCCTCCACGGCACAGGGCTCCGGTGAGTATCTCGGAGCCGATTTTGTGTTCTAGGTTGATGTGGCGGCGGATTTTAGCTCGAATTTAGCTAATTCGAGTTGCTTTTGCTGTAATGTAGTCAAATTTAGCTCTATGTACGCATGAACTATCCAAATGAAATGCAATTCCATTTTGCGCATATTTTTCTAAATATGCAATTCTATATGCCGTTTCTACTCTGCGCGAGTGTTCGTCGAACCCCAAAACAACGTTGGGATACCCTGGATAGCTCGATTTGGGGTTTGTGGTTTGCCGCTTCTGCTCTCAGTCTCTTGGAGGCATTCATAGAGGTAGAGTATGAATGTGTGGGTTCATATCGATACGTGTATGTACGTATATGTGAGTCTGCATCTGTACTATGTTTTGCAAAAAAAAAATCCCGTGTTGACTAGGCATGCTAAGTGGAGGCTAGTTCTTTGTGTGTTACTAGCATATGATTATTGATAGCCGATTATATAGGTAGGACTGCTCCTGTCATGCACTACAACAAACAAGCGAAACGCCGACGGCTTGGAGCTATGCTGATGAACAAATGTCGAGGTCGTTGGCGCAACCTCCGGATGCCCACGGCCAAAAAAATACCGTCGGCATAGCTCGGCCATCGGCACAAAGGCAGCTAAGTTGATGGCCATCGTCGGTGTCCCAAAGTCGTAGGAATATTTAGAGGTCTTGCCGCTACCATTAGCACATTCTCGTCGCCGGCCTACACCGCTGCCATGTGGAAGAGGTCACCTACTGACGCCCGTTTGATGGTGCAGAGCTATTCCGATGGCAATGCCGTCGGCTTACCTCTTCGTACCTCTTCGATGTCTGTACTTCACGGTAGATACTTTTTTTTTTGCTTTGTTACAATTTAATTTTTTTAGTTATAATGTATGATTTAGTTATGTTTGCATATGATTTTTTGTTGCATGACACTTTTAGTTTCTACTAATACATCACATAGAATGAAGGTGTAGACCGGCCATAAACACCGCCGTTGGATGTATATAGGAGGGGACTCCCTTGTGGGGTGAAATGTGTGTCCACATGGTGTGTATACAAGTGTTGTGGGATGTTGCCACATCCAACATTGAACCCCGGGGTGTGACTAGCTTCACACACGTGTGCTGACGACACTTAGGAAAAATCTGGACGTATAGAGGGGAACTCCCTCGTGGGGCTAGTCGAAGGGAATCTTGAGAGCATATGAGCTGATCCTTGTTACCACATGTCCCTATGAACTAACAAATCTCAAATTAAGGCATAAGTCCACTGTGGCACTGCCATTGGGATAGAGCCAAAGTTGTAGACTGCATAGTCAACAGGTTCTGGTTTCTCTAGATCCTACTCCTCGGAGGGTGAAAATGCCTCGAAAACTTGTCTGTCCACATGGTGTGTATACAAATGTGGTGGGATGTTGCTACATCCAATATTGAACCCTGGAATAACCGACTTCATGAACTTGTGCTGACGACACTTAGGAAGGTTCTGGAGCCAGCTAGAGGGAATCTTGAGAGCATATGGGCTGATCCTTGTTACCACATGTCCCTATGACCTAACAAAGCTCAAATTAAGGCATAAGCCCACTGTGACACCGCCGTTGGGATAGAATCAAAGTTGAAGTAATATGCAGTCAATGTTCTCACATTACCATCATAGAACCACATAAAAGATTAAAACTTGATCAAATACTCATTGCATACTATATAGAAATCAAATCAAATTCATCCTATGCCCTCGGGGACATGGAAACTACTCACAACGGTGAAACATGATATGGATCAGTGGCATATGGATTACACCACAATCTAAAGATATAAGTTCACCACCAAATAAAAACAAGTTGCCAATCATAATCATGCAAATAACACTTAAAAAATATTCATGGTTCAATCTACCACATACTATGTGGGGGGCGGTGCGGATCTTGAAGATGGAGATGGTGCTAATGTCGAGGCTGATGGAGATGTTGATGAAGATGCCCCCTACGCCAAGGAGAAAGATTTTCCCCTAAAAAAAACTACCATCGCCCGACTGAGTCCATGTCTAAAGTTAGAAGCGAGCGTGTGTCATATTCTCCTAGTCTATGCAGGATTCACTGCTCCCAACAACAAATGTTGTGCGTGTGTAGGTGTAATCGTTAATTGAGTCGTGTTTGGTAGGTGTTCTTCTCCTAAAAGGGAACAAAGACCGGTCTGTAGAGACTACGTACATCACAATGATACATACAACCTTTTTTATTTTGATAGTTTTAGTTTTAGATTCCAAAAAAAAAAAATACAAGTCATTGGTGGATTGAAGTTGCCATATTGAATCACTAAGCGAAGAGTTGTATGTATCACTAAGCGAAAAAGCCTCTATGCATCGAAAAAGCCTCTATGCATCGTGTATAAATGGGTTATCAACAACCAGCTGGCATGGTTTGGTTGAAGATATTCCATACGATCTTTGGATTTAAAAACCACATAAAAATCTCTACTAATGGAATGGAACAGTAATATCTAACTTGGAAAAAGAGTTGAGGGGGCAATATGGAGTTGTGTCGAATCTCAACTATAAACCCACTGAAAATACAAGTCAACCAGGAATCTCCTTTTTCCTCTGCTCGGCTGCTCCTCCAGGCTCGCACGAACATGGCAAATCCGGAGGCAACCAAACCGCCAGGACAGGACGAGGCGGCGCACAAGGACGGCGCCGGCAACGCTCCTCCCCCTCCGGTAAACCGAATCTGTCTCCGCGCAACCTATCTCCGTTAATTCTCTGCTGTAGTAAGAATTCAATTTCTGAACAAGCAATTCTGTCGGGCAGTTCTTGGAGGTGACCTGCAGGAGCTCCGGCGAGGTCCGGCGCTTCGCGGCCGGGACGACCGCCCGCTACGCGCTGCACGCGGTCAACCGCAAGCTCGCCCCGGGCTCCCCGGCGGCGCTGCACGTGGAGGCCGCCAAGGACGGCGAGGAGCCCGTCTGCTTCGGCCCCACCGCGCCCCTCGCTGACTACGGCCGCGGCTGGAGACTTCAGACCGTCACCGAGCAGGACGCGCAAGAAAACCACCACGCGCCGCCATCCGACAACACGGTAATGATACGATCCCCTCGCAGAATACAAATTAAGTTCAGATGACCAAGAACTGATTCTTTGTGTGGTTCCCGGCGATGGCGTCGCAGAAGGAGGGAGGCGGCGAGGCGAAGCGGGCTCGCGACAGGGCGGCGCTAATGAAGAAGGCCACCTCCGCGTACCTCGCCAAGATCGGGCTCGCGTTCCTCTTCATATTCCTGCTCGGCGGACTGTTCACCTACTTGCTCGAGACCATCCCCGACATGATCCAGCACGCATCCACTCCTGCCGAATCCTTGTAATAAACCGTAAAAAAGTTTGCATGAATCGTCTACGCAGGTTGTCAAATTGGAGAAGAATTTCTTCTCTTGCGAGCTTTGTTTAAATTACAGCAGCACAATGAAGAATTCGTCTTCTCATTATTTTTTTTGTAATTCCTAATCCGCTTTTGTGAAATGAGGAATCCCTCTTCTCACCGTTTTGTAATTATTAATCCGCTTTTGCGAAGTCCAATTTGGTGTCTTCACCCTCGAACATACGGAGTATATGTCAACGACAACTCTATCCAAGTATTATAATGAAGAGAAAAAATGATTGTTGTTCCAGGCAGTGCAGAGCCCGTTTTTCTTCAGAAACAAATGATTCCATAGCTTTTAGTTGCAACTTGCAAGGCGTTGAAATCTTCAGTGATGCACACAGAAGTACAGAAGAAACGGCGTACGATGAGTGGAGTACAGGATAATTCTAAAACAAAAAGAAAAGAAATCACAAGACAATTGCATAAAATTTAAAAATTAGCATCATGCGTCTCCCAAACGTCCCCCTGCCGGATCAAGCGTTTGGGGGACGTGTTTTTGTTCTTGCAGCGTTTGGGGACGTCGCTGCCGCGTCCCGGCCCCCAAACATTTAAAATAATTTTTCTTGGCATTTTTATTTCAATTTTCACAAACTAATACATAATTGGGAACGTGGTTTACACGAAGACATAGTTTGGAACATGGTTTTCCACAAACTAATACATAGTTTGAACCATGGTGTACACAAATATAAAATATTGCAAATAAACTAAACCTAACTAGGCCGTGCATCGGCGGTTTCCTGTGTTCGCTGCTAAGAAACAACACTGCAGGGCACACCCCACCTAAACTGGAAAATCCAGCGGAGGATGGTGCCCTTGTTGGTTCTACCGATGAGGCGAACAGGCAGAAACCTCCGTGCACGTATTCGCTGCGAAAACAACACTCGGTCGTCCTCGAGTCGTCTGTCGTCGTGGGAGTCCTGTCGACGTGGTAGTCGGCGCGCGACTCTCGTCGAAGACCTTGATGCTCATGTCCCTGTTGCCGAAGTAGGAGAACACGAGGATGAAGCCGGCTTGGAGGCTGTGGTGGCGCGCCCAGCCGATGTTGAGGTACATCTTGCCGCGCGCGTCGTAGATCGCGTCGACGATCCGCGGCGTGGCGCACGAATGCTCCCGCGTATGCATCGTCGCGGGCGTACGCCGCCGACGTCTCGGCGAAGGAGTCCGGCAGCTCTACGGATGCCGCGCGGGTCGCCCTTGAGGACGTGGACGAACTCGAACGGACGTCCGCTCCACGTCCATCTCCGACGATGAAGACGACGGCGCGGGAGGCGACGCGATCGTTCGGCTATGCGCGGCCACGACCACGACCACGACCACGGCGCGGCCGCCGCCGCGAGGTCGGCCTCCGCCTCTACCGGACATAGCGGCGACTCTTGTTGAGAGATGGTGGCGGCTAGGGTTTGGGAGAGGCGCTAGGGTTTGTGTGTGAGAGGGACGGCGAGAGCGCCCCTTTATAGGTCGAGGCGGATGAGCGGTGCGCTCATTAACGCCGGCACGCGAGCTAGGCGCGACGGGACGCGTCGCTGCGCCCTCTGCGGGAAGCGCACCGTCGCTGCGGGAGCGCACCGTCGCGCCCGTAACTTCCGTCGCGAGGTAGGCGACAGTTAGGTTGTGGTGTGCCGGCGACAGGTCGGCCGCGTCGTTTGGCCTCGCTCGTTGTGTCCGGCGTCCCCGGAGCGTCCCCTGTGGGACGGGGACGGGCTCGGGCGCCGGACACCGTATCGGGCGCGCCCGGACAAAGGGCTGCGGGACGCGGCTGGAAGCTTTTTGGTCGGCGCGCCCAAATCCCTTTGGGGACGCTGGAGATGCTCTTATCAGCTGAGAAGATCAGCAACTTTTTTTTTTTTTTTTGCACCTTTACATGTTTACAATTCAACTGTTATTGTTTTCTCTCTCGTGTGAGGTAGTAGTATACAACATCACCAAGAAAGCAGGTGAAGAACCTAAGTCTAACAAAACTCAAGCCGAACATTGCTGATAATGTCTATCTTCTGTGCTGGGAATGCTATGTTCGGTGTGGATTGTCTGCCTCTTTGCTTCTTGGAAGACCATATGAAGTCTCGATGCAACAACCTGGTATCACCAGTTCTGCAACTGCGAGGTGACACTTTTCACCACGGGGTGATACTGCGTGTGCAAATACCTCTTTGCATTGTCTGAACCAGGTTGTACGAGCCAATCGTCGTATAATGTCTTCGCAATCGGGTTGTCAAAGGGGCTAGATATTGATACCTGGTACATAAGGTTTAATGTCAGTGGTAGCTTGCAATAACCGACATGAGATAACAGCATTCTTGCGCAATGGCAGCAAGATTCTAGAAGTATCACAGCTAAAACTTTGTATGCGCAGATGTGTGATAAATTGCAAATATAAAGCAGGAATCAATTTGAACTATTTTTTTTTCACTTAACTAAGGATCACATCATGTCATCAAACTGGGGCAGGACGAGAAATCACAATCAATGACCTGTGGGTTCAAGGTCACTCACGGCTTCCCAAAACTACTTATTTTTAACAAACCAAAACTACAATGAGATGGTATAACAGGTCAACAAAGTGACTCTCTTATGTCTAAATAGGTAAAAGTATTGTATCAACAGACATGCTGGGCTAAGTAGACACAACTTAATATGCAAAACTATAGCAGATAACATAGCAGAATAACATGTCATAATATAATAGCTTGGATATCTACTAAGATAGATGTAAATTTTGAATGGGGCGGTAGAGATATAGAATTTAAATCACGAACAGAAGCAAGGCCCTTACAAACAACATGAAACGTAGTGAGCACGCTAGAACTTACATCTTGCATGTATACATCCTCTAATTGTCGAATGAGATCCTTGGGAGATTGGCCTTTAGCAGGTTTTATTTGACCTCCTCCGTTCAGACAGCCTGCAGGGCCATAATCAGTGTATAGTAGAGTATCTAGATCCTACAGCCTAGAAACAGGTTATTAAAAGCAACTGTGCAACACAATGGCATGAATAAAGTACCTGATGGGCACGCCATAACTTCGATGTAGTGGTATTCACATTTTCCCATCTTAATCTTCCTAACAAAGTTCTGTAGGTTTCTGAATCCATAACAAAGGGCAAACTTCAGAACAGGTCTGCCCTCCACCTGTTAGCACAAGCAGGAGTTATACACAAAGATCCAAAGGCCACAGCGGGAGTGGCTTTGCCAATGTGGGATGAGGAAAGAATTACCTCCAGTGTAACTTCACGGAAATCTGAATTTCGCAATACTTTGAAATCAAGCGGACCTTCTATTTCTCTGTTGAAGAGTGCACGTGCTGCATAACGGAAGATGGTTTCTGCATAACCACCCGAGCCACCAGAAACCCCATATAGAGAACCATCCTCATCAACATTCGTTAATCTGGTGTTGCAATAGAAGTACATGTGAATTTTCAGAACATAAAGAACAAATTGCTCCTTGTATGCTTGGATTAATAATTACTCAATTAAAACATGGTTTGTACGATAAAAACGTAACAAACCATATTCATAGGTACTCCTATGTTCCATGTTACTATAAGACATTTTGGGTAGGCTATTGTAGTACTCCTTCCTTTCCAAATTAATTGAACTTCATCTAGATAAGCATGTTACTAGATAAGCATGTATCTAGATACGTTTTAATCTGTAGATACTTTTGAATACAGATCTAATAACATCAATCTTATGTTGCATAATTGCGGAATAATATAGTAACTGTTGGTCAAACCTGTGTCTTATTGAAACTAAACTAAGTAGTATTATAATTTGAAATGGAGGGAGCACATAACTACATAAAAATATTCTATTATTCTTTTCTCAACAAGAATTACCAGGAACTTACAATCTGTCCAAAGGAGATTCCTCCATTGTCTTGAAATCAATAGATTTGGACTGCACAACCATGAGAGTGATATAAGTGTCTCAGAGTTTTTCTAAGAAAATCTACAGCAGGAAATAACTTACTAACCTGTATCAAGTCCAACACTTCACCGGTTGTCAATACCGAGTCCACCTCTGTAATTTCTTTATCTTCCACTGAGAAAACAAAATCATCCCGGACAGCTTCAAGTTTTTTGTCATAACATGGCATGACAGTAACATGATAAATATCATACGGCCTACAGAGCACAATGAAGTATAGTCATAAATAAAAATATTACAAAGTGACATTCATAATTAGACTGGTGTTCATTTGAAACAATCATTCATTCAGCAAATGGAAAATATTACATGCTTGGGAAATAGACCATAAAAAATTCTAATCTCACCGATACTCCCTCTGCACTACGGTCAAGGAAGTGACAAAGTCGGAAGTGTCTTGCATATTTGGATTGGCTAGCAGAAAAGCCCAGATTTGTCATGAAATATATTAGCAATATCCTATCTTCTACAGTTTTTGCAAACATGTGGTAGTAGAAGTAATTATCTAATTTCCATCACAAAAAATCGGGCAGTACACAAGGAGACTTAATACTACAACACTTTGGGAAGTACACAAGGAGACTAATTTTGCACCAAAGGCAGAGCTACTTCTTTTCGAGTCTGAAAAAATACCAGAAAATAACACCTTTATACCTAAAACTAAGGAAAACTACTCACTTGAGACCAAGTTTTTCAACCATATGATGCTTGATAGCTGCACCAATCACTTGTTGGGGACTCTTTACAGATGAGATGTAGGGCAAGATATATGAACCAAGAGTCTTTTCAGCATAACATATCCAACCTGTAAAGAGCAAGAGATTATATTAACATATTTATAGATGATATATAACTATTTATACAGCAAATTACATAGTGGAAAAGCAACGCATATTTCCGACAAACATTTTTTTACCTGGGCATGCAGATGAAAGTACAGGAAGACTGGCTCCAGCTTCTTTGTCACCAGACAACTGATTTAGCTGATAGCGTGAAACAAATTCATTGCACGCTTCAATTAGTGCCAGATCTCGACTGCTACTTGTGTCATACACTGCTTTTACGCCCATCGACTTGAACAGAGCAGTTAGTTTTCTGAAAACCTGAAGACAAAATATTACTCCATTATGTTTTCATTGACAGAATTATATTGTAATTTTATCTGGCTAGAGAGGTAAGGAACAAATTTGAGGATAACGTTATAGCACCTTATAGGGCGATAATTTTGACTGGGCAGAGGACAAGTGAAGCAAATATTTACCTGTGACTGAGAAAGACCAAAGAATGCAGCTAGTGATGCTCTTGACTGGGGAGACACAGATACAATGACAGCTTTGCCAGAGTTGATGCGAGTAACGAAGTCATCCAAGCTTTGCTTCTCGAGCATAACTGTCTCTGCTGATGTTATGCAACCACTATGAGATCAAATGAAGCCGTCAGAATTATTTACAGTTGGACAAGTTGCTGATTTTACAGTTGAGGCGGGGATTAAGAAATTGATAACAACCTGCAAGCTAAACAGTCCTTTAGTGAAATCTTCACTGATTCTTCTGGAGGTTTTGTCACCAGAACTTCCTTCTTCTTAATCTGTAAAAACGTAAATGTCATGAATAAATGAGAACTGTATACAGTAAGGGTAATGGGTTAGGACTTAGGAGAAGTGCAAGAAAGATGATTTTATGAAGTTCCATTTGTGCTAATGTGAAGCCAATTTATGACTTCGATCGTGCAGAAACAGTGTTCGAAAGTAGTTTGGCCAACTTGAGCATAGCTGGCAGATCGTTCAGGCTGTGATAAAAAGAGTAAACCCTTTCAAGGACATACAAAAGTAAAAAAGACAAGTCTGGCGCCTATTAGTCTGTTACTAAGCTGAGGTAAGTAAAAATGGAAATTGGTAAGCACCAGGAGTTTATCAAGTGAGCAACTGTCGCAATGTCCAACATCACAAAGGTAGTTCATTCACCTAGCTGTTAATTACGAAGGGTGCCATCGGAGATTCTTAAGCAATGGAACAAGCTGGGAGAACCTGATGATCTCAATAAACATCGATGATGTACACTTTGCCTTCTTGTTTGCGCCTAATAGCTGTTCTAGCTTCGTTCAATTAAGCTTGCTACGAAGTAAGAATAAAATACCATGGCTGGTTGGTGTGAAACTCAAAGACCTAACTATTCCAGTTTCATGGAAGATAACTAACAACTGGCGCCACATATGCCATATTTATTTAAGAAGCAATGAACATGGACTTGTTTTGACACCCTTTGTAATCCTACTCAATTCCTTGGGGCTGGAAGCCTGGAAGGGATTTCAGTTTGAGATTCCATTTCAACTGGCCCTGGTCGGAATATATATCCGAACAAGCCCTAATCTAAACTGCCCCCCTTCCCTAACAGAGCAGAAGAGAAAAGAGGACTCAATTCCGCAAAGGAAATCACATACTGCGGGAACTCGAACCCCGTGGTCTGCAGCGGCTGCAGGAGGACGACGGCATGGGGCAGCAACAAAGAGGAGGACACGTGAATGAAACTGTCCCAGCTACAAACAAAACCAGATACTAGGGCTAGAGAAGAAAGGGGCGATTTAATTCGGGAGAAGGCGCGGGCGGTACCGGGAGGCGGCTGGCGGCGGAGTTCTTGTTGAGGGAGACGACGCAGTCCTGCGAGGGGGCGATGAAGTCGTTGAGATCCGACGCCTGCAGCGCCGGCGAGAACCTGCTGGAAGACATCGCCGGCGACCGGTCGACCCCGCCGGGCGCTTCCGGGAGAGAGGTGGATTTTCTCTTCTCCGCCTGTCGAATGAGCCGGAGCCGAGCGGTGCCCCGCCTTGGAGGAGTGGTGGAGGGCGGGGGACGTGGGGAAGAAGCAGCGGAGCGGCGGAGGCGGGCGCAGCGTGCCCGGCGGCGTGGAAGCGGGATCCCAGTGGAAACGATGTCTCTGTTTCCCAGGCGAGGGTCAAGCCGTGCTCCTCTTCTCTTTCTTTCTCTCCGACCTCAGCCTCCTGCTTTCATGGAGCGGGTCGCCGCCTATGGCCAGTGGGCCTTTCTAACAGGGCTAGGGCTAGTAGTTTACATATTACAACAAGGTCTAAAGAAAACGAACAATATCTAATAGGACATGTAAAATTACAAAACCTTTAAACATAAGAAAGTAAATCCATCATGTCCTTCTCCACCGCACCGACGAGCTGCTCACCACCGCCACCGGGGATGCACCAATTTGGACGACGCTGCTGAGAGCCTGAGACACGCCGGGGTGGAGCGAGATAGAGGCGTCCAAGGTGCAAGTCTTTACATGGTTCCACGTGCAAGATCGACTTCGAACTTGGGCCAACCTTCTCCACAAGACGATCCTCTTTGTTGATGAAAGCGGGTGCCTGCTTCGCTGGAGACGGCAACACACATATGTTTGTGTGCCCCTTTGTGCAACGTTATGGACCACCATTGGTGTGAGATGTCCTGCCACGCTCCATGTCGCCGACGTCGGCGCATGTCCCCTTCCTGCCTCTGCTCCCCCAAAGTTTGCAGTTGTTCACAGGTTTTTGTGCTTTTGGAAACTTTGGAAACACCGGAACGGTATGGTTTTCAAAATCCCGGAGCCCCCAAGAGCTGCTGCGACGACGCCTCTCTCTGGCGTGCCCCCCTTTGAGTTGCACGATGATGTGGATGTTTGGCTCACATACCTCCTTCCCCTTTCTATACCGACGGTATGTGCATGTGTGTGTTCGAGCTTGTGTTCACCTCCTTTGCGTCAGGTGTTGTCATATGATCAAATGGAAAATGTTCACATGAGGGCCTTTGTGCCCTCCCTAGTGACTGCTAAAAAAATACACATATATCAATGCATCAGCAACAAAAAAAAATAGCGATTGCATCTCATAACTAACAAATCATCAAAGTGATACAAATATGGTCACAACCATATAGGAAATTCATGTGACTTTAATAAGTCAAGTAATTGGAAAATCATGCTGAGCTCCCAATTAGTGGGAGGGGAAAGTCGGTGTCTAAGTTATCGGCCAAGGCAAGTGAGAGTTATTCAAGATTTGCAAAACCTTGAATCACAAGGTTTGTTCTAACAACCCATCATATTTTATCATAGGGTAGATTTGCAACAATAATATTCTGTGCCTAATTCTATTACCTTTTTATCCTTAAACAAATCCAAATCGTTGAACATTTTCTATTTGGAATCCTCTTATGCCTAATATTTCCTATTATTTTGTGACATTATTCATGACTGTGTACCACAATAAGGGTGTGGAGATCAGCTGGATATTTTGATTGAGTAATTTTTGCCAAAATTAAAAGATCTAAAAATATTTATACGCTCTTATTTCGTGGAAAACGTTTGCGCTGTGAAAAATAGTTTGCACACAAGAGGAAGAAAGCTATTTCTTCAGGATCAAAGGGCTGATAAGTACATTAAACATATTAATAAGTTGTGTTGTAGGTGCAATTTGGAAGAAGCAGAGATCAACATCTTGTTTCATTTGCTTTTGCTAGAGCAGCATGGTTTGCATCATGAGATCTGAGAATTGATCAAATGCTTCTCCTTCAGGTCATATCTCTAAATTCTTCCAGTTCTTAGTGTGAATCACCCCAATGGTTCTATTGAGAACATTCTTACTTTTATGTGGTGCTTATGGAAAGCCAGAAATGATTGTCTTTTCAATAAAAAAGTTAACACTCCATTGCAGGTTCATCATATGAGCTAGTGCAATTAAACTTGATGTCTTGCAGGGTACAGTACATAGGCACAACCAAGAACAAGTATACAAGAGTTGGCTTGTCTAGGAACACAATCAGGACTGACCTACGGATCAAAGCAGCAAAATCTTCTCAGGATGCTCACAAGATTTGCCGGGACCCCAAAAAACTTGCAAATACGAGTGATGCATCCAAAAGGAACAAACTTCTTACATGGTAGACCCCAGTCTGAAAGCAAGAAATGCGATCGGGTCATATGACACGCAGTTGATCGGGTATTTTGCACCTTACTACATGACTTGTGCTCACTGAAGTTTGGGACCTCACGCATGGGCACCACACGTAAGTGACAGACCTGTTGGTGTAAAAACTTGGGTGATTATTATACTGCATTAGTACAAAGTTTCCTATGGATTCAAGGGTTGGAAAGCCAAGTTAACTCATTTTCATGACTAAGAAGGAGCCAGGCTTACTTTTTCATTTTCATGTTTTAACTTGTTTAAATCTTGGTCAAACAAAGGATTTGACCAGGATTCAAGTGGGCATAAAAATTCAAAAAAGAAATAAAAAAACCAAAGCACATAAGCTTCTTATGTCATATAGTAAGCATTACAGTTGATCAACGAAGTCTAGACATATTCAAACCAGAAAAATCATGTATCCCTAAACTCTGTCTTATGAAGTCAAGCATGAAGAAAAGTGGTTTTGGGTTTCAAACATTGGAAATTGAAAAAACTCCCAAAAGCTTCATTTTGGAGTGACTAAGAAGAATCCAGGCTTACATTTTCATTTTCATGTTTTAAATTGGTTTAAATCTTGGTCAAACCTAGAATTTGACCAAGATTCAAATGGACATAACAAATTCAAAAAAATCAAAACCAAACACATAGTCTTTTGATGTCATATAGTAAGCATTCAAGTTGATAAACAAAGTCTAGACATATTTAAACAAGAAAAATCATGTATATACTTGGCCCCTAACCCTAAACTCTATCTTATAAAGGAAGTCAAACGACAAGAGGAGTGGTTTGGAGTTTTCAAACATGGAAATTTAAAAAACCTCCCAAAAGCTTCATTTTGGAGTGACTAAGAAGAATCCGGGCTTACTTTTCATTTTCATGTTTTAAACTTAAACTGGTTTAAATCTTGGTCAAACCTAGGATTTGACCAAGATTCAAATGGGCATAACAAATTCAAAAAAAAACTAAACACATAGTCTTTTGATGTCACATAATAAGCATTCAAGTTGATAAACAAGGTCTAGGAACATATTCAAACCCAGAAAAATCATGTATCTACTACCTAACCACTGTGTCTTATGAAGTAAAGCATAAAGAGTATCATTTTGGGTTTTGAACATGGAAAATTTAAAAAACCTCCCAAAAGCTTCATTTTGGAGTGAATAAGAAAGGATCCACACTTACTTTTCATTTTCATGTTTAAACTTGTTTAAATATTAGTCAAACCCTGCAAGGATTTGACCAAGATTCAAATGGGCATAAAATTCAAAAAAATAAAGCGAAAACCACTTATATTAAGTCTTGACTTCATTAGGCGAGGTTTAGGGTTTAGAGATGTATACATGATTTTTGTGTTTAAATATGTATAGACTCCGTTGATCAACATGAATGCTTACCATAAGAAAATTATGTGCTTTGGTTTTCATTTTTTGAATTCTTTATTGAATTTTTATGCTATTTGAATCTTGGTCAAATCCTAGGTTTGACAAATTAAGAAGTCTATAACATGAAAATGAAAAAGTAGCTGGATTATTCACTCAAAAAATGAAGCTTTTGGGAGGGTTTTGAATTTATATTTGAAACCCAAAACCATTCCTCTTATATGCTTGACTTCATATATATCACAGAGTTTAGCCTTAGGGGGTATATACATGATTTTTCTAGTTTGAATATGTCTAAACCTTGTTTATCAACTTGAATGCTTACTATAAACCAAAAATTCATGTATCTACACCTAACCCTAAACTATGCATGAAGAGAAGTGGTTTTGGGTTTCAAACCTGGATATCTCAAAAACCCTCCCAAAAGCTTCATTTTGGAGTGAATAAGAAGGATCAAGGCTTAATTTTTCATTTTCATGTTTTAATCTTGTTTAAATCTTGGTCAAACCTAGGATTTGACCAAGATTCAAATGGGCATAATTTAAAAAAATGAAAAACCAAGGCACATAGTATTCTTATGTCATATAGTAAGCATTCAATTAAGTTGATAAACAAGCTCTAGACATATTCAAACCAGAAAAATCATGATGAATCTACCCCTATATATCCCTAAACCCTAACTTATGAAGTCAAGCATGAAGAGAAGTGGTTTTTGGTATAAATCATGGAAATTTCATATTCATGTTTATTAAACTTGTTTAAATCATGGTCAAACCTAGGATTTGACCAAGATTCAAATGGGCATAAATATTCGAAAAAAACAAAAAATGGAAAATCAAGGCACATAGTCTTCTTATGTCATATATATAATAAGCGCATTCAATTAAGTTGATAACAAGGTCTAGACATATTCAAGCAAAAAAAAGAAAAATCATGTATCAAGCTACCCATAACCCCAAACTCTGTCTTATGAAGTGGCACATGAAGAGAGTACGTGGTTTTTTTGGTTTCAAGCATGGAAATTTCAAAAACCCTCTCAGAGCTTTATTTTGGAGTGACTACGAAAGATACATTAATTTTCATATTCATATGTTTTAAACTTGTTTAAATCATTGTCAAACCTAAGTTGGCCAAGAAATTCAAATGAATGTTAAAAAATGTAAAATCCGGCATATAGTCTTCTTATGTCATATAGCTGAAAGCATTCAATTAAGTTGATAAACAAGGTCTAGACATATCAAACCAGAAAAATCATGTATCTACCCCTATATATCCCCAAACTCTATGTATGAAGTCAAGCATGAAGAGAAGTGGTTTTTGGTTTTCAGCATGGAAATTTCAAAAACCTCCCCAAACTTCATTTGGAAGTGACTAAGAGAAGGATACAAGCTTGCTCATTACCATGTTTTAAACTTGTTTAAATTATCTTGGTCAAATCCAGGATTTGACAAGATTCAAATGGGCAAACATATGATAAGTGATGCAAATATCATTTTCTAAGTGCGGGCAAACCAGAGATATGTGGTTTTTGGTTTCAAACATATTCAAACGAGAGAAATCATGTATCTACCCCCTAACACTAAACTGTCTCATGAAGTCAAGCGCATGCATGAAGATATGTGGTTTTTGGTTTCAAACATGAAAATTTCAAAAACCCTCCCAAGAGCTTCATTTAGTGGTCAAATTCAGATACATGCTTACCCTTTCATATTCATGTTTTAAACTTATTCAAATCTTGGTGAAACCTAGGATTTGACCAAGATTCAAATGGGTATAAATTTTTTAAAAAAAAGGTCTTCTTATGTTATATAGTAGGCATTCAATTAAGTTGATAAACAAGTTCTAGACATATTCAAACAAGAAAAATCATGCATGTATCTACCCCTAACCCTAAACTTTGTTTCATGAAGTCAAGCATGAAGATATGTGGTTTTTGGTTTGAGTGCAGAGTTAAAGAAACCTCCAAGAAGCTTCATTTTAGAGTGGACAAAGAAGCATACATGCTTACTTTTTCATATTCATGTTTTTAACTTATTCAAATCTTGGTGGAACCAAGGATTTGACAAGATTCAAATGGGTATAAAAATTCAAAAAAACAAAAAAGTCTTCTCTTATGTTATATAGTAAGCATTCAATTAATTTGATAAACAAGGTCTACATATTCAAACCGGGAAAATCATGCTTGCTCTACCCCTAAACCTAAACTCTATCTTATGAAGTCAAGCATGCATGAAAGTGGTTTTGGTTTCAAGCATGGAAATTTCCATGTTTGAACCCCAAACCACTTCTCTTCATATGTAACTTCATATATTGAAGTTTAGCGTTAGGGTGATGCATGATTTTTGGTTTGAATATGTCCAAACCTTGTTTATCAGCTTGAATATTAAATATATATATGACAATAAAGCGCATCTTTAATTTTCATTTTGATTTTTTGAAATTTTAAGCCCATCTGATTCTTTGTCAAATAATAGAGTTTGACCAAGATTTAAACGTATTTAAACAACTAAATCAAAAAAAAGGTAACTCCATCCTTGAGTCACTCCGAAATGAAGCTTTTGGAGGGTTTTGAAATTCCATGTTTGAAACCCAAAGCGACTTCTCTTGATGCTTGACCGATAAAACGAGTTTGGGTTAGGGGTAGATACATGATTTTCGGTTTGAATATGTCTAGACCTTGTTTATCAACTTAAATGCTAACTATATGACATCAGAATGGGCATAAAAATTTAAAAAATTTAAAAATGTAAAACCAAAATTTAATTGGGAGGAAAGGGTACATGAATTACAATTAAAAAACAAGGTAACTTAAATACTTGGATGCCCCAAGATGTGTGGAAGCCCAAAACAATGGCAAAACATATCATGTGCGCATGCTGCATCCAATTCAAGTAGAACACATAGTAGGCATCGATAGTTTGACCTAAATTTGAAATCAAAGAGAAGGTGGTTAGAAAAAATCAAAATTGGCAAAGCAAAGCATGAAATCAAAAAATTGTGATGCACTCTAGCTATGAAAATTATCAAACAATGCAAACCAAAATGATTTTTTAGAGGAATACTAGTTCAACTTATTTAATTTTTTATTTGTAGGCCAAAATCAAACCCCGTAGTTGGATTTTTTTTTCAACTTGATCTGTAGTACTGGGGAAAACCCTAGTTTATAACCTATTTAATAATAGATTCGTAGTCGATTCTTTTACTTTTTTATTATTACTATGCAGCACATGTGTGTTTGGCCCGTCGAGTGAAACTCGGAGGAAGAGGAATCACTCGGAAGGAGAAGAAGGGAGAGCAGTCACGGGGCCCCTCTTATTGATGGTGTATATTCTTTTTCTGGTGATGTTGACTGTTGTGCAGGTTTTGGAGCAGGAGGTGCGAGCGAGCGAGCGAGTCGAGCGAGGCCGAGAATGAGAGAGATTTGTTTTTTTGTGAGAGGGACAAGGATCCAGAAGGACCCAGACTTCCAATACGCATCCTGATGCGTCTTCTCTTGACAAAGAAGATGGCTGGGAGTTGGCGTACCTATTGCACGTGACTTGTGCTCACTCAAGTGTGGGACCACACGCGTGGGCACCACACGTAAGTGACAGACCTGTTGGTGTAAAAACTCGGTTGATTATTATAGTGCATTAGAACAAAGTTTCCTATGGATTCAAGGGTAGGAAATCCAAAGTTAACTCATTTACATGACATTATTTTTTCCATGAAGCAAAGTTAACACTATCAATTGGTACATTTTGAGTGACTAAGAAGGATCAATGCTTACTTATTCGTTTAATTTCACAAAAACTTGTCTAAATCTTGTTCAAACCTAGGATTTGACCAAGATTCAAATGGGGATAAAAAAAACAGAAAAATGAAAAACCAAATCACATAGTAAGCATTCAAGTTGATAAACAAGGTCTAGACATATTCAAACCAGACAAATCATGTATCTATACCCCTAACCCTAAACTCTGTCTTATGAAGTCAAATGTGAAGAGAAGTGGTTTTGGGTTTGGGGGTATATATACATGATTTTTATTGTTTAAATATATATAGACTTTGTTGATCAACATGAATGCTTACTGACATAAGAAGTTTATGTGCTTTGGTGTTTCATTTTTTTGATTTCTTTGAATTTTATGCCCATTTGAATCTTGGTCAAATCCTAGGTTTGACAAAGATTTAAACAAGGTGAAACATGAAAATGAAAAAGTAAGCTTGGATCCTTCTTAGTCACTCCAAAATGAAGCTTTTGGGAGGTTTTTGAAATTTCATGAAACCCAAAACCACTTCGCCATGCTTGACTTCATAAGACAACGTTTAGGGTTAGGGGGTAGATACATGATTTTTTGGTTTGAATATGTCTAGACTTCGTTGATCAACTTGAATGCTTAGTATATTACATAATAAGACTATGTGGTTTGGTTTTTGATTTTCTTGATTTTGTTTGATTTTTTATGACCATTTGAATCTTGGTCAAATCCTAGGTTTGACCAAGATTTAAACAAGTTTAAAACATGAAAATGAAAAAGTAAGCATGGATCCTTCTTAGTCATGACAATGAGTTAACTTGGCTTTACTACCCTTGATGAATCCATAGGAAACTTTTTGTACTAATGCAGTATAATATTCTGGTTTGAATATGTCTAGACCTTGTTTATCAACTTAATTTGAAAGACATACAAGTTATAGCACACATAGTGCATACATTTTCACACATACTGCACTAGATGCTAACCCCCTATAGTTTGAGGCCATTTGGATGAGGTCGAAAAAATTCTTGGATTAGAATCGTGTTGTTCGAACCCCGTAGTTGGATTTTTTGAACCCTTGATCTTTAGAACTGGGCAAAACCCAAGTTTAACCATGCAAGATTCAAATGGCCCTAAAAATTCAGAAAAAAATCAAAAGAATGAAAAACCAAAGCACATATATAGCATTCTTATGTCATATGTATAGTAAGCATTCAAGTTGATAAACAAGGTCTAGACATATATATTCAAACCAGAAAAATCATGTATATATCTACCCCTAAAACCCTAATTAAACTATGTCTTATGAAGTCAATCATGTAGAGAAGTGGTTTTGGGTTTCAAATATGGAAATTTCAAGAACCTCCCAAAAGTCATTTTAGAGTGACTAAGAAGGATCCAGGCTTATCTTTTCATTTCATGTTTTAAACTTGTTTAAATCCTGTCAAACCTAGGATTTGACCAAGATTTATGGGCATAAAATTCAAAAAAATCAGAAAATAAAAAACCAAAGCACATAAGCATATTCAAGTTGATAAACAAGGTTTGGACATATTCAAACCATACATGTATCTACCCCTAACCCTAAACTCTGTCTTATGAAGTCAAGCATGAAGAGAAGTGGTTTCGGGTTTCAAACATGGAAATATCAAAAACCTCCCAAAAACTTCATTTTAGAGTGACTGAGAAGGATACATGCTTCCCTTTTCATTTTCATGTTTTAAACTTGTTTAAATCTTGGTCAAACCTAGAATTTGACAAGATTCAAATGGGCATCAAAATTCAAAAATATAAGAAAAAGAAAAACCAAAGCAATTGTTTTCTTATGTCATATAGTAAGCATTAAAGTTGATAAACAAGGTCTAGACATATTCAACCAGACAAATCATGTATCTATACCCCTAACCCTAAACTCTGTCTTATGAAGTCAAGCATGTGAAGAGAAGTGGTTTGGGTTTCAAACATGGAAATTTCAAAACCTCCAAAAGCTTCATTTTAGAGTGACTAAGAAGGATACATGCTTCCCTTTTCATTTTCATGTTTTAAACTTGTTTAAATTATCTTGGTCAAACCTAGGATTCGACATGATTCAAATGGGCATCAAAATTAAAAAAAAACAGAAAAAGGAAAAACCAAAGCAATAGTTTTCTTATATATGTCATATAGTAAGCATTAAAGTTGATAAACAAGGTCTAGATATATCCAAACCAGACAAATCATGTATCTACCCCCGGCCTGTCGATCTTATGAAGCTAGTCTACTAGCATGAAGGGAACTCATTTTCGGTTTCAAACATAGAAATTACAAGAACATCCCAAAAGCTTCTCCATTTTAGAGTGACTACGAAGGATACTGACTTCCCTTTTCATTTTCATGTTTTAAACTTGTTTAAATCTTGGTCAAACCAAGGATTTGACCAAGATTCAAATGGGCCTAAAAATTTAGAAAAAATTCAAAAGAGAATGAAAAACCAAAGCACATAGCATTCTTATGTCATATGTATAGTAAGCATTCAAGTTGATAAACAAGGTCTAGACATATTCAAACCAAAAAATCATGTATATATCTACCCCTAACCCTAAACTGATCTGTCGATCTTATGGAAGTCAATCATGAAGAGAAGTGGTTTTGGGTTCCAAACATGGAAATTTCAAGAACATCCAAAAGCTTCATTTTAGAGTGACTAAGAAGGATCCATGCTTACTTACTCATTTTCACGTGTTAAACTTGTCTAAATCTTGGTGAAACCTAGGATTTGACCAAGATATGATTCAAATGCGCAGAAAATTAAAAAAATCAGAAAAATTAAAAACCAAAGTACATAGTCTTCTTATGTCATATAGTAGCATATTCAAGTTGATAAACAAGGTTTGGACATATTCAAACCATACAAATCATGTATCTATACCCCCTAACCCTAAACTTTTTCTTATGAAGTCAAGCATGAAGAGAAGTGGTTTGGGTTTCAAAGATGGAAATTTCAAAAACCTCCAAAAACTTCATTTTAGACTGAGAAGTTAGCATTAAAGTTGATAAACAAGGTTTAGACATATTCAAACCAGACAAATCATGTATCTACCCTAACCCTAAACTCTCGGTCTTATGAAGTCTAGCATGAAGAGAATCGTTTTGAGTTTCAAACGTTTAAGCCAAAAGCCCCCATTTCAAATATTTCAAACTTATTCAAAGTTGGTTCAAATTTGAAAGACATACAAGTTATAGCACACATAGTGCATACATTTTCACACATACTGCACTAGATGCTAACCCTATAGTTTGAGGCCACTTGGATGAGGTCGAAAAAGTTCTTGGATTAGAATCGTGTTGTTCGAACCCCGTAGTTGGATTTTTTGAACCTTGATCTGTAGTACTACAAAACCCTAGTTTAACCTATTTAATTATAGATTCGTATATCGATTTTTCTACCTTTTTATTATTACTATGCTGCAGATGTGGGTTTGCCCGTCGAGTGAAACTCGGAGGAAGAGGGATCACTCGGAAGGAGAAAAGAGCAGAGCATTATGGTGTCTCCCCTTTTTCGGGTGATGATGATGATGTTGTTGTGCAGGTTTGTCAGTGCGCGGGACGTAGCGAGCGTAGCGAGCGAGCCAAAATCGAGCGAGGCCGAGAATGAGATAGATTTGTTTTTTTTTGTGAGAGGGACAACCGAAGGATCCAGAAGGACCCACGGACTTCCAATACGCATCCTGATGCGTCTTCTCTTGACAAAGAAGATGGCTGGAGTTGGCGTACCTATTGCACGTGACTTGTGCTCACTGAAGTGTGGGACCTCACGCGTGGGCACCACACGTAAGTGACAGACTGTTGGTGTAAAAACTCGGTTGATTATAATAGTGCATTAGAACAAAGTTTCCTATGGATTCAAGGGTAGGAAATCCAAGTTAACTCATTTACATGACATTATTTTTTCCATGAAGCAAAGTTAACACTATCAATTGGTACATTTTGGAGTGACTAAGAAGGATCAATGCTTACTTATTCGTTTAATTTCACGTGTTAAACTTGTCTAAATCTTGTTCAAACCTAGGATTTGACCAAGATTCAAATGGGCAGAAAATAATTAAAAAACAGAAAAATGAAAAACCAAATCACATAGTCTTCTTATCTCATATAGTAAGCATTCAAGTTGATAAACAAGGTCTAGACATATTCAAACCAGACAAATCATGTATCTATACCCCTAACCCCTAAACTCTGTCTTATGAAGTCAAGCATGTGAAGAGAAGTGGTTTTGGGTTTCAAACATCGAAATTTCAAAAACCTCCCAAAAGCTTCATTTTAGAGTGACTAAGAAGGATACATGCTTCCCTTTACATTTTCATGTTTTAAACTTGTTTAAATTATCTTGGTCAAACCTAGGATTTGACGAAGATACAAATGGGTGGGCACAAAATTCAAAAATCAGAAAAATGAAAAACCAAATCACATAGTCTTCTTATGTCATATCGTAAGCATTCAAGTTGATAAACAAGGTCTAGATATATCCAAACCAGACAAATCATGTATCTACCCTGTCGATCTTATGAAGTCTAGCATGAAGGGAAGTCGTTTTGGGTTTCAAACATTGAAATTTAAAGAACATCCCAAAAGCTTCATTTTAGAGTGACTAAGAAGGATACGGACTTCCCTTTTCATTTTCATGTTTTAAATTTGTTTAAATCTTGGTCAAACCAAGGATTTGACCAAGATTCAAATGGCCCTAAAAATTGAAAAGAATGAAAAACCAAAGCACATAACATTCTTATGTCATATGTATAGTAAGCATTCAAGTTGATATACAAGGTCTAGACATATATATTCAAACCTAGGATTTGACTAAGATTCAAATGGGCATAACAAATTCAAAAAACAAAAACCAAACACATAGTCTTCTGATGTCATATAGCAAGCATTCAAGTTGATAAACAAACTTGTTTAAATCATGGTCAAACCTAGGATTTGACCAAGATTCAAATGGGCATATGATTAATCCTTTCAGGAGTGTTGGGCCTCCAAGAGCAGAGGTTTGTGGAACAGCAGCAAGTTTTCCCTTAAGTGGATCACCCAAGGTTTATCGAACTCAGGGAGGAAGAGGTCAAAGATATCCCTCTCATGCAACCTGCAACCACAAAGCAAGAAGTCTCTTGTGTCCCCAACACACCTAATAGGTGCACTAGTTCGGCGAAGAGATAGTGAAATACAAGTGGTATGAATGAATATGAGCAGTAGCAACGGTGCCAGAAAATAGCTTGCTGGCGTGTAGTTGATGGTGGTAGTATTGCAGCAGTAGTAACACAGTAAAACAGTAAACAAGCAGTAGTAACTCAGCAGTATTTAGGAACAAGGCCTAGGGATTACACTTTCACTAGTGGACACTCTCAACATTGATCACATAACAGAATAGATAAATGCATACTCTACACTTTTGTTGGATGATGAACACATTGCGTAGGATTACACGAACCCTCAATGCCGGAGTTAACAAGCTCCACAATAATGCTCATGTTTAAGTAAGTGTAAGATAGATCAAAAGACTAAACCAAGTACTAGCATAGCATGCACACTGTCACCTTCATGCATATGTAGGAGGAATAGATCACATCAATATTATCATAGCAATAGTTAACTTCACAATCTACAAGAGATCATGATCATAGCATAAACCAAGTACTAACACGCATTGTCACCTTTGCACACATGCGGAGGAATAAAACTACTTTAATAACACATCACTAGAGTAGCACATAGATAAATTGTGATACGATGCACATTGCAATCATAAAGAGATATAAATAAGCACTTCACTACGCTCTTCAACAGTGAATAAGTACTTCGTGAAATATAGCCTAAGAGACCCACACGGTGCACACACTGTCACCTTTACACACGTGGGACAAGGAGTCTCCTGAGATCACATAAGTAAAACCCACTTGACTAGCATAATGACATCTAGATTACAAGCATCATCATATGAATCTCAATCATGTAAGGCAGCTCATGAGATTATTGTATTGAAGTACATAGGAGAGAGATGAACCACATAGCTACCTACGCCCCGAGCTCGATGGAGAACTACTCCCTCCTCATGGGAGCAGCAGCGGTGATGAAGATGGCGGTGGAGATGGCAGCGGTGTCGATGGAGGCCTTACGGGGGCACTTCCCCCTCCGAGGGTGCCGGAACAGAGACTCCTGTCCCCCAGATCTTGGCTTCGCGGCGGCGGCTCTGAACTTTTCTCGTATCGTGGCCTTAGGTTTCGAGGGGGCTTTAAATAGGCGAAGAGGCGAGAGGGGTCAACGAGGCGACGACACCATAGTGGCGCGGCCGGCCTGGGCCGCGCCACCATGTCATCTGGGCCCACCAGGCCCCCCTCTGGCGCTCTCGGGTGTTCGGATGCTTCCCGGGCAAAATAGGAACACATGCGTTCGTCCAATTAGAATATTTCGTTACTAGGATTTTGAAACCAAAAACAGCAGAAAACAGGAAATGGCACTTCGGCATCTTGTTAATAGTTAGTTCCAGAAAATGCACAAATATGACATATAATGTGCATAAAACATGTAGGTATCATCAATAAAGTAGCATGGAACATAAGAAATTATCGATACGTTGGAGACGTATCATCCCCAAGCTTAGTTCGCTCGTCCCGGGCGGTAAAACGATAACAAAGATAATTTCTGAAGTGACATGCCATCATAATCTTGATCATACTATTTGTAAGCATATGTAATGAATGCAGCGATCAAAGCAAAGGTAATGACATGAGTAAACAACTGAATCATAAAGCAAAGACTTTTCATGAATAGTACTTCAAGACAAGCATCAATAAGTCTTGCATAAGAGTTAACTCATAAAGCAATAAATCAAAGTAAAGGTATTGAAGCAACATAGGAAGATTAAGTTTCAGCGGTTGCTTTCAACTTATAACATGTATATCTCATGGATATTGTCAACATAAAGTAATATAACAAGTGCAATATGCAAGTATGTAGGAATCAATGCACGGTTCACACAAGTGTTTGCTTCTTAAGGTGGAAGGAGATAGGTAAACTGACTCAACAATAAAAGTAAAGAATGGTCCTTCAAAGAGGAAAGCATCGATTGCTATATTTGTGCTAGAGCTTTGGTTTTGAAAACATCAAGAGAGTATAAAAGTAAAGTTTTGAGAGGTGTTTGTTGTTGTCAACGAATGGTAATGGGCACTCTAACTACCTCATCAACCAGACTTTCAAGAGCGGCTCCCATGAAGGACGTTATCTCTACCAGCAAGGTAGATCATCCCTCTTCTCTTTTGTTTACACATGTACTTTAGTTTAGTTTTTCTTTATTTATGGATGACACTCCTCCCAACCTTTTGCTTACACAAGCCATGGCTAACCGAATCCTCGGGTGCCTTCCAACATTCACATACCATGGAGGAGTGTCTATTTAAGAAATTAAGTTGCTTACTGATGAATCAGAGCAAAACATGTGAAGAGAATTATTAATACAAGTTAATTAATTGAGGCTGGGAACCCATTGCCAGCTCTTTTGCAAAATTATTGGATAAGCGGATGAAGCCACTAGTCCATTGTGAAAGTCTGTCAAAAGTAAATGACAAGATCGAAAGATAAAACACCACATACTTCCTCATGAGCTATAAAACATTGACACAAATAAGAGGTAATAAATTTTGAATTGTTTAAAGGTAGCACTCAAGCAATTTACTTTGGAATGGCGGAGAAATACCATGTAGTAGGTAGGTATGGTGGACACAAATGGCATAGTGGTTGGCTCAAGGATTTGGATGCATGAGAAGTATTCCTCTCGATACAAGGCTTAGGCTAGCAAGGTTATTTGAAACAAACACAAGGATGAAACGGTGCAGCAAAACTCACATAAAGGCATATTGTAAACATTATAAGACTCTACACCGTCTTCCTTGTTGTTCAAATAAATACTAGAAATTATCTAGACCTTAGAGAAACCAATTATGCAAACCAAATTTTAGCATGCTCTATGTATTTCTTCACTAATAGGTGCAAAGTATATGATGCAAGAGCTAAACATGAACACAACAATTGCCAAGTATCACATTACCCAAGACATTTTAGAATTACTACATGTAGCATTTTCCAATTCCAACCGTATAACAATTTAACGAAGAAGAAACTTCGCCATGAATATTATGAGCTAAGAACACATGTGTTCATACGAACCAGCGGAGCGTCTCTCTCCCACACAAGGATGAACTTATTCAGAGAACTAAGATAACAAAACAAAAACAAAAATAAAAGCACACAGACGCTCCAAGTAAAATACATAGATGTGATTGAATAAAAATATAGTTTCACTAGAAGAAACCTGATAAGTTGTCGATGAAGAAGGGGATGCCTTGGGCATCCCCAAGCTTAGGTCTTGAGTCTTCTTAAAATACAGGGATGAACCACCGGGCATCCCCAAGCTTAGACCTTTCACTCTTCTCGATCACATTATATCACCCTCTTCTATTGACCCTTGAAAACTTCTGCCACACCAAACTTCAAGCAAACTCATTAGAGGGTTAGTGCATAATAAAATTCACATGTTCAGAGGTGACACAATCATTCTTAACACTTCTGGACATTGCACAAAACTTCTGAAAGTTAATGGAACAAAGAAACTCATTCAACTTAACAAAAGCGGCAATGCGAAATAAAAGGCAGAATCTGTCAAAAACAGAACAGTCCGTAAAGACGAATTTTAAGATGGCACCAGACTTGCTCAAATGGAAAAACTCAAAACTAATGAAAGTTGCGTACATATCTGAGGATCACGCTCGTAAATTGGCAGATTTTTCGAATTTTCTACAGAGAACTGTGCCCAGATTCGTGACAGACAGCAATGCTGTTTCTGCGCAGCGATCCCAAATATAACATCAACTTTGACATAGAAACTTTACTTGGCACAAAAACATTGTAACATCCCAGATTTTTCAAAAAGTTAAAAACTTGCATGCATTCATGGCATCTGTGCATTTGCTCATTTTCACATAAAATGATAAGCAACATATGACATAACTATAGCCTATTACCCTAGTACAAACTTTATTTCTTCTACTTTGCAAACTGGTGAAAACCTTGTCCCTTTTTGTCTAAAACAAATCCTCTGAATTTTACAAAAATTTCGAGACAAGTTTGAACTCATTTGGATTAATAAAACAAAAGTTATGATGAAAACAGTGAAAATGAAAAAGAAAAGAACAAAAAAAAAAAGAGAAAACGGTTGGATTTGAATCGGAGCCAGCCCGACCGCAGCCGGCTCGGCCTGCCAAACACGGCGCGCTTCAACCTCTCCCTCTATTTTTTTCCTTCACTCATGACCAGCGGGACCCACATGTCAGCCGGGCCCACACGTCGGCGTCGTCTTCTTCCCCGTGTCGTGGGACTGCTCTCCACCGTCGCCCTAACCCTACACGGGAGCGGACGATCTCCACCGTCCGAGCGCCCTCACGTCCGTGCCTCGCCTATTTAAAGCCCCGGACCGCCGCCTTTTTCCCCGGACCGCGCCGCACGCGCCACCGCCTATTGCTCGACGATTGCGACTCGCCGCCTCCCGGTGTGGGTCGCCGCCTAGCCCGCCTTTTCGCGCGCATACCACCAACTTCGCCGCCGCGTCGCCGCACCGCGTACCTCCTCCGCCGCCGCCAGATCCAGCCGTCGCGCCCCGTCATGAACGAGCCCCGCCGTCTTCCTAACCCGGCGGCAGTGAGCTCCCTCTCCCCTTTTATTTTCTTTTATTTTTCTTTTGCTTTTAGATCCGTGCCGTAGGTTAGATCAACGATCACGGCAGTGATCCGCCGAACCGTTTGGACCAATCAGGTCGCCGCGTGGCGCAGTCAGCCCCCGCCCGCAGATCTAGTCAAACACGTTGATTTCGAAATTTGAATCTCAGATTTGCTGTCCAACTTGTAAAATTCGTATAAAATCAACCGTAGGGCCAAATTTTACAAACTTTATAGTTTTGGAAAGCTTACAGTATGTACTACACGTTTATGCAATAATATAGCATAGGTACTGTGATAGTTTTCGTATTAAAATTCAGATAGAGAATTTGACTATTGTACACTATAAAAATTATATAAAATAATCTACCGGGCCAAATTTTATAAATTTGTACTTTCTGGAATCCTTAGAATATGTACTACAGTATGGTATGGGATTTGTACAACTTTGATACGTGCACAAACTTGCTTTAATAAAATCTATTCAAATCAGTAATTCAGTCATAATTCAAATTCTATAAATGATTTTCGAGTAATTCCAATTGCTGTGCCTTTGTATTACTGTAACCTATCCAGGGAGGTCAAAATCATATTTTTACAACACATAATGCTTACAGTAGCTAATTAATAAGGTTGTATGTGTTAAGTAGATACTCGATTAGTGGTTTTTCTAAATCAAATTAAATGCCCAGAATATGTTATTAACATTGCACATATCAGAGAACACATAATGCAGCACTTACACACTACCTCTCTTGTGAAGTTAAATTGTTGCATAGCATGCATGCATACATGTCTATGTTTGTCATATCGAATGTTTGTTTATTCTTGTTGTGCTTGTTTGATTAGTTTGTGGAGAAGATCAAGGTGGTGCTTGTGATTGCTGTGCTTGTGCGGGTTGCTTTGATCAAGGCAAGTGACGCTCAATTCCTACCTATTTTATTAAGCATTAGTGTTTTTCAAACTAGTATGCATGGTAGGATTTTGTTTTCGAAAGTTATGCTATGCTTATCAATCCTAGTAGTGTGTAGCCACCCTTGAGCCCTTGCTAGATTTTAGTTTGCCTAGCAATAACAAAGTGCCACTGCTGTTTTGATCAACTTGGATTGAGAGTATTGAGAATTAAAAATTAACGACTTTAATGAATCACCTGGGTGGATTGATTGTGTGGTGGGCGGCTGCTCAGGGCTCCGACCCTGGCGAGACCAGTGGCAGGTGGGTACCTGAGAGCGCGCAGTGAATAGTGGTTGCCCTAGACTGCACCTCTGGTTTTCACCAGGGGATCGTGCGGGGGTTTATTATCTGTAATGGTTTTAAGCCTGTGAGTTTCACTTGTGGATGGCCACCCAGGATTAAAGAGATTACTATGTCGTCCATGTTTTAGTTAGCTTCCAGTGCAGCCTTATGGTATTATGGGCTCTGCCGGGATTAAGTAAGTTGTGAGGTCAAACTTGTTGCTAGACATGATGATGGGGCTTGCAACCCAACGGGAACGGGTCTAGCTAGTTATGGTGGAAACCTCCTTCTGAAAGATCTTGTCTCATTTCTTCTCTTGGGAAGGGTGGGTCGTAAGGTGAAAGTGCACAACCTCTCGAGAGTTAAACCTAAGATCTTAGCCGTGTCCCCGGTTATGGACAATTTGAGCTTTCTAGGCAGGGAATGTACGGAAGAATCTCATCATTGTTTTCTGAATGAGTTAAAATTTGAGTAGCAACTGTCGGATAGTACATGGGAGATGTAACCATGATACTGTTTATGACAATTACGGGTTTTGCAAAATGTTTTGTTTTAAATAAAATGTAGGATAAAATTGGCTTTATGCAAATTTGCCTAAACTCCACTTGCCAAATATCATGTAGATAGTCATGCCCAAAACTACCACCATATAAGTGTCATTTGCCAGTACATCATTGTACTGACCTCCATTCGTGGGGCTGCATATTCAAACGTGCAGGTTCGTCTGAAGAGGATTACTAGGTAGGATCTCGAGTCTACATTCCAACATGTCTGCCTGTGGCGCATGAAGATGATGGAGGCTCATTGAAGTTTACTTTCCGTTGTGTTTGCTTTGAACATTTATATTTGAGCTAGTCCAAGAGACTATGCAAGTTGTAAGACTTTATTTTATTTCCTGTGGATCTACGTTGTAGAAATTTTGATACTATTGCTATGATTACTTCATTTGAAATGTGTGTGCTATCAGTGATCCCGGGAATAGCACTATACACAGGTATCTTGCCTTTATTTAAAAGGTAGGGTGCTACAAAATGGTATCAGAGCATAGTGTTGCCTGTAGGATCGAGACCCTAGGATTTGGAAAACCATAGGATACAAACCTATTTAAATTATAATTATAAAAATCTTAATTCTTCACTTATCTATTCATTTGGTTCTATTCTAACCTCATCTCACTTTTCGAAATATAGATGGGCACCTTCACCAAGCTCTGGGTCCCTTACCCCGAGGACGACACCCCTTTCAGTGACACGCTGTCCCGGGTGTGCAGGTCTCTGAGTATACGCGCACCCATGTTCCGCGGGAGAGCCGTGATATCTGATGTACACACCGTGGAACGCTGGGAGATCGAGACCACCATTGAGGGACGTCTTGTTCAGCCGACTACCGACACCGTGGTCTACCTGAAGACGTATCCAGATTGGGAGGATGGAGTAGTGATGGCAATGCAGGAGGCATTAGCACGCATCGTCTACAGGTACAGGAACGATATTGATGAGGATTCGGACATCCAGCACTTTGGACATCGCAGCTCCGCGGGATTTTGCATCAGGACTAAGGGAAATCGTGAAGGCATGACATGGACGGCAATCCAGTTCGAGGACATGGAGAGGTACGCCCAGAAGATGGAGCATCACCTGCGCCTTGAGATGAAAGATTGTGACCTAATCAAGCAAATCCTTCAGGAGAACAATCTGAAGTATTATGAGATGAAGGAGCAGAGGGATGAACTAGATGCTGAGGTTGCTCAACTCAAGACGGACAATGAAAAGCTACAGGATGAGACCTTCAAACAGCAGGCGATAATCTTAGCTCTACAGGCGCAGTGCGCGCATCTAGTCAAACAGATACCGTCATCGCCACCCCACCCAGTTACTCAGGAGACGCTAATTGAAGAGGAGAACACCTTGAAGAGGAAGGCAACTGAGGAAGGAAGCCCACTATCTCACGATGGAGCGGTCAAGAGACGCTAGAAGACCCCTTTAGATTTTAGGATTTAGTACGCTCTTTTGTATTGTCCTACTATTTGATGTAAGGCAGTACCGTATATCTTAGTCGTATTTTCGAAAACTCGATAAGTTTAAGTAAAGTTTGGAATTTCTAGTTTTTCAGTGTTTGTGTTTGGTTGTGTGCCTTGTTTGTGCATGGGTAGGAAACTTTACTCCCTAGATCTGTCTATCTTGTTTCTCATCTATGCTAAAACAACCCCAGATGCCGCCAAGACGTGATCCAACTCAGGAAGCACTGCAACAGATGATGACAGCTCAGGCACAACTCATGCAGATGATGACCCAATTCATCCAAACCACCCAGAACAACAACAACAATCCACCACCGCCACCACCACCACCACCACCACCTCCACCACCACCCCCACCCCCAGTGGATAGACTCGCCAGATTCCTGAGGCTTAGACCAGTCAAGTTCTCCAGTGCCACTGAACCAATAGTAGCTGATGATTGGCTTCGTTCTGTCAGCAAGGACTTAGTCACCTGTGAGTGCACCGAGGCTGAGAAGATTAGGTTCACCGCTCATCTGCTGGAAGGACCTGCTGCAATGTGGTGGGAGACTTATCAACTTACCCATCCAATAGATGGCTTAGACTGGGAAACCTTCAAGGAGGGATTTCGTACTGCCCACATCTCCTCGGGCATTATGAATCTCAAGAGAGATGAATTCCGTAGTCTGAGGCAGGGTGGAAGGACTCTGAAGGAATACATGGATGACTTCTGTGCTTTGGCAAGGTATGCCCCAGAGGACATTGACACTGATGCTAAGAGGAAGGAGAAGTTCCTCAATGGACTTAAAGGTGAACTGAAGATTCCCTTGTCTGTAGCTTACGCACCCAGTTACCAGTCCCTACTTGATCAAGCCATCACCCTGGACAATAATATCAAGAAGGAGGAGAACCGTAAGAGGAAGTTTGGCAATAGTAAGAATCACACTGAGCCATTCCACAAGAAGCACCATTCTTCTGATGGGAATGGAAGTCACAACTCACACAATCATAATGGTAATTTCGAAAAGGGAATGGCAACAACTACAATGGTCATAGGCACAATGAAGGATTCAAGGGAGACCATTCCAATGGTAATCACAATGGAAACAATGGCCGTCACAATGGGGGTAACGGACACCACAATGGAAATAACGGCCAGCACCGTCACAATCTGAGAGACTTGTCCACTATCACCTGCTTCAAGTGCAAGAAGACTGGACATTTTTCCTCTAACTGCCCGGAGAATAAGCCTGTTGAAGCCACTAAACCCAATCCATTCCAGAAGGGACAGGCGAACCACCTCAATGTGGAGGAAGTGGTGAATGAACCTAACACTGTGATGGGTATGTCTCCACTCAACTCGTTACAGCATTAGTTTTAATTGATAGTGGCGCATCGCATTCATTCATATCAATAGTTCGATTTACATCCCAATTGCATATTGGTGATATTAGGCTAAACATCTTAAGGGGGTTAGCCTAGATCAGATACCCATGGTAAAGGAATACTCACGCCAAGACTATATAGTTCTGCAAGGTCCAGTGGAGTCACCATAGTGAGGAAGAGGCAACTTGGGAAGGTGGAGAAAACCTTCGAGAATAACACCCACACCTAATTGCTAGCCTTTCCGAAGCACGAGGACGTGCTTCATCTTAAGGGGTAGTCTGTAACATCCCAGATTTTTCAAAAAGTTAAAAACTTGCATGCATTCATGGCATCTGTGCATTTGCTCATTTCACATAAAATGATAAGCAACATATGACATAACTATAGCCTATTACCCTAGTACAAACTTTATTTCTTCTACTTTGCAAACTGGTGAAAACCTTGTCCCTTTTGTCTAAAATAAATCCTCTGAATTTTACAAAAATTTTGAGACAAGTTTGAACTCATTTGGATTAATAAAACAAAAGTTATGATGAAAACAGTAAAAAGAAAATGAAAAGAAAAGAACAAAAAAAAAGAGAAACGGTTCGGACTGACCGAACTGGGCCAGCCCGACCGCACCGGCCCGCTCGGCCTGCCAAACACGGCCCGCGCGACCGAACCGCCTCTCCTCTATTTTTTTCCCTTCACTCACTGACCAGCGGGACCCACATGTCAGCCGGGCCCACACGTCAGCGTCGTCTTCTTCCCCGTGTCCAGGCCGGACTCTGCCTCCACCGTCGCCCTAACCCTACACGGGAGCGGACGATCTCCACCGTCCGAGCCGCCCTCGACGTCCGTGCCTCCGCCTATTTAAAGCCCCGGACCCCCGCCGCCTTTTTCCCCCAGACCGCGCCGCCTCTAGCGCCGCCAGCCGCCGCCTATTGCTCGACGGAGCTGCAGCTACCGCCGCCGCCTCCAGCCGAGCAGCGCCGCCGCCCTAGCCCGCCTTTCGCCGCGCCGCCACCACCAAACTCGCCGCCGCGTCGCGCCCGCCGCGGCCTCCTCGCGCGCCAGATCCCGCCGTAACGCCGCCCGTCGCCGAGCCGCCGCGCCGTCTTCCCCAACCCGGCCGGAGTGAGCTCCTCTCCCCTTTTATTTTCTTTTATTTTTCTTTTGCTTTTAGATCCGTGCCGTAGGTTTAGATCCAACGGATCACGGCAGTGATCCGGCCGAACGGTTTGGACCAATCAGGTCGCGCGCGTGGCGCGCAGTCAGCCCGCCAGTCAGATCTAGTCAAACAGTTTGATTTCGAAATTTGAATCTCAGATTTGCTGTCCAACTTGTAAAATTCGTATAAAATCAACCGTAGGGCCAAATTTTACAAACTTTATAGTTTTGGAAAGCTTACAGTATGTACTACACGTTTATGCAATAATATAGCATAGGTACTGTGATAGTTTTCGTATTAAAATTCAGATAGAGAATTTGACTATTGTACACTATAAAAATTATATAAAATAATCTACCGGGCCAAATTTTATAAATTTGTACTTTCTGGAATCCTTAGAATATGTACTACAGTATGGTATGGGATTTGTACAACTTTGATACGTGCACAAACTTGCTTTAATAAAATCTATTCAAATCAGTAATTCAGTCATAATTCAAATTCTATAAATGATTTTCGAGTAATTCCAATTGCTGTGCCATTGTGTTACTGTAACCTATCCAGGTAGGTCAAAATAATATTTTTACCACACATAATGCTTACAGTAGCTAATTAATAAGGTTGTATGTGTTAAGTAGATACTCGATTAGTGGTTTTTCTAAATCAAATTAAATGCCCAGAATATGTTATTAACATTGCACATATCAGAGAACACATAATGCAGCACTTACACACTACCTCTCTTGTGAAGTTAAATTGTTGCATAGCATGCATGCATACATGTCTATGTTTGTCATATCGAATGTTTGTTTATTCTTGTTGTGCTTGTTTGATTAGTTTGTGGAGAAGATCAAGGTGGTGCTTGTGATTGCTGTGATTGTGTGGGTTGCTTTGATCAAGGCAAGTGACGCTCAATTCCTACCTATTTTATTAAGCATTAGTGTTTTTCAAACTAGTATGCATGGTAGGATTTTGTTTTCGAAAGTTATGCTATGCTTATCAATCCTAGTAGTGTGTAGCCACCCTTGAGCCCTTGCTAGATTTTAGTTTGCCTAGCAATAACAAAGTGCCACTGCTGTTTTGATCAACTTGGATTGAGAGTATTGAGAATTAAAAATTAACGACTTTAATGAATCACCTGGGTGGATTGATTGTGTGGTGGGCGGCTGCTCAGGACTCCGACCCTGGCGAGACCAGTGGCAGGTGGGTACCTGAGAGCGCGCAGTGAATAGTGGTTGCCCTAGACTGCACCTCTGGTTTTCACCAGGGGATCGTGCGGGGGTTTATTATCTGTAATGGTTTTAAGCCTGTGAGTTTCACTTGTGGATGGCCACCCAGGATTAAAGAGATTACTATGTCGTCCATGTTTTAGTTAGCTTCCAGTGCAGCCTTATGGTATTATGGGCTCTGCCGGGATTAAGTAAGTTGTGAGGTCAAACTTGTTGCTAGACATGATGATGGGGCTTGCAACCCAACGGGAACGGGTCTAGCTAGTTATGGTTGAAACCTCCTTCTGAAAGATCTTGTCTCATTTCTTCTCTTGGGAAGGGTGGGTCGTAAGGTGAAAGTGCACAACCTCTCGAGAGTTAAACCTAAGATCTTAGCCGTGTCCCCGGTTATGGACAATTTGAGCTTTCTAGGCAGGGAATGTACGGAAGAATCTCATCATTGTTTTCTGAATGAGTTAAAATTTGAGTAGCAACTGTCGGATAGTACATGGGAGATGTAACCATGATACTGTTTATGACAATTACGGGTTTTGCAAAATGTTTTGTTTTAAATAAAATGTAGGATAAAATTGGCTTTATGCAAATTTGCCTAAACTCCACTTGCCAAATATCATGTAGATAGTCATGCCCAAAACTACCACCATATAAGTGTCATTTGCCAGTACATCATTGTACTGACCTCCATTCGTGGGGCTGCATATTCAAACGTGCAGGTTCGTCTGAAGAGGATTACTAGGTAGGATCTCGAGTCTACATTCCAACATGTCTGCCTGTGGCGCATGAAGATGATGGAGGCTCATTGAAGTTTATTTCCGTTGTGTTTGCTTTGAACATTTATATTTGAGCTAGTCCAAGAGACTATGCAAGTTGTAAGACTTTATTTTATTTCCTGTGGATCTACGTTGTAGAAATTTTGATACTATTGCTATGATTACTTCATTTGAAATGTGTGTGCTATCAGTGATCCCGGGAATAGCACTATACACAGGTATCTTGCCTTTATTTAAAAGGTAGGGTGCTACAAACATGATAAGGAGAGGTTGCTACAGTAGTAAACAACTTCCAAGACACAAATATAAAAAAAAGTACTGTAGCAAAATAACACATGGGTTATCTCCCAAGAAGTTCTTTCTTTATAGCCATTAAGATGGGCTCAGCAGTTTTAATGATGCACTCGCAAGAAATAGTATTTGAGGCAAAAGAGAGCATCAAGAGGCAAATTCAAAACACATTTAAGTCTAACATGCTTCCTATGCATAGGAATCTTGTAAATAAACAAGTTCATGAAGAGCAAAGTAACAAGCATAGGAAGATAAAACAAGTGTAGCTTCAAAAATTTCAGCACATAGAGAGGTGTTTTAGTAACATGAAAATTTTTACAACCATATTTTCCTCTCTCATAATAACTTTCAGTAGCAACATGAGCAAACTCAACAATATAACTATCACATAAAGCATTCTTATCATGAGTCTCATGCATAAAATAATTACTACTCCCAACATAAGCATAATCAATTTTATTAGTTGTAGTGGGAGCAAATTCAACAAAGTAGCTATCAAATATAGGAGGTATATTGTAATCATAATCAAATTTATCCTCCATAACAGGTGGTAACAAAAGACTACTATCATTATAATCATCATAAATAGGAGGCAAAGTATCATCAAAGTAAATTTTCTCCTCAATGCTTGGGGGACTAAAAATATCATGCTCATCAAAGCCGGCTTCCCCAAGCTTAGAATTTTCCATAGCATTAGCAACAATGGTGTTCAAAGCATTCATACTAATAACATTCCCATTATCATGCATATAAAGTTCCATGGGTTTTTAATTCTCTCTTCAAACACATCATGTCCTAATTCAAGATAAAGTTCATAAAGATCTCTCATATTTTTGTTGTTTTCCATTATGCCTAACTAGTGTAAACAAGAAACCAAATGTCGCAATTGCAGAGTCTAAAGAAATAGCTTCGAGTACCAACGGCGGGAATAGCTTAGTAGCCGAGATCCGGAGTGTGAGTACCCTTTCCTCCCCGGCAACGGCGCCGAAATTAGCTTGATGTCTACGTTCCCCCTCCTGTAGACAGTGTTGGGCCTCCAAGTGCGGAGGTTTGTAGAACAGCAGCAAGTTTTCCCTTAAGTGGATCACCCAAGGTTTATCGAACTCAGGGAGGAAGAGGTCAAAGATATCCCTCTCATGCAACCCTGCAACCACAAAGCAAGAAGTCTCTTGTGTCCCCAACACACCTAATAGGTGCACTAGTTCGGCGAAGAGATAGTGAAATACAAGTGGTATGAATGAATATGAGCAGTAGCAACGGTGCCAGAAAATAGCTTGCTGGCGTGTAGTTGATGGTGGTAGTATTGCAGCAGTAGTAACACAGTAAAACAGTAAACAAGCGGTAGTAACTCAGCGGTATTTAGGAACAAGGCCTAGGGATTACACTTTCACTAGTGGACACTCTCAACATTGATCACATAACAGAATAGATAAATGCATACTCTACACTTTTGTTGGATGATGAACACATTGCGTAGGATTACACGAACCCTCAATGCCGGAGTTAACAAGCTCCACAATAATGCTCATGTTTAAGTAACCTTAAGTGTAAGATAGATCAAAAGACTAAACCAAGTACTAGCATAGCATGCACACTGTCACCTTCATGCATATGTAGGAGGAATAGATCACATCAATATTATCATAGCAATAGTTAACTTCACAATCTACAAGAGATCATGATCATAGCATAAACCAAGTACTAACACGGTGCACGCACTGTCACCTTTGCACACATGCAGGAGGAATAAAACTACTTTAATAACACATCACTAGAGTAGCACATAGATAAATTGTGATACGATGCACATTGCAATCATAAAGAGATATAAATAAGCACTTCACTACGCTCTTCAACAGTGAATAAGTACTTCGTGAAATATAGCCTAAGAGACCCACACGGTGCACACACTGTCACCTTTACACACGTGGGACAAGGAGTCTCCGGAGATCACATAAGTAAAACCCACTTGACTAGCATAATGACATCTAGATTACAAGCATCATCATATGAATCTCAATCATGTAAGGCAGCTCATGAGATTATTGTATTGAAGTACATAGGAGAGAGATGAACCACATAGCTACCGGTACAGCCCCGAGCCTCGATGGAGAACTACTCCCTCCTCATGGGAGCAGCAGCGGTGATGAAGATGGCGGTGGAGATGGCAGCGGTGTCGATGGAGAAGCCTTCGGGGCACTTCCCCGCTCCGGCGGGGGTGGAACGAGACTCTGTCCCCGGATCTTGGCCCGCGACGGCGGCGGCTCTGGAACTTTACTCGTATCGTGGCTTTCTCTGTAAGGGTTTTCGATGCAGGGGCTTTAAATAGGCGAAGAGGCGGCGCAGGAGGGTCAACGAGGCGACGACACCATATGGTGGCGCGGCCAGGGCCTGGGCCGCGCCACCATGTCATCTGGCCCACCGGGCGCCCTAGCGGCTCTCGGGTGTTCGGATGCTTCCGGGCAAAATAGGAACCTGGGCGTTGATTTCGTCCAATTAGAGAATATTTCGTTACTAGGATTTCTGAAACCAAAAACAGAGAAAACGAGGCACTTCGGCATCTTGTTAATAGGTTAGTTCCGGAAAATGCACAAATATGACATATAATGTGCATAAAACATGTAGGTATCATCAATAAAGTAGCATGGAACATAAGAAATTATCGATACGTTGGAGACGTATGGGCATAATTTAAAAAAATGTAAAATCAAGGCACATAGTCTTCTTATGTCATATAGTAAGCATTCAATTAAGTTGATAAACAAGGTCTAGACATATCAAACCAGAAAATTCATGTGTCTAGCTACCCCTAACCCTAAACTCTGCACGAAGAGAAGTGGTTTTGGGTTTCAAACATGGATATTTCAAAAACCCTCCCAAAAACCTTCATTTTGGAGTTAATAAGAAGGATCAAGGCTTACTTTTTCATTTTCATGTTTTAATCTTTTTTAAATCTTTGTCAAACCTAGGTTTTGACCAATATTCAAAAGGGCATAATTTTAAAAAAATGAAATATCAAGGCACATAGTCTTCTTATGTCATATAGTAAGCATTCAATTAAGTTGATAAACAAGCTCTAGACATATTCAAACCAGAAAAATCATGATGTATCTACCCCCTATATATCCCTAAACCCTAACTTATGAAGTCAAGCATGAAGAGAAGTGGTTTTTGGTTTAAATCATGGAAATTTCAAAAACCCTCCCAAGAGCTTCATTTTGGAGTGACTAATTAAGAAGCATACATGCTTACCTTTTCATATTCATGTTTTAAACTTGTTCAAATCATTGGTCAAACCTAGGATTTGACCAAGATTCAAATGGGCATAAAAATTCAAAATAAATGAAAATAAATGAAAAACCAAGGCACGTAGTCTTCTTATGTCATATAGTAAGCATTCAATTAAGTTGATAAACAAGGTCTAGACATATTCAAACCAGAAACATCATGTATCTAGCTACCCTAGCCCTAAACTCTGTCTTATGAAGTCAAGCATGCATGAAGAGAAGTCGTGGTTTTTGGTTTCAAACATGGAAATTTTAAAAACCCTACCAAGATCTACATTTTGGAGTGACTAAGAAGGATATATGCTTAATTTTTCCTATTCATGTTTTATTAAACTTGTTTAAATCATGGTCAAACCTAGGATTTGACCAAGATTCAAATGGGCATAAAAATTCAGAAAAAACAAAAAATGGAAAATCAAGGCACATAGTCTTCTTATGTCACATTAGTAAGCATTCAATTAAGTTGATAAACAAGGTCTAGATATATTCAAACCAGAGAAATCATGTATCTACCCCTAACCCTAAACTCTATCTCATGAAGTCAAGCATGAAGATATGTGGTTTTTGGTTTAAAACATGGAAATTTCAAAAACCCTCCCAAGAGCTTCATTTTGGAGTGACTAAGAAGGATATATGCTTAATTTTTCATATTCATGTTTTCAACTTGTTTAAATCATGGTCAAACTTAGGATTTGACCAAGATTCAAATGGGCATAAAATTAAAAAAAACAATAAAATGCAAAAACCAATGCACATAGTCTTCTTATGTCATATATATAGTAAGCATTCAATTAAGTTGATAACAAGGTATAGACATATTCAAACGAGAAAAATCATGTATCAAGCTACCCCTAACCCCAAACTCTGTCTTATGAAGTCAAGCATGAAGAGAAGTAGTGGTTTTTTGGTTTCAAACATGGAAATTTCAAAAACCCGTCGAGTGAAACTCGGAGGAAGAGGGATCACTCGGAAGGAGAGAAAAAAGGAAGAGCATTATGGTGTCTCCCCTTTTTCGGGTGATGATGATGATGTTGACTGTTGTGCAGGGTTTGTCAGTGCGCAGGACGTGCGAGCGACGAGCGAGCGAGTCGAGCGAGGCCGAGAATGAGATAGATTTGTTTTTTTTGTGAGAGGGACAACCGAAGGATCCAGAAGGACCCACGGACTTCCAATACGCATCCTGATGCGTCTTCTCTTGACAAAGAAGATGGCTGGGAGTTGGCGTACCTATTGCACGTGACTTGTGCTCACTGAAGTGTGGGACCTCACGCGTGGGCACCACACGTAAGTGACAGACCTGTTGGTGTAAAAACTCGGTTGATTATAATAGTGCATTAGAACAAAGTTTCCTATGGATTCAAGGGTAGGAAATCCAAGTTAACTCATTTACATGACATTATTTTTTCCATGAAGCAAAGTTAACACTATCAATTGGTACATTTTGGAGTGACTAAGAAGGATCAATGCTTACTTATTCGTTTAATTTCACGTGTTAAACTTGTCTAAATCTTGTTCAAACCTAGGATTTGACCAAGATTCAAATGGGCAGAAAAATAATTAAAAAACAGAAAAATGAAAAACCAAATCACATAGTCTTCTTATGTCATATAGTAAGCATTCAAGTTGATAAACAAGGTCTAGACATATTCAAACCAGACAAATCATGTATCTATACCCCTAACCCTAAACTCTGTCTTATGAAGTCAAGCATGTGAAGAGAAGTGGTTTTGGGTTTCAAACATCGAAATTTCAAAAACCTCCCAAAAGCTTCATTTTAGAGTGACTAAGAAGGATACATGCTTCCCTTTACATTTTCATGTTTTAAACTTGTTTAAATTATCTTGGTCAAACCTAGGATTTGACGAAGATACAAATGGGTGGGCACAAAATTAAAAAAATCAGAAAAATGAAAAACCAAATCACATAGTCTTCTTATGTCATATCGTAAGCAATCAAGTTGATAAACAAGGTCTAGATATATCCAAACCAGACAAATCATGTATCTACCCCCTGTCGATCTTATGAAGTCTAGCATGAAGGAAGTCGTTTTGGGTTTCAAACATTGAAATTTAAAGAACATCCCAAAAGCTTCATTTTAGAGTGACTAAGAAGGATACAGACTTCCCTTTTCATTTTCATGTTTTAAATTTGTTTAAATCTTGGTCAAACCAAGGATTTGACCAAGATTCAAATGGCCCTAAAAATTCAGAAAAAAATGAAAAGAATGAAAAACCAAAGCACATAACATTCTTATGTCATATGTATAGTAAGCATTCAAGTTGATATACAAGGTCTAGACATATATATTCAAACCTAGGATTTGACTAAGATTCAAATGGGCATAACAAATTCAAAAAACAAAAACCAAACACATAGTCTTCTGATGTCATATAGCAAGCATTCAAGTTGATAAACAAACTTGTTTAAATCATGGTCAAACCTAGGATTTGACCAAGATTCAAATGGGCATAATTTTAAAAAATGTAAAATCAAGGCACATAGTCTTCTTATGTCATATAGTAAGCATTCAATTAAGTTGATAAACAAGGTCTAGACATATCAAACCAGAAAATTCATGTGTCTAGCTACCCCTAACCCTAAACTCTGCACGAAGAGAAGTGGTTTTGGGTTTCAAACATGGATATTTCAAAAACCCTCCCAAAAACCTTCATTTTGGAGTTAATAAGAAGGATCAAGGCTTACTTTTTCATTTTCATGTTTTAATCTTTTTTAAATCTTTGTCAAACCTAGGTTTTGACCAATATTCAAAAGGGCATAATTTTAAAAAAATGAAATATCAAGGCACATAGTCTTCTTATGTCATATAGTAAGCATTCAATTAAGTTGATAAACAAGCTCTAGACATATTCAAACCAGAAAAATCATGATGTATCTACCCCCTATATATCCCTAAACCCTAACTTATGAAGTCAAGCATGAAGAGAAGTGGTTTTTGGTTTAAATCATGGAAATTTCAAAAACCCTCCCAAGAGCTTCATTTTGGAGTGACTAATTAAGAAGCATACATGCTTACCTTTTCATATTCATGTTTTAAACTTGTTCAAATCTAGGTCAACAAACCTAGGATTTGACGAAGAATCAAATGGGTATAAAAAATTTAAAAACAAGCTCTAGATAAGCTCAAGTTGAAAAACAAGTTCTAGACATATTCCAACCAGAAAAATCATGTATGTACCCCCTATATATATATCCCTAAACCCTGACTTATGAAGTCAAGCATGAAGAGAAGTGGTTTTTGGTTTCAATCATGGAAATTTCAAAAACCCTCCCAAGAGCTTCATTTTGGAGTGGCTAAGAAGGATAGATACTTAATTTTTCATATTTATGTTTTAAACTAGTTTAAATCATGGTCAAACCTAGGATTTGACCAAGATTCAAATGGGCATAAAAATTCAAAATAAATGAAAATAAATGAAAAACCAAGGCACGTAGTCTTCTTATGTCATATAGTAAGCATTCAATTAAGTTGATAAACAAGGTCTAGACATATTCAAACCAGAAACATCATGTATCTAGCTACCCTAGCCCTAAACTCTGTCTTATGAAGTCAAGCATGCATGAAGAGAAGTCGTGGTTTTTGGTTTCAAACATGGAAATTTTAAAAACCCTACCAAGATCTACATTTTGGAGTGACTAAGAAGGATATATGCTTAATTTTTCCTATTCATGTTTTATTAAACTTGTTTAAATCATGGTCAAACCTAGGATTTGACCAAGATTCAAATGGGCATAAAAATTCAGAAAAAACAAAAAATGGAAAATCAAGGCACATAGTCTTCTTATGTCACATTAGTAAGCATTCAATTAAGTTGATAAACAAGGTCTAGATATATTCAAACCAGAGAAATCATGTATCTACCCCCTAACCCTAAACTCTATCTCATGAAGTCAAGCATGAAGATATGTGGTTTTTGGTTTAAAACATGGAAATTTCAAAAACCCTCCCAAGAGCTTCATTTTGGAGTGACTAAGAAGGATATATGCTTAATTTTTCATATTCATGTTTTCAACTTGTTTAAATCATGGTCAAACTTAGGATTTGACCAAGATTCAAATGGGCATAAAATTAAAAAAAACAATAAAATGCAAAAACCAATGCACATAGTCTTCTTATGTCATATATATAGTAAGCATTCAATTAAGTTGATAACAAGGTCTAGACATATTCAAACGAGAGTGACTAAGAAGGATATATGCTTAATTTTTCCTATTCATGTTTTATTAAACTTGTTTAAATCATGGTCAAACCTAGGATTTGACCAAGATTCAAATGGGCATAAATATTCAGAAAAAACAAAAAATGGAAAATCAAGGCACATAGTCTTCTTATGTCATATATATAGTAAGCATTCAATTAAGTTGATAACAAGGTCTAGACATATTCAAACGAGAAAAATCATGTATCAAGCTACCCCTAACCCCAAACTCTGTCTTATGAAGTCAAGCATGAAGAGAAGTACGTGGTTTTTTGGTTTCAAACATGGAAATTTCAAAAACCCTCTCAAGAGCTTTATTTTGGAGTGACTACGAAGGATACATGCTTAATTTTCATATTCATGTTTTAAACTTGTTTAAATCATGGTCAAACCTAGGATTTGACCAAGATTCAAATGGGCATAATTTAAAAAATATGTAAAATCAAGGCATATAGTCTTCTTATGTCATATAGTAAGCATTCAATTAAGTTGATAAACAAGGTCTAGACATATCAAACCAGAAAAATCATGTATCTACCTATATATCCCCAAACTCTGTCTTATGAAGTCAAGCATGAAGAGAAGTGGTTTTTGGTTTCAAGCATGGAAATTTCAAAAACCTCCCCAAACTTCATTTTAGAGTGACTAAGAAGGATACAAGCTTGCCTTTTCATTTTCATGTTTTAAACTTGTTTAAATTATCTTGGTCAAATCTAGGATTTGACAAGATTCAAATGGGCAAACATATGATAAGTGATGCAAATATCATTTCTAAGTGCGGGCAAACCAGAGATATGTGGTTTTTGGTTTCAAACATATTCAAACGAGAGAAATCATGTATCTACCCCCTAACACTAAACTCTGTCTCATGAAGTCAAGCGCATGCATGAAGATATGTGGTTTTTGGTTTCAAACATGGAAATTTCAAAAACCCTCCCAAGAGCTTCATTTCGAAGTGATTAATTAAGAAGCATACATGCATGCTTACTTTTTCATATTCATGTTTTAAACTTATTCAAATCTTGGTGAAACCTAGGATTTGACCAAGATTCAAATGGGTATAAAAATTTAAAAAAAACAAAAAAGGTCTTCTTATGTTATATAGTAGGCATTCAATTAAGTTGATAAACAAGTTCTAGACATATTCAAACAAGAAAAATCATGCATGTATCTACCCCTAACCCTAAACTTTGTTTCATGAAGTCAAGCATGAAGATATGTGGTTTTTGGTTTCGAATATGGAAATTCAAAAACCCTCCCAAGAGCTTCATTTTGAAGTGACTAAGAAGCATACATGCTTACTTTTTCATATTCATGTTTTTAACTTATTCAAATCTTGGTGGAACCAAGGATTTGACAAAGATTCAAATGGGTATAAAAATTCAAAAAAAAACAAGGTCTTCTCTTATGTTATATAGTAAGCATTCAATTAATTTGATAAACAAGGTCTACACATATTCAAACCAGGAAAATCATGTATCTACCACCTAACCCTAAACTCTGTCTTATGAAGTCAAGCATGCATGAAGAGAAGTGGTTTTTGGTTTCAAGCATGGAAATTTCCATGTTTGAAACCCAAAACCACTTCTCTTCATATGCTTGACTTCATATGACAGAGTTTAGCGTTAGGGGGTAGATACATGATTTTTTGGTTTGAATATGTCCAAACCTTGTTTATCAACTTGAATGTGTCGTAATATATATATGACATAAGAAGACTGCATGCTTTGGTTTTTCATTTTTTGATTTTTTTGAAATTTTAAGCCCATCTGATTCTTTGTCAAATAATAGGTTTGACCAAGATTTAAACATGTTTAAAACATGAAAATGAAAAAGGTAAGCCTCCATCCTTCTTAGTCACTCCAAAATGAAGCTTTTTGGAGGGTTTTTGAAAATTCCATGTTTGAAACCCAAAACGACTTCTCTTCGTGCTTGACTTGATAAGACAGAGTTTTGGGTTAGGGGTAGATACATGATTTTTCCGGTTTGAATATGTCTAGACCTTGTTTATCAACTTAAATGCTAACTATATGACATCAGAATGGGCATAAAAATTTAAAAAATTTAAAAATGTAAAACCAAAATTTAATTGGGAGGAAAGGGTACATGAATTACAATTAAAAAACAAGGTAACTTAAATACTTGGATGCCCCAAGATGTGTGGAAGCCCAAAACAATGGCAAAACATATCATGTGCGCATGCTGCATCCAATTCAAGTAGAACACATAGTAGGCATCGATAGTTTGACCTAAATTTGAAATCAAAGAGAAGGTGGTTAGAAAAAATCAAAATTGGCAAAGCAAAGCATGAAATCAAAAAATTGTGATGCACTCTAGCTATGAAAATTATCAAACAATGCAAACCAAAATGATTTTTTAGAGGAATACTAGTTCAACTTATTTAATTTTTTATTTGTAGGCCAAAATCAAACCCCGTAGTTGGATTTTTTTTTCAACTTGATCTGTAGTACTGGGGAAAACCCTAGTTTATAACCTATTTAATAATAGATTCGTAGTCGATTCTTTTACTTTTTTATTATTACTATGCAGCACATGTGTGTTTGCCCGTCGAGTGAAACTCGGAGGAAGAGGAATCACTCGGAAGGAGAAGAAGGGAGAGCAGTCACGGGGCCCCTCTTATTGATGGTGTATATTCTTTTTCTGGTGATGTTGACTGTTGTGCAGGGTTTGTCAGTGCGCAGGAGGTGCGAGCGAGCGAGCGAGTCGAGCGAGGCCGAGAATGAGAGAGATTTGTTTTTTTGTGAGAGGGACAACCGAAGGATCCAGAAGGACCCACAGACTTCCAATACGCATCCTGATGCGTCTTCTCTTGACAAAGAAGATGGCTGGGAGTTGGCGTACCTATTGCACGTGACTTGTGCTCACTCAAGTGTGGGACCACACGCGTGGGCACCACACGTAAGTGACAGACCTGTTGGTGTAAAAACTCGGTTGATTATTATAGTGCATTAGAACAAAGTTTCCTATGGATTCAAGGGTAGGAAATCCAAGTTAACTCATTTACATGACATTATTTTTTCCATGAAGCAAAGTTAACACTATCAATTGGTACATTTTGGAGTGACTAAGAAGGATCAATGCTTACTTATTCGTTTAATTTCACGTGTTAAACTTGTCTAAATCTTGTTCAAACCTAGGATTTGACCAAGATTCAAATGGGCAGAAAAATAATTAAAAAACAGAAAAATGAAAAACCAAATCACATAGTAAGCATTCAAGTTGATAAACAAGGTCTAGACATATTCAAACCAGACAAATCATGTATCTATACCCCTAACCCCTAAACTCTGTCTTATGAAGTCAAGCATGTGAAGAGAAGTGGTTTTGGGTTTGGGGGTATATATACATGATTTTTATTGTTTAAATATATATAGACTTTGTTGATCAACATGAATGCTTAATTACTATATGACATAAGAAGTTTATGTGCTTTGGTGTTTCATTTTTTGATTTCTTTTTTGAATTTTTATGCCCATTTGAATCTTGGTCAAATCCTAGGTTTGACAAAGATTTAAACAAGTTTGAAACATGAAAATGAAAAAGTAAGCTTGGATCCTTCTTAGTCACTCCAAAATGAAGCTTTTGGGTGGGTTTTTGAAATTTCCATGTTTGAAACCCAAAACCACTTCTTCTCTTCATGCTTGACTTCATAAGACAACGTTTAGGGTTAGGGGGTAGATACATGATTTTTCTGGTTTGAATATGTCTAGACTTCGTTGATCAACTTGAATGCTTAGTATATTACATAAGAAGACTATGTGGTTTGGTTTTTGATTTTCTTGATTTTGTTTGATTTTTTATGACCATTTGAATCTTGGTCAAATCCTAGGTTTGACCAAGATTTAAACAAGTTTAAAACATGAAAATGAAAAAGTAAGCATGGATCCTTCTTAGTCATGACAATGAGTTAACTTGGCTTTACTACCCTTGATGAATCCATAGGAAACTTTTTGTACTAATGCAGTATAATATTCTGGTTTGAATATGTCTAGACCTTGTTTATCAACTTAATTTGAAAGACATACAAGTTATAGCACACATAGTGCATACATTTTCACACATACTGCACTAGATGCTAACCCTATAGTTTGAGGCCATTTGGATGAGGTCGAAAAAATTCTTGGATTAGAATCGTGTTGTTCGAACCCCGTAGTTGGATTTTTTTGAACCCTTGATCTTTAGAACTGGGCAAAACCCAAGTTTAACCATGCAAGATTCAAATGGCCCTAAAAATTCAGAAAAAAATCAAAAGAATGAAAAACCAAAGCACATATATAGCATTCTTATGTCATATGTATAGTAAGCATTCAAGTTGATAAACAAGGTCTAGACATATATATTCAAACCAGAAAAATCATGTATATATCTACCCCTAAAACTCTAATTAAACTATGTCTTATGAAGTCAATCATGTAGAGAAGTGGTTTTGGGTTTCAAATATGGAAATTTCAAGAACCTCCCAAAAGCTTCATTTTAGAGTGACTAAGAAGGATCCAGGCTTATCTTTTCATTTCATGTTTTAAACTTGTTTAAATCCTGGTCAAACCTAGGATTTGACCAAGATTTATGGGCATAAAATTCAAAAAAATCAGAAAAATAAAAAACCAAAGCACATAAGCATATTCAAGTTGATAAACAAGGTTTGGACATATTCAAACCATACAAATCATGTATCTACCCCTAACCCTAAACTCTGTCTTATGAAGTCAAGCATGAGAAGTGGTTTCGGGTTTCAAACATGGAAATATCAAAAACCTCCCAAAAACTTCATTTTAGAGTGACTGAGAAGGTTACATGCTTCCCTTTTCATTTTCATGTTTTAAACTTGTTTAAATCTTGGTCAAACCTAGAATTTGACAAGATTCAAATGGGCATCAAAATTCAAAAAAATCAGAAAAAGAAAAACCAAAGCAATTGTTTTCTTATGTCATATAGTAAGCATTAAAGTTGATAAACAAGGTCTAGACATATTCAACCAGACAAATCATGTATCTATACCCCTAACCCCTAAACTCTGTCTTATGAAGTCAAGCATGTGAGAAGTGGTTTTGGGTTTCAAACATGGAAATTTCAAAAACCTCCCAAAAGCTTCATTTTAGAGTGACTAAGAAGGATACATGCTTCCCTTTTCATTTTCATGTTTTAAACTTGTTTAAATTATCTTGGTCAAACCTAGGATTCGACATGATTCAAATGGGCATCAAAATTAAAAAAAAACAGAAAAAGGAAAAACCAAAGCAATAGTTTTCTTATATATGTCATATAGTAAGCATTAAAGTTGATAAACAAGGTCTAGATATATCCAAACCAGACAAATCATGTATCTACCCCCGGCCTGTCGATCTTATGAAGCTAGTCTACTAGCATGAAGGGAACTCGTTTTCGGTTTCAAACATAGAAATTACAAGAACATCCCAAAAGCTTCTCCATTTTAGAGTGACTACGAAGGATACTGACTTCCCTTTTCATTTTCATGTTTTAAACTTGTTTAAATCTTGGTCAAACCAAGGATTTGACCAAGATTCAAATGGGCCTAAAAATTTAGAAAAAATTCAAAAAGAGAATGAAAAACCAAAGCACATAGCATTCTTATGTCATATGTATAGTAAGCATTCAAGTTGATAAACAAGGTCTAGACATATTCAAACCAAAAAATCATGTATATATCTACCCCTAACCCTAAACTGATCTGTCGATCTTATGGAAGTCAATCATGAAGAGAAGTGGTTTTGGGTTTCAAACATGGAAATTTCAAGAACATCCCAAAAGCTTCATTTTAGAGTGACTAAGAAGGATCCATGCTTACTTACTCATTTTCACGTGTTAAACTTGTCTAAATCTTGGTGAAACCTAGGATTTGACCAAGATATGATTCAAATGCGCAGAAAATTAAAAAAATCAGAAAAATTAAAAACCAAAGTACATAGTCTTCTTATGTCATATAGTAAGCATATTCAAGTTGATAAACAAGGTTTGGACATATTCAAACCATACAAATCATGTATCTATACCCCCTAACCCTAAACTTTTTCTTATGAAGTCAAGCATGAAGAGAAGTGGTTTTGGGTTTCAAAGATGGAAATTTCAAAAACCTCCAAAAACTTCATTTTAGAGTGACTGAGAAGTTAGCATTAAAGTTGATAAACAAGGTTTAGACATATTCAAACCAGACAAATCATGTATCTACCCCTAACCCTAAACTCGGTCTTATGAAGTCTAGCATGAAGAGAATCGTTTTGAGTTTCAAACGTTTAAGCCAAAAGCCCCATTTCAAATATTTCAAACTTATTCAAAGTTGGTTCAAATTTGAAAGACATACAAGTTATAGCACACATAGTGCATACATTTTCACACATACTGCACTAGATGCTAACCCTATAGTTTGAGGCCACTTGGATGAGGTCGAAAAAGTTCTTGGATTAGAATCGTGTTGTTCGAACCCCGTAGTTGGATTTTTTGAACCTTGATCTGTAGTACAGGGCAAAACCCTAGTTTAACCTATTTAATTATAGATTCGTATATCAATTTTTCTACCTTTTTATTATTACTATGCTGCAGATGTGCGTTTGCCCGTCGAGTGAAACTCGGAGGAAGAGGGATCACTCGGAAGGAGAGAAAAAAGGCAGAGCATTATGGTGTCTCCCCTTTTTCGGGTGATGATGATGATGTTGACTGTTGTGCAGGGTTTGTCAGTGCGCAGGACGTGCGAGCGAGCGAGCGAGTCGAGCGAGGCCGAGAATGAGATAGATTTGTTTTTTTTTGTGAGAGGGACAACCGAAGGATCCAGAAGGACCCACGGACTTCCAATACGCATCCTGATGCGTCTTCTCTTGACAAAGAAGATGGCTGGGAGTTGGCGTACCTATTGCACGTGACTTGTGCTCACTGAAGTGTGGGACCTCACGCGTGGGCACCACACGTAAGTGACAGACCTGTTGGTGTAAAAACTCGGTTGATTATAATAGTGCATTAGAACAAAGTTTCCTATGGATTCAAGGGTAGGAAATCCAAGTTAACTCATTTACATGACATTATTTTTTCCATGAAGCAAAGTTAACACTATCAATTGGTACATTTTGGAGTGACTAAGAAGGATCAATGCTTACTTATTCGTTTAATTTCACGTGTTAAACTTGTCTAAATCTTGTTCAAACCTAGGATTTGACCAAGATTCAAATGGGCAGAAAAATAATTAAAAAACAGAAAAATGAAAAACCAAATCACATAGTCTTCTTATGTCATATAGTAAGCATTCAAGTTGATAAACAAGGTCTAGACATATTCAAACCAGACAAATCATGTATCTATACCCCTAACCCCTAAACTTGTCTTATGAAGTCAAGCATGTGAAGAGAAGTGGTTTTGGGTTTCAAACATCGAAATTTCAAAAACCTCCCAAAAGCTTCATTTTAGAGTGACTAAGAAGGATACATGCTTCCCTTTACATTTTCATGTTTTAAACTTGTTTAAATTATCTTGGTCAAACCTAGGATTTGACGAAGATACAAATGGGTGGGCACAAAATTCAAAAAAATCAGAAAAATGAAAAACCAAATCACATAGTCTTCTTATGTCATATCGTAAGCAATCAAGTTGATAAACAAGGTCTAGATATATCCAAACCAGACAAATCATGTATCTACCCCCTGTCGATCTTATGAAGTCTAGCATGAAGGGAAGTCGTTTTGGGTTTCAAACATTGAAATTTAAAGAACATCCCAAAAGCTTCATTTTAGAGTGACTAAGAAGGATACAGACTTCCCTTTTCATTTTCATGTTTTAAATTTGTTTAAATCTTGGTCAAACCAAGGATTTGACCAAGATTCAAATGGCCCTAAAAATTCAGAAAAAAATGAAAAGAATGAAAAACCAAAGCACATAACATTCTTATGTCATATGTATAGTAAGGCATTCAAGTTGATATACAAGGTCTAGACATATATATTCAAACCTAGGATTTGACTAAGATTCAAATGGGCATAACAAATTCAAAAAACAAAAACCAAACACATAGTCTTCTGATGTCATATAGCAAGCATTCAATTTGATAAACAAGGTCTAGACATATTCAAACCAGAAAAATCCGGTATCTACCCCTAACCCTAAACTCTGTCTTATGAAGTCAATCACGAAGAGAAGTCGTTTTGGGTTTCAAACATGGAAATTTCAAAAACCCTCCCAAAAGCTTCATTTTGGAGTGAATAAGAAGGATCCAGGCTTACTTTTCATTTTCATGTTTTATACTTGTTTAAATCTTGGTCAAACCTAGGATTTGACCAGGATTCAAATGGGCATAACAAATTCAAAAAAATAAAAACCAAACACATAGTCTTCTGATGTCATATAGCAAGCATTCAAGTTGATAAACAAGCTAGGTCTAGACATATTCAAACCAGAAAATTCATGTATCTACCCCCTAACCCTAAACTCTATCTTATGAAGTCAAGCACGAAGAGATGTCGTTTTGGGTTTCAAACATGGAAATGTCAAAAACCCTTCCAAAAGCTTCATTTTGGAGTGAATAAGAAGTCAAGCACGAAGAGAAGTCGTTTTCATGTTTTAAACTTGCTTAAATCCTGGTCAAACCTAGGATTTGACCAAGATTCAAATGGGCATAAAATATAAAAAAAACAGAAAATGAAAAACCAAAGCACATAGTCTTCTTATGTCATATAGTAAGCATTAAAGTTGATAAACAAGGTCTAGACATATTCAAACAAGAAAAATCATGTATCTACCCCTAACCCTAAACTCTATCTTATGTAGTCAAACATGAAGAGAAGAAGTGGTTTTGGGTTTCAAACTTGGAAATTTCAAGAACCTCCCAAAAGCTTCATTTTAGAGTGTCTAAGAAGGATCCATGCTTACCTTTTCATTTTTCATGTGTTAAACTTGTTTAAATCTTGGTCAAATCTACAAATGGGCATGAAAATTCAAAAAAGAAATCAAAAAATGGAAATAGATGGGCATAAAAATACATTTTTTGCCAACATTGTGAATAAGTAAAATGGTACACTGATATCATTTTGCATATATAGGAGTAAAAAACTTGAGTATTCAAAGTTGATGGCCGTGAGAAGATTCACATACAGTATGTGCCAAAATATGTCTTCACAAGAAAGTTCGCTACAGATCCTGCATGAACCCTTCCCAAGTGGGTACAAAAACAAGCAAACTCATACAGTTTAATTTTGAATTCATTAGGATAAAGCTCAATTATAAAACCATATGTAGATGTGGATCGAGATAAAACACTGCAACTTGATTTGGACATCTTTCAGGGTCTAGCGTACATGTGAAAATTGAAGTGGTTGTAGATTGGTAGAGACACTTCACAAAAGACCACTCGTTTTGCCCTCCTTGTGCACAGATGAAATGGGGAATCCATTTTTTATTGCCAACACATGACCCAAAAAATCTACTACTACATCCCCGTTTGAAAATATATAGGTGTCTCACTTATGTCTTGATACATGCATTTTAGTCAGAGATACATATGTATCCATACAAATTTGAGATGCATATTTTTAACCTAGGGGCATATATGAATCTTTAGCAGGTGCGTTTTTTTACTAATCCATATGGAATATTTTGATAAAACCCTTTTAGAAGGCTTTGTTAAGGCCTCAAGGACAATGAGTTGGGAGGAGGCCAGGTAGACTGTAGCTAGGCATTGATTCGGAATTTATGATGCTTGCGACTTGCTTGCGTGGCTTGTTGATTTCCCAGGTGACGCAGCTTTTTTTGACTGCCCAGCCATGGATAGGTCATAGGAGTGCAGAGCTGTAGGCGGTGCGGATAAGTACGCGGGGCATTGATGATGTAGGTGTGTTCGGTTGCCCACGCGAGTGCAGAGCTGTAGGGTTATGCGAGTAGGCCTTTAAACTGGGAGGTGGCACAAGAAGATTTTAGTAAGGAATGGTTCCTTTCCAGAGGAATGGAATGGTTCCATCCCCGCGTTCGGTTTGGACAAAAAGGAGGTACAGAATGGTACTTTTTTTTGTTCGGTTGGAGGAATTGGAGAGCAGAACGGAATGTGGTTAAACTAAACTTTTGTCTAAGAATCGTAATTAACAATGGCAAATAGCCTTTTAAATCTTAAAATCGTAATTAACAACGCCTAATGGCCTTTTTAATCTTAAAATCGTAATTAATGTTATTTTTTGTATGGTCGGGGAATTTGGAGAGTAGAACGGAATGAAGTTAAAGTTTAATCTTTTGTCTAAATATCGTAATTAATAGTGGCCTTTTTAATCTCAAAATCATAATTAACAACAACTAATAATTTTTTTGGTTGGATTAGTGAAGTGCTTTGTAATTAATAGCGGCTAAGTAACAGCCGTTCCACCACATTCCACCGATTCGGTGGAATGGGTGCATTCTGCATATGGGGAGAATATTCCCTTTCGAGGAACCACTCGGTTCCGTTCCATTCCACAACCGAACACAAGAATGGGCTCTAGGTGCGGAACGGTTCCATTCCATTCCACTTGGTTCTGGAACCGAACACACCCTAAATGCGTTGCAATGGAAAATGACAGTGTGTGGTGGCCTGATGGTGAAGAAGAAAGGTCGGGCGAAGAGTTGTTGGCTAGAGTCGGTTTTATACGAATCGACGAGGTGCGGGATAGTTTGATTTTAAGGGCTCCTTTCATTCACAGGATAGGGAAATCATAGGAGTAGGAATGTAGGATTGGGATTTGGGATGACATGTGTAGTTAAATCCTATAATAAGATGAGTTGCGTTTGATTGCGCCAAATGAATTTTTCCATGAGGTAGGACCAAATATTTAATCCTATACTAGGATTTGCACTACTTGATGATTCCTATAGGATTATTTCCTATTGGATATGTTCATATGAATCAAACTACTAGTGTAGGAAATATTCCTATAAGATCTAAATCCTATTATCTTATACCAACCTAATATGAATCAAAGAAGCCCTAAAGGATTTTCGAAGGAATCATGTACGAAGTATGATTTTTCTAAGTCACCCAACATATATACTAGGAATAGAACTAAGTAGTACCATATACTTAGGCCCGCATGCACAAATATTAAGTGTGGATTGAGGAAGTCGACAACTTGGGAAAAAACTTTCGCAACTGCACACCTATGTTACCACCCTTGCGACGCTAATTGTCGTAGAGCTGACCTAGAACGAACTCTTGTCTCGGTTAACATGAGAGAGATAAGGGATAAATACAATTGTGATACACTTTCCTAATATTTTGTTGAATGAGATAATCTTGTGTTTTCCTAATAGGGTTAATTAAGTACACATTTGGCAGCTCGTGTGTTGCATACGTTGGTGAACTTTAGACCCCAACTATATATTATTATTTGAACTCACCTCTAACACTTAATTATGTATAATAAGGTCCCTAACTGACCTCAAACACAATTAGGTATAACAGCGGTCCATAACTAACCTCAAACACTTAATTAGGTCTAACATTGCCCCCTTAGACTACCCACAATGGGAGTATCATAGGTAGTACACTATCATGCATCTCATGCTTGCAAAAAAGCTGATGTGGCACTGCAATTAAAGATGAGAGAGAGGATTATAATATCATAGGTAGATACCGTATCATAGCACGTAGTACTAGAAAATTTAATGTTAAATAATCTTGTACATAGATCTGCATTGAGATTCTACAAATCAATTAATATAAGAAGATTATGATACTAGTACATGATACCATGCATCGTTGACATAGTAACATGTAGTATTAATTGTATCATACACACCATACTTTTATATATGATACTATGCATTGTGACTAGTATTACAGACCTCATATATACGCTTACTTAGGTCAAACAATGGTCTTTTAAGTAGTATCGGTTTAATGAAGGTTGACCTATTTTTAACTTCATTTGTGCACTAGTAGATATGATTTGGCCCATTTTTATCCATAGGCTCATCTGATGTGATGTCTGCTATATATATTGTCTTCGATGAGTATCACGCGCATTACATACTCATACCATAGAACGAAGATGAAACCCCTTACCCTCAGCGACGTACGCAACATGGTGTTTGGGTTGAATGGCCCACCCTATTTTAAAATGTTTTAGTTAATTAATTATGTAAAAAATTATCACATATAAAGTGGAAAAAAGAAAATTAGTAAGGTGTGCCCACCTGGCCTACGGTTGTTTTGTGCGTCCTCCACTGCGTACTCCTCTTGATCTGTGACGATGAACATAGTTCTTTAGAACACATGCAACACTTACAGTTGATAGGCCGTTGCAAAGCTAATCAATGATAAAACCTGCTTTTATAATCCATTGTACTTTGATTTAATTAGTCCCTCTAATGGACCCCAACTATGTGTGCTTGAGATTTAGCAAAATGCTTTGCCGCCGTGCCACATAACAAATAATAAACAGACCAATCAAGTTTTTATCATTGCTAGACCTAACTAAGTGTTCAAGTGCTCAATTTTGACCACATTAGAGTTGAGGGGCCAAACATAATTCTTAAATACGTGAGGGACCGAACATATACTTCTAAACACCCGAGGGACAAGACAAATTTGAGTACTATTGTTATTATTAGACTAGTCACAATGGGGAGTATCATATAATAGTATCATACATATGATACTAATGTACGATATTATTTTCACAGTCCATAGTATCATCATGTAGTAGTATAATATGTTACATGTATTTAGGGATTTGTAGAATCTCAATACAAAAGTGTGTACAAGATTTGTTTGGCAGTAATTTTTCTAGTTCTACATGATATGATACGATATCTACCTATGATACCACTATCGTCTCTTTCATCATTAACTGATATGACACATCAACATTTTGCATGCATGTAGTGCATGATACTACTTATGATATTGCCATTGCGAGTAGTCTCCCTTTGTCCTAGAGTACAATGCCAATTTGTTTTCAGAGGCAAACTTAGACTAATACTTGGGCCCGCCAATTATGAGTTGCATGTCATTCAAAACTATATCATCGGATGCTTGTTTCGATGAACTTTCCAATGGTATATTTTGCGGATGTCATAAAATTAGGCTGGTCATACTATTTCTATAGTGGGTAGTATCATGGAGTAGTATCATAGTAATGCTACATTTATTATTTTTTAGAATCTCAATGCAAATTTGTGTACAAGATTTGTTTAGCATTAAGTTTTCTCGTTGTTTGCGCTATGATACAGTATCTACCTATGTTACACTAATCTCCTCTCTCCTACTTAATTAGCTGCCACATCAACATTTTTGTGGGACCAATGTGTATGATACTAGCTATGATACTAGCACTATCATGTGGGTACCTAAATCTCGAGTCAAAGTTTGACACGAAACCGATGTGGACTTTATTCATGGTGGAAGGGAGTAACAATCATAAGCACATTATTATTATTGTTTGAACAACATTTTATTTGATGTGCCATAAGAAGTTTAGAAACTCCTAGCCTGCGGAGGTGGCGTTTTGGCACACGCGTGCATATGCACCAATTATAGAAAATGATTAAAAAAATTATATAAATGTTAATTTTTTTGGTATACATTGTGACATCATATGTTCGTTCACAAGTTTTCGTGGAAAAACGACATTTTGTGTGGCGTGTAAAAAAAGGCAAAAAATATACTGTACGTAGTCGTGTTACAACATCAAAATTTGTCTTTTTTATAGGAGCCACATAATTTTTTTGTGAGAAAACTTGTGTACCAACATAAAATGTCTAGATATACATGTAAAATTTTAGTTTAGAATTTTTTGACACTTTGAAATATGGATTCACATAATGGGAGCATATGCTCCTATGAGGCAAAGTGCATTTCCGCTAGCCCCCGCCATTTCTTATATCTCTATATTGTCTATATATCTATACCTCTACCTCTACCCCCTTGGATTCCTGAACAGACGTACAGTACTAGTAGGGCCTACTATTTATTATTATTACATACTCTAAAAAAAAAACCTACTGCAGCCAAAATTTAATATCATCGAGCGGTAAAATTCCCCGCCAACGCCCAAATATCTCGCGCCGCAAAGTTTCAGATCTGCGAATATTTTTTTCCTCAAAAGAAGGACTGCGAAATTCCCTTCTACTCCTCTATCGCCCAGCTTCGCCCAGCTTCGCCCTAGTTTCGCCCGCAAGCCCTCAGAGAAACCGCCCCTCTTGCCTACCTCCAGATCTTCCCGGCCGCCGCACTTCGCCGTTCAAGCTGCCACGGCTTCAAACCCCGAGGCTGCCCTATCCGCTTGATCCGCACCTACTCCGGCGTCCACCGCACCGTATCTCGTTCGCCGACTCTATCGACCACCGCACCTGACCAGCTTCGCCGACACCGACGCCCCCGTGCACTGCACATCATCTGCTTCACCGACCTTCTAGTTCGGCCGGCGCGCTGAACACTTCATCGACCGCCCAGCATGTCCTTCTCCGACCCCCCAAGATCTGCTTCCCCGGCACCCACCGCAACAGCAGTCCCCTCGCCGACCTCCACGTCACCCGTAAGAACGCGGAACACGTCTAAACGCCGCCCAGAAATAGGTAACCAGACATCCCTGCGCGTTTTGTTCTGTTAGGAGTATTGCAGCTGACTGTATTTCTGAATTCGTGCTATATTTCTAACTTACAAGTGCTTTCGTTGATAACCACCTCATCCTTTAGGTTTAAACACGACGCATAAGTATGTTTTTCCGTGACCAAACCCACCCATTCGCTGAAACTCTACATGGTATCAGAGCCTAGGTTTCCTTCCTGCTAGCCGCCACAAACAGTACCAAACAAGTTCTTCCTTTGATCACAAAACCCACCGTTGAGATGTAGAAATCCAGGCGGCGGGAGGCCGCATCAGGTGCTCTGCGTGGGTTGCGGCTATCACACACAGCGATGTGAGCTGTGTGAGATCGGCGGCTGCTCGCGCGGGGAGAAAGAAGAGGGTGAAGATCGTTTTGGTTTAGAAAGGAGAGAAGAGGAAGTGAATCCGTGGCAGAGAGATCTGGATCCGTGTGAGGGGCAGAAGTTGGAGGCGTGCGGAGTGGGGCGAGCCTTTGAGCGCAGGGCGGAGCCGGAGGTTGGTGCTGGACGTTGACCAGCGCGAGCCGGTCGATGTGGCCAGGTGCGGTCCGCCAGGTTGGCCAGGGCGCGCAGACGAGGCGCCATCCGAGTGGAAGTGAGGAGAAAATGGAGATGTGAGGCTGTGAGGATATGTGGTGATGGAGTTGATGAGGCTGCGGTTGAGTCGTGATGGAGTTGATGAGGCTGCGGTTTAGTGGTGATGGTGATGGTTGTGGATATGTCCAGGGGAAAGGCATGCGTGCCTGAGGTGAGACTGGTTGAGGCCTGACCGGGGGATAGGCATGGGTGCTTGAGGAGTGGATGGTTGAGGCAGGAGTTGGCTGGGGGTTTGTGGGAGAGACGGAAGAGGTGGCCGGGCAGAGTGGAGAAGAGAGGCTGAGGACATTGAGGCGAGTGTGGATGGTTCTGCGGAACTTGTGTGGTGAGGCAGCCGGGGTTGTTGAGGACGTGTATGGTTAGGAGTTGTGCGTATCCCAGATGGTTGAAGCTGGATATCTTCGCTGCTGATGAAGAGATGAATCGAGATGACAAGATGATGGAAAGTGCAATGCTGTCATGTATCCTAGGAGTTATGCTGAATGTTCATTACTGGTAGTTGTCATATGTGTCATGTTGTTGTTGCAAGATGGCCATGGTTGTTTACCCATGATCATCTTGAGGGGGTGTGTTGGACCATGAGTGAGTTTAGTAGTAGCGCTGTAGTAATATTGTATCCAGTGTGAGGCCCATAGAGGCCCATGTCCAGTAGTATTGTAACCCTAACTCACTACAAGAAAAGTTGCCATGGCCGACGAAGTTGAAGTCGCGCCGTGGTTGCTGGTGTACCATGGCCGACGATTTTGGTCCCTCCGTGGTGCATGTCAAAACTTTTTTTTCTCGTTTTTGAGGCCACCTAGCCCGACGAAAGCGGCCAAAACGTGGCGTATGGTGGCCCGGGACGTGGTGCATCTCGAAATCTCGGGTTCGCCGGCCGAGTCAACGCAAATCCGCACCGCCGAGGGATGTAGGGCCCAGATGGCAGCCTCTCTGGCATTGTTTTTTTCTACATCGCGCCATCTCGTTCAACGTTCTCCGATCGAGCCGTTTACGATGCAGGATCATGGGTCCCGCATGTCATCCTCTATGAACCAAAATTCTTTCTATTCTTGGATTTTTTTGACCCCCTGATTTCTGGCTACTTCCTTTTTCTTTTGATCCCTTGCCGCCTTGGAAACGTTGAGACCGCTGCTGCTAAATGGGACCCGCATGTCATCCTCTATGTGCAATCAACTTTCTTTTCTTGGGTTTTTTTGGCACCTCAAATTTGGTCACTTGCCTTTTTCTTTCGATCCCTGCCGCCTCTCAACGGTGATACCGCTGCTGCTAACTGGGACCCGCATGTCATCCTCTATGTACTATAAAACTGTCTTTTCATGGATTATTTTTGGCACCTCAAATTTGGTCACTTGCCTTTTTCTTTCGATCCCTGCCGCCTCTCAAACGGTGATACCGCTGCTGCTAAATGGGACCCGCATGTCATCCTCTATGTACTATAAAACTTTCTTTTCTGGATTATTTTTGGCACCTCAAATTTGGTCACTTGCCTTTTTCTTTCGATCCCCTGCCGCCTCTCAAACGGTGATACCGCTGCTGCTAAATGGACCCGCATGTCATCCTCTATGTACTATAAAACTTTCTTTTTCTGGATTATTTTTGGCACCTCAAATTTGGTCACTTGCCTTTTTCTTTCGATCCCTGCCGCCTCTCAAACGGTGATACCGCTGCTGCTAATGGGACCCGCATGTCATCCTCTATGTACTATAAAACTTTCTTTTCTTGAATTTTTTTGGCACCTCATATTTGGTCACTTACCTTTTTCTTTCGATCCCCTGCCGCCTCTCAAAATGATACCGCTGCTGCTAAATGGGACCATGTCATCCTCTATGTACTATAAAACTTTCTTTTCTTGGATTTTTTGGCACCTCATATTTCGTCACTTGACTTTTTCTTTCGATCCCCTGCTGCCTCTCAAACGGTGATCGCTCTTGCTAAATGGGACCCGCATGTCATCCTCTATGTACTATAAAACTTTCTTTTCTTGGATTTTTTGGCTCCTCATATTTGGGCACTTGCCTTTTTCTTCGATCCTGCCTCTCAAACAGTGATACCGCTGCTGCTAAATGGGACCCGCATGTCATCCTCTATGTACTATAAAACTTTCTTTTCTTGAATTATTTTTGGCTCCTCATATTTGGGCACTTGCCTTTTTCTTTCGATCTCATGCCACGTTTGAAACGTTGAGGAACCTGCTGGCTCATGGGACCCGCATGTCATCCTCTATGTGCTATAAAAGTTTCCTTTGTTGGATTTTTTTCACCCTCTGATTTTTGGCTTGCCTTTTTCTTTTGATCCCCTGCCCCCTTTGAAACGTTGAGTAAGCTGTTGGCTCAAGGGACCCGCATGTCATCCTCTATGTCCATCAACTTTCTTTTCTTAGATTTTTTTTCACCCCCTAATTACTAGCTACTTTCTTTTTCTTTTGATCTCAAGCCGCATTACAAACATTGAGACCGCTGCTGCAAAATGGGACCACATGTCATCCTCTATGTACAATAAATCTTGGATTATTTTTGGCTCTGATATTTGGTCACTTGCCTTTTTCTTTCGATCTCATGCCGCCTTTGAAACGTTGAGTAAGCTGCTGGCTCATGGGTCCCGCATGTCATCCTCTACGAACAATAAAAGTTTCCTTTCTTGGAGTTATTTTTACCCCTAATTTCTGGCTATTTGCCTTTTTCTTTTGATCCCCTGCCCCCGTTGAAACGATGAGGACGCTGTTGGCAGGTCGGTCCCACATGTCATCCTCTATGAACAATAAAAGTTTCCTTTGGTGGATTTATTTTTGACCCTAATTAATTTCTGGCTATTTCCTTTTTTTTTTTTTTCCCCTGCCGCCTTGGAATTGTTGAGAATGCTGCTGCCTCATTTTTCTTTTGGTTCTGTGCCGCCTTGGAAACGTTGAGACCGCTGCTACAAAATGGGACCCGCATGTCATCCTCTATGTACAATAAAGTTTCTTTTCTTGGATTATTTTTGGCTCCTGATATTATGTCACTTGCCTTTTTCTTTCGATCTCATGCCGACTTTGAAACGTTGAGGATGCTGCCTCATGGGTCCCGCATGTCATCCTCTCAGAACGATAAATGTTTTGTTTTCTTGTATTTTTTTACCAACTGATTTTTGGCTTTTTTTATTTTCGATCCCCTGCCGCCTTTGAAACGTTGACTCCGCTGCTGGCTCATGGGTCCCCGATGTCAGCCTCCCCGTACAAGAAACATGTGATATTTTATTTTGCAGACAATAAACGTTGTATTTCGCTCTGAGCTATTGCAAACGGATAAATTAAATCTTTATATCTACATAAACAAACTTATATGTTGAATCTCCTTGTTTTTTGTTTTTGCGAAGCATAGGACTTTCCTGTTTTTTTTTTGAGAAAAATCCGACCTTTCCTGTTTTGGAGTGGGCTGAAATTGTACGAGTCAAAAGGCCCAGCAGTATAGTTCGAAGGCCCAGATGTCCAGATACAGCCCAATTAAAATCTTTCTTTTCTTGGATTTTTTTCACACCCTGATTTCTGGCTACTTCATTTTTCTTTCGGTCCTGTGCCGCCTTGGAAACGTTGAGACCGCTGCTACAAAATGGGACCCGCATGTCATCCTCTATGTACAATAAAGTTTCTTTTCTTGGATTATTTTTGGCTCCTGATATTATGTCACTTGACTTTTTCTTTCAATCTCATGCCGACTTTGAAACGTTGAGGAAGCTGCTGGCTCATGGGTCCCGCATGTCATCCTCTATGAACAATAAAAGTTTTCTTTGTTGGATTTATTTTTTCCCCTAATTTCTGGCTATTTGTCTTTTTCTTTTGATCCCCTGCCCCCTTTGAAACGATGACGACGCAGCTGGCAAGTCGGTCCCACATGTCATCCTCTATGAACAATAAAAGTTTCCTTTGATGGATTTATTTTTGACCCTAATTAATTTCTGGCTATTTCCTTTTTTATTTTGATCCCCTGCCGCCTTGAAATAGTTGAGGATGCTGCTGCCTCATGGGTCCCGCATGTCATACTCTCAGAAAGGTAAATGTTTCTTTTCTTGAATTTGTTTACCAACTGATTTTTGGCTTATTTTTTCTTTCGATCTCCTGCCACCTTTAAAACGTTGACGACGCTGCTGGCTCATGGGTCCCCAATGTCAGCCTCCCCATACTGCAAATCCTCTTTCTGCAAAGGTTGTATTTCTAGATAGATAAGGTGGATTCGAATCTGCCATGGTTCAGGCAGCTCAGGTAAGCCTTCTTGCACTAATTAATGGAAGTAGTGTATCGCAAGGTCAAGACATGTGGCTCGGTGTAATGAATCTATATGAATCATGTTGTGGGTTCAATCTGATAGTTCTCTAACAGGTCAGCCAAAATAGAAATTAAGTTTTTTTCTAAAAGGGAAATGCAAATTAAGATGAACACAAACATTAGTTATCATAATAGCTGATCATACATACATACTTGCTAAGAGCAAAAGCTTGCCAGAGTTTTACCACCCATACAATTAATTAGCAGTTCAGATAAGATAACCTTATATAAGTATAACTACAAATGCATTTGCTAAGGGCTCATGGGACAACAGAACTAGACAACCGCGAACTTTATGACCAGCATGTCACAGCGGCATCGAAAGATCTTGACCTTCAACTTTGATCCAATGCGAAGTTTGGCACCGTCAATGAACTTTTTCCACCTGGAAGTAACAGCCAAGCGGCCATCTGTGGGACTGACAGAGTACCGTCCCTCCACGGTGAGACCTTCACTCTCCATGACGAGGGATATCTTGCCCCTTCGGCCAGCATTGAGATCCTTGGAGATACTTTTAGGCAATTTCTGATTCAAAGCAAGAGATACCACCAAAAATTAGTCAATGGCACCAATGCACTGAACCATGTGAGACTTTGAGCAGAGAAGACATCAAGATAAGAGCAGTTATGCTGTCATATACTCACGAACATAGCCTTCAGATGCGTCCTGGTCACCACACGGGTGGCCACAGCAATGAGCTGAGACCTCGGTGATCTGGCTGGGGCAGGTGCATGAGCCTGGGCTGGTACACGAGCTGGTGCTGATGCAGGAGACTGCTGGGCAGGTGCAGTAAACGGTGCCTCTAGAGGAACCGGTGCTGATGCAGGAGACTGTTGGGCAGGTGCAGTAAACGGTGCAGCTAGAGGAACCAGTGCTGATGCAGGAGCCTGCTGGGCATGTGTAGTATATGGGGCCTCTACAGGAACCAATGCTGATGTAGGGGACTGCTGGGTAGATGCAGTAAACGGAGCTGGTACAGGAACCGGTGCTGATGCAGGAGAGTGGGAAGCCGGTGCCGGTGCTGGTGTGGTTGCCCTTTGTGACATCCGCTCCTGTTCCGTCAGGGGATCTGCAGCTTTGATCATGTTAAACCCAGCAAGCTAGAACAGAGGGAATGGTTTAGAACAACTGCTCAGAATGCAGTTATCAAAAGATATGAGTAGAAAAAAGTTACATATTATATATTTGGAAGTGTCTCCAACTCTGTAAGCAGTTACGTATATCTGCCCGTTTGAGTTTCTGATCCTCAGCTCGTCGCCCTTCTTCAGACCGTAGTCAAAAGCAAACTTTCTCCAATCATGTCCATACAAATATGTGATGGCCTGCGTCTTGTAGACATACACCTCATAGACCGTGTAGGTGTTCATCAATTTGCCATTGCCATGCATAGTGAAAGATCCTTCATGCGGACACATCTGGTTAATCATTGGACGAAGTTCACAAGGTACAGTCTGCATGTGAAAATTGATACAAATGTAAGAAGCAGGAAGACTAAAAACAAGACTTTACTATATGCCAATTCATGCTAAACCACTGAGAATACATACCTGTAACTCTGTGAAGGAGCTACTAGAAAGGTAGATAGAGCCATAGGAGGTGTTATATGCGGGGTATGTACATGGGCCCGCCATATTCCCGCAAGCTCGGCATCGGGATGGTGAAGGAAACATGGGAGGTACTACTGGTGCGTAGCGCTGAACGTAAGTGGAAGAATTAGGTTGTGTAAAGTGCATAGTTCAGAGCAATGCAAATGTTGACAAGCAAGTGCATAACACTATGTTACAAACTGAACAGTGAAAAATTAGTGTATGATGAATATAAGCATGCTAATTTGGTGTTTCCGAATTCCAAAAAGCATTAGACAGAGCCGTGATAATATCAGACATAAATCATGGCATGTATATGTGGCTTAAGAAAATATACCCGAACCCTTGGATGGTTACGGCCCGGCTGATCCTTGGACTTGAGCTTATATAAGCATCCAGAAGGTGGGGCTGACAGTAACTTGGTGGCAGCCTCTGCAGATGCCTCATCAGCAGCAGTTGCAATCCTTTTGACCAATGAAGGCTTAGCAGTTTCAGTCTGCATATAAAAATTGAAGAGCAACAGACATCAGCAGTGATATATAAAATGAATCTATGAGACACTGATGCATATAGTGCTGGATGTAAGTGGAAGAATAGGTGTGTGTGTTTCTGAACTATTGGTAAGCATTAGACAAAGCCGGCAATAAACAGACAAAAATCAAATCATGTATGAGGATTAAGAAAATATACCTGCTTACTGAAAAGGGTACCACCCAGCTGGCCCGTGGCCTTGTGCTTGAGGAGGTTTTCAGAAGATGGTGGCAGCACCATCGTCTTCACAGCAGCCTCATCAGGATCATTTTTTATCCATTTGAGTAGAGGAACAGAAGTTTCATCCTGCATATGAATAGCAACAGAACTCATCATTGATATTTAATAAATCTATGAGATAGACTGATGCAAATAGTGCGGGGTGTAAGTGGAAGAATAGGGTTGTGCATAGAGAACAGTTGACAACAATGCAAATGATTACAAAAGAAGCCAATGGAAATCAACAGTTTATATACTGGATGAGACAGACTGAAAAGTGAAAAATTAGTGTATGATGATTGTAAGCAAACGCAGTGTTTCTGAACTTTTGGTAAGCATTAGACAAAGCCAACAGTAATTAAACAGATAATAATGAAATCATGTATGTGGATTAAGAAAATATACCAGATTCATTAAAAGGTCACCACCCAGCTGGCCCATGGCCTCGTGCTTGTAGAGGTTTTCGGAAGATGGTGCCGGCACCATCGTCCTCACAGCAGCCTCATTAGCCCCATTTTGCATCCACTTGAGTAAAGGCGCAGCAGTTTCAGCCTGCATAAGAATGGGAACAGATCTCAGCAGTGATATTGAATGACTCTGAGACAGACTGATGCATATAGTGCTAGATGTAAGTGGAAGGGTATGGCCGTGTATGGACAACAGTTCACAACAATGCAAGGGTGTGTTCGGTTCTGAAACAGCGTGGAATGGAATGGAATGGTTCCATTTCAGAGGAATGGAATGGTTACATTTTTGTTCGGTTGGGAAAAATGGAGAGCAGAAGAGATCGAGGTTAAACTAACCAATTGTCTCAAAATTGTAATTAACAATTGCAAATGACATTTTAATCTCAAAGTCGTAATTAACAGCGCCTAATGGTGCTCTTTTAATCTAAAAATCGAAATTAACATCATTTTATGTTGGGTTAGGGGAACTGGAGTAGATGAACATTACTGTATGATGATTGTAAGCAAACGAATTTGGTGTTTCTAAACTTTTGGCTTCGAGATCTTATGGGTTTCAACTCTAGCCTACCCCAACTTGTTTGGGACTGAAAGGCTTGGTTGTTGTTGTTGTTGTTGTAAACTTTTGGCAAGCATAGAAAAAACCGACAATAAACAGAGAAAAATCAAGGCATGTTTTGTGGATTAAGAAAATATACCATATTCATTAAAAGATCACCACCCAGCTGGTGCGTGGCCTTGTGCTTGTAGAGGCATTTAGAAGATGGGGGCGGCATCAACATACTGGCAGCCTGATCAGCCGCAGTTTTGATCTTCCTTTTGAGTAAAGGCCCTAAAGTTTCAGTCTGCATATGAATAGCAAAACAAAAGGCAGACCTCAGCAGTGATATTGAATTACTGTATGAGATAGACTGATGCATATAGTGGATGCTCTTAGCCTTTTGCAGCGTGAACACTAGCTATGGACAGACAAAAAAACTAGTTAACTCAGCTTTGTCTAGATATGAATGTACTACCACCATCCAAAAGCTTAAGCCTTATTTATTTTTGAGAAATCAAAACAAGCAAAGTTTGACCAAAATTTTAGAACATTCTATCAACAAATATAATACTGTGTAGATACCGTAGGAAAATATATTTTATTATCTATTTAATGATATTAATTTTGTATTTTGCATGTTACTGATTTTTGGTAAAAGCTTAGTCAAACATGGTATAGTTTGACTTTCTAAAAATAATATAAGCCCAAAGCTTTGGGATGGAGGCAGTAGTATCTAGAGCTAAAACACATCTAGATACATCCGTATCTACAGATAGTTGAGTCAATTAATTTGGATCTGAGGGAGTATCAGATTCAGACTACATCATGGTAAGTTGGTTAAAAAAATTACCCCTGGGCGGTCCCTGCCCAGCTCGGCAGTGGCATTTCGCTTCTTGTGCTGCAGATCGGGCCATGCTCCTGCAGCAGGTGGGGCGCTATTCTCGTTCCCCATAGCCTCAGCACGGAACCTGGAGGTACCAACCTGATACAGAGAATATAGAGCATGGTGTCACAGAGGCTTTACGCACAAACAGCTGAAGACATGTGCTACTTTAAGCATATTCCAGAACAGGAACAGATTGAGGATGCAGAGACCAGAGAGACACTTAAAAGGTAAAGAGTGGATAAGCAAACGGAGTACCTGCTTCGCGGGGCTGGGGACGCAGCTCAGGCTCAGCCAACTGCCCACATGCGTGGTGGCCTTACGCTCCATTGCCCCCACCGCCGAGGTCTTGCCTTTCCTGTACAAGCTGACAAAAGATACAGTGAGGATCAGCAGAAACTACAAAGGTTGCAAATGTCGACAAATAAAGGAAGAACACCCCAATCCAAGCAAAGGTAGCCCCCGCCCCCCACCCCCATCAATCACTCCCAGCTCGAGGGTGACCAGAAAGACACCCCTTTGCCCAGAATAGGAAAGAGATGCGCAAGATATCGAGGAGAGGAAAAAAGAACCGATCTCGAGAAAGGAGAGAACATTACTAGTCCTACCTAATCCGCTTGGGCTAGATGCAGCTTGCCCCTCCAAGCTGGATGCCTGGACGGTGGAGGCGAAAGGAGGGGATCGAGCTAGCGGCTTGCATCCGTCGGCAATCGGCACTCGATCGGGAGAGAAGGGGTGCTACATAAAGGGGAGGGGTAACATATTTTATTACACAGTGAACTTACTGATGTGACTAGTCATTACATGTCTCACTGAAACTAGGGCCCATAGTGTGGCACCCCAAATTTACTTGAAGCTGCCCGGCGGGACGCATTGGCGCGTCAAGAAACCCCCGAATTGTAGCGGGGAAATGAAACATTTCACAAAAATTCGAAATTCAAGCACACCGCCACGCGCCAAGCACGCGGCTGTTCCTTCCTCTTCCTCGGTTCCTCCTCCCCTATCCGAAAAAACCCCAAATCCCAAGCTCAAACCAAAAAAAAACAAAAAACAAATCCCCTGGCCGCCATGCATGTCCTCGTTAACCCGCTGGAGATCGTTCCCGGACGATGCGGACCACCCGCCCTGAGATCCAGAATTCCGTCCACCTCGAGGCACTGCGTGCTGTCTCGCAGCAGCGGCTTGAGGGCGCTGAAGAGGAAGTTCCGCCGGAAAGTGCTCATGGCAACCGTGCAAGCTCACCGGCGTGCTGTATCCCGAGAGGAACTGGTCAAAGCTTTGCTATTCGCCACACAAAAAAAATTGCGGGCCAAGATCTGGTCAAAGCTTCGTCGATGGCTTGCCGCGAGAGGCTTGGAGTCCAGAGTCAATAAACTAGCTGCTCGAGGACTTGGGCGGTTTACACGGATTCATATTAACTGACTCAAGTTTGTTAGTCTAGTTAACAAATGCATCTAGATACATCCATATCTAGACAGAATTGAGTCCATTAATATGAATCAGAGGGGAGTACCTGAAAGTGTTTCATGCTACCAACTAATGCGCTGGCAGGAATCGCTGTAGAAGTAATTGTGCTACTACTTGTACGATGAACTGATTGTGTGGGTGTCGAATTTTGCAACGCGATCATCCACTGAATGCTTAATCTAGCGCCAAAGGCGTACAAATCATAACATACTACAGCACCAGAACATAAGAGTACGAATCATAAAGTAGCTCAACATTTTGCATCAGGGCTGGGTGGTCCTGAGACTACCGGGACGCCCCTGATGATCTCCGGGTGTGCATCCTCTTCAACGCAAAGCTGTGTACTCGGTCCACGGCCTCCTTCTGTAGGCTGGATAATCTCAGGTGCAGGACCTTCGTCTATGAGAGGCTCGTCATCAGTACCATCCACAGGTGCATCAGGGCTGGGTGGTCTTGAGACTACCCGGACGCCCGTGATGATCTCCGGGCGTGCATCCACTTCAACGCAAAGCTGTGTACTCGGTCCACGGCCTCCTTCTGTAGCTGGATAATCTCAGGTGCAGGACCTTCGTCTATGAAAGGCTCGTCATCAGTACCATCCACAGGTGCATCAAACTGAGATTCATCTTCAAATCTCCCATCAAACTGAGAGACCTCTTTAACTCTATGCTTCTGCAATTAGTACATCAACCGATTAGACAAACATCTAAGGGATGCAACCTGAACAAATGCCGTTTTACATATTTACCTTCTCATCTGGCACAGCACATGTCCAGAGCTGAAACCCGTTTCCTGAAGCAAGCGCTTTTTCTCTCCTTCCCGTCCATCCATCTGCAACAAGTTAAATTTGAGTACAGAACCTTGCACAACAATGCAAACTATTGATTGAAACAGCGGCAACATCAATATAAATAATTAACTACATATGCCAGCACACATACAGTGTGAGCAAGATCTGCTTCTCCTGCTAAAGGATCATTATATGGTTCACCATGCTAAACCCGCCTAACATATGTGCGGTCCATCCCAAAAATGTGTAAATGATCTGCCACTACAGGGTGAGGCCTCTTCTCACCATTCATACATGTGCAGCGCGGGCAATACACGTCCAGGTTGTGACCATCATGAGCTCTAATAAACCCCATAAAGGGTTGAACACCATTTATATATGAAGGGGAACATAAGTGTCCATGCAGTTTCCAAGTTCTGTCCATCTGTTTAATTATGAGATACAGTGGTTGGTGATTAATTTAAGGCGAAGTAGGAAATGTATATCCATCGAGTACAAAACTATACTACATGATTATGCATTTCAGCAATCATGTCGAGTACAAAACAAAAAATGCCCATCGACATTTTAGCAAACAGATCGTGTACAAAACTCTGCCATGGCATTTCAGCAAATTAACGGATCGAGTGCAGAACTGACTCTATATGCCCACGCAAATGAACAAATTGATCGATGACAAATCGAGCGGAAAACTATAAAGTGCCAATTAGTTCGAGCATACTGACGAATTTTTTTAGCAGCATCAAGAAAATATAAATCGTTAGGCTGTCTTGCCCGATACATGATTGAGCTAGAGATAGCAGCCCTACCGTGGATCAACTTGACCGCCGGTGCGTCTCGAGAAGAACGACGGGGAGGGGAAGCTTCTTCTTCGCACGGACGGGACGGGGAGGGGAAGCTCTTCGCACGGACGGGGATAAGTTGTGTACGGGTGGGTGGGGGTCATGCGGCCGGGCCGCCGGGGTGATAATTAAGGTTGGTAGGTGGCGTTTAATGGAGTTGCGTGTGTAATTTGCCGTGCACAAGGTTGAGGAATAGGCGGTTCCCTTTGCCGCGCGCACAATTCAAACTATCCCGCCCATGTAGTTTAAATTCGCCATATTTTCGTTAAATCGACATAAAGTCATGTGAGTGGGGGAAAATTAGCAAAGTTGCTTGAAAAATAGTAAAACTCTGGAATTATCCTTTAAATATGCTCTACTTCGTGTGAAAATCGGGGTGTGGAAGCATGTTGAGCTGTTTTATTTGTACTTTCTTCATTAAAACTCCCATTTTATGCACTTTGGATGGAAAGAAATCATTTGTACATAAATTTTGACAACGCCATTTGCAAACACTAATTGTTTACATGCCAAGATGCACCCATCCACCAAATATATATGTGGCAAAAGTTTATCACAATCTAGCAGATATGCATAATTAGTGAGGGACCCCTTTTGATTTTGTGCAATTTCCACTAATTAGGTAGAGATCGAGAAGGGTTAATTAATTAGGCCATGTTAGGGGTTATGTGTTTTAATAGGTTGTGTGGATTCAAATACAACTTCTTTATTTGTGTGCTATGATTAATCAAAACTAGATCGATCGACTGCGCACACATTATTAGAGGCGCATGCCTTTGCGCACAAAGTGCATGTGTGTGTTGTTGGCCACCAACGAGAGAGAGAGAGAGAGAGAGAGAGAGAGAGAGAGGTAGAGAGAGCTACATACGAGAGAGCGATTGAAATCCCCAAATTAAACACATATATATGCATGGCACATTTAATTTAATTAGAGGACCGCGAGGCACCCCTGGCCTGCTTGATGCATAATTAAGTGTCATTGGCCTATATATATAGGGTTTAATTAGGGTTTAGGGTTTAGGGTTAGGAGGTTAGGGTTTAGGGTTTAATGTTTATGGTGTTTAGGGTTTAGGGATTAGGGATTAGGGTTTATTTAGGGTTTAAGGTTTAGGGATCATCGATCGAGTGCGCACACACACATTATTAGAGGCACACGCGCCTTTGCGCATAAAGTGCATGCGTATATGTGTGTGTTTGGCCACCAACGACATATAGATGATCGAGAGAGAGAGATTGAAATCCCCAAGAATATGTTCAAATATATATTAAAATATATGCACGAATTAATGCATGCATGGTAGGCCATGCATGCACACTAATTATATATATATTATGAGGAAACTTAATCAAATGTGTTTTCATTCGAGAGAACTTGTCAAAATTCAAGTTAATTAATTTATCATCGATAATTATATAATTATTTAATGAATCTCAGGGAGATGTTATACAACATATGATCGATATATAGGCCATGTATATATTAATTGGTTTTAATCTACCGTTTTTGCTAGCTAGCTATATATAGAGCATGTTTTTATTAGATCGGGTTATAGCTAGTATAGTTTAGGGTTATGTGTTTTAATTAACTAGGGTTTGATTAGCTAGGGGTTAGTTATATATATATGGTTTAGGGTTAATGCATGTCACATTTAATTTAACTAGAGGACCGCGAGGCACCCCTAGCCTGCTTGATGCACAATTAAGTGTCGTTGGCCTATATATATAGGGTTTAATTAGGGTTTAGGGTTAGCTAGCTGGGTTTAGGGTTTAGTGTTTTGGGTGTTTAGCTAGGGTCTAGGGTTTAGTGTTTAGTGTTTACTGTGTTTAGAGGGTCTAGGGTTTAGTGTTTAGGGTGTTTAGGGTCTAGGGTTTAGGGTCTAGTGTTTAGGGTCTATGGTTTAGGGTTTAATTAGTGTTTAGGGTGTTTAGGGTTTAGGGTTTAGTGTTTACGGTGTTTAGGGTCTAGGGTTTAGGGTTTAGTGTTTAGGGTCTAGGGTTTAGGGTTTAATTAGTGTTTAGGGTGTTTATAGGGTTTAGGGTTTAGGGTTTAGGGTTTTAGGGTTTAGGGTTTAGGGTTTAGGGTTTATGGTTTAGGGTTTACGGTGTTTAGGGTCTAGGGTTTAGGGTTTAGTACATGTTTAGGGTGTTTAGGGTCTAGGGTTTAGTGTGTTTAGGGTGTTTAGGGTTTAGGGGATTAGGGATTAGGGTTTTAGGGTTGTTTAAGGTTTAGGGATCATCGATCGAGTGCACACACACATTATTAGAGGCACACGCGCCTTTGCGCATAAAGTGCATGCGTATATGTGTGTGTTTTTTGGCCACCAACGATATAGATGATCGAGAGAGAGAGATTGAAATCCCCAAGAATATGTTCAAATATATATTAAAATATATGCATTAATGCATGCATATGGTAGGCCATGCATGCACACTAATTATATATATATTATGAGGAAACTTAATCAAATGTGTTTTCATTCGAGAGAACTTGTCAAAATTCAAGTTAATTAATTTATCATCGATAATTATATAATTAATTAATGAATCTCAGGGAGATGTTATACAACATATGATCGATATATAGGCCATGTATATATTAATTGGTTTTAATCTACCGTTTTTGCTAGCGCATGCTATATATAGAGCATGTTTTTATTAGATCGGGTTCTAGCTAGTATAGTTTAGGGTTATGTGTTTTAATTAACTAGGGTTTGATTAGCTAGGGGTTAGTTATATATATATGGTTTAGGGTTAATGCATGTCACATTTAATTTAACTAGAGGACCGCGAGGCACCCCTGGGCTGCTTGATGCACAATTAAGTGTCGTTGGCCTATATATATAGGGTTTAATTAGGGTTTAGGGTTAGCTAGCTGGGTTTAGGGTTTAGTGTTTTGGGTGTTTAGCTAGGGTCTAGGGTTTAGGGTTTAGTGTTTACCTTTAGGGTCTAGGGTTTAGTGTTTAGGGTGTTTAGGGTCTAGGGTTTAGGGTCTAGTGTTTAGGGTCTATGGTTTAGGGTTTAATTAGTGTTTAGGGTTTAGTGTTTACGGTGTTTAGGGTCTAGGGTTTAGGGTTTAGTGTTTAGGGTCTAGGGTTTAGGTTTTAATTAGTGTTTAGGGTGTTTATAGGGTTTAGGGTTTAGTGTTTAGGGTTTATGGTTTTAGGGTTTAGGGTTTAGGGTTTAGGGTTTAGGGTTTATGGTTTAGGGTTTACGGTGTTTAGGGTCTAGGGTTTAGGGTTTAGTGTTTAGGTGTTTAGGGTCTAGGGTTTAGTGTGTTTAGGGTGTTTAGGGTTTAGGGATTAGGGATTAGGGTTTTAGGGTTGTTTAAGGTTTAGGGATCATCGATCGAGTGCGCACACACATTATTAGAGGCACCCGCGCCTTTACGCATCAAGTGCATGCGTATATATGTGTGTTTTTTGGGCCACCAACGATATATAGATGATCGAGAGAGAGATCGATTGAAATCCCCAAGAATATGTTCAAATATACATTAAAATATATGCACGAATGCATTGTAGGCCATGCATGCACACTAATTATATATATATTATGAGGCAACTTAATCAAATGTGTTTTCATTCGAGAGAACTTGTCAAAGTTCAAGTTAATTAATTTATCACGATAATTATATAATTAATTAATGATTCTCAGGGATATGTTATACAACATGATCGATATAGGCCATGTATATTTTAATTGGTGTTAATCTACGGTTTGCTAGCTAGCTAGCTGCTATATATAGAGCATGTTTTTATTAGATCGGGTTATAGCTAGCTAGTATAGTTTAGGGTTATGTGTGTTAATTAAGTAGGGTTGATTAGCTAGGGTTAGTTACATATATATGGTTTAGGGTTAATGCATGGCACATTTAATTTTATTAGAGGATCACGAGGCACCCATGACCCGCTCGATCGATGCACAATTAAGTGTCGTTGGCCTATACATAGGGTTTAATTGGGGTTTAGGATTAGCTAGGGTTTAGGGTTAGGGTTAGGGTACGTTTAGGGTCTAGGGTTTAGGGTTTAGTGTTTAGGGTTTAGGGATTAGGGATTTAAGGTTTTAGGGTTGTTTAAGGTTTAGGGATCATCGATCGAGTGCGCACACACATTATTAGAGGCACCCGCGCCGTTACGCATAAATTGCATGCATATATATGTGTGTTTTTTGGGCCACCAACGATATATAGATGATCGAGAGAGAGAGATCGATTGAAATCCCCAAGAATATGTTCAAATATACATTAAAATATATGCACGAATGCATTGTAGGCCATGCATGCACACTAATTATATATATATTACGAGGCAACTTAATCAAATGTGTTTTCATTCGAGAGAACTTGTCAAAGTTCAAGTTAATTAATTTATGACGATAATTATATAATTAATTAATGAATCTCAGGGATATGTTATGCAACATGATCGATATAGGCCATGTATATTTTAATTGGTGTTAATCTACTTTGCTAGCTAGCTGCTATATATAGAGCATGTTTTTATTAGATCGGGTTAGCAGCTAGCTAGTATATATAGTTTAGGGTTATGTGTTTTAATTAAGTAGGGTTGATTAGCTAGGGTTAGTTACATATATATGGTTTAGGGTTAATGCACGACACATTTAATTTTATTAGAGGATCACGAGGCACCCATGACCCGCTCGATCGATGCACAATTAAGTGTCGTTGGCCTATACAGAGGGTTTAATTGGGGTTTAGGATTAGCTAGGGTTTAGGGTTAGGGTTAGGGTTAGGTTAGGGTATGTTTAGGGTCTAGGGTTTAGGGTTTAGTGTTTAGGGTGTTTAGGGTTTAGGGATTAGGGATTTTAAGGTTTTAGGGTTGTTTAAGGTTTAGGGATCATCGATCGAGTGCGCACACACATTATATTATTAGAGGCACCCGCGCCTTTACGCATAAATTGCATGCATATATATGTGTGTTTTTTGGGCCACCAACGATATATAGATGATCGAGAGAGAGAGAGAGAGATTGAAATCCCCAAGAATATGTTCAAATATACATTAAAATATATGCACGAATGCATTGTAGGCCATGCATGCACACTAATTATATATATATATATTATGAGGCAACTTAATCAAATGTGTTTTCATTCGAGAGAACTTGTCAAAGTTCAAGTTAATTAATTTATCACGATAATTATATAATTAATTAATGAATCTCAGGGATATGTTATACAACATGATCGATATAGGCCATGTATATTTTAATTGGTGTTAATCTACGGTTTGCTAGCTAGCTGCTATATATAGAGCATGTTTTTATTAGATCGGGTTATATCTAGTATAGTTTAGGGTTATGTGTTTTAATTAAGTAGGGTTGATTAGCTAGGGTTAGTTACATATATATGGTTTATGGTTAATGCATGGCACATTTAATTTTATTAGAGGATCGCGAGGCACCCATGACCCGCTCGATCGATGCACAATTAAGTGTCGTTGGCATATACATAGGGTTTAATTGGGGTTTAGGGTTAGCTAGGGTTTAGGGTTAGGGTTAGGGTACGTTTAGGGTCTAGGGTTTAGGGTTTAGTGTTTAGGGTGTTTAGGGTTTAGGGATTAGGGATTTAAGGTTTTAGGGTTGTTTAAGGTTTAGGGATCATCGATCGAGTGCGCACACACATTATTAGAGGCACCCGCGCCTTTACGCATAAATTGCATGCATATATATATATGTGTGTTTTTGGCCACCAACGATATATAGATGATCGAGAGAGAGAGAGATTGAAATCCCCAAGAATATGTTCAAATATACATTAAAATATATGCACGAATGCATGGTAGGCCATGCATGCACACTAATTATATATATATATATTATGAGGCAACTTAATCAAATGTGTTTTCATTCGAGAGAACTTGTCAAAATTAAAGTTAATTAATTTATCACGATAATTATATAATTAATTAATGAATCTCGGGGATATGTTATACAACATGATCGATATAGGCCATGTATATATTAATTGGTGTTAATCTACGGTTTGCTAGCTAGCTGCTATATATAGAGCATGTTTTTATTAGATCGGGTTATAGCAGCTAGCTAGTATAGTTTAGGGTTATGTGTTTTCATTAAGTAGGGTTGATTAGCTATGGTTAGTTACATATATATGGTTTAGGGTTAATGCATGGCACATTTAATTTAATTAGAGGACCGCGAGGCACCCCTGGCCTGCTTGATGCACAATTAAGTGTCGTTGGCCTATATATAGGGTTTAATTAGGGTTTAGGGTTAGGGTTAGGGTTTAGGGTCTAGGGTTTAGTGTTTAGGGTTTAGGGATTAGGGATTAGGGTTTCAGGGTTGTATAAGGTTTAGGGATCATCGATCGAGTGCGCACACACATTATTAGAGGCACCGCGCCTTTGCGCATAAAGTGCATGCGTATAGTTTAGGGTTATTTGTTTTAATTAAGTAGGGTTTGATCAGCTAGGGTTAGTTACATATATATGGTTTAGGGTTAATGCATGGCACATTACATATAGTTTAAATCTCAAGAATGTTTATACATGATAGGCCATATGTGCAAAGGAATTTTTTCCTCGTGAACTTGTCAAAATTCAAGTTTATCAGTGCCAATGGAAACTAGTCCAAAAAATTACATAGAGGACCAAAAGTACTAGACAATAACTAATAGAACCTGCAACTTTACAAAAAGGACCCCAAAACATATAGAAGAAAATCAATCGAGTCCTTCTGGACCGCACATCAGATCTCTGCTCCGCATCCTTTCCAGCACTCCGTCGCCGGGGACGCACCACTTGGGACGGTGTCGCCGGTAGTCGCCAGGACGAAGGAGAAGAAGGGCCTCAGCAACGGCATATTGGCTCTGAGAAGGGTCGCTGAAAGTCCAAGATGTGCACGGGCAAGACGGATGACGCCGTCGTATGCCCCGAGCTTGTGAACTTTAGCAGCTTGACTTCCCCATTGGCCAGATCTGAAGCACGACCAAAGCAAGCCTCACCGTTAGCGCCATCACATTGATGGCACCAGATCGGGGTTTGGCCGGCAAGATCCGCCAGATTCACCATAGGCCAGATCTGAAGCCGATGACGAGATCCCCGACTCCATTGCGCCATTCTGCTCATGGGAAACACTGGATCTAAGCTTACAACAACACTAACTCCCTCGGATCCAAATTAGCTGACTCAACTTTGCTTATCTAAATATGGATGTATCCACACATGTTTTTACTCTAGATACATACACGTCTAAGGAAAGTTGAATCAATTAATTTAGTTCGGAGGCCGCCGGAGAGAAGGGGGAGAGGAGCCGGGGGAGTGGGAAAGACTCGAGAGAGAAAGAGAAGAGGAAGAAATGAGAGCCCCTGGGGAAGAACATTATTTTTGTCGTTCTGCTCGTAGCTTGAAACTGAAAATTTCGGCCACGCGCCAAATCATCCCGCCGCATCCATTCGAAAATCCCGTGACCAGTTTTACCCTTTTAACCCTGGTCCGGAAGCTACAACCCGACCATGGAGGGCTCATTCGGTAACAATGAAATATCTTGCCTAGATCCCGAACCCTCCCACAGGCCCACACCCACCCACCAACCATTCGCCCCATTAGCTCAAAAATACTCTCACAAGCCAAAGCTCTGACTCTCTACAGTACTAGATCTGCTTCGCCGCCGGCATACTCCTCCACAGCGTAGCCTTGATCGTGTTGGCTGTCCACCCACCATCCGCTCCGCCCCGCCTCGTCGTCGACGGATCGCTTCACCGCCGACCTCGCCACCGACGGATCTGCCACCGCCGACCTCGCCACCGACGGACTGCTTCACCGCCGACTCGCCACCGACTACCTCGCCGCAGCGGCTGTATCAACTTCACCGAATACCTTGCCAGCCAACCAGATCTGCTTCACTAACGCCGCTCTACTGAAACATGGTCGATTCATCGTCTCCCGCTCCGCCGCTGGAATGCAAGTTGCCGCCCGTCCACCCCGCCGCAGCTTGGTTAGTACGCTGGCCCGTTAGATCGCGGTGTTTCTTTAGCCATGTTTTGTGTAGTTATTTGCAGATCTCATATGCCGTTAACTTTCTTGATGTGTTGCTTCGCATGAAGTTTGTTTAAATGTTGTACAGTACAAAAGCATTATCCGGTCGCTACCATCCTGTTCATTCTACTGACACCTGTGTGCATCCACATATTTATAGCCTTGTACCCATTCATTTGCTGCCAATTTTTGTACTGCATGCTATTGTCGCACTGCGTTTATAGTCGTATATGGGCATTTCCAATCTGCTTGTTCTTATACCACGTCATTAGCTCACCGCTAGCTGTTTCTCGTGTCTGCTATTCTCACACTGCTTTTATAATCATGCTATGTGCATTTCCAATCTGCTTGCTCTTATACCTCGTCTTTAGCTTATATAGTTGCTGCGTGCATGTCTGGTCTTTGTATTATCGTAGACTGACTTGTCAATGTTATTTTTCCTTGGGATTGATCATGCGAACCACTTATTAGAACATCCAACATTAACAGCGGGGACGCTAGGTAAGGTTGGAATCTGAGTTCGTGGTTGGTAATTTTGGCAGTTTACTTCCGTTATTATCTATAACCTATATGCATTGTTCCTTATGCAAGAGATTAACACTTGGAACCCTGCCATAGCAATGCCATTCATGCTTTACTATGTTTCTGCCTATTTGATATGCTTGTCTTGGAGAAACTTCGAGGGTGATTTGAACCTGACATTTGGTCATTCTTAATGCCAGTTTACTTTATGTGTAAAACCTTGGCATTACCCTATCTGAATGTCTGAAATTCGTATCTCATGCAAAGCAACATCTAGTTGGTTTTAATTTGATATCTTGTAACTATTGGCTTATTCATTTGGCAGCTCAAGTTTTTTGTTATTTGAAACCAGCTGACTTGGTCTTAAATGTGATATCTAAACACAGATTAAGGACAATGGAGCAGGAGGATTAGCATTTCACTTGATGGCTGAACCTAAAATGATAGGCATGTTGACCACGACTAGTGCACGCAAGAGAAGGACCTGCAGTGAGCCAGTATGTGCTTAGTACATGCATCTTATCTTATCTTGTGCTTATTTCTGCTACATGCTGTTATCTGATCTCTACATTGCGTAATACATGTTTGAATAGTTAATTGTTGTAACTATGTTTACAATGTTACCAGAATGCTGTTTTAATGAAGCAGTCATCATTAGAAGATAGTCGCCAAAAAAGGATCTGTAGCGACCCTGTGCAACATTATGATGTAAGTTTGTGCTTAGTACAAGTTCCATACATGTCTTATTTATGCAACTTGTTATTATCTTATATCTACATTGCATAATAAATGTTTGCATAGTTCATCGTTTAACTCTTTTTGCATTATTATCAGAATGCAGTTGTGATGAAGCAATCTTCATTAACTGTGAGGCCCACAAAAAGTTCTGATCTTTCTTCTGATGCATCTTCTCATAGCCGTCAACCTAGACCATTTCTTTCATCAGACAGTAAATATCTCAAGGCTGTACTTTATAAAAGACATGGTATTGCTGCTTTAAGATCTGTAGCTGATATGTTGACAAAGAGTACACAAGATTCAATCAAGGCGATTGCCAAATGTCAACGTGTTATTGATGATGCTAATAGAAGTCCTCAATGATTCTATGTAATTTTTTTATTTGGGCACATTAATTGCCTTGTAATTTTCCTATTTGTTTTATTTGTGTATGTAATTGTGTGTATCATTGAAATCAGATTTTAGGCTCATGAAA